>CM030367.1:165934861-167134861 GCA_017893485.1 Hemerocallis citrina
ACACTATATGTTGATATGATGAAATGAGTGCAAACATTAGTTATGGACCTCAGTATGATCTGCGGTGTGAGATAATCCCCAGAATTATCGAGGTATGAGTGAAATAGATTCTGTATTACCTACGGTGTGGGATTGATCTCCAGAATTATTGGGGTCGAGGCGACACTCACGGGGTATTCGTGTGATGAGGCGCCATAGCTTACGGTGTGGGATATTCTCGAAAGTTCCCAGGTATAAGTAAAATAGTCTCCGGAATTATCTGTGGATAGAGACTGACCTCCGAAATTATCGGAGCATGGGCTAGATGCTCACAGTTTATCTAAATCTCGCAGTAGCCATCGTAGTAGGATTAATTGCATAACGAGAAATTTAATCCTATAAAGTGGAGAACGATAAGGGCTTGCACCGGACCTATGTAGTATGAAATTCATAAAATCTGATAAGTATGCATTATAGAGTCATCATACTGCATTTGTGTTTTCTTGATTGGTATTATGCATGATGTTTTCTGTTTTTCCTTCACTTGACACTCAGCCTTGTTTCACTTAATGTTTTATGCTTTATTTATCGTCATTTCATATTTTATTGTTACTACTGTGGAAATATGTTGATTATGAATTTATCCTTTATGCTTCATTTAAATCATATTTTCTTTTAATGTCACTCACACCGTTATGGCTGACCCATGTAGTTTTGGGGGTTAGGGTTATCTCTAGCCTCATATTTTACAGATAGGTACCGTTTGTAATACCCCGCAAAATAGCATATGGCTATTTTGCATTGTAATCTGTGCACAATTGAGAATTGCGCGCGGTTATGTATTTTGTACTGTTCGTATTATTAAAGTATCGAGTTGTGGTTTATTTGAAATATTTTGGAGATCTTGGAGCCTATTTGTAACTATCCCTTTATAAATATATATATATTTATATTATAATTTTTTTTATATAAACCCCTCCCCCCATTCCCTTCTCCTCCTTCTTTCTTTCCCTTCCTGTTTTTGTCCCGACCGAAAAGAAACCCCATCGACCCAACTTTTGACCAGTCTTTTCCCCGCTCAAATCCACCCAAATACTTTATGATTTTCAAATTAATTTGAGGGGATAGCTAATTGGAGGGTGCTCTAGCTCGTGGTAGCGTCGGTTTTTGGAGAGGGCTTCCGGAAGGTATACCCTATTTTATTTTATTGTATAAAATTAAGTGTGGTTAATTTCTATTGAGTAGGAGTATTATGGTAGGAAGATTAAGAGATGTTGGGAATGATAGAGGCGAGAAATTAGCAGATTATTAGAGAGTTTGCAAGTTGTTAATAAATTAGGATTTTGGATTTGTAAAAGAGAATTAAATATGTAAGAATTAGTTCTCGTATGGTAGCAAAAATTTTAATTGAACTACTAGAATAATTTGGGGGTGATTTTAGTAATTGCATGGGGATAAAAATCCCGTAGGAATTTGAATATTACGTGGATCGCACGTGTGTATCTCAGGCGTTCAACAAAACTCCTGTGTGATATTTGGATTAGTGTTATTAGCTCCCGTGATTGGTTTAGATGATTTGAGCCTTAATTGCTTTGAAATTTGATAATACGATATATTAGCGACTTTGGATGCATGGTGGCATGGTGGCGCTTCGAGTCTTCGCAGAATATTTGGTGAGTATGATCTCTTTTATTTTATGTACATGGTGTGTTATGAAAATTTTAAATTTCGATTGCTGTGTATTTCTGATTTTGTATCTCAGTGTATCCTGGATGTTTTGAGCTAAAAATTTTTGTGGACACTCTTGTATGTGTCCAAATCTATAGTCTAAAATTTCATAATTTTTGGAGGTCGTTTGATACCTCAAAAATTTGTGGAGTGCAGCTGGTCTGAAAGGGCAGAGATGAAGCTGATTGCTTTTGGACGGAAGTTCAAAAGGTCATAACCAGTTGTGTATGTATGATCTTGCTATGAAATTTTGGGAGTAGCTTTTGGTATGAGTCTATTTAATGATTCTCAAGTTTTATAATTTTTAAAGATCGTTTGATGAGGTTTCAACAATAAGCCGTATACAGTGGCAAAAACCCTGTTGAAAGAGTGGCTGAAATTGTGTGCTATGTTTGAAGAGTCGTAGCTCATTGTGTGAGATGAATCTAAATATGAATTTTGGACACAATGAAATGGTATATGTTTAGATTAAGAATCTCAAATTTCATGAGCATTGGACTCAAGGTTGATTTATTATTGACTTTCAAAGTGGGCTATGTTCAGCCTAGTACAAGTTGACTAGTTTGTGTAGATGAGAAATTTGGGAACTATTTGTTAAGAATTTAGGAAATTGACCAACTAGAGAGTCATAGTAGGGAGTCATAGCTTTCTAATCCATCTAGAATTTTGTAATTCTAGTTTATAGGTTGAGAGTTATGATTTTCCAAAGATGGAACAGATCCGGTCTTAGTTAAGGTATTATTGGCTAAGTAAACCAGTTTCTCCCTGTTTGTATACCTGATGGAACTTAGTGTTTTCGAGAACTCAAATGATAGTCTGAAAGAGGTGTTCAACTAGGAAGTTGAAGTAGACACTCCCACCTTCCCATAGGGCCCGGAATCGAGAATTTCCGATGAGTGAGCAAACTTTTATGATATTGGAAAGGTGCAGCGAGTGCAAGAAGAACATACTATTGAGAGTATATGAGGTTTTATAGTATCAAGATGATTGAATCCGAGGAAATGGTTAGCTGGAGAGTTGTAGACTATGGTTTTATCTTTCCAGAATGGGTAGTATCAAGCAATTCTGTATTATGTGTTGGAAGTTATGGACATTGCAAGTTAGCAACCTGTTGTTTAGACTAAACTTCAAGTTTAAGTTGACTCGGGGACTTGAGTTCTATGAGAATTTGAGGGAGTCTTCCACTAAAGGATCACAGTTGATCTCCATACCCTTCTAGAAATTCTGAGTGTGTTGGATTCTGATGAGCGTAGCTTGGGTCACAACTACTGCTTATTCTTAAACTATTTCATCGGACAATTGATGAGGAATCCTCTGCATACTGCAGTGTGGTGATCATGAGCTATCGGGTTTTGAATGATGTTTTAACATTTCATTTGGAACTTAGATAAGTTCCTGTGCTTAGTACTCATGGTGGACATGAGTGAGTTGGGATATAGCTCTGGTCGGTTTGTGTTTGGTGTCTCGATGCCTGAGTCTGTCAGTGGTCAAGAATTGATGGTTATGTATGTGCTTACCTTCATTTGAATTGTATTACATCCTTGGGGCACCATTGGACCACTCGCTGAGGGTCACAGACCGAAATTATTTGGTCGCTAACATGTGAAGGTATTGGGAATCAGTGGATGTGATTCCCGTGATGAGTGTTGCTTGACAGACCGGACAGGCTCGACATTGTTGATCGACACCAAGTGTGATTTGGGTGACAACTTGTTTCAATAAACTGCATTGATTAGGTTTTTCTTTACCGTTTTGCTCGAAGACCGAATTGGTGTTAGGGGTGATTCCCTATAATCCAACTCATTCTGAGAGTTAGCACTAGGTGGTGATACTATGGGGTTGTCTTTTCCGGTCATTAAGGATACGTGCTGCGGTGCGTATCTTGCACTGTTGATTCCTGAAGTACCACGGTAAGAACGTGATGTCGATTTTCTAGCTGATAGGGGATTTTAGATCTTCAAGGCCGTCATGTTCTATGTTGGTGGACATGAACGGATCATAATGGATCTTCTGCGCAATGGATATGCTGCTTGTATATCTGCAAGTTCGTCACAGCTTTTGAGGAGGGTCCGATGCAACAATTATTGGTGACAACGGGGTAGCGCTCCGAATTATTTCTTTTTATACCTCCTCAACCATGTCATACTATCAGGAACAAGAAGTGGACCGAATTAGAATGCATTGCATAACGAGGGTTCAAATCCCTGAAACTGGAGAAACGGCTTGATCTGGGGCACATGTAGTATGAGATGCATGTGTGTCCAGAGTCTTACTAACATTAGATTAAGTGCATCTGTTCTGTACTCTTTGTTTTGTATTAGACTTCAAGTCATGGCATACACGAACACTAGGAAATCAGGATACACGTTTATTTTCCATTCAAGATGAATTGTGAGTGTGATAGTTGAAGTGTATAATGAGTGTGAAAGTGATGTATTGCGAGACGTGATGATATATGTTGTAAGAAATGAATGAATACGATGTTATGTGATATGAGATTGAGAAAGAACATGTTTATGAATGAAGATGAGCACGAATAAATATAAGTCGTGAGTCTGTAAATGCAAATGAATGGTAAATGAGGTGCAGTTTATGTAAAAGTAAAGTTATATTTCTATTTGTATAAGGCATAAAGTGATGGGCCTTAAGCGACTAATTTGTGAATGATTTCCAAACTAAAGATAAATATGTTGTGAGCGGGTATGGATACATACAGGTGATGAGTTAGAGAGTATTTGATGTGAAATCCCATTTATGATGTTTACATGTTCAGATTTCAAGTAAAATTTGATTATCTTAGTATTCGTAAGTTCATTCTGTTTTACTTATAAAGTTTAATTTATTTGCTTAATTAGTAGATTATACTCACACAAGAAATGGCTAACCCCTTAGTGTTTGGGGGTTAGGGAGTCTCTGGACTACCCTAGATCCTCTACTGTTACAGGTCCTCAGCAATGCAGAGGTGAGGTGTAGATTCATGATTCTGTGGAGTGGAGCTTTTATTTTAAAATTGTTGTTTGAAGTTTAATTATGTGAATAATGAAATTTATGATTTGAATTGTATTTTAGATGTATAAGTATGTGGATGATGATGATGAGTATAGTGCGGAGTGGCACGATATGTTTTGACCCGTACCCATCTCGTTGTGGAGTACCGGGCTCTGTGGTATATTTTATAAGTTATTTTCTAAAAACTTTACTATGTTTTCAAAGGAATTTATGGTTTTTGATTGATAATTGATAACCTATTATGAGTTTGGCCCCCAGAGCATGATATATTGCCTGTGTGATTCTGCTTATTTTGGCTTGGGGAGCCCATGATATTATTGCCTGTGATGTGATCTTCGGAATTTAGAGCAGAATTCCGTAAGCTTTTTGTGTTTCGGGGCAGAAATTTCAGGAGAAACTCTGTCAAAATTTTCTTTGAAATATAACTATCTTAGTTTATGTTTAAAGTGATATAGGAATTGATAGAATTGAATTTTGAAGTCAAAAGAAAATGGGGGAGGCATTACAGTTTGATATGACAGATTGATATTTGTAATTTTTGATGTAATAACTCTGATGGCAATAAAAGTGTTTAAATTTTCGTGTTATTTACTGTGTTGAGATGCATTTGAAGACAAAGATTCTGGTTGTGCCACGGATGTCCGATAACGGGGATCCGGGGCGTTATACCGTTAGCTTGGGATTAGATGCATGTGGTAGAATGATAATATGGCTTATGCAAATTGTAAAAGAATGAATTCTAACAGAAAGAAAATGTAATTCAAGGTGTTTAGTTTTTCACTGTGCTATGTAAAGAATTTATGTAATAAAAGTTGAAATTTTTTATGTGTTTCGCTATGTTTACTATTACATTGAGGTAGATGCTGGAAATTTATGACACGTATTTCTGAATTTATTTATTGGAAATTCGGGGCGCTACAGAGTTTGGTATCAGAGCATGCTTCAATAGTAATGATAAACATGATATAAGAATAAACCTAGGTGGGCATTAGAGCGTGAGTACCTAGGTGTGGACATTAGAGTGTGAGTATCACATGAAATTAAAACAAGAGGAAATGGTTTGAGGTATGATTGAGAATTTGCCATAATGTATTGGCGCGAATGTGAATTATGTTGTGATGCTTTTACTTTTCCCCTCATTTTGCAGTATTCAGTATAATGGCAGGACGCAGAACCAGGAATTGTGGGAATGACAGTGAGGCTGAGGGTTCCAATGGGGGCAAAATCGACTTGGAGAATGAGATTGCCAAGATGTATCGGACCTTGAACACATTCATGGCAGCCAACATGACTCGGAATCAGAATCAAGGGACTGGACCAGTGCTTGTTAATGTTTATCCAATTAAGCAGGTTGAGTCCTTCAAGCGGATGAAGTCGCCTCTTTTTGAAGGGCAATCTGATCCAAATGAGGCTGATGATTGGATGTGTTGGATCCTATAGGCAAAGCAAGAGACACTAAAGGAGGGATGAATAGTATTTTATAAAACTTAATTGCAGAATTAAAATTTATCTTTTGTTCAGTCGACTGTAAAAAGAAGTTCAGTCGATTGAGGCGTCAGAGTAGAAGAGTATTTTGATACTAGTCTGATAAGTTGACTTAATACAAAGAGGCAGTCGACTTGCTAGAAGAGTTTCTAAGAAGATTGTAATACCAGTCTGATCAGTTGACTTAAGATGGGAATACAGTCGATTTACCAGAACAGTTTTGAGAGAATTAAAATGCAAGTAATAAAAGGTTCAAGAGATACAACCACAGAAATTCTAATCACAGAGTACACACGTTGTATCCTGGTTCGGTCCTCCTGACCTACATCCAGTCCCCAAGCAACCCACTTGAGATTTTCCACTATTCTTGAAAAATGTACAAGAATACCCTACGGCGTTAGATAACAATCTTGTCCAACCCGTAGTCCTCTCTCACCACTAGAGAGAGCAACCCACTCTTCCACCAAGAGTGAAAACCTGACTCTACACCCTCGAGTCCTCTCCAACTGAGAGGAAAAGAAAACAATAAAATTGTTTACAATCAACCTATAGCCTTGTTGTGATTGTGATTTTGTACTTGGCTATTTGGTCAACTTCTGAATTCAATCAAGAACGAATTCAATGTTATGTTGGACTGAACGCAGAGAACCAAGTCTTAAGAATTAGAGTGTTTGAGTTAAAAAACTTTTTCTCTTTGAAAGTAAGAACACTTAAAACTTTTTCTCAAAAGGCTTGGGAGAGGGGGCCTTCCATGGTGATTCTAAGCTTCTATTTATAGAGTAGAATCCCTGGAAGTTGTAAAAACAGTTCTTACAACTGTTTACAAACGGATATATCTTTTTGAAATCAAAAAATCAAAATTTGAAATCAGAAATCTGTCAAAATGACTTGAACAGTCGACTGGGTTGCCGTTATGAGTCGACTGGCCAGAGTTTGAAGAAGATCAGAAGTTTTGTACAGGTACAGTCGACTGGTCCTTAATGGCAGTCGACTGGTACTCAACAGCTCACCTAGTTCAAACTATTTTGACCTTTATTTTTGAAAACCACACAGTTATAAAATTATATGTGAGTGTGTGTGTGTGACAAGACTTTTACATCAATCTAAGACTCAACAAAAGAAGATTACATTTGTTTTTACAAGACACAAAATATAAGACATTGAAACTTTAGTCTCGACTTGCGTCTTTAGTCTTGAGAGAAGCTTTAGCCATTGTCCTTGTATGAAGCTTTACTTGATCATTCTTCAGCTTTAGAACAACTTGCTTGATCAATTTGCTTTGAGGCCTTTGTATATCATACATGATAAACTTTGATACAACCTACAATATATGAGAGGTAGCACAACAACTTTGCATTGTGTTGTAATCATCAAAATCAAGAATCAACATTAGACAGATGGAGGTAGTTTTCGAGGTTTTGGAAACCCCAACAGCCAACAAGGTGAAATTAGCTACAATGCAGTTAGAGAATGGTGCTGGCGTCTGGTGGCAGTCAGTAAAGAGGACTTTTGGGGGTGAACAAGTGACTTGGGAGGCTTTTCTTGGGGAGTTCAGGGATCGTTTCTTTCCTCTGGATGTTCAAGAGAAGAAGGCAACGAAATTCTTGAACCTACATCAAGGCGGCATGTCAGTGCGTGAATATGATACTAAGTTCGCCCAGCTATCAAGGTATGCACCAGAGCTGATAGTTGATGAAACGAAGAAGGCCAAGAAATTCGAGCAAGGCTTGAGGCTGAATTTGAGGTCGCAGATAATACCGTTGGGAATCAGAAGGTTTGATAAGCTGGTCAGGAGAGCAGAAATGATAGAAGAAGATATGGATCAGTTCCAGAAGAACCAGGAGACCTAGAACAGGAACAAGAGGCCAGCAACAAGTCAGGGTGGGAAGAAGTTCCCAGTAAAGCAGAGCAGGTTCACTAAGCCAGAGCAAAAGGCACCCGCAACTCAAGGGGTGGCTTGTTACTACTGTAAGGAGGCAGGTCACTACAGATCAGCATGTCCTAAATTGGCAAAGCAGACTTGTTTTCAGTGTGGGCGAAGGGGGCATACTAAACCGTTCTGCCCGGAACTTAAGAAGGATGGTGCAGATGGAAGCAAATTCTAGAGGCAGGGGCGAGTGTTCGCATTAACTGAGGAGGATGCGGGTAACTCAAAGGATGTGATCCAGGGTGTGCAAGAATTTTCAATTCATTTATTTGATGTATTAAGTAAAACTTTGTTTAAGAATAAATTGGGGATTTGAGTTATCATTCTTCATGTAACTGGATTTGTCTTATTTAATGGAATAAAAGCAATGGTTTTATTTGATACTGGTTCTTCGCATACATTTGTATCGCCCAATTTTTCTAAAGTTTTAGGTGTGGAACCTAAGATTTTTCCAGGCAGAGTCTTGTCAGTGGCAACACCATCAGGAGCAGAATTAATTGCTGATCGATATTACGAGGGCTGTGATAACGAGATTGGTGGGAGATTGTTCGACATTGATCTCATCGAACTGTAAGTCTTGGGTGTGGATGTGATCGTGAGCATTGATTGAATAACAATATATGATGCCAAAATTGAATGTAAGAAGAAAGAGGTATTGGTGAAGGCACCAGGAGGTCCCGCAGTGACTTTTCAGGGGAAGAAGAACCTGAAAGTGGCTGCAATGGTATCTAAGTTGATGTTTCCGGATGAAGTCAGAAACATTCCAGTTGTTAGGGATTTTCCTACGGTATTCTTGGAAGATCTACCAGGGTTTCCGCCGCAGTGAGATGTTGAGTTCTGCATTAATGTTCAGCCGGGATGTGCTCTGATTTCTAAGGCTCCGTACAGGATGGCACCTGTAGAGCAGGATTAAGTTAAGAAGCAGATTGAGGAATTGCTGAGTAAGGGATTCATCAGGCCCAGTACTTCAACGTGGGGTGTGTCAGTGTTGTTGGTAAAGAAGAAGGATGAGTCAATGAGGATGTGCATTAACTACCGGGAGTTGAATAGGGTGACCATTCAGAACGAGTATCCGCTTCCACAGATTGATGAACTATTTGATAGGCTTCGGGGAGCAGCTGTATTTTCAGAGATTGATCTGCGGTCAGGGTATCATCAGGTCCAAGTTAAGGAGGAAGATGTGAGCAAGACAGCTTTCAGAACTCGTCATGGACTCTATGAGTTTTTGGTGATGCCATTCGGAGTGACGAATAAGCCGACAGTGTTCATGGACATGATGAACCGAATTTGGCGACCATTTATTGATTCCTTTGTGGTGGTATTCATTGATGATATTCTGGTATATTCAAAGTCGAAGGAGGAGCACTCTAAACACTTGGCAGAGGTATTGAAGAAGTTACAGGAGCATAACTTGTATGCCAAGCTGTCGAAGTGTGAGTTTTGGAAGTTCGAGGTAACTTTCCTTGGTCATATCCTTTCTAAGGAGGGAGTGGCCACCGATCCTCAGAAGGTTGAAGTAATGAAGAATTGGCCCAGGCTGACAACAATGAAGGAGGTCAGAAGTTTCTTGGGATTGGCTGGGTATTACAGGAGATTCATTCAGGGTTATGCACAGATTGCAGTTTCTTTGACGGGGTTGACTCAGAAGAATGTGGCTTTCACTTGGATTGATAAGTGTGAGGCGAGTTTTCTAGAGCTAAAGGAGAGGTTGACGACTGCACCTATCTTAGCTTTGCCGCAAGCTAGGAAGGACTATGATATCTACAGTGATGCGTCATCAGAGGATTGGGGTGCGTCTTGATGCAGGAAGGGAAGGTTATTGCATATGGTTCGAAGCAGTTGCATCTGCATGAGAAGAACTATCCGACGCACGATCTGGAATTGATAGCTATTATCTTTTTCTTGAAGTAGTGGAGGCATTATGTATATGGAAAGAAGGTCAACATGTTCACCGACCATAAGAGCTTGAAGTACATTTACCCACGGAGGGATCTAAATCTTTGGCAGAGGAGATGGTTCGAGGTGTTGGAAGACATTCGTCCTGAGATCAAGTATCATTCGGGCAAGGCGAATTTGGTGGCCGGTGGGCTTAGTCGGAAGAGCAGTCTGTCGAGTTTGATCACTACTCAAAGAGAGTTGGCAGCAGAGTTGGATCAGGCAGGTATCGAGGTTGTACTACAAGGTTTGGGAGCATCTTTGGCTCAGTTGAGGTTGCAGCCTTCGTTGAGGGAGAAGATTATGGGGGGTTCAAAAATCAGATGCAGGGATTCATAGGATGTTGCAGCAGGTTTCTATGGCAAGTTATCAGAGTTCCGTGTCTAAGACGGGATTCTATGGATGGGTGAGAGGTTGTGTGTACCAGAGAATGCAGATTTGAGGGAGAGAATCTTGCAGGAGGCACACAGTACCTTATTTTCAGTTTATCCTAGAGGCACGAAGATGTACAAGGATATCAAACAACACTTTTAGTGGTCTGGTATGAAGAGAGATGTGGTAGACTTTCTAGCAAGGTGTCTGACTTGCCAGCAGATCAACGTAGAGAATCAGATGCCTGGAGGTTTGTTACAGCCATTGCCTATTCCGAATGGAGGTGGGAGAATATCAGTATGGATTTCATAAGTGGTTTGTCGAGGAGTCCGAAGGGTAACGACTCGATTTGGGTCATTGTGAATTGTTTGACCAAGTCAGCTCACTTTCTGTCTATGAAGATTACTTGGTCGTTGGAGAAACTAACAGAGCTGTACATTGATGAGATTATGAGACTTCATGGAGTTCCTGTATCGATTATTTTCGACAGGGATGCGAGGTTCACATCGAGGTTTTAGAAGGGTTTGCAAGCAGCTTTGGGTACCAGAACCAATTTCAGTACTGCTTTTCATCCGCAGACCGATGGTCAGACTGAAAGGGTGCATCAGGTATTGGAGGATATGTTGAGGGCTTGTGTTATGGATTTTGGTGAAAATTGGGAGAGGTACTTGGCATTGGTTGAGTTTGCTTATAACAACAGTTACCATGCGAGTATAGGTATGGCACCGTATGAAGCTTTGTACGGGAAGAAGTGAAGAACACCCGTTTGTTGGTATGAAGTTGGTGAGAGGTAGATGTTTGGGCCTGAGATCGTGCAGCAGACATCGAAAAAGATCGATCTGATTCGTAAGAGGTTGGTCGAGGCTCAGAGTTGACAGAAGAGTTATGCAGATACTAGACGAAGTGACTTGGAGTTTGAGGTTGGGGATGTAGTTTTTCTCAAAGTATCTCCGACTAAAGGAGTAATCAGGTTTGGGAAGGGAGGCAACTTGGTGCCAAGGTACATTGGGCCATACAGGATTTTGAGGCGGATTGGTAAAACAACATATAAGTTGGGGCTACCGGAGGAATTGGCAGAAGTGCATGATGTGTTCCATATGTCGATGTTTAGGAAGTACGTGCCTGATCAGATTCATCAGTTGGTGGAGGTGCCCGAGGGGCTACAACTGAACTTGAGTTACAAGGAGCAGCCTGTAGAGATTGTTGATCGTCTTGAGGAATAATGTGATACCTATGGTCAAGGTATTGTGGAGGAACCAGCTGTTTGAGGAACCTACTTGGGAGCCGGAGGATCGCATGCAGAAGGATTTTCCTGAGCTCTTTGTATGATTCTATTTTTTTGGTTAAATTGTATTTCTCTTGTATGATTGCATTCTGTAAACTGTATTTCCATGTATTTGATTGCATCATTTTGCTTAAATTGTTTGGTCCCTATTAGTAGTAGTTCTGATGACAGAACTATTCTAAGGAGGGAGTGATGTAACACCCTAGAATTTTAAATAATGTTTTTGAGATTAATAAATTAATTAAGGTAATTTTTGGTGATTTAATAAATATTTTTCTGAAATTTATCTTTTTGCACGTGCAAAACACGTGCAAATATTTTCATGGGAAATTCAAAGTCAGAAAATATTTTTGGGAAACCTAATATTTATTAGTAGGTATTATTTATGAATTTTCTGGATTTTTTTGATAATTATTTGGCATATTTACAAATACTCAAAAAGTTGGGGGATTTTTGTGCAAAATTACCACTTGGGGGTAAAACTTCAGATTTTCGGATTTCTGGGCCGGGCATGACGGCCGGCCAACTCAGAGGTAAAGAGGATTTACTTTAATAGATTTGGTCTATTTTTCTAATTTATTAAAGGAAGTTTATATATGTAAAGGAATAAACTATTGAAGGATGTTTTCATAAAACTTGTAAAACCCTAATAACTCCAGATTTCGGCTATATAGGGGTTGCTACAGCCGCCCCCCTTCTACACAAAAAACAAAGTACTCTTTTATTATTAATTTCTTGGAGTTTCGAAGCGAGGATCTTTGGATTTTTACAAAATGAAGGGCTTTTCTTATTCTTTATTCTTTCGTTGAATCTTCAATATGGCGAGTGACATATGTTTGATTTCTCTTTGTTCTATGCATGTTATATATGATGATTTGTCTAGTAGGATGCATGTCAGATAATTGTATGATGATATAATGAATATATTGATGGATGGATAATTAAAAGTGGAACTTTTATGAATAATATGCAATTGATGAATAAAATCTCTATATAGATGACTTATGAATGTTAAGAACTTAGTAGAAATCATGGGTATGTTGTTTTCTTTCATATTCTTGCTTATTTGATTATGTATATTGAGATTTTTATGAGGGATAATGCATATATCTAGATAAAGAGGGGTTACATACTGTTTATACATATATACATGATCTGTTGATGTTTTGAATGAGTAGAACTTGACCAATACATGTTGTAGATGCAAATACTTAAGGGAAAATTGATTCAACTGGTTGTATATGTGTATAAAAAGTTGCAAAGAGGATTTTTGAAATCAAAAGATCAAGTTTTGAAGTGTTGAGTTGGGTTTAGATTTCAGGTCTGATGATGTGTAGACCGAAAGTTGATTTTTGAGTTTTATGAAGTTTTGATTTGAATTTAGGTTTCTATTGATACTGAGATTGAATTAAACAATATACCACTCGTATACAATAATTTCTCGATGTTTTAACTGATGCATGAACACATATATACACCTACATATATATATTTTCCCGACGTGAAGAATTTTGATGAAAAATTACTCTTTTGTGAATTTGTTGAGAGTTTGATTTGATTTATGAACTCCAGTATATTAAACAAGTTGTATTTGATCATTTCAGAGTTTTAATTTTACAAATTCATGCTTTTAAACATTATAAACCGCGTATCAGTTGAGAAGTGCACGAAATTTAAAACTGCTGTATATGGGCTGTTTTTAACATGTCGGTCGACTGTCCTTTTTTTTGAACTAAAATGACAGTCGACTGTCAATTTTTTATTTTTGGATTTTTAGCATGTCAGTGGACCGCTGCTTTTTGAACTGCGATGTCGGTCGACCGACACCTGCTGTTGTGTTGTTTTGTTGAGCTTTCTTGCTATTTTCTTAAACGATTATTTCTTTGAATTAATGGATTATTGAACTACTGTTTTAGATGAAATTTTTGCTACAGATTACTGTATTTTACAGAGAATTATATTTTGATTATAATATTGTTTAACTCGTATTTCTACGGCTTTAGAAAGCGAAATATATTTATAGACTTCAAGATATTAATGTTTTGTGATTTTTCTATGACTTCAAAATATGAAAATCAGTTATTTAATGGATTTAATATCAGATTTCAGTTCTGAAAAATTGTGAGTATTCAGATAAATTTGGATTTGTTTGATTTAAAGAAGTTTTCTTAATATGAACGATTTGATGATGGAATCATGGGTTTTAATGAAAGATTTGTGTTGATAGTTGAGTTGTGAGTCTCTAGAGGGTGAGTGGGACCCTAGTACACTGGCAGTTGAGATTTTGTGGTTCAGACACTTGGGGCCTTGTTGTTGATCAGTTGAGTTAAGTCCGGTAGGGTACACCAACTCTAGGAGAATTGTAATTAATCAATTAAACTTAATAAGATAATGGCAGACACTAGATGGTGATATGATGAAATGAGTGCAAACATGAGTTATGGACCTCAGTATGATCTGCAGTGTGAGATAATCCTCAGAATTATCGAGGTGTGACTGAAATAGTCTCCAGAATTACCTGCGTTGTAGGATTGATCTCCGGAATTATCGGGGTCGAGGCGACGCTCATGGAGTATTCGTGTGATGAGACGCCATAGCTTGCGGTGTGGAGTATTCTCGAAGATTCCCAGGTGTGAGTTAAATAGTCTCCGAAATTATCTATGGATAGAGACTGACCTCCGGAATTATTGGGGCATGGGCTAGATACTCACAGTTTATCTAAATCTCGTAGTAGTCATCGTAGTAAGATTAGGTGCATAACGAGAGATTTATTCCTATAAAGTGGAGAACGATAAGGGCTTGCACTGGACCTATGTTGTATGGAATTCATAGAATCCGACAAGTATGCATTAGAGAGTCATCATACTGCATTTGTATTTTTTTGACTGGTATTATGCATGATGTTTTTTGTTTTTCCTACACTTGACACTTAGCCTAGTTTCACTTAATGTTTTATGCTTTTTTTATCGTCATTTCATATTTCATTGTTACTACTATGGGAATATGTTGATTATGAATTTATCTTTATGCTTCATTTAAATCATATTTTCTTTGAAAGTCACTTACACCGTTATGGCTGACCCCTATAGTTTTGGGGATAGGGTTATCTCTAGCCTCATATTTTACAGATAGATACCGTTATCTTGAGATTGGATGCATGTGGTAGAATGATAATATGGCTTATGCAAATTGTAAAAGAATAAATTGTAATAGAAAGAAAATGTAATTCAAGGTGTTTAGTTTTCTGTTGTGCTATATAAACAATTGGTGTAATAAAAGTTGAATTTTTTTTTATATTTCGCTATGTTTACTATTACATTGAGGTAGATGCTGAAAATTTTTGCTACATATTTTTGAATTTATTTATTGGAAATTTGAGCCGCTACAGAGTTATGTAACACACTGTGTTAAGAGTATATATATATATAAATTAATTAATTGGCTGTGTCCTATAGGATTCCCTATAGGAGAGTTTGTTTGGAAATTAGTGGATGAGAGGGGGGGGCATGGAAGAGAGGACAGCGGCTTCAGCTGCTGTGCTGCTCAATCAACACATTGTTGACGTCCTCTATGGGGCCTGCTCGGATTAGAAGGGAGAACTGTCGACGTGGAAGTGGGTCCCTGGGTTGTTGACTTCGGCTGTTCTTTTAGAGAGAGAGTAAGCAGCGGGAGTAGATTGGAGTTGTCCTATATCGGGACCCGGGAGTGTTGCAAAATTATATATATATATATATATATATATATATATATATATATATATATATATATATATATATATATATATATGCCTGGGATTAAAGGTCACCAATAAGCTATAACACCTTTTATGAGGCAGCCTGTGGCGGGCAGTTGTTAAGAACAATCACTGAATTGGAGCGGGGCGTTACATAAAGTCTTGAGTTAAGACTCACTAATATGACCTAAATATTTGTGCCATAGATCAGCATCAGAGGACACAACACCAGTGCAATTGGGATGAGATTTATGTGCATGAAGAAAATCTTGATATATAAACGACCCTATCGACTAGCATATCGAAACTCTTGACCAGTGTGTGACTCGGTAATAGATCAACCTAAAGAATTAAATGTAATGACATGACCACTATCGCATAATGCACTAATGGAAATATGGTTCACGGATAAATGAGGAGCATAAAAAATATAAGGCAATATGAGAGTGGGAGAGCTAATAGACCTTGAGTGTGTAATGAGAAGATGGCCATCGGCTGTGTGTAAGGATGCAGAGTGAGAGGAAAGTGCAGTGCTGGTGGTGAGCAGTGTAAAATTACTAGTAAGATGATGTGATGCACCAGAATCTGAAATCTAGAAAGAATTTATACTGTGAGTAACAGAGAATGCATGGGCAAAGAGGCCAGTAATGACAGATTGACCCAAAAGCTGGAGTTCCAGCTGAGCGAGGGATGCTAAAGATTGGCCAAATCAGAAGGAGATGGCAAGGCCGAAGTAACGGTCATGGTCGAAGATGTAAGAAAAGAAGTACTGTGAGGAGGAGTGAAACTGGTATTGTTGTGGTAGGGAACGAAATGAGGACGAAGATGTTGCTGGTGTCAGAATTGGGATATGGAGCTGGATGGTGCTACCGGTGTCTGAAGAATGGGTTGGGCAGGGTTAGGGATGATACTGAGAAGAGGGAGGAGACCAAAATCAGGATGATGGCATCGTCGCTGCTGTCTGAATCTGGATGGGGACCGAGATGTGAGGGAGAGTGAAGAGGAGGTAGGAGGTGATGAGTCGATGAGTATGTGTTGCTAGGATTTCAATGGTGGTGGTGCCGCAATCGGGGATTTCAATGTTTGGAAAGCAGAGAGGATCTGGAAGTTTGGGCTAGGATTTTGGGGATTTTGGTAATGTTGCCGGAGTTGATGCTTATTGATGTAGTAGTGGATTTGGGTTATGTTTGTTGGTGTATTCCCTCAAGGCTAGTTGTGTATTGACATTACTAGTTTACATTGTATCATGACATTTATTTCATATTTAGGCATTTCATTTATTGTGGTATTTATTGTGAATTAAATGAACATAATGAAGTCCTTAGAATTGTAAGTTATATGCCATGGGATATCAAGTGCAAAACTTGATTGTGAGATCCTATTAGCTAAAACCAGAACACAGTTCTTAAATGTCCATAGTCAAGTATTATTGTGAATTAAGACAACGATAATATATAGAGATTAGTGTGTGTGTAGACTGATGATCATTCTCAGGGGTCATGGATATGAGATATTAAGTCTTCACATGAGTACATATTAGAGTAATAATGTACTGGACTGACCCACCATGAGATCGCTGCATGAATCGTTATGAGTGTCATCAGCAGTTCTCACAGTGACCATGATGTACGTAGTCCTTTGACTTGTAGTCACTACGGTCCCCTACATAAGAATTTATATGTTTTAATGCCGTCGAACATTGCCTGTAATAAGGTGATTATAAAGTTAACTATTGGATACACTACAAATCATGTAGAGAGATGTAAGTGACTTAGATATGATTTGTCCCTCTTATATAACAGGAGCGATATCTACGGGTCCCTTGATTGAGTGAGACTGTAAAATGCATGGCCGTGCTCAAACTAGTCAATATGAGATATTGATCTCATTTCTTTTAGTAAGTCTACTCGGACATCAAAAAACCAAATTTTAAGCTATACAAGGGTGACACGCTCTATGCCTTGTGGTCAATTAATATATCAGGACAAAAGAGCTAGACTACATGGTAACATTGGTCACAGATAGGTTATGTTAAATCACTGACATTCCGTTACTTGAGTAGCAATGATGTATTGCTAGATACCGCTCACTGTTTATAATACTATAATATGATTTTAGTATTACTTTCAACGTAATGAGAACCTACAGGATCACACACTTAGAATGGATCGAAATTGGAATTTAAATTCATAAGATGAATTTAATTGGGGATCCAAGTAAGATTTGGACTCCTGACATTGGTTGGACATTTAATTAGATTAAACGGACCGACTAAAGTTCTAAGGCCTACACACGAATCTGACCGATGTCATATTGTGAGTCCAACAACCTCATTACTCTCTTAGGCTTGATTTTCTGCACCTATATATATGATATGTATCTGTAGAAAAGTCACACGTGAAAAAAACTCTATCCGTCATAGAAAGTGAGAGAGAGAGAGAGAGATCGTGAGGAGGAACATCCCTTCCCGCAGCTAGCACCGCGGTCTGAGGGAGAGATATTTTCTTTCCGTTCGTGTGGATACCGTAGAGGCACCACAATATTGCAGTGCTATGATCGGCATACTATGGAGACAACAGATCCATCTTTTAAGGTATAACTCCTAAACACGATTTATGGTTTTCGCATGGATCCATGACTAGGTTTCGATATTTTGTAATTTTTCCGTTCTGTATTTAATCTGTGATTGACTTCGAAACCTAACAATGTTGCCGGAGCCGATTGATGTCGTAGTGGATTTTGGTGATGTTGTCGGAGTTGATGCCGATTGATGTCGTAGTCGGGGATAGTTGCCGGAGTTGTTGTTGTTGTTGTTAGGGTAGTTGCCGGAGTTGATGTTGCCGGTGTGGAGAAGAAGGGAGTTTGTGTAATTAGGGTTACAGATTGTGAGGGAGAAAGAAATTTAGGGTTAGTGCTCTGATACCATATTAAGGTTAACAGAGATTGAAAAATATTATTGGATTAATTATAAGTACAATATCTCCTATATATAGGAGAGACAAATTCTAAACTAATACATAATCGATATGGGACTAAACTAATATCTCTCATCTTACATAATATCTAACACATACCATTTGCTGCCTTAAACTGCTATGTCTCCAACCACCTCCGGAGAATCAAGTGTCTACAATGAAAATGTGGATGCTCTGACAATTTCTGTCCAGGTTCTTGACTTGTTGGAGTTGAGTTTGTCATTGACCGATAGAAATTTGATTGCTGAAGATGCCAAGATGGTATCAGTCTTGATCCATGGCTCTGGTGTTGTCAAAAGATACCTGGACAAGATTCGTCTGCAGCCTTACTTGAAGAAGTTGGGTTTTCATATTGTTGGATGTGAGTGCACAACCTGCATTAACCTAGAGGGAGCAGCAGGGTCAAGAACTGCTAGTATGATACTGCCTCAAAATGTTGTTGACATATTGTCAAAAACTGATAAAGGATGGAGAGTTGTTTCCCTTTGCGATGCTTCGGATGTCCCCTGATAAGCTTTTTTCCTCATAGAAGTTGCTATGAATCATCAGTATGAGGGTTGTACTGCAACAATTCTTTTGGTTTGGATTGATCATAATGAGGAGATCTTTGCACAGTGTGCACATGTTGGCAATGTAGCCACGGATGCTGCTACAGATCCACCGGCCACCACCCCTGCAGCTGCGACTTCTGCAACGACAACAGAATACAATATTCTCTTGGCTATTGATCATATTGCATATATGCACAAAGCTTTTGAGGTCAATGTTTTCTTAAAATTCTTCACTGCTCGGCATTGCTCGGCATTGCAGAACTCATATGGCCCATTTTCAGGTTGTTTAAGTCTCTCACTACAAACGCGAATAGAATCCCCGGCATTTAATTTGACCTTTCCCGGCGTTGATAAACGCCAAGGATTAACAACTTTTAGCATTTTCTGCACCCTACGAACTCAATTATAAGCCCACAGGCTCCACTTTGAACTTGATTATAGATATTCCCTCCAATATTTATCATGGCGAGGATTCACTTCTTATGCAGTTTTGGGACACAGACAGTTTAGTTGACAGGCCAATCTGATCTCTTCTTTATATGTTAGAGAGTGAATATCCTTTTCAAACAGTTGAACTTGTTCCCTTGCTGTCAGCCCTTTACAGTGGAAAATGGTCTGCAGAATGTGTGTTCATCTTCTTAGAGGAAATGACTGGTATAACAATGTTATCTGAGTTCCCTGGCATGGTGACCCTGATTATGATGCAAACCCTATACAGAGATATTACCAACTACAATCATTTGGAAACACAGGATGAATCCCATGAAGAAATTGGGTGGAATTTAGTTCATGGCAATGTTTTCAGGCCACCTATCAACTATGGTCTGC
The DNA here is from genome assembly GCA_017893485.1 of Hemerocallis citrina. Lineage (NCBI taxonomy): Eukaryota > Viridiplantae > Streptophyta > Magnoliopsida > Asparagales > Asphodelaceae > Hemerocallis > Hemerocallis citrina. The sequence continues at coordinate 165,954,669 of CM030367.1, forward strand.
TCTATGTTTATGTCCATGCAGGAGTACAATTCTTGGGGAGGAAGACACATGGACAGAATAGCAGGTATTTAGAAAGCTTTTTGGATGAACGGCTTAATGTTGAAGAAGGTCTTCACACTAAACTTGAGGTCAAACCTTGAGGTCAAGATCAAAATAAGGGGAAATGATTGATACAGTTCTGCTAAAATGAACTGTATCAGATACATATCAGTGAATCTATAATGAACTGTATCTTATATATCAGTGAATCTATATTACGAGGATTTATTTGCAAAGTAGTAGATGTTTTTTTGTAATAAAACCTAGTCACTAGCTTTCACGACCTGTGGACAGGTTTAGGAGTTTCAATTCCCTATTAATAGCTCACTGTAATCCCATCTCAAGGTTATGAATGAATTGAATTGAATCCTAGTCCAATTTCTTCTTCTTCTTTGTTCTCCATTTTTTTGTTTCAATCATGGCTGTCATCTCTGGCACCGATGAGAGTTATGACGATCCATCGCCAGGCTGGGTCGTGAACATAACAGTGGCGGTTACAATTGAGATTCGCGCCAGGTGTTGTGGAGGTCGGACAGGTTGGTTTCCGTGGGTTCTGCATGCAAAAAAGAAAAAAAGGACAACAATTAAATTTGCAAATTTCAATAAGTTGGTTGAGGGGGGTTTGTGTAAAAGTTGTAGCTTACGTTGTTTAGAGCTAGCAGGTGTAGGTTAGGAGGGGAAACAAGAGGGTGTGATCTCTTCTTCTTGTTCGTCTTCTTTGAACTCCATTGTTTCTTGGGCTCTGTTGTTGGGGGCTTGGCTGCAGAAAAGTTTTCAAGAGAGGGTTAGAGGGATGGGTTTTTCTTGAAATTTCAGGATTGTAGAGGCGGTTGAATGAAAATTGGAAAGGAAAAAGATGTAGAAGAAGAAGAAGAAGAAGAAGTGGTTACATGAAGTGATGAGGCATTGGAGAACTGGCATTGTTTATGCATGGGCATCTCTGAGATTAAACGATGGTGAGAACTGGGTGAGTGTGTGTGTGTGTGAGAGAGAGAGTAATAACTAATTAAGAGGTGATTATGAATTCCAGAAGGATTTTAGAGAGGAGGCAAGAAAATGATACAGCCATTCATAGTGCATCAAGATTAGTGTTCTCTTCATCGATAAATTGATGGATGGTAGATTAATGGTATAGTGTCTTGTGTTAATAGAACTAGTAATTTCACGTGCGATGCACGTTTTGATAAAAAGTTGGAGTTGAACGTGTGATACATGTAAGTTGGTAGTAATCGGCACTTGTGATGAATGTCTAAAACTTTTTTAAAAATTGGAGCTGAACGAGCAGTGCACGCAATTTTTTAAATTTTTGAAGGAAAAACCTTGAATTATACGTATGGTGATGTGTTACGAAATAGATTTGGAGTTACACGTGCGGCGTACGTATTTGCTTTGTGACAAAAAAAATTAAAAGTTATTTGTTTGGTGAAGGAAAAAACTTTGATTTATACGCATGATGCACGTGTTAATAAATGGAGTTAGAGTTACACGTGCAACATATGTGTTTAATTTGTGACAAAAAAATATTAAAAAATTATTTGTTTGGTTACAAACTCAAAGTGATAAAGTGATAAACTCTTCCATTAATAGTAGTAGATAGATTGTATAGATGTTGCAATAAGTTGGAACTTGCCGGTTTTTTTTTCTTCTTTCTTCTCTTAGTTTATTTATTTATATAAGTGTAAAATTCATTTAACCTACCCCAAGTTTGACTACCTTCGCTTTAAAAACATATTTTGTGACCACACGTGATAGTTTCTATCGCCTTTGTGGGATATCTTTTACTAAAATAATCTATCCAAATTAAAGGATTAATCTCATCTAAGATTAATCTATCATAGTTTTCTGATACGGTTTGTTTTTGGGAGACGTGTGGATGCACCAGGTGTGAGTTCTTACTCGATTTGTATTTGAAGGAGGAAGCTCCTTGTAACGCCCCGAATCCCAAATACACTGAATTCGAGATGTTCTACAGGATCTTTCCGCTTCCTTTAGTACAATTTTACAAGGAAATTTAAACTTTTCACTTTACATCAGAGTTTACATCAATATTACACTTTACATTGCACAGCGGAAGTAAAATTTACAACAATGAAATAAATATACAACAACATTGAGTAATCTTTAAGCATTTGTTCCTCTTTAATCTTTATCAAGCCATTTACCTGCATATAAGACTGTGGGTACGTCAGTTTATTCAACCGACGATCATTATACACGGCCATCCTCTCTATGCCGGAAATAGTATAACTTAATTTTCCATATTTAGCATACACAAACTTGTCACATTTCAAACTAAAGGGACTACCCTATTGATGCCGTGTTGTGATTGTGCGCTTAGTCCTTAATGCATTTAATTATATTACATGACACTAATGCGCACTTGTTCGGATTCTATGCATCCCATACTACATAGGTCCGAGGGCAAGCCCTTAATCGTTCTTCATCTTTGTAGGGTTCAATCCCTCGCCATGACTTAAGCTACTACTGTAACTACGGTAGGTATCTTAGATGTCCTATGATCTACGAGCCCATGTCCAGGCAGCCTGGAGGGGAATCTCACGCACTGACACGACGCATCGAGCAGGCAACCTATGGAAAATTCAGCCTCCGCCATGGAACAATGGCACCACCCATAGCCACTCGAACATCCCACAAGCGTCGCCACCGGGACGATAATTCTGGAGTAGTGCCCACGCCATGTCTTGACGCATCAAGCAGGCAGCCTGTGGATCACTCTCACACCGCTAATCCGATGGCCCTCATACTCGTGTTTTTCTCCTACTTTCATCACGTCTCCACTATGTACTAATCCTTAGTTCTTTATCAAAATCATGAAAAAAAATCAAATCTCTAGAGTTAGGCTCTCCACTAAACCGGACTTATTCATTCATTCAAACATGACCAACCTTGGTCTTTCATTTCAAATTTTCATTTTATTTATTTTCAAATGCCGGGGGAGACTTAGCTACTCTTTTTGTTTCAATTTTCAATTCATAATTTCCAAAATGAGTATTTCCAATTCATAAATTTTCCATGTTGAGTCATCATACTCAAAAGTAATTCTCTTTTCAAATCATGATTTCTCATTCGTTCAAATAGTCCATAACTATACATGAAATTCATATGCTTTATCAATTATCACTTTCACTTTGAAATTCACATCACTAACAAATATTCACAATTCATATTTCCCACATTATTCTCAAATGAGAATAAATTGCATCATGTCACACAATAAAATTTCTTTTTTGCCAAATTAAGCTTCTAATCCTTCATTTCAATTTCTTTTGTAAGTTCACAAAGTATATATATATATAACCATAGTTCTATTTATGCCTTTTATTCTCAAATCATAGTTTATTTCATGCAAATAATTCCCAAATCATTTTTATAAAGTCCCTTATATTTTTAGGAGAATAACCATATTTTTTTCATAATTTTTGGCCAAATAAAACCCCCCAAAAAATTATTTTTCAATCTTGCCGAGGGCAAGATTCGAACCCAGCACCCCAGAGACACAGCCCAAAGCACAGACCAACAGACCGGTTTGTGCCAGCGGTATAAAACATGGCTGAGAGCATTAAATGCTCTCGGCCCGCTGTTAAATTTGTTTAAAAAAAACAAACAAAATAATGTTGCCCACGAGATTCGAACCGCGGGATTCGAACCGGTCACCGCAAGGAACCCAACCGCGCTCTCTGACCACTTGAGCTACGTGCTCAGGTTGTCACAATACAATTTAATCTCTTTTTGAACCAATTTTCTCTGTTGTTAAAATGTCTCGATGTTCAACTAGTCCTCATTTCATTTTGCTTTCATGAAAATTACTGTATAACTTCAGATTAATTATTTCTTGTCTAATTTACATATCAGTATGAAAAAAATAATTTTTCAACTATTAAAACATATTTTCATACCATTAATTCAAATTCTACATTATAATACTACACTTCTTCTCTTTTCGACATTTCTTCGCATTTAGTATTCTAATCTTTTTATCCATAAATTTTCACCTTAATTCTCTGTCTTTAACCATTTACCCAACATACAACACACATATTAAATTATTCATGCCCTTATTAACACAAAAGATCTATTTAACACAAGAAATGGTATTATCAAACTACTAACTTTTGTGTGTAATTCTTGATAGTAATAAATGTGTTTTTATCAATCAATCCATGATTCTAATCAATTCATATAAAACTTAAATAATAGAACCACATATAAAATTGCACATCCACATTTCACTCATTCAAGAAGTCATTTTTCCCAATTAAAGTGTGCTCTTCTTAATCATTTTCATGCTTCATTCTTTCTAATTAAACTAGCATGCATTCCTACTTTTAGAAATAGGGAAAATTTTACCCACCTTATTGAAGAAAGTACACTAGTGATCTCCTAGGCGAATGTCCTTGCAACGAAATGCTCCTCCTTGAACATGCACACTAGCAAGATCCGAGTACTCCAAAGCCAACCCGAGCACTTCCAAAGCCGGCCTCTCCTTCTTGATAGAATGCAAGCACAAACCCACACCCTCTCAATCTTTTAACTCTCAAAAATAACTACTAGATAAAGTAATAGAACTATAGGTTTGGAAGAGTTTATTTGCACAAGAATATTAGCCATGAGAGGGGGTATTTATACTAAAAATCAAGGGAAATAGATGGCTAGGATTGAAGTAGGAGTTAGGAACAAATGGTGGAGATTTAAGGAGGAGTTACACAAACTACCCATGATGAGTAACCACCACACCATGATCCCCATCCAAAATTTGAGTTTCCCTGCAAAAGAAGTGATCCCGGCCTCCTAAGGAAAAGTGCACTTGCACGTGTACGTGCAATGCACGTGCAAGCATTTGGTCTCCAAAAATTGTACATTAAATTTTATATAAAAAATTAAACTTTAAATTGTATATTACATGACAAGTTGTATTAAAAATAAATTAACTCATGGGCCTTAGATTATGGGCCAAAATAATTTTTATAAAAATAATAAATTAAATTAACTTTGGGCTTTTAAAAGAAAATACTTTTCATCTATTTAAAAGAAGGCTTTTGTATGAAATAATTAAAAGCACAAATTAAAATATCTTTACTCATCTTGATGAAAATATTAACCAAAAATATTGCACGTGCACACTACGTGCAAAATAAATAATTTTTCATTAAATGAAAAATCAGGGCATTACACTCCTAATCAGGCGACCCTCGGCCGCCGAACGGTACCGGTGACAGGGTGGAGTGAGGCGAGGCTGGATGCTCGGCTCGGATCGGGAGGCTCGGATCGGGAGGCTCGGATCCGAGATCTTGTGTACCTGCAGACGGTCTAGGAACACCGGGGTTGGTCCCAGTGGCAAACCCTCCGACAATCTAGTTAGTCTCTGAGAGAGAGTAGCAGTAACTAGGGTTTTTATGGAAGAAAGATTGATTACCTGCAGACAGGGGGAAGGGTCTGGTATTTATAGGGGAAGCCAATCGGGTCCAGACCCGTTTAGGGCTGGGTCCGGACCCGGTTACCCGAGTGGCTGAAGCGGTGGAAAGCCGGGCGGTATAGGGCTGACGTGGCAAACGCCGGAGCGGTTTTCGGGCTGACATGGCAGAGCTCTGGGCAGTTTTCCGGCGCTGACGTGGCAGATCTGAAGGATCAGAAAGAGCGCGCATCCTGAGGGGATCCAGTGGCCCAGGATGGGCCACGTTATTCCTGACCCATATCACAAGCCCCATGCTCCTGTAGGGCTGGGTGATCCAGCCGTGTAGGAGTGACTCTTTGCCTCTGAGGGAAGAGCAGATGTCGGGGTGAGAAGTAGGATCTGTTGTTTCCCGAAGAGGCCAGGGGGTAGGAGGAAGGGACCCTTCGTTGGATTCCGCGCGGAAGGTCAAGTTTTAGGAGAGAGGAGAGCCGAGGCGACGGTTGGCGAGGTTTTGGGTCGGCAGACGAGCCCTGAGGCTCGGTGGGCGAGCTCCAAGGGTCAGTAGACGAGCCCTAGGACTCAGTGGACGAGCTTCCGAGGGTCGGCGGATGAGCACTAGGACTCGGTGGACGAGCTTACGAGGATCGGCAGACGACCCCTAGGACTCGGTGGACGAGCTTCCCAGGGTCGGAGGGGGTCCCCTCGCTAGTTGGAAGAGCGAGGGGACGCCGAGATCTCATTGGGGGCTCGTTTTGTTCTGAGGGCCAAGGGTCGGCAGCTGAGCTCAGGGGGTCAATAGCCGAGCTCTTCGCTAGTTGGAAGAGCGAGCAGGAGGCGAGGCTTTCCTTTAGGTCTTCATTCGAGCGTAAGGGGTCGGCAGACGAGCTCCTCGCCAGTTGGAAGAGCGAGGAGTGTAACACCCCGAATTTCAAATAAGGATAAATTCGAGATTTACAGGATCTTTACTTCACTTCGTACAATTTTACAAGGAAAATTTAAAACTTTTTCAATAGTACATCAGAGTTCAATTACATCTTAACTTTACACAGCGGAATAATGAAATTTACAATAAATCATTTACAACATCTTTAAAATAAAAGCAGCATCAGCATATCCACTTCATAGCTCCATGTATGGTCCTTTACCTGCATGTTAATCTGTGGGCTCGTCAGTCACTTACAACTGACGAAATGTTATACACGGCTATCCTCTCTATGCCGGGAATAGTATAACGGTCTCATACTTTAACAAATCACAAAAGATTGAATGAATATATAAAGTGTCAAAAGTGATTATTCTAAACATAAGTGTATGTCATGCCTTAATGCCTAATGCACACAATTCTACACTAGGATGACACTAATGCACACTTGTTCAGATTCTATGCATCCCATACTACATAGGTCTGAGGGCAAGCGCCTACGTACTCCACATTGAAGGGTTCGATCCCTCGCCATGAGACTACCCAGTAATAAAACAAGTTTTAGAGTTATTTCACAGATACGGATCTCAGCCTCCCTGGCTTATATTAACAGATCCCAGCCTCCCTGGCTATTATATCGTGATGATAATCCCGTAAATGCCCTTCTAGCCCCAGTATATACATATTCTTTGGAATATGGTAAACATCCGTCGACTACCCTAAGTCCCGGATAAAATACAGTTCATCTCCTATGGGGCAACCACAGTCCACCAACTGGGTCTATAGCCACGGAGATCCACCGCCGACTATATAGAAGCACCCATTTACGTTTGCACAAGTTTATCACATCTTCACTTAAGTGCCTAATTATTTTTAGTTCAAGACATGAATATGTTATCACCCTAGAATCAGTTTTACCTCATACCGGATTTATTCACCAAATACGAGATCGCCCGACGGCCTTATCATATCAATTCTTTCTTTCACAATTACCGGTAACCGAAGTCTTACTAATTCTTAATCATAAATTTTTCATGTCCAAGAAACATGGGTACACATACCCTTTAATAATCATGTCTTAACCTATTATATTCATGTCTCTAACTTATCCATAATCTAATCAATGTCTCGTTTTTGCGTCACTCATGGTTCATTCATTCACAATCTTTGAAAACAATAATTCTTTTCATGACATAAATTCATCACTAAGTCTCTTCAGCAACTTAGGCACATATAATATATCTCAACCACATTAACCTTTCTTAAACAAAAGTTAGAGTATAACATTTTCAAAAGAAAAATCATTTCACACAACGATAAATCTCATACTTTTAAATAATTAAATCTTAAGTCAGAAACTCATTATCTAATTTGAGCATGTATAATAATCAAGTATTCAACTTAAAGAAATAGTCTCTTTCAGACAATTTATTCTCATACCAACACTTTACTTTTCTTCTAAAAATCTAAATTATGCTCTTAAGTAACTTTTAAAGACAAATCCCATTCTATCTCAAAATCACTTTTATTTTCTCCAAATATACATGGAAACCTTTAAAACTATTTTATACAAATTCTCTACCAAATTATTAAAAGTCTTAGAATCCCTTCAAATCACCTTAAAACCCCCCAAAAAAATAAAAAGCACCCCCCCCAGCTTCGAACCCGTGAAGCCCACAAGCAGCGCCCAATACTCACAGTACAACCAAGAAGTCCATATGGACTTGATGTTCTAAAGTCCAACTAAAATCCCTTTATACTGGTTCTCAGGTCTTGGTTAAATAAAAACATATAAACAAACAAAAGATCTGAGCCTACACGGTTTCGAACCCCACTACGCAGAGGAGGTCACGCACTAACCGACCACTAGGCCAAGTGCACCAGACGTCAATTTGTTTATTCTTTTGCTTTTACTCAAAACTTTCTGGTATCTCTTTTATTTCATAGAAACTCGATTTTTCTTATTTGTTCTAATATTTTGTTAGACTGAATTTGTTTCATAACGTCTAAGTTTACTTTTTCAACAGTAAATTATAATTTATAAATCATATTTTAGACAATAGTTTTACACTATCTTTGGTGTCAGTGTATAGGTTTGAGAGACTTGTAAAATTGATAGTTAATATACACATATCGGACTGCAAATGTTCCTACCCTGTGTTTTGTTAACATCAAATGGTGAATTAGATGGTAGGAAGCTTTTTGCTTGTTTGTTAAAATCCACATAGTAAATATCTTCTTCTTCTACTGGTAGTTTAGTAGTCACTATATATATATTTTTTTAAATTGCTGAACTGTCTGGATATTATTATTATTGTGTGTATATACTTTCTAAAGAAAAGGTGGAATATGTATTTCTCTACAAAGTTTTATAGAATGTTTCTTTTAGCTTGCTGTTTGTTATTTTTGTTGCAAATTTATAACTAGGTGCTGCTCTTTTTTTTTTTCTTTTTTTTTTTCCTTTTCTTGAAGTCATTTTGGGTAGACGAGCAACCAAGAAATGAAGACTCCCTATTAATAAGCATGAATTTGTATTTATTCAATTTAATCAAAAATAGCACATTAGATCTTTTATGAACAATCAAATGAGTCCCATAGTATCAAATTTCACTTTACTAAAAATGTATTTTCTTATTAAAAAGGAAAACTCAACAATTATCAAAATCTCTAGATTCATGTATACTAGTGCATGGCAATAATAAATTCTTTTCTTATTTAACAACTAACAAGTTGTAATTTAATCTACTAATCATAACATGATTCACTACTATTCATCACATCCATTAGCATAAATTGTTCTACTTATCATAATCAAAATTTCTATATTATTCATAATTACTAGCATGCATAGTTCTAGAAAATATAGAAAGTAGGAGACACCCACCTCAATGAAAGCTTGAACAATTGAAAAAAATGATCACCACTTCTAGCTCCAAGACTCCTAGCTCTTCTCCTCCTAGCAATGGCCTCCAAGCACAACACTATCTTCTCTCTTTCTTTTCTTTCTCTTGATTTTCTATTCTTTTTGGTATGTGAAATGAGAAGAAGAGAGGTGCTATTTATAGGGTTTGTAGAGGGTTCAATTTGCAAAATTACCCACCTAATAAATTCTATTTTTAATTCTCTTTTTAATTCTCACCTTTTCATTTCTCAACTCCTAAAAACTCCCACTTTTCATCTCCCCCACCACTTCAAAACCCAACTCCCAAAATCTCTTCACATCTCAACCGGCCATAACTCCAACCCGGCCCCCTGCACTCTTCCCGTTTCGAGCTGTAGCAACAGCATCTAATGCTGTTGCCCACTCACCCAAGGTGGGCCCACTTAATTCACTAATACTCATATATGATATATCACACTTACACCATAACAATCAAGCCCAAAACTATATCCACAAAAGAAACATATCAAAAAGACTCTGGATTGTATATGATCTCACCCGATCTAATGAAGGCCCAAAACAGCCCATTTATCTTGCTGTTCATATACAAACAGTGGGCTCATCACCACTACCCAATTCATTTACCAAATCTGAACATAATAAAGACTATATATATACTTTACATCAAAAGACTATATATACTATATATACTATATACTATATATGCTATACATCATATATTATGTCCTTAAGTAAAAATTATTTTAACTAAAATTTATAATGCAAAAATAGATGTGCATACATTTTATGAAATTTATTTTGAGAAAGGATACGCTCAAACGCGTTCGTCGAAAACAAACACGTGCGTCGCACGTAAAATATCAAAATGCGAAAATCGACTTTATTGATGAAAAGTTATTAAATATAATCGAAAATAATATAAGAAAAATATATTTACTAATTTTGTGTACTTCATGATGAAATCGCAACACGTAGAAAACACGTGCATTATACGTGCAAGAAATTGAAAAATGCATTTTAATAATAAAAATATAGTTGGGGTGTTACAAGGAGGAGGCGAGGTCTTCTTTTGGAGCTCGGTTCGTCGAGCGCTATGGGTCGGCAGACGAGCTTTTTGGGTAAGAGGAGGGCTTATAGGGGCTCGTGATTCCATCCGAGCTCCAAGCCCTTTGTGATAATTGGAGGGCTGATGGAGCTCGCGATTCTATCCGAGCTCCGAGCCCCTCCTAACATCTGAGGGCATTTGGGGCTCGGGGTACTATCCGAGCGCCGAGCCCCTTTTTTACCAGGGAGTGCAGTTGGGGCTCGTGATGCCATCCGAGCTCCGAGCCCCCCTATAAATAGAGGAGGGTTGTTTGGGGTTCGCGATGCTATCCGAGCTCCGAGCGTCGACCCTTATGTGAAAAATAGAAGAGGAATTATTGGCTCGCGATGCTATCCGAGCTCCGAGCCCCCACCGAGAAAGAAGAAGGTGGTATGGCTCGCAGTTTTATCCGAGCTCCGAGCCCCCACTGAGAAGCAAGAATGGGGGATGGCTCGTGGTTTTATCCGTGCGTCGACCCTTCTGTGAGAGGAGAGGAGTTACTGGCTCGCGATGTTATCCGAGCTCCGAGCCCCCACCGAGAAAGAAGAAGGTTGTATGGCTCGCGGTTTCATCCGAGCATCGACCCTTCTGTGAGAAAGAAGGGGAATTACTGGCTCGCGATGCTATCCGAGCTCTGAGCCCCCACCGAGAAAGAAGAAGGTTGTATGGCTCGCGGTTTCATCCGAGCATCAACCCTTCTGTGAGAAAGAAGAGGAATTACTGGCTCACGATGCGATCCGAGCTCCGAGCCCCACCGAGAAAGAAGAAGGTGGTATGGCTCACGGTTTTATCCGATCTCCGAGCCCCTACCGAGAAAGAAGAAGGTTGTATGGCTCGCGGTTTTATCCGAGCGTCGACCCTTCTGTGAGGGAAGAGGAATTACTGGCTCGTGATGCTATCTGAGCTCCGAGCCGATACTGAGAAAAAGGAAGGCGGTATGGCTCGCGGTTTCATCCGAGCGTCGACCCTTCTGTGATAAAGAAGAGGAATTACTGGCTCGCGATGCCATCCGAGCTCCGAGCCGATACTGGGAAAAAAGAAGGCGGTATGAGTTTCATTCGAGCGTCGACCCTTCTGTGAGAAAGAAGAGGAATTACTGGCTCGCGACGCTATCCGAGCTCCGAGCCGATACTGAGAAAAAGGAAGGCGGTATGGCTTGCGGTTTTATCCGAGCGTCGACCCTTTCGCCTTGTGGAAAAAAAGCATTTTTGGAGATGAAAGAAGCCTGGGGGTAGTGGGGTAATTTTTACGTGTATTGCTGACGTCATGGGCGCAAAGATCAAAGCATTTTTAGATCTTGGTAGCCTTGGATCTTAGTAGTTAAGATCCAACGGCCAGATCTTTTTTGCGGAAATCGAGGAGTCGCTTTCCCCTTTAAAACCCCCTTTCCCCCCTCATTTCTTCTCCTTCACTTTCATTTTTCACTTTCCAAATTAAGCAAGAGTAGAATTCTTACTTGCCGTCGGCGATACTTTTCGGTGATCGTATTTTCCAACGTACCAGGTTAGTATTTTATCTTTAGTAAATGTCGCGTACTCAGTCCGGATCCGAGGCTAGCTCGTCAGGTCGCTCTGTGGAGGAGTCTGAGCTGGAAACGTCCTCGTCCTTGAGCAAGTACAAGGTGAAGGAGGAGGTTCTTACCGACCCTGTTTCAGACGGTAGAGACGATGTCGTCTTTGTGGTGTCCCCATTGAGGTCCAGGAGACCGGGGAAGGAGCCCATGGAAGAGGGTGACGAGGAGGAGGGGATTGACGGGGACAGCGAGGATGAGGACGAGGAGGAACCGGATCAGGAGATGGATGATGATGAAGAGGATGGGGACGAAGATGAGCGGGTCACCGAGGGTGATGAGGAAGGCGAGGGCGACGAGGAGGAGGAGGTCGATGAGCAGGAGGCTGGTCGGAGCATGGCTGGGGGGCCTACTGGGGTTGGAGAAGATCTTCCTCCACTACCTCCTTTGTCGACGCCCTCCCTCGAGCGTAAGGCTCGCCCTCGTCGGAAGAAGAAAGTCATGACAATTCCCCACAGTCCTTCCTCGCCCGACGAGGACGCACCGAGAACGGGTCTCGAAGTTCCCCCGGTCACCTTCAGGAATCCAGCATCGATTCGTATGTACCCGGACGACGTTAAGGACAGCCAACCGATCCCTCCCGTGCCGGGCGAAGATACTCGGGTGAAGATTCGTGCGGACAGTATCCCCAGTAACTTGAAGCCAGAGTATCTCAATGTTTTGCGGCTCGCCTACTTCATTCCACGGGAGTATGAGCTCCTCCTACCAAGCCCCGGTATCTGCCCTACGACAGTTCTGGCCCCGGGCTACTGCATGTTCCCTGAGTACGCCTTCCTCTCGGGACTGAGATTGCCCCTACACCCTTTTGTGAAGAGGGTCTTGGACTGGGCAGGACTGTGCCCTATGCAGTACGGTCCGAACTCTTGGAAGCATCTTGTTTCCTTTATTCTGAAATGCCAAGAGAAGGAGGTGAAGCCGAGATTGACGTACTTCCGGGCCATCTTTGGAATTGGTTCGCTCGGAGATCTGGAGGGGGTCTTCTACTTCTCGCCGAGGCCACACAAGAAGGTGATGCACGGCCATCCGGATTCGATAAAAGGGTGGAGGGGCAAGTACTTTGTGGTTAGGACCGACGGGTCTTGGGAGATCCTGACCTAGTGGAACTTCGTGAAGCCGAGACACAAGCCTCCGAAGAAGAGCGACTTGTCGGCCAAGGAGTGGGAGAAGGTGGAGGCGATAGTGGGGGGTCACAGCATCGCATGGCCCCGAGTGACCGCGATTCACCTTGTGAGGGCCGGACTGAGTCCCGCCGACCCTATTATGTTTCTTTCCACATTTGTTCATCTTTCTGCCTTCGTGTTAACGTTAGCTCCTTTCTTATCTTTTTGCAGGGATGTCGGCAAACCAGGCGAACGCCAAGAAGTTATTACTCGCCGTGGCTGAGAAGGCGAGGGTGGAGAAGAAGAAGAAGGAGGAGCAAGATCGTATAGCGACCGAGAGGAAGAAGTTGGCCGCCCAGGCCGCGCAGGCCATAGGGTCCTCCCAGGCGCCTGCCTCAGCGGTCGAGGGGCAATCGCCGGCGAAGAAGCAAAAGAAGCACCATTCGCACCACTCGCACCACACTCACTCGTTGAGATCGGCTTGAGACGCTGCGGGTGGCTCGGGTAAAACCGTGGAAACCTCGGAAAAAGGGCTCCCCCCGATACAACCGAGTGCCGCGGAGATGGTGGGGAGGATGGGTACGATGCCCTTTGCTCCCGACTGGTCGATTGTGAAGGGGGATTCTATTCTCGACGGGGCCGTCTCGATGGAGTTCGTTTCGAAGGCCATCACCGAGCGCGATGGGATGGCCTTGGCGGTGCAGACGGCCGACCAGGCCTATATGCGGTGGGCTCAGGCACACCTCTCGGTAAGTCGGTTCGGCTTTGCTTTTTTGATTTAGCTTGGAACCATCACTAATTTTAATCTCTCTTCGAACAGGCGATTCTCCACGGCCAGCCCTTCCACAAGTGCCTGGAGAAGGAGATACTCATTGAGAGGAAAAATGCGGAGAAGTACCTTCGGGAGCTAAATAAGGTGACGGATGATCTGAAAGCGGCCCGGGACCAAGTGCCCGTTCACGAGGCCCATATAGAATCGCTCGTCAAGATCCATAAGCAGGACCGAGAGGATCTTTTGGCGAAGGTCGCGGTCGAGGCAGAGAAGGGGAAGAAAGCCCTGGTGGATATGGAGGTGGTTTTGGGGGAGACCGTGATGACGGCGCAGGACAAGGTGTATGAACAGGCCAAGTCCCATTTTAAGGTGATCTACCCCGAGCAGAACGTCGAACACCTCTGCTACGGATGGAGTGCGGACTTGCCTCCGACCCCTGGCGGTGATGAGACGGGGGGAGCCCATGGCGATGACGAGGTGCCACCCAACCCCCAAGAATAGATAGTATTTTTTGTTCTTTTTGTTTTTGATGTAAATGCCGAGAGCGGACGGGCCACCGCGGCTTTTGTATCACTTTTTGAAAGAAATGAAATATACTTTTTGGGCCGACCCTTCAAGACTCGTGTTTTTTGTGATATTTATTTTTTTCTTTTGGTAGAGGCATGGGACTCGGAACCCCGACCCCGTTTTGGCTCACCAACGAAAGCTGGCTCGGGACCGAGAGGCCGCCAAGAATTATTTTCTGAACAAGTCAAGGGAGCTCGGCCTAGAGGTTACCCGTCTGAAGAAAGTCGTAGCCGACCGGGACTGGTGGGTAATCGAGACGGACTAGTCTGCCTCGGATGCCTCTAGCGGGTGCTCGGCTTCGGAGTCTTTTCTTCGTGAGACCGTTGTGGAGAAGGAATTGGAGGTTCGCCGGCTGAAGCTCATGTTGGGTGCGGGTCTGATTGAAGAGGCGAGCAACTCGACCCCGGGGCGGTCGCTGCCGTTTTCATTGGTTGAGGCCCAGCCGGATGATGCGGGGAGCTCGGTGGCTGGAGTGTCTTCCCTGGTCGGCCCAATCGAGCGCGATAGGAGCCCTGAATTTGAGTTCCCTGGTGAGTGTGAGTGAGTTGTGAGCCTTCTTTTTTCTTTGTATTTGTACCGACGTTCATTGAGTTGTAAGCAATGAGTAATCAATAAGAACATTTGTTTTCCGAAACCTTGATTGCCTCGGAAGCCGAGGGTGGTTGGTGTGACAGCTACGAAGGGTCGCCACTGACGCGACTGCGTCATTAATTGCGACGTTTCGTATTCCCATGAGCATTTATGGCGACGTTTCGCCTTTCGCCGTTTTGTATTCCTAGACGCAATAAATGGGCCTCAGGGGGCTATATAATCACCACACTCCTTGTCAGTTGTCAAGCAGTGAGCTATCTGACTCGGGTGCCTACCAAAGGCGGGCGCCCAGTGAATATAATATTTTCACATGCTCCGGATCGGAGGCACACCGATCACCCTCGGACTATTCTGGGTACAGGCTGTTAGAGCCATGAGACCCCGGGTTGTTCGTTGGTGAGCGGTGGGCCAACCGATCGTTTCGGGGGTTTGGAGAGAGCCGAAGCATGGTGGCTCTTCTGCCGTCCTCGAACAGTTCGGGATTTTGGGCTCGTAAGAACCGTAAACCACGAGTTGTTCGGGGGCGAGAGAAGGGTCAGTTGAATGGCTCGAAGGCTCAGAGCATTTGTTCCGGGACGGAGAGAGCAGTGGGTTGGTGGCCCTCCTGCCATCCTCGAACAGTTCGGGGTTTATGGTTGTAAAAGCCGTAAACCCCGAGTTGTTCGCGGTGAGAGGGTGGTCAATAATTCGACCCGGAGCTCGGGGCGTCTGCCAAAGGCGGATGCTCTAAACCTAATAAAATTTTGTCAACACATGGTTGTGATCCGTAACCGAGCGTAGTGGTCGAGCGGCTTTGAATAAAGCTGCGGCCTTGCTCCGGTTGGTTGAGCCCCCATGTTTGCGAGAACCAGTTGCTAGAGTAGTCGAGGGTCGCCCTCCGAGCATTAAGGTTGCGGTGCCTTGGAGAAGGCACCCGCCTTGCTCGGGGTCGACGCCGAGCTCCCTCACGTGTTCTCAGGGAGAGACGGTGCAGGCGTGGCTGGCGGATGTCGCCTCGCACAGAGGTTGATGAGCTCGAAGAAGCTCAAACCGAGCGAGGGATGGATGCCGAGCCCCCATACCGGTGAGAAAGACAATTGCGGGTGTAGCCGAGGGTCGCCGCCAAGCATCAAGGTCGCGGTGCCTTGGGGAAGGCACCCGCCTTGCTCGGGATCGACGCCGAGCTCCTGCACATGTTCTCAGTGAGAGACGGTGCGGGCGTGGCTGGCGGATGTCGCCTCGTACATAGGTTGAGCTTGAAGAAGCCCAAACCGAGCGAGGGACGGATGCCGAGCCCCCATACCGGTGAGAAAGACAATTGCGGGTGTAGCCGAGGGTCGCCGCCAAGCGTCAAGGTCGCGGTGCCTTGGGGAAGGCACCCGCCTTGCTCGGGTTCGACACCGAGCTCCTGCACATGTTCTCAGGGAGAGACGGTGCGGGCGTGGCTGGCAGATGTCGCCTCGTACATAGGTTGAGCTTGAAGAAGCTCAAACCGAGCGAGGGACGAATGTCGGCCCCCATACCGGTGAGAAAGACAATTGCGGGTGTAGCCGAGGGTCGCCGCCAAGCGTCAAGGTCGCGGTGCCTTGGGAAAGGCACCCGCCTTGCTCGGGGTTGACACTGAGCTCCTGCACATGTTCTCAGGGAGAGACGGTGCGGGCGTGGCTGGCGGATGTCGCCTCGTATATAGGTTGAGCTTGAAGAAGCTCAAACCGAGCGAGGGATGGATGCCGAGCCCCCATACCGATGAGAAAGAAAATTGCGGGTGTAGCCGAGGGTCGCCGCCAAGCGTCAAGGTCGCGGTGCCTTGGGGAAGGCACCCGCCTTGCTCGGGGTCGACACCGAGCTCCTGCACATGTTCTCAGAGAGAGACGGCGCGCGGAAGGTTGTTTTGTTGGATTGGATGCGCCTTGTTATCAATCATACAAGTTGGTTCCTCCGGGCGCCGAGCCCCCAGAATTATAAGTGGGGTCCTCCGAGGGCCGAGCCATAAGCTTGCAAGAGAAGCTGTTTTGGCTCGCGATTCCATCCGAGGGTCTAGTCATAAGCTTGTAAGAGAAGTTGTTCTGGCTCGTGATTCCGTCCGAGGGCCGAGCCATAAGCTTGTAAGAGAAGCTGTTCTGGCTCGCAGTTCCGTCCGAGGGCCGAGCCATGAGCTTGTAAGAGAAGCTGTTCTGGCTTGCGGTTCCGTCCGAGGGTCGAGCCATAAGCTTGTAAGAGAAGCTATTCTGGCTCGCGGTTCCGTCCGAGGGCCGAGCCATAAGCTTGTAAGAGAAGCTGTTCTGGCTCGCGGTTCCGTCCGAGGGCCGAGCCATAAGCTTGCAAGAGAAGCTGTTCTGGCTCGCGGTTTCGTCCGAGGGCCGAACCATAAGCTTGCAAGAGAAGCTGTTCTGGCTCGCGGTTCCGTCCGAGGGCCGAGCCATAAGCTTGGAAGAGAAGCTGTTCTGGCTCGCGATTTCGTCCGAGGGCCGAGAATGGAACATTTTCTCTACTTGTAATAAATTGAGAAGCCATGGCTTGTTTTAAGAAAGCTGGCATGTTTACAATATATTCGAACTATTACAAAAGACTAGGCACGAAGTGCCGATTACAATCATGATAATTTACATGGAGGCTACTCTCCTCCTAAGAACTTGATTAGGTGTTCCGCGTTCCAGGGCCTTTTGATGGGCTTGCCTTCGGCACTGGTCAGGCGGTACGTGCCAGGGCGCACAACTTCGGATACTTTGTAGGGGCCCTCCCAATTCGGTGCCAACTTTCTCTTCTGGCCGGGGTTGGAAACTACCAGCTTCTGGAGGACAAGATCTCTGAGTTTGATGTCTGTTGGGCGCACCTTCTTATTGTAGAACCTCTCGATCCTCTGCTGGTAGATACTCCTTCTGATGGCCAACTTCTCCCTGACCTCGTCAATGAGGTCCAGGTCGGCTCGTAGCTGTAAAGAGTTACTTGCCTCGTCGAAGGCCATGATCCGGGGAGACGGGATCCCTATTTCCAGGGGAATGACGGCCTCTGTGCTGTACGTCAGACTGAAGGGCGACTCCCCTGTCGGGATCCTCTTCGTCGTTCGGTGGGCCCAGAGAACACTTGGCAGTTCGTCAACCCATAACCCCTTGGAGGAATTATCGAGTTGCTTCTTGAGTCCATCGAGGATCTGACGGTTTGTGTTCTCCGCCTGCCCGTTGGACTGGGGATGACATACTGAAGAGAAGCGCTGCTGGATCCCGAGATCTTCACAGAACTTGCGGAAATTCTTGCCCGTTAATTGGGTCCCGTTATCTGTGACGAGCACTTGAGGGATCCCGAACCGACAGACAATGTGCTTCCAGAAGAATTGTTGAGTCTGTTGCTCGGTGATCGTTGCTAATGGCTCTGCCTCGATCCATTTTGTAAAGTAGTCTATCGCCACAATGAGAAACTTTTGCTGCCCCGTTGCCTTTGGAAAGGGGCCTACCAGATCCATTCCCCACATGGCAAAGGGGGTCGGACTGGCCATTGAGCGGAGGTTTGCTTACGGAGCCCTTTTGATGGGCGAGAACCTTTGACAGGGACCACATTTCTTGACAAGGGTTAGGGCGTCTTGCAACATGGTGGGCCAGTAGTACCCGTGATTCAAAGCCTTCCGCGTGAGCGAGCGGCTTCCCATGTGGCATCCACCGATCCCTTCGTGGAGCTCCTTGAGAGCATACTTGGCTTCATCTGGAGTGAGGCATCGGAGATAGGGTCGGCCATCCAAGATTGTGTAGGACCTTTTGAAGAGTGTTGAGTTGATCATTGTGAATCTTTTTGCTTGGACCCTGACCCATCTTGCCTCAGCTCGGTCTTCGGGGAGCTCTCCCTTGACGAGAAATTGCCTAATAAGAGTGGTCCAGTCGTCGGGGGGAGCTCCGTCTTCAATACACAGGACTTTTGGGATGTCGATGCTTGGTTTCAAAATGACTTCGATCAGGACCGTGCGGTTGAGACCTTCGAAGGATGAGGAAGCCAACTTTGACAGGGCGTCAGCCTGGACATTCTGTTCCTGGGGGATCTTCAAAACAGCCGACTCGTCGAAGGACGTCAGTAGGCGTTGAACTACAGCTCGGTACTGGACCATTCGATCGTCACGGGCCTCGTACTCCCCGGTGATCTGGTTGACCACGAGCTGGGAGTCGCTAAAAGCCCTGATCTGTCTGGCGCCGGCCCGATGAGCCAGGGTGAGCCCGGCAATCATGGCCTCGTACTCGGCCTCATTGTTGGAGGCCGGGAAGTTGAGGCGGAGGCAGTACTGGAGGAGAAAACTATCTGGGCCTCGCAGGATAATGCCAGCTCCATTACCTGCCTCGCAAGAGGAGCCATCGACGTAAACTTCTCACGTCTGGTCGGCCTCCTTGCTCGCGGGATGCTCGGAGATGGTGCATTTCGTGATGAATTCTGCGAGGGTCTGCCCCTTGATGGCTGTTCTGGGTTGATAGCCAATGTCATACTGGCTGAGCTCTATCGACCATTTGACAAGTCGACCCGAGATCTCCGGCTTGTAGAGCACGGCCTTCAGGGGTTGGTCTGTCAGTACCTGGACCGAGTGAGATTGAAAATATGGACGGAGTTTTCGCGAGGCCATGACCAAGGCGTACGCTACTTTCTCCATCCGAGAGTATATGGTCTCGGCGTCGAGCAGGACCTTGCTGACATAGTATAGAGGCTTCTATGATCCCTCTTCCTCCCGAACGAGAACGGCGCTGAGCACCCTCTCCGAGGCTGACAGGTAGAGCCAGAGTGGCTCTCCCGGTTCGGGCTTGCTGAGGAGGGGAGGGTTTGCGAGGTACTCCTTCAATTGGGCGAAGGCCTCTTGCTGTTGGGTACCCCATTCGAACCCTCCGGTGCCGCGCAGGGCTTTGAAGAACGGAAGAGACTTCTCTCCAGACTTGGAGAGAAAATAGCCGATGGCCGCCAGTCTTCCCGTCAGCCGCTGGACCTCTTTGATGTTCCTGGGAGGGGCCATGTCCATTATGGCCTGGATCTTTTCGGGGTTTGCCTCGATGCCTCGCTGGCTGACAATGAAGCCAAGAAACTTTCCCGAGGAGATGCCGAAAGTGCACTTGGCCGGGTTGAGCCTCATGTTGTGGGTTCGAAGGACCCCAAAGGCCTCCTCTAGATCGGCGACGTGATCCTCCCCCCGCTGGCTCTTGACAAGCATGTCGTCGATGTACACCTCCATATTGCGCCCGATTTGCTCCTTGAAGACCCGGTTAACGAGCCTCTGATAAGTGGCGCCGGCGTTCTTCAGCCCGAAGGGCATGACCCTGTAACAGTATAGCCCCTGGTCCGTGACGAAGAACGTCTTGGCGATGTCGGGAGGGAATATGCTGATCTGGTTGTAGCCTGAGAAGGCATCCATGAAGGATAGAAGCTCGTGACCCGATGTTGCATCGATAAGAGCATCGATCCTAGGGAGGGGGAATGGATCCTTGGGGCACGCCTTGTTGAGGTCCGTAAAATCTATATAGATCCTCCAGCTTCCGCTCACCTTCTTGACCATGACGACGTTAGCCAACCACTCGGGGTAGCTGACTTCTTGGATGAAGCGTGCTGTCAGGAGCTTGTCGACTTCCGCATTTACCGCTTGCTGTCGCTCCGGAGCGAACTTACGTTGCTTTTGGACAACCGCCTTCGACCCGGGGATCACGCTGAGTTTGTGCATGATGAGATCCTCGGAGATACCGGGCATGTCAGAAGGCTTCCAGGCGAAGAGGTCGACATTGCGGCGAATGCAGGTGATGAGGGCGGACTTAAGGTGAGGGGTGAGGGAGAAACTTACTCGAAAGTGCTTCGACGGATCCCCTGTCTCGAACGAGACATCTTCCAGCTCGTCTGCCGACTCGGGCTCTGGCTGGGTCCTCTGGGGCTGCATCTTGACGGCATCGAGGGGAAACACGCCGCTCCTGATTGCTGTCATGTAGCATGAGCGAGCAGCTTCCTGGTTCCCCCAGACTACCCCTACTCCGGTATTGGTAGGGAACTTCATCTTCTGGTGATAGGCCGAGGGGACAGCCTGGAGGGAGCAGAGGCCCGGGCGACCGAGTATTGTATTGTAGGCTGCCTTGATATTTACCACTATAAAGTCCATGGACTCGGTTCTTCGGTTTGGGGTCGTACCTGCCGTGATGTCTAGTGTGACGATCCGCTCAATTATTACAGGGACGCCCGAGAACCCGTGCAAGGTGTACCCCGCCGGCTTTAGTTTGTCGCGGGAGAGCTTTAGGTTCTCGAAGGCTTCGAGAAACAGAATGTTGACCGAGCTCCCGTTGTCCACAAGGATTCGCCGAGCGTCAAAATTGGCCATGCTGAGGTTGATGACGAGGGCGTCGCAATAAGGGAGCCGCACCCCCTCCAGATCTTCTCCTGAGAAGGAGACAAGGAGTTGCTGGATCTGAGGGGGAAGAGGACCTTGGACGGCGTTAACATCCCAGATGAACTCCTTGCGGGAAGTGTTGGACTCCCCTCCCCTCCCATGGGCCCCCCGTGGATGCAGTGTAATATGGCTTGGCCGTCAGGCTCATCAAGCTCATGCTCTCGCTCGAGGAGCTGCCAGGGAGCTTGAGGAGGAGGCGGAGTCCTCCTGTTCCTCGTGTCCCTCTGTCCTCGAGCTTCCTCTCGCTTGTACTCCCGGAGGTACCCTCGCTGAATGAGGGCCTCGATCTCATCTTTCAGGGCACAGCAGTGATCTGTGTCGTGCCCGTTGTCTCGGTGGAAGCGGCAGTAGAACCGCTGATCTCTTTTCTTACTGGTATTGTTGGATAGACGAGGAGGGTACTGGACGAGGCCCCTGTCCTCGATCGCCAAGAGAATGGAGGACACATTTTGGGTCAACGGGGTATACCTCTCGAAGCGAGGGACCGGTGGGACCTTCTTCATGGCGCCCGCGTCCCTTGGAGCCTTCTTTGATGGCTCGACTTCTTCGGCCTTCCGCTTTCCCTTCCCGGGGGCCTCCCTGGACTCTTCTGGGTTTAAGGCCTCCTCCGCCCTGATGTACTTCTCAACCCTGTTGAGGAGGTCGGGAAAATCAATGGGGGGTTTCTTTGTAAGAGAGGCTTTCAGCTGTCCATGATGGACGTTGTGCCGAAATGCCGCAGAGGCGATGCCAGGATCGAGGGAGGAGACCGACCTTGCCTCTGCGGTGAACCTCCGGACGAACACTCTGAGCGACTCTCCTTCCTTCTGCCTGAGCCCGAGTAAAGAAGCGCTTGTCCTCTCGGCCTTCCGGCTGGTGACAAAGTGGGCAAGGAAATTGCCCTCCAGCTGGTCGAAGGAGTAAATGGAGCCGGGGATTAGCTTGGAGAACCATTCCCGAGCCGGGCCCCGGAGAGTGGCAGGGAAGGCTCGACACAGCAGGGGATCCGAAGCGCTGTGAATCATCATCAGGGTTTTGAAACCCTCCATGTGATCAGCAGGATCTCCCTCACCGTCGAAGGTCTCGAACTGAGGTGGTCGGAAATTTCGGGGTATTTTCGCTTGGAGAATGAGGGGGGAGAAAGGAGGTCGGACAGGTCTGTACCCCTGGGCTGCTCCAGGACCGCCGTCGCCTATGTGGTCGATTCGATCCTCCATTTCTTGGAGGCACCTTAGGAGATCGCCATCGTACTCTGGTGGGATCGTCGATGGGCGGGATAAGTTGGCCTCGGCGTCCGACCTGGTTTGAGAATGGCGGACATCCTCCTTGTTGGGGGCCCCTCGGAGGGCCCCCATGATTTCCCTCCGGAAGTCCTGAAACTCCTGGTGAGTGACTGGGGCTCCCTCGACCCGGTTCGGTCGAGCCGAAGGTTGCCGTCCGACGCGACTGAGCGCTGGCCTTTGCCCTTGGGACGGTGGTTTTGGATGGTTCGGGGCCGAGTTGGAAGCGGCCCTTCCCCTGCTGCGGCTAACCTGTCGGTTTATGATTACCCCCCGTAAGTCAGGCTGAGCTGGACGGGAGGCACTCCGCTGGGGTCCCTGACGGGGAGCCCCGTGATTGGATGCGTGCGCTTCGGCGGCGGCACCCGGCGGGGGCAACTCCTGCCGGGGTACGGAGGTAGCAGCCTTCTTGGCTTTGGGGGCCATGAGAGCTCGGCTGTCGAGGTACCTTGATGGTCGGCTCAGGTCGGCTTCTGAAGTAGCTTTCCCACAGACGGCGCCAACCTGATGCGGTTTGTTTCTGGGAGACATGTGGATGTACCAGGTGTGAGTTCTTACTCGATTTGTATTTGAAGGAGGAAGCTCCTAATCAGGCGACCCTCGGTCGGCCGAATGGTACCGGTGACAGGCTGGAGTGAGGTGAGGCTGGATGCTCGGCTCGGATCGGGAGGCTCGGATCCGAGATCTTGTGTACCTGCAGACGGTCTAGGAACACCGGGGTTGGTCCCGGTGGCAGACCCTCCGACGATCTAGTTAGTCTCTGAGAGAGAGTAGCAGTAACTAGGGTTTTTGTGGAAGAAAGATTGATTACCTGCAGACAGGGGGGAGGGTCTGGTATTTATAGGGGAAGCCAATCGGGTCCAGACCCGTTTGGGGCTGGGTCCGGACCTGGTTACCCGAGTAGCTGAAGCGGTGGAAAGTTGGGCGGTATAGGGCTGACGTGGCAGACGCCGGAGCGGTTTCCGGGCTGACGTGGCAGAGCTCCGGGCAATTTTCCGACGCTGACGTGGCAGATCTGAAGGATCAGAAAGTGCGCGCATCCTGAAGGGATCCAGTGGCCCAGGATGGGCCACGTTATTCCTGAACCATATCATTTTCTTTAATTTTTCATTATGTATTAAAATACTATTAAATATTTGTTAGGGTTATATACTGAAAGCATCACTTTTGTATTAACTTTATTTCCTTGTTTTTTTGAATGAGAATCATATGGGCATATGTTTGCATATTGTGTTTATTATAATATTAATACAAGTATCTGATATTCTATAAGGTTGATAATATGGTGTGAGGAGACACACAGAAGATCATATTATCAGTTCCCTATGGAATATATAAATAGTTCACAACCTAGACGGACTTGGACAATCCATTGGAAAGGTTGTAGTGTAATCTAGTATTAGTCTATCGACTATAGGTTTACACTAGTACACTTTGTGTGTATTGAACAGGACCACTTGAGGTTGTTCTCTTTGTACTGACTACAAAAGAGAACAAATACCTCTGTTATTATGGATACTTATGCTCTTAATCCAGATATAATAACAGACATGTATATGCAGTGTGCATTACTTTGACTCATAAAAGAGTGAGATTCATTATGGATCAACAACCTCTATGAACTGAGTAATAGCATTGTATGTATGATGGACTGTTGATTGTAAAAGGAATTCATGTCCCGATACGTCGGGTTGATGATGTCCCCTTAAGGAGCTCATAAGGATTGTCATGTAAACCCTGCAGGTGGATTACATCCGACATGACAAATAAAGTTGAGTGGTACTACTTAAGGATAAAAGATGTTGATCAATATAGTTGTCAGTAACTTAATTTGATCGACGGACATTCGATATCTTAACATGGGGAGTTGAACGAGCATATAATAAAAGGAGCTCATAAATATAATTTGGGATTAGGAAGGTAGTGCAACAATAGCTCTTTAGTGGACCGAGCTATTGTTAATGGACCTGGGTTGTGTGTTCGGGCTGAACACGGGATACCCAGATTCGTTAGGAGACCTAACCCTAATTTCTCCTCATGGTCCCTGCCGTAGCCTTATATATATATATATCCTCTATTCTCTGACCGTCATATTATTATCAGAGATAAGAAGTTTTCTCAAAATTCGTGATTCACGTAAGGAGAGAAAGAGAGGCAGCCAAGGAGAAGAAAGGTTGGTAGACCGTCGCCCACACGACGTTCAACCCGGGGAAGGAATACGTGCAGAAGATCTTGGGGTCGCTGACGGCTCGAGGTTGCTAGAAACTATAGTCTTCTTCTCATCGCAGGTATAATTCGTGAACCCTAGATTCCGCTATAAAGGGTTAGATCACGTATTAAATCTGTTAACCTTTTATGATCGATACGCACACCAATCCGTGGTCCTGAGAATCATCGCAGTTTCATCAATATTAATATTTATTAGTGAGATATATTAGGTAAAATAGAGAGCGAGAATTCAGAATTCAATCATTATGTGAAAAAGTAAAATGGTCAGAAAAGAAAAAATAAGGGGGCATTTTGGTGCAGGTATGCAACCCGTTTGGAATATAGGTAGTTGGAATATAGGTAGCCAAACCTCAAAAACAGATATGGGGTGGTTTATCTGCAGACGTGTAAATCCTGTGGTAGGTTAACTAAAATTATTCTTTTGTTAAAAGATGGGAACAATTGTCATTATGTTTTACTATGAAAGATAACTAGACGACAAAGTTGGAATATTTATCATATCTTCCGTATTGAATAATAACTTAATGTATAGGAGTTGATATATTAGTTGATCAACATTGTATATATATTGATTTATATTTATATCTACTAGTATCTTGCACGTGCGATGCACGTGGAGAAAGAAGAAAAAAGACCAAAAAAAAGGAAAATAATTTCCAAACTGATTCACTGTCGAAAATATTTACCAAACTGGTCCACTTTCGCACGTGCACACGGAGGAAGAAGGGAAAAAGACAAAAAAAAGGAAAATAATTTCCAAACTGATCCACTTCCGAAAATATTTACCGAACTGGTCCACTTTCGAAAATATTTACCAAAGTGGGTCATTTTGTCAACACGCGCGCTGCACGTGTTGGCTTCAAAATGACAACAATGACAGATGACACTAACCCCTTCTCCCATTATAATAGTAGATATTTAATTATACTATGACGGAAAGCTTTCTTTATCTCCAATTTTTGTAAGTTTATATAAAAGCTTCTTTATTTCTCATTATGGATCTCAAGAATATCTACAACTTTTTCCTCTTTTATCCAATATTTTATTCAACAACATGGTATCAGAGTGTTTCAATCATCATTGCGCACTCTCTTTCTTGATTCAGATTTTGAGATATAAGACTCTTTTCATATTCGGATTTACATACTTAGTCCTCTTCCAGATCCAAATTTCTAGATCCAGTCCTCCTCGGGATGCGAATTTTTAGATTCGGTCCTCCTCTAGATTTGAATTTGCAGATCCGATCTTCCTTCATTTTTGGATTCATATAACCAACCTCATCTAAATTCAGATTTTCTCTGCATTATCCGGTTTCATCCGCAACGAGCTAGATTTCCTCCGGCTATTCGGTTTCATTTGCAAAGCACTCAATTTCCTCTGCAATATTTGGTAACATCCACTACGGTAGGGGTGGCATCAGGGCCGGGCAAGCCCGAGCCCAGCTCAGCCTGGCCCGCTCAGTCCGCAAGCCGGCCCGGCCCACCTATAGACGGGCTGAACCGATCCCCAACCCGCATAGAGGATCGGTCCGATCCGGTTCACACAAATTGGAGAAAAGCCCGGCTTAGGACCGGGCCGCCAGTGAACTGGCCCGACTTGAACCGGGACCAATTTATTGAACCAGCCCGGTCCGGGTCGGGCCAGCCCACGAGCCTACCATCTGGCTATATATTTTTTTATTTTGATTTTTTTTTGTGTGCTAAATATATGTATTGAAGTATATATACTGCAAAATATATGTATACATGTATATATGCATATAGATTTACTCTAAAATATTTTAAAATTTTATAAAATGAGTGTGGACATCAAAATTAACTGATCACTACTCATTACTCAATCTGTCAACCCCCACCTTAGCTATTTATAGCCAACTCCACCACCTCACTTCT
Organism: Hemerocallis citrina; assembly: GCA_017893485.1. Taxonomy (NCBI): domain Eukaryota; kingdom Viridiplantae; phylum Streptophyta; class Magnoliopsida; order Asparagales; family Asphodelaceae; genus Hemerocallis; species Hemerocallis citrina. The sequence goes on from CM030367.1 coordinate 165,981,376, forward strand.
CTAATTTCACTAATGTGGGACTAAAAGTTTTCAACTTCAAATTGTCTTAATTATATATATATATATATATATATATATATATATATATATATATATATATATATTCTATCAAACTTTTTATGAAATATAGTTTCGGGTTGGATTTCTTGGTTAGTGCGTGCAAATTAGTGTGCTGAGTTTGAGTTTGTCGTGGGTTCAATCTTGAGAGGGCTTAGATAATTTTATTTTTGAATGAATTAATCAATATTCCTGATCAAATTGATTTTTAGGTGTTGCTTCTTTCTTTTATTTTTATTTTAAAATTGTAATTTAATAAGATTTGTATAAAATGTTACTTTTCTATTTGATTAATTTAAAATTTTGTAATTCATAAAAACATATTATTTATGAATCTCTCTTTTATATACATGTTCAACCCAAGTGTTCACAATTTTCCTTTCCCTTTATCTTTGTATACTAAAAAAAACAATTTTTTTTAAAAACCCGCCTAATCCGTACCCGCAATGAACCGACCCGGCCCCCGAGCTAGGGGCCAGGGGCCAGGTCTGGGCCCCTCCTTTCCTCCCCAGGCTCGACCTAGCCCGGCCCGTGATTCCCCCCAACCCGGCCCGGAGGGCCTGAATGCCATCCCTACACTACGGCTCGATTCATCTATGAAGTTTTGATGGGACTATTAATTCATATAGTTAAATTCCCTACAGCTTTCTTTGCCCAGTCTAGATCTCAGCTACGTCGCATGCTTCAATTTTCTCTTCAGTTTAAGTTGGGCTTCAACTTCATGCTCCAGCTTGAGGGAGGAGTGTTGATGAAATATTTACCATAACTTTCATATTCAGTAATCTATATAATAAATTACAAATAAAGCTATCAAGCGGCTCTCATTCAATCACCCATAAAATCAATGGCCTATATTGATTCTCACAAAACATATTTTCCCGCCCAAAATTTCAAATCTCAAAATTAAAATTTTTCCCCCAAAACTAAAAAACTCATTACTTTATTACTATCTCTCTCTTCTCTATTCACTTTTTCATATTTCTCTCTCTCTCTCTCCCTCTCTTTCTCCCATTCTTTCTTTATTACTTATAAATTTAGATTTTAAGATTTCAGGTTTGTAAAAATTTCAAAATTTTTATGCTGTTTTTATTGCACATGTTATATTGAAAATAGCAAATATCTCTTTAACAGTTAAATTTCATCATTTTTCACACTTAAAGTTCTAAGAACTTGGATTTTACACCCTCATTTATAATTATTTTTCAACATATACAAATAAAAACATGGACTTTTATTTACAACTAATTATTATCATACTATTCAAACTTGAACTACATAATTATTGTTTTACTGTTTACAAGACTTTTCGTGTGTTGTATCGTTCCGAAGACGTGCCGTAGGCACGTGCCCACGGGCAAATCTAGTATATTAATATATAAGAATTGTCATATTAGTTGATCTACATTTGTCATATTAGTTGATTTACATTCTATATGTGGTAGATTTATAATTTTATCGATATTCGATTATATTATGTCATAATGCTTTCTTTATGTCCAAATTTTTTGAGCGTATATAAAGATCTCTTTGTTTCTCATTATGGAAGATGAATGGTATTTTCTTTTTTTACTTCAATATTTCTTTCTACAACAAACTAGCAAAATACAAGGAAGTAGAAAAAGAAAATAACAAAAGAACGAGAAAATAGCAAAAACAATAAGAGGGAAAAAACCACAACAAACGAACAGTAAACGATCATAAAGCAGCAAACTAACAGGAAAAATCGGTTCAAGAGAGCAATGGAGACGGTTCAATGTAGCTTGGAGAGCTTTCATCCTTTAACAATTCTAGCCCTAGCCTTGTGCTCAACTAGAAAGGTGCGACTGCTAGCTCGACTAAATAATTGGATAAGGGAACTAGGAAGGAGACAAACGTGAGGGTTATGGCGGTGATGATATTACTTAATTGAGTTTGTAAGTGCAGCCGTGCAGGTGCAATGCAGATTTTGGAAGAAAGGCTTTTTTAACTTGCATAATCTATCCAGGGCTTTCTCTCACTAATTAACTTAATCATGCCTGCGACTGGGTCAGTGAAATGTCACAACGGTTAGTTCTGAAGAAACTAGCTTGGCAAGTGATGCAGTAGATGTTCTTAGATAGGGGCCATCTGTTCATGTGCTAGTTATTTTGTTGCTTTTTTTTTTTTTTGACAATAATGGGCAGCACAGATTCCCACCTCAACTGTTAAAATGACTCCTGTTTTACCCTTTTTTTTTCAAAACTTCATAGCAAAAGAAGAGTTCACTAGTTCAGAGTAGCCTCTTTTTCTTGTTGAAGGTTGTGATGTGGATTCGATTCAAGTGAGCTTCAGTATTAGGTAGCATTTGGCCCAGCTTAAAATTAGCTTCTCTTCTTCTTTAGGAGGAGAAGCTGGACCAAACGCACATTTTGAAAAGCTATACAGAAGGAGAAGTAGCTTATTTTTAATAAAGAAAAGGAGCTTTCAAAGAAGCTTTCCAGACTAAGCTTATCATTTTTTCTTTTTTTTACCTCTTCTTTTTTTTTTCCCCTTCCCACATATCAATCCCATACAACACAAATTTTCTCCCTTTCCCTTCCCCTTCCTCGCTGAACAGTCGCCGCCGTCAAACACCGCCCTATCCTTTCTTCGCCGGATGCCGTCGATCTCTCCTTTCTGACGCCGTCGATCTCTCCTTTCGAACGCTGTCAAACGGATGCAATGATGTTTTCACTCTCCTTTTTATCTGAAATATCATCGTCATCAATTCCTCCTCGAATATCAAGGTCTAAATTTTTGGGTTCGCTAGATGCATCATTATCTGCAGATTTAAATTTCATGTGACCGATCAATGAGAAGCTTTTTTGAGCAAAAAACTGGACAGGGGATGTGGGGATTCTATCAATGAAAGAAATCATAGGAATTTAAATTATAGATTAGACAAAAGAAATTAATCACTTCCTCACGAAATTTAAATTATTAGCATGCTTTCATGAAGAAAAGAACGTAGTGCAGATGATACCCAATTTTCAAGAAGCAAATTTCTAATATTCTGGTCCTTCAACATACTCATTTTTTTTGTTTGAGCCATACAAGCCAAATTAAAACTTATGCTTTATGTTTCGACAGAAAACACTAGCCTAGTTACAGTAAAATCAACTAAGCTAGTCCACAATCTTCTTTACATATTATAAACATCATATGAAATTCTCCATTCGCCTTTCTCTTCTATGTTCTAACAACTCTAAATTTGCACTCGTTTAGATTATGTGGTATTGAAGATGAAATTCTCCATTACGTATTTTCTAGGTTATTCTAAATATTTTATTTATTAGTAATATAAAGATTTTTTTGTAATTTGATAACTTATATTTTATTCTTAAATAAATCAAAAGCTTAAATTGAGTATAAAAGTAGCTTACAATTGATATCTTATGTCAAACAACTTCTAACTTAAAAGTAGCTTTGAAGTTGAAAAAAAACTGACTTTCCAAATAGCTTCAGCTTTTAATTTCAAAGCTCTACTTTTTGGCTTCTCCTTCTGAAGTAGCTTTAAAGCCCAAAAAAGCTAGGCCAAACGCAACCTTAGGAAAGGTTAGTACAGTTTATGTTTAGGCCCCTGTCTTGACAATAAATTTCTATTAGTATCTTAATAAAAATTGGAGAAAACTATTAGTTAAGGCTAAATTTTTATTAAAAAAACCCCGAAATATATGATATGTGCAGAAAACTGTCTTGAAATTTTTTTGTGCAAAAAACCCCCCTAAAGTATGTTTTCAAAAAACTCATTTCTGACGGCTTGAGCTTTCTGCTAAGTTTTTTACAGAACATGAGAGTTGAGTGAGGTTTTATAACAATGATGAGAAAGATACATGACGTTTTCTGACCAACTTGCAAAGCTGAATGAGGTTAGCTAATACAAGCAGAAAAGTTAGATATGGTTATTTTTTTATAAAACGCGACAGTGTTTTTTTGAAAACATACTTCAGAGGGGGTTTTCGCACAAAAAAAGTTCAGGCGATTTTCTACAAAAAAGGTACAGTTCAAGGAGCTTTTTTAATATTTTTTTATAAATTTAGCCATTTGTTAATGTTCATCGAGACCAGAAGAAAAATTGGAGAACATTATATAAATATAAACTACGTATGTACTTGATAAAAAGTTATAACAAAAAGAACAACGGTTATTAACGTAAAGGCACCCAAAGTTTATGTTAATCCCTACATACACCTAAAGTGAAATTAATACCCTAATAGCACCCAATTTTTTTACAATTGGACCAAAAGGCCCCCGTAATCCCTTTTTCTGGTAAATTATGGAATATTTCAGAAATATAACTCTTAATGGGTATGAACCTTTTCAAAAGCATGTTAAATGACGAAAATGCCCACGACTATCCAAAGTCAAACTCATTAACTATCCAAAGTCAAACCCATTAACCCTACTCTCTATCCAAACCCGAAATCCTCTACCCTAAACCATACTCAAAATCCCCTCAACTGCACAAACTACACACCCCCACTAATCCCCCCATTGTCTTAATAACTACCCCACTAATCCTTCAAATCTCAACCAATCTCCACATTAATCTCATTCTCCTCTTCATCTTCTTCTTCTCCATCTGAAAGACTTAACAACCCGAACCCCCTTCAACCTCTACCATCTCCTTCCCGACTCCCTACAAACCCCAACATCCTCCAACCACCACCAGCAAAACCCCTTCATCATCTTTATCACCACTACCTTCACCATTTACATCCAACCCATCCTCCCCGACCACTCCAAACCCAAACAGTCACACCGGCACTTCATTCTTCAACCACCCGAGCCACCATCGACAACCTCATTCACTGCATCCTGAATCTTGTCTTCTTCTCCTCACACCCGCCAACCCACTGTCTCCATCACCTCACCATCAACCTTCCTCCAATGTTATTTCCCAAGCTCCACCTCATCTCCTTCCTCCAAACTACCCAAGTCTCCCCACTGCCACCTCCAGTTCATCTCCGACCTCTCTCACCTCCACCCGAGCCATCTCCCCTTGCTACCTTCGACATCCCGGTAGGCAAAGATGCGCGTCGATGTTGAAAGAGGGGAATGGAAGAGGGGAAAAGGTATTAATGAGGCATAGGTGTAAAAAAGTAATTTAACCCACTAGCTGTTAAAAAATTAACAGTAGTGGACGGCATGTGCCTTTTGGTCTAATTTAAAAAGTATGGGTGCTATTGGGTATTACTATAACTTCAGGTGTGTATAGGGTATTAATATAAACTTTGGATGCCTCCCCACTGCCCAGTTCATCTCCGACCTCTCTCACCTCCACCCGAGCCATCTCCCCTTGCTGCCTACGACCGCATCCCGGCGGGCACAGATGCGCTTCGATATTGAAATAGGGAATGGTAGAGGGGAAGAGGTATTAAAAAGGCATAAGTGTAAAAAAAATAATTTAAAAAATTAACAGAAGTGGACGGCAGGTGCCTTTGGTCTAATTTAAAAAAGTTTGGGTGCTATTGGGTATTTGTAACAACCCTAATTTTTGACGAATACGTCTTGTATACGAACTAGATTCTACTAGCTATAAAGTTATATTTTTGGTTAAAGAAATTATTTTCTTGCTAATAACCTACACTTATGCATATGAATGTGTATATAAACATATATACATACATGTACATGTTTTGAGTTGGACTTGTGAAGCCCAAATGAAACAAAACAACAAGGCAACACTTGAACAAAAAAAAATGGGACAAGCCCATAGGAGGCCGACCAAGATTTGGAGGGAAAGGGAGGAAAATAAGAACTAGGGTTTGGGTTTCTTGGTGTTTGAATAAAAACATCATGATGTGTTTTTGTAAGACTCCAAGACCACATCACATCACCTCCCAAACAAGCCAACCCCTTGCATGAGGTGATGTTTTCATCTCCCCATGCCCCTCAAATCTGGCCAAACCCCTCTCTCCCTCTGTTCTCTTTTTGTTTTAAAACCCCATCCCTTCTACCATTCTCTCTTACAACTCTTACTCTGTCCTAAGCCTCCAAACTTTATTCTCTACACCCTAGTTACTGATTTGGAGTGAGAAAAGGAAGATCAAGCCAAGGCGAATAAGAACAAGGAGTCAAATCAATAAGAAAGAAACAAGGAGTTCCATAGGAGTCAAGAATGACCTACAAGCAAAAGAACAAGCTACAAGCTAAGGTGGGTGTTTCCAATCTCTTGTTTTGTTTTTGGATGGTTGAATGGTGTTTGATTACTGAAAAAGTGACATTCATGCCCTAGGAATGAACTTTAACAACTCGTTTTGTGCTAAGTATGCCAAACCAGAAAATCCTGTTAAAAGACTGAATTTTTTTTGTCAGTCCATAGCTCATTGCATGAACACCACTGGAATTTTGATCTGAAATTTTTAGAGGATGCATATAGGTGTCATACACCTTCGGTAATTTTTATGGATTTTTATGGTTTTTCCTGCTATTAAAATAAATTACGAACTTGCATGCTGGTCAAAATAGAAAGAAGCAGTTTTTATGGTTACTATTGTGGAAAGAATGACTTGTATCTCACTGCATGCTTATGGGAATGATCTGAAATTTTAGTATATCTTTTTTAAGTGTATCTAAGACCTAAGTTTCAAATTTTATGAGATTTGGACCACTGTAACTATGTCAACAAAATCATGCAAACTGAGCTAGATATTTTAGTAAATAGAACTGCTGTTGTTACTGCCCTATTTTTGGATGACATTCAAAAGGATATAATTGGAAATCTAATTGTTAGAGTCACTTGATTTTTGGAAGTGTTGTCACGTCATGTATCAGGAACTAGATTCTAAAATTTCATGATGATCTGACACCATATAATATTTTAAATAGATTTTATCCTATGACTGTGTTGATCTGATATGTTGTTTTGGAAGTCTGTATACTTGTTAAAGATGGACCCATAAGAGTGTCTAAACGACCTTATCTGAAGATCCTTATAACTAGGAACTTTTCGTAGGCACTTAGACATTGCTGGAATGACCAATAAATTCTGATTCGGACAAGTATTCGATTTTATATGATTTTTGCAAGTGATGACAGAAACACAGTGAAACATAGAGCTCACTGGTTTGCACCATGTTCATAGAAATGGGTTTGAACTTGTAATTCACTAGCTTAGAGTTGGTTGAGGTCAAGAAACTTGTCATAGATGTGAGTATGAGTTAGGACCTAAGTGATCTAAAGTTTCTTGCCAAGAGTAGCCCATAGTTGCTTGTAGACCCTAATATAGACAACGGTGTTCAATGTTTGAAATGGAAATTGTATTGGACGTTGGGATATTATTGTAGACCACCTTGGGATGAGATTCATGCCTATTGTGTGCTTGTACTTGCTGTATACTTTGAGTAGAAGCATGTACATCGACCGATCGCGATTCCTCAAAGAAACAGGACCGGGAATAACTCCGTTTTGGCACAAATGCCAGTGTGTGCTTGCTGTTTGGAAACTTAAATTGTTGTTTTTAGGACTCTTAGAACCCTGTTTTGTGGATTCATGGATTAGGACTTACTCCTAGTGTAGTGCACCTTGTTGGGATACATTGGTTAAGTTGAGACCCTAAGATTTAGTCTTGTTGACAAATCTAGACGGGTGGAATGTACATCGAACGCGTTAGAGGAGCTGACTCATGCGCCAACGTACTCACCATGCATGGATGGATTCCATGGTTTGTGTTTGGAGATACCACTTGTTGAGGACCGTGGAGCATTAAGTTTAGCGGGAGCTACTTGTTGTTCGGGCCGAGGTTACGATCGAACTCCAAGCGTAGATGACGGTTGCGGCGATCGACAGAGTTAGTTCGTCGTGGTTCGTGCCAAGTGTGGGTCGAGGCGGGTCAACTCTTGGGCTGGACCTGAGGGCTAGTTGAACCCTAGTGTGAAATGGGTGGGATCTAGTTGATCATGGCAAGCAAGTTGATTATCGAGATAGGGATTGGTTATGGTAGATAGATCGCCTAACTAAGGGAAAGGTGTAGCATGGATACTTTGGTAGGACTAGATCGAGTCTTGTTTGAATGTAAGGACATGCACTAGCGAGGGTGTTCGCCTGTCAGGGGGACGCATGGCGTTATCGCCCCCGACCGAATCCTAGGTTCGTTTAATGTGGACAGGGACCCCGAACTACCCTGGGAGTGGTAACAACTCTGTTGGGGGCTCTGCTATCTCGGCAGAAATGCCTTTATGATTCGTAACAATCTTTAAGGAGGTTTGGAGTGTTGACGTCGTCTCAACTGCAAGTTCTATTCTAGTATAAGGACAAGCATAGCGGAGTTGGGGAAACCCTATATCCGCCAGGTCCTTTGTCGATCAATGTGGATAGACGGATTAGACGATGTCCCGGAGAGTTAGAATCTATCTCTATCGGGAGTTGCTCTAATCACTCAGTAATGGAGCTCTTGTGCCCATATATCGGCTTTTGGTGAGGTCCGGGGAGACGTAGATACAGCAACAGATCGGGTAAGCCAATTTAATTACAGTCACAGGGTAAGCCTGCGACTGGGATACCGGGCATAGTGGATAAAACTAAGAGGATTGGACACCACTATTAACAACAATGACTGGAAGTCACTCAGGGGCCTGCAGCCTCACCATCACTGGAATCAGAAACAGGAGAGAGCACAAGGTTAGGATGCATAGCGGGGGATCGAGCCCCATTAAATTGATGAACGTTGTTTGGTTGGGGGGGTGTGTAGAATGAGATGCATATCTTTCAACCAAGCGTGCATTAGCTTTAGGAGCATGAGTGCATAGTGTGCATTAGATTAGGTCATGGCATACACCGACACTTATTTGACATCACCTTTTTCTTTGCATCAAATATTATTTGTGGTTGTTGAGGTTGGAATCGTTATACTATGACGTAGAGAGGATAGCCGGGTATAGCATTTCGTCAGTTGTAATCAATTGACGTGCCCACAGTTATCAGTGCAGGACTATCGAGTTGGGAGCACAGGAAAGCAGAAGCAGGAGGAAGCATCCAAGTGAAATTAACCGTCCAAATTTTTATTGTACATTCATGTTGTACCAATTATTTGTAAATGTTGTAATCATTGGACTTTGTAATAACAATTTGATGTAATAAAAGTTTTTAATTTCCTGTGATTTTTGTTGTGTTGTGACTCATTTAAAAGAAGATCCTGGAGAGTGTCACGAGTTCCTATGTTAGGAATTTGGGGCGCTACAGTATTACTATTGTTCGAACTTGAATTTCGTAAAATAGAATATTTCTAATAATCTATTTGAAGAAGTAAAATTACAGGAATTAAAATCAAACCAGACAATTCGATACAGAGTCGAGATGAAAATCTCTGTCCTTAAAGCAAAATTCGCCCCGTAGTGTGACAGTTGTTGACGAACTGCCTTCCAGGATACAAATGTATTACCTTCTCTGAAGAGCAGCACCCAAGCTTCAGAGACACCAGCGAACCAGCAATTGCGTTTTACTTTCAGACAGACTCAGAGGAAGAAGAAGAAGGAGATTGTAAAATTACAGATAGTCAAAATTGACTGGACTTATAGGAGATCAAAGGCGTGACTGATGGATCCATTACTCTGTAATAGCAGAGTAATGGCACAAAAGCGTAACTGATGGATCCATTATTCTGCTGTTACAGAGTTATGACATCAGTTACAGAATTCCAAAAGCCTCAACAGAAGGGTGAGAACTGGATCCCAGGAAAAATTCGGAGCGGGGCAAAAAATAATTTAGGCTGGCCACAACCAAACCAAACCGAACCGAACCGAACCGAACCGAACCGAACCATACCAAGCCAAAGCCGGAGCCAGAGCCGGGGCCGGGCGAGCGGGCCCGTGTGTGTTTGTAACTTTGGCTAGGTCCTTTCTCCACTACATGTTAGTGGTAACCCCAGGGCTACGCCCTTTAGTCCATTTCTTTAGCTTATATACTAAAGAAATCTTTCTCAACTTTCAATGCAGGATTATCCATTTTCTCCGAATTTCCAAGTTAGTACATTTTGAGTACCCAACTTTGGACCAACATTTCTCATTCATACGAAATCCGTTTTTGGCGAACGTGTACATTACGGAATCGTACTCGACGAGAGGAACACAGTCCAATCACTTTCCGGCGCCGCCGGTGACCGGAGCCCACCGGAATCAGGCCCGGAAAATCTGCCAAAAATATTTCCAACAATCCCCCATATGAATGGAAATTACCAGACTATGCAATCCAAACACGACAGAAAAAGACATGACAGAAAAAGACACTGAGAGTACAATTGGAAAATCACTACATCAGGAATTGTAGTAATTTTTCAACTTTGAACCACCTGTAGTGAGTAGCCATCAGATTCACTTGACTAGATAGTGAACATGATGTCTTGAACTACCCGGGCTTTGATATGAACCTAGATAATAACTATCACACAGTTTCATCTCCTCACAGAACTAGGTTCTCTTGTTATGTTCATTTTGGCCTTGAACAATCCTGGTTAATCATGAGTGAACTTGGAGAATTTAGTCTCTCTTCATTCTCCTAGAAATGGCCTCATTTCATATTCACAAGGTGATTGCCCATAAAGAGTATCCTGCCATACCCCACTTTTATTTCAAAGCTATGAGAATCATTAAAAGCTAAGCTTATCCTAACCCCTTGCAGGTAGCACTGTTTATCATCCTAAGAATGGGTACGAGATTTTAATCTCTCAGTGCTCACGTCGATTCAACAAGATTTAATTGTCCCCTTGAACCTGGATCTTGGGGTCTCCAGTTACCTAGGTAGGGTTTCCATTAAGTATCCTCTTTTTTCATAGGCTTGAAACCCATTCCTCTTGATGACCTCACAACTTGCTCTCATGACAAATCTTTAGTAAATGGATCAGCTAGGTTGTCAGCCGATTATATATACTCTATAGAGATTATTCCATTTGAGAGCAGTTATCGAATGGTTTTGTGTCGCCTTCTGATATGACGAGACTTACCATTATACATACAACTCAATGCCCTTGCTATAGGCGATTGGTTGTCACAGTGTACACACATAGTAGACACTGGTTTTTCCCATAGAGAAATTTCCTCTAAAATATTCTGAAGCCATTCTGCTTTCTCTGTCGCTTTGTCTAAGTCAATAGACTCAGATTCCATGGTGGATCTGGCCAATAACGTTTGTTTAGAGGATTTCCATGACATAGCTGCACCACCAAGAGTGAAGACATACCCACTTGTGGATTTCGAGTTCTTGGAGTCCGATATCCAGTTGGCATCACAGTAGCCTTCTAGTAGTGCTTAATATATGCTATAATACAGCCCATAACTCTAAGTATATCGCAAGTAGTTCAATACTCTAGTTATTCCTTTCCAATGACTTCGTCCTAGATTACTTGTGTAACGGCTCAGTACATTTATTGAATGCGCCAAGTCCGGTCTTGTACAATTTGTTAAGTACATCAGACTACCAATTACACGTGCATATTCCTATTGTGATATGCTATCACCCGTGTTTTTGGACAAGTGAAGACTGAGATCCACATGACTTTTGGCAGTCCCATTGGAGTAATTCTTGAATCTTTTAAGTACCATCTCAGCGTAATGAGCTTGAGATAAAGTAATTCCCTCAGACGTCCTAGAAACTTTGATTCCTAGTATGACATCTGCAACTCCCAAATCTTTCATATCAAACTTACCACTAAGCATCTTCTTAGTTTGTTAGATCATGTCATAATACTAATAATAATGAGCATGTCAACAACATATAGACACACCAGAATGTATCCATTTGGAGTATCTTTGATGCAGATACACTTATCACATTCATTTATTTTGAAACCATTTAACATCATAACATTGTCAAATTTTACATGCCACTGCTTTGGAGCTTGTTTCAATCCGTACAAGAATTTTACATGTCTGCACACCTTGTTTTCCCGTCCAGGAACTACGTAACCCTCAGGTTATTTCATGTATATTTTTTCTTCTAAATCCTCATTTAGAAAGGCAGTTTTGACATCCATTTGATGTATTTCGAGGTTGTGTAGAGCTGCAATAGCTATCAACATTCTTATGAAAGTTATTCTCGTTACCAGAGGATAAGTATCAAAGAAGTCTAGACCTTCCTTTTGCCTAAATCCTTGTACCACAAGTCTAGCCTTATGTTTCTCTATTGAACCATCTGTGTAATACCTTGCAAAATAGCATGTAACTATTTTTGTGTAGAAATCCGTGCACATCAAGAATTACACACGATTACATATTTTTCTAATAATTATCAGTTTTAATTGAGAAATTTCAGATACATGAGCTATTCTGAAACCGATAAGATAAACTCGGGATATCTTCTCAATTAAACTATGGATTTGTTCCGATTGTTTTAATAAGACAATCTTCAAGAATTTTTTTTATTATAAGCAATTATATATATATTGTTTTTTTTGACTAAGTTGATACTTGAATTGAATGTGGATTGCACTTGTGCTTAAGGGTTAGGATTACTATTTTGACCTAGGGTTCCTTGACCTAACCTATGGTTAGGAACCCTAGCATCATGGTGATCATGGCTTGGATCTTGATGAGATCCAATGGTGGAAACATTAAACCATGTGTTGAATTCTTGAAGGAATGAGAACTGTGTGGAATGTTCTAGTTGTGTGTGTTGGCTCTTCATCCAACCTTCCAATCTCTTCACTCATCCACCCTCCATCTCCACCCTACACCTCATCACACTACCCCACCCTCACCCATCTCCAATTCCGGCCACATATAAACCCCCTCTCTTCTCATCTCATTCCATTTTTCCAAACTCGTACTCCATTTCATTCTCTATTTTCCTTCTTCTTCTTCTTGCATAGTTTCAAAAATAATAATAATAACAATAAAAGAGAGAGCTTTTTTTTTTTTTGCAGTAGAAGAAGTTGTAGTAGAGAAGGAGAAGAGTAGTAGGAGATAGCCAAGTTTCTACAAGATCAAGTGAACAAAGGAGGAGAGGAAGCAAGCAAGCAAAGCTAGTAGGATTCTCTTGCAAACCAAGATGTGGGTGATTCTCTAAAACTCTAAAAACTTAGTTTTTTGTGTGTGTATGTGAAGTACCAGGTGGTAGTGGTTAAGAAAACCTTGGTTACCATGTATGAGAAATTGAAATGCTAAGAGAGAAAAAAAATTAAGTTTGTATGGTAGAACAACTCTTTTCATTGTTCCTTTGTTAAAGAACATGTTTGTGATGTGTAGCTTAAGAATTTCTAGCTCACAAATGGCTTGGAATTTTGGACTAAAATTTATAGGACTTGTTTTGCTATGGATCTAGAACTCACATGAATTTTTTCATAATATTTGGAGTCCATTTATTAGCTCAAACACCCACTCATTTTTTGGACAGAAACATCTGAAAAAGCTGATGTTTTGAAAGAATTTGTTATGCCTTGCAAAAATCACAACTCCGTATTAGTAGGGTATTTTAAACTGAAAACTTTTGTGGATACTCTTGTATGTGTCTAAAACTCTAGTCTCAAATTTCACATTTTTATGAGAATTTTTTTTGCCTTAAAAAATTTCTAAGTTACAATTGGTCTGGAAGTTAGAAGCTGTATCTGTCTGTTTTAAGACTGAATTTCATCTATTCATAAATACTTGTGTGTGCATGATGTTGAAATAAAATTTTTGCAGTAGCTTTTAGTATGAGTCTACATCATGACTCTCAAATTTTAGGTTTTTTAGATAATATTTGATGAAGTTTCAAAAATAAATTGTGTACAGTGGTAAAGACCCTGCCTGAAAAACAGAAGAATTTTTGTGCTATGTTTGAAGGGTCATAACTCTCTGTGTAATATGAATCTAGATGCAATTTTTTGATGCAATGGAATGGTATATGTGTGGTTTCAAAATCTCAAATTTCATAAGATTTGGACTTAGTGTTGATTTTTTATTGAATTTTAACTAGACTGCGTTCAGTCTCTAGCTCAGATTGCGTGGTCTGTGAATATGTATAATTCTGGAATTATGCGCTAAGAATTTGGAAGAATGATCAACTAGATATTTGTAGTAGAGAGTAATAGGTTTCCAAATCATCTAGAATAATGCAATTCTAGTTTGTTTAGCAAATGTTATGATTTTCCTAAGATTGGGGCAGACCTAGTCTTAGTCGAGACCCTGTTTGTTAAATGAACCAATTTTCCCCTGTTTGTGCACCTGATAGAAATTGGAGTTTTTGAGGACTTTAGTGGATGAATCTGCGGTTATGTTAAACTAAGAAGTTGTAGTAGACACTCCTACCTTTCCATTGAACCTGGATTTGTGTCTTTCCGATGAGCGAGTAGATTTTTATGCCATCGGCAAGATGCAGCCAGTGTACGGGGAGTACACGGGCTGAAGATTGTCTCCATCCGTCTAATCCAATCATCAGCCTCGTTTGGATCAGATTGTCCCTCAAACACTGGCGGCCTCATCCTCTTAAAGGACTCAATCTGCTTGATGGGATCAGCGTTAACAAACCCTAGTCCAGTCCCTTGATTCTGATTCTGGTTCTGATTCTGCACCAAATTAGCTGCCATTAGTGCATTCAAAGTGATACACCCTGGCAAATTCGGCCTCGAGATCAACTCCCATTCCTTGGGAACTTCCAGCTCCATCACCATTGTTACCATTTCTGGTTCTGGGTCCAACCATTCTGAATACTGCAAAATGAGGGAAAGTTAGAGCACCACAACACGATCCATATCCACATCAATACTCTCTGGTAAGGTCACAACCATACCCCAAAAGTAAAAACATCATGTTTCAGTTCTATGTGATACTCGCTCTCTAATGTCCACACCTAGGTACTCACGCTCTAGTGTCCACACCTAGGTTATTTTTTTATACCATGTTTATTATTACTATTGAAGCATGCTCTGATACCAAATCTGTAGCGCCCCGAATTTCCAATATAATATCTTAGAAATACGTGGCACAATTCCCAGCATCAACTTCAAATGTAATACTAAACACAGTCGAACACCAATAAAATTTTTCAACTTTCATTACATTAATCTTTACATAATACAGCGGAATACAATACACCTAGAATTACAATTTTCTTTCATACAACAATTTCTTTTACAACAATACATAACCCATTACACCACTTTAACTCATGCATCCAAAATCCAAGCTACAAGTAATCACTTGTAAAACATAAGGCTAGAGATAACTCTAACCCCCAAAACTAAAGGGGTCAGCCATAAAGGTGTGAGTGACATAAAAAACAAACAACATGAGTAAAGCATGGATTTATCAACAACAGGAAATAGACAGGAGTAAATGAATATAGGAAAATCACGAAACGCGAAAAACACAACAAGTGAAGCTAGACAAAGTGTCAAGTGTAGAAAACAGGAAACCATATGCATGAAACCAAATCAAGAAAACACAATTCTATATGCTGACTCTCTAATGCATACTTGTCGGAGTCTATGCATCCCACTCTACATAGGTCCGAAGCAAGCCCTTAACGTCACCACTTTATAAGGTTTAATCCTCCGCCATGCAACTAATCCTAACACGATGACTACTACGAGATAAAGATAAACTGTGAGTATTAGCCCATGCCCTGATAATTCCGGAGGTCAATCTCTATCCACAGATAATTTCGGAGACTATTTCACTCACACCTAGGAATCTTTGAGAATACCCCACACTGCAAGCGATGGCACCTCATCACACGAATACCACATGTGCGTCACCTCGACCCCAATTATTCCGGAGATCAATCCCACACCACAGGTAATTCTGGAGACTATTTCACTCACACCTGGATAATTCCGGGGATTATCTCACACCGCAAGCCATACTGAGGTCCATAACCCATATTCTCGTTCATCATATCACCACTAGTACCTGTCCTTATCATTTAGGTTATTTAATTACTTTACGAATCTCCTAGAGTTGGTGTACCCCACCGGACTTAACTCAACAACTGATCAACAAAAAATTGCCTCAACAGGCCCCAAACATAAATATCTCAATTGTCGGTATACTAGGGTTACACACACCCTCTAGAGACTCACATCCAATATCCAAACTAATCTTCCGATATAAATTGCTCAGTTAAACCACTTGTACACATATGTTCAGTAGGAGATAAAGTATAGAGAGTAAGTTATAGATTAAAAATATTTAGAGAATAATTCATTTAAAAGAACATTCAAAGATATAAAGATACATCAGTATCAGTCGACTATGGATAAGTATAGGTCGACTGTCCAGAGAAATCCAACAGCTTTGAGAAAATAATTCTAAGTATTATAAGTCGACTGTAAAAGGTCATAGGTCGACTGTCCAGAGAAAAATCTAATATCTTTAAGAAAATAATTCTAAGTATAGCAGTTGACTGTAAGAAAGTCATCAGTCGACTGTCCAGAACGAAATTTTAAGAAAAATTAGAAATCACAGCAGTCGGGTCGCGACGGTCGACTGTAAAGTCACACCAGTCGACCGTCGACCTGCAGACTGCAGATTTTGGTTGTGCATATTTGAACCGATACATAGTTTTACTCTATGAAAAGGATTTCTACAAAAAGCATATTTCTTATATGATCAGATACAATTTGTAGGACATATAATAGTCCATAAAAACTAAATCAAAACTACTTGAATTTATAAAAATAGCGATTTGTTAATTTTCTTTCAAATAAAATATAATTTGTGCATATAATCAAAAATGGAGTTTCTTAAAAATTAATTGTTTATTAAAATAGCTTCGTATTCAGATCCGAATCATATCAATATCAAAATCAAAAGAAAATCCCCAATTTGGATATATTTCCTCAAACTCAACTAAATTCCCAATTTCGATTTCCATGACATGATCTATTGATTCATACTTTTCCATTCAAATTTCTCGAAACTGAGTTACCATTATAACTCACAACCATAATTCATTTATAACATCACCATATCAAGTTTCATTCAACCAATACTCAAAAATAATAAAAGTCTCATCTTTATTAGGTTTATGCATAAAATATACCATATTCAATCAATCCAACATTAATCCAAAAGAAATAGCATACCCATGATCTCTAATAGGACATTCATCAATCTCAAATTACCCGCATACAATTTTATTCACAAACAACTAGGGTTTCACAAGATCCAATTTTTCATCCATCCATCCAATTCATCATGTACATATTCATACTCAAACCCTAAACATGCTTTCAAGTAGATGAAATTCAACATCCAAGATCAATCAAAATATTTATATCACTCGCATAAAACATATACAAAACAAAGGAAAACAAACAAGTCACTCACCTCAATGAAGAAGTCCAACCGAATTAATGGATAATAAGCAAAGCCCTATTTTGCGAAATCCAAGATCCCCTCCTTAATCCTCCAAGAAACAATAAAACCTTTGTGTTGTGCAGTGAAAGACGGCTGCACTCTACTTTTTCTTTTAAATAAGCCGGAATAGAAGAATTAGGGTTTTAAACACATTTGCAAAATAACCCCTTTAAAATATAAC
Source organism: Hemerocallis citrina (assembly GCA_017893485.1). NCBI lineage: Eukaryota > Viridiplantae > Streptophyta > Magnoliopsida > Asparagales > Asphodelaceae > Hemerocallis > Hemerocallis citrina. Next base: position 165,998,881 of record CM030367.1, read on the forward strand.
TTTACTTAAATAGATCCCTATACTTGGAAACTTGATAAAACCAATTAAATTGAGATTTAAAAACAAAATAAATATTTTGTTTCCATCCGGCACTATTTGAAAAGTCCAGAAAATAGTTTTGCACTTTCATCCCTCAAAATGACAATTTTGCAAAAAGATCCTTCTTTTTCGTAATATTTGCAAATAGGTCCAATTAATATTAGAAAAATCTAGAAAAATTAAAAATAAATACCAAATCATAAATGATGATTTTCCATAAAATAAATTTTGGCTTTTGAACTTCCCAAGTAAATATTTGCACGTGTTTTGCACGTGTAAAAAGATAAATCTTCAGAAAAATATTTATTAAATTTCCAAAAATCATTTTAATTCATTTATAAATCCTTAAAAATAATATTTAAAAAATACGGGGTACTACAATGACACACTTCCAGAACCGTTGGTGGGGACTCCAGAAAAACACCAAGCCAAGAAAAGCTAGGAAAATTACCAAAAATTCTAAAGGAAAACACCCCGAGGAAGCACTTACTGTCAAGAATTGTTTCATATGCGGGAAAGTCTGACACTTCAAGTAAAACTTCCTAACAATTATACCCAAGAGTGGTTACAACTGTGGAAAATTTAGGCATATCAAGCCAAATTGCCCACAACTACAAAAAGGATGCTCAATGAACAAGTAGTAGAACATCAGTAACAGAGTGTAATAATATATAAACTAACTATGTTTTGGTATTTTTTGGAAGACGAGGTATGGTGTAATCTGTCATGTATTGTGAATGTTCAACTCAGCTATGAATGATATTATATTTTGGAAGACTTTTCAATGTACTACTTCCTGGATGAATGACTTTTTCTTATAATTGTGGTACAACTGGATGTTAGAAGAGCAGGTTTCCAACTAAAGTATCTAGCAGATAACGTGCAACCAGACGTCAAGGAGAAGATCTATAACCTGATATTAGTCTAACAAGTCTGCAGCCGAGCAACAAATAAGGGTGCATCACAGCAAAGGAGTTGAGGAAGAACAACAAAGCCGCGCCAACAACTCAACATTGAGACTAAGAATGTACCAAGGGAGGCACTAGTGGAAATCAGCAGAATCTAGATGCCATCACCAGGAACTAATCAAGACTAGGCTCAAGGAAGGATCTGTCGATGACCAACTCAATTATTTTCCAGACGAAGCAGGATTCTTGAAGATCGGCTGAATGATAAAGCAGCCGCCAGGAGCATTCCAAGGTGAAAATCTCACCCATATAGGGGACGACCAAGCCACATATTCGGCAAAATCATCAAAGAAGTTGTTAAAGGACTGAAGCGGCAATTCGTGACTTCGACCTTTCTAAGGAGGGAGTGGTCACCGACCAGCAAAGACGTAATCAATGATTGAATCAGCATCATTTGTGGACAAAGACAAGCAAAATAATACGGTCGTTGTCTACTCTAGAGCAGAAACAGAAGAATGTCAGCATCAAATTCATGATGGATCCACCCAGAAGACTAAAGAACAACAATTCAAATTGGTAGAAGACCAGTTTATCGAGAATATCACTCGAAGAACTGAGGGAAATGTCTCATGAACCATTGATATTTGTATTTCTGATTTCCTCTCCACCAGCGTCATTCTGAGGACAAAACGATTCTAAGGAGAGAGTAATGTAATACCCCACAGAATAGTATGTAGCTATTTTTATGTAGTAATCCGTGCACAGTCAAGAATTGCACATGATTACATATTTTTCAAATAATTATCAGTTTTAATTGAGAAATTTCATATACATGAGCAATTCTGAACCCGATAAGATAAACTCGGGACATCTTCTCAATTAAATTATGGATTTGTCCCAATTGTTTTGACAAGACAATTTTGGAGATTTTTTTTATAAGCAATTATATATATATTGTTTATTTTTGACTAAGTTGATACTTGAATTTAATGTAGATTGCACTTGTGCTTAAGGGTTAGGGTTACTATTTTGACCTAGGGTTCCTTGACCTAACCTAGGGTTAGGAACCCTAGCATCATGGTGATCATGGCTTGGATCTTGATGAGATCCAATGGTGGAAATATTAAGCCATGTGTTGACTTCTTGAAGGAATGAGAATTATGTGGAAGGTTCTGGTTGTGTGTGTTGGCTCTTCATCCAACCCTCAAATCTCTTCACCCATCCACCCTACACCTCATCACACTACCCCACCCTCGTCCATCTCCAATTCTGGCCACATATAAACCCCCCCTCCTCTCATCTCATTCCATTTTTTCAAACTCTTACATTCCATTCTCTTTTTTCCTTCTTCTTCTTCTTGCATAGTTTCAATAATAATAATAATAATAATAATAATAATAATAATAATAATAATAATAATAAAAGAGAGAGGAGTTTTTTTTTTGCAGTAGAAGAAGTTGTAGTAGAGAAGGAGAAGAGTAGTAGGAGATAGCCAAGCTTCTACAAGATCAAGTGAGCAAAGGAGGAGAGGAAGCAACCAAGCAAAGCTAGTAAAATTCTCTTGCAAACCAAAATGTGGGTGATTCTCTAAAACTCTAAAAACTTAGTTTTTTTTGTGTGTATGTGAAGTAGCATGTGGTAGTGATTAAGAAAAGCTTGGTTACCATGTATGAGAAATTGACATGCTAAGAGAAAGAAAAAAAAAAAGTTTGTATGGTAGAACAACTCTTTTCATGGTTCTTTTGTTAAAGAACATGTTTATGATGTGTAGCTTAAGAATTTCAAGCTCACAAACGGCTTGGAATTTTGGACTAAAATTTTTAGAACTTGTTGTGCTATGGATCTAGAGCTCACATAAATGTTTTCATAATATTTTGAGTCCATTTAGTCACCCAAACACCCACTCAAATTTTCAGATAGAAACAGCTGAAAAAGCTGCTGTTTTGAGAGAATTTGTTATGCCTTGCAAAAATTATAACTCCATATTGGTAGGATATTTTAAGCTAAAAAAATTTCTGGATACTCTTGTATGTGTCTAAAACTATATTCTCAAATTTCACATTTTTCTGAGATTGTTTGATTCCTCAAAAAATTTCAAAGTTACAACTGGTCTAGAAGTTAGAAGCTGTATCTGTCTGTGTTGAGACTAAATTTCATATATTCATAAATACTTGTGTGTGCATGATATTGCAATAAAATTTTTGCAGTAGCTTGTATTATGAGACTAAATCATGATTCTCAAATTTTAGATTTTTTAGATAGCATTTGATGAAGTTTCAAAAATAAATTGTGTATAGTCGTAAGGACCCTGCCTGAAAAACAGAAGAATTTTTGTGCTATGTTTGAAGGCTCATAACTCTCTGTGTAATATGAATCTAGATGCAATTGTTGGACACAATGGAATGATATATGTTTAGTTTCAGAATCTCAAATTTCATAAGCTTTGGACTTAGGGTTGATTTTTTATTGAATTTTGACTAGACTGTGTTCAGTCTCTACCTCAGATTGCATGGTCTGTGAATATGTATAATTCTGGAATTATGTGTTAAGAATTTGGAAGAATGATCAACAAGAGAATTGTAGTAGAGAGTCATAGCTTTCCAAAACATCTTAAATCATGCAATTCTAGTTTTTGTAGCAAAAGTTATGATTTTCCTAAGATTGGGGCAGACCCAGTCTTAGTTGAGGCCCTATTTGTTAAATGAATCAATTTTTTCCTATTTGGGCACTTGATAGAAATTGGAGTTTTTGATAACTTTAGTGGATGAATCTAAGGTTGTGTTCAACAAGGAAGTTGTAGTAGACACTCCTACCTTTCTATAGAACCTGGATTTTTGTCTTTCCGATGAGCGAGTAGGTTTTTATGCCATCGGCAAGATGCAGCCACTGTACGAGGAGTACACGGGCTGAAGATTGAGAGACCTTTTAGAGCAATTAGATGGATGAATCTGATGCAGTGGTCAACTAGAAAGTTATAATGTAGACTCTTAGTTTTCTAGAATGGGAAATATCATACAATTTTGAATTGTATATTGGAAGTTATGGATGTTACAAGTTCAGCAACCTGCTGTCTTGATCGACTTCAAGCATGTGTTAACTCAGGGAACATAGTTCTATAAGGAATTTGAGAGAATTGTCAACTAGGGGATTGCAGTAGAGTCTCCTAACCTTGAAGAAAACCTAATTTTGTTGGATTCCGATGAGCGTAGCTTGATTCGCAATAATGGCTTATAATTGGAAGATTGATAAGGAATTCTCTGCATACCGTAGTACGGTGATTGTAAGCTATTGAGTTTTAATAGTTTTCAAGAACTTCATTTGGAACTTAGACAAATTTTCTGTGCTTAGTACTCATGGTGGACACATGAGAGAGTTGATAGTATAGCTATATGGTCGATTTGTGACTTGGTGTCTTGATGCCTGAGTCTGTCAATGGTCGGGTATTGGTGTTTGTGTATGTTTACCTTCATTTACGAAATTGCATGCATCTTTTTGGCGCCGATGGACTACTCACTGAGAGTCACGGGCCGAGAATATGGTCGAAGACCTGTAAAGGTATTGAAAATCGGTGAATGTTGATTCACCGTGTTATTTGCTTTTTGACAAGACCAGTCAGGCTCAACATTGTTGTGACACCATGCATGATTTGAGTGATAACGTATTTTCAGTAAACTGCATTTGATTAGATTTTCTTTACTATTCGCTCGAAGAACAAGTTGGTGTTAGCGGTGATTCCCTATAATCCGAAGAGTCAGCACTAGGCGGTGATAACCAGGGTTTTCTCTTCATGTTATTAGGGATACGTGCTGCTGTGCGTATCTCACACTATTGATTCTTGAAGTGCCGTGGTAAGAATAGGAGGTTCCTGTCGGATAGGAGGCTTAGTCCTTCGAGGCCGTCATTTTCTTATGTTGAGTGAACACGAACAGACCATGGGGCTTCTGTCCTATGGATCTTCGGCGCCATAGATATATGGTTGTATATCTATAAGATCGTCATGGCATTTCGTGTGATCCAGACCGGTTTGGGGCACTAGTGGCAAACACCACTGTGTTTAGCAGTGATAACTGCAGGATTCACAGCCCTGATTGTATCTATCAGGAACAGGTTGAGTACAATAGTAGAATATATTTGCATGGCGAGTGTTCGAAATCCTGAAATTGGAGAAAATGGCTTGATCTGGAACATATGTAGTATGGAATGCATGCGTATCCAGAGTCTTGCTGACATTAGACTAAGTGCATCGGTTTTCTGTGCATTGTGTACTACGCATTAGACTTCAGGTCATGACATACACTGACACTAGAAAATTAGGATGCACTCTTCTGTTTTCATCAAAGGCTGATTGTGACTGCTAGTTGGAGATCGTTATTTTCTTATTGACATTGTTTCAGTAGAATTACTAATGTGCCCACTCAATTAGGTGCTGAAAACCAGAATCAGAAATGCGGGCATCCAAACGGAGGAGCGGTGTACTTACCTACCATTCGAGCAGGTGTAGAAATATCAGAGTCGCGCAACAGAAGGCTCAAGCCGAGGGGCAAGTCCAAGAATGCAGATCGACCACTCAGCGGAGGTTCGACAGTGACCAGTTAATTACCAATCTGGAAGACAGCTGATAACTTCACAAGAGGAGTCTGATTATTCATAATGAGTTGTAATAAGCTAATGTAATTTGTATTCCCTGTTCAAGGACAAGATAATGTGTGTTACTAATGATATAATAACTCTGATGGCAATGAAAGTTTTTAATTTTCCATGTTATTTACTGTGTTGAGATGCATTTGAAGGCAAAGATTCTGTGTAACTCCTATTTCCGTATATGTATTTTTCTATCGTATTTACATTCCTTGTACTCTGTCCATCAATTTGAGATCTGTATTTTGTTCCAATTCTAATAAAACCATTTCATTTATTTCAACTCAATTTTTGTGTCAATATTTATTTCAATTTCATTGTTCGTATTTGCTCTTATTTGTCGTTCTTAATGTAGGGGTAGGACTGATTCACCTCATCTATTTCATTTTCCCTAATTATAATGAATTTTGATCCCACTCAGACCCGCTATCCAATAACCAAAAAACCTAAACCCTATACTATATAAACCTAACCTACTTAACCCTAACCCTAACCTAATACTGTTCAACCCCTCAAATAGTAGTTGCCTACCTTTCTCTCACCTCGTCTCCTTCTTCCCCTGCATTCATCGAAACCATTTCCCATCACCTTCGCCCTCACCTCCATCACTGCCACCTCGTCTCCCTATAGTCGTCGTCCCTATCCCCTAACCATCGCCTTCGTCATCCTCGCAACTGCCACAACACCACCGTTTCTCCCTTTTTAACATTCCCTTCGACTTCGCCATCGTTCCCTCGCCATCCAGTCAAGCCACAACCACCGAAACCCATCCCCTGGTCAACCTCATCATCATCTTCCCCACAGAACCTCCTTGCCTTCATCCCTTCTGTCGCCTGCTGCCCACGACAGCTAGAGTCCCAAGCATCGCCGTTGCTCTGTTTTCCCCCAAGAACAGAGCCACGCCGCTGTCATCTTCAGTGTCGAGCTTCCCTCGACGTCGCCGTCGCCCAAGCCAGAATCCCCGAATTCCCACCGTCGCATCACTCTTTGCTCCCATGTTCTTCTTCCGAAACAGAGGGCACTCGCCACTCCGATTGCCACCGTTGCCTTCGCCGACTGCTCCCCAGTCGGAGTCCTCGACGTCGCCGCCCACTGTAGCCGCCATCGCCGCCGAAGTACCACACACACACACTCTCTCTGTTACTATGAAGAAGGAAGAAGGGATTGGGCTGTTTGAATCCCAGCCGTCGTATCACCTCAAGATCAGATCTTGATCTGATCTGATCACCACCATTAGATCGCTTCTCAGCCATTAATCATCTTGATCTTGATCATCTCATCAAGATCTGCGCTGATCCGATCTCGATCGTTGATCTACGCCCTCATCCAATCAAGGCAAGTATTCTTCTTATACAAATTACTGTTCTAGTACAAGCGTTTAATTGAAAATACTGCAAATAGATTGTAGTTGTGACTTTTCCTTATCTCATCATTTGTTGATCTTAAATTATTCCTCATCGATGCCATAATCTTAAGAGTCACAACCCTTCGTTGATATATTTACAAAACTAGTTGGACCCATTTTATCTCCTAATTACTTTAATATGAACCCCTTGACTTGTAGACGTGTGTTGTATGATGTATTGTGTTGATCTTACATTCTTTTGAGTTGAGAAAAATATGTGACTTGCTGATTTGATCCCCAATGCATCCGTATTTGTATTACACACTAATCTAGACTCATAATAGTCATTTATCATGCAACTTGTATATAAAAGAAATTCACACTTGCTGCAGTTCTTGTCTTTACTTGCTGATGCGACCCCAATAAAACCAAAATCTGAACTTGAGTCCTGAATATAAAATGTATCCTTAAGTGTCTAGTTGTCAATAACATCCAGAATTTTCAAATTCCGAGTTATGGTCTAGGAGATATCGCAGTTTTACTGCTGCACCTCTTAGTTTACAATTATTTTAACTATGCTACCAGTAAGTAAATGACTTGAAATTCTGCATGCTATTACTGGACACCGTAGAGAACATTCCCTATTTTTTTCAGAATTAATTAATGATGTTTCAACACTGTTTCAAATGTACAAACTCGGTTTTACAAATTCTGGCTGAACACAAATGCCATATAGTTTGCTGTTTTGACACATATTACCACAACTTTTATGTACCTTAATTATATGCGTTGGAACCGGGCAGAAGTCTAGTTTCTAGACCTTCTGATGGATCCACATTTGCTATCTTTTAACAATAGGAATTGCATTTTTGGTGTAGCAACATCATGCTGTCCAGATTTAAGATTCTCGTTGTTCTTGATATTTTGATTTGTTTTGACCCTCGAACATGTATCCTACTTAGCTTAGACTTGTTTCATGTTCTTGATTATGTTTACTTGATTTGTTTCGCACACTTTCATGCTTACTTGATGATAATAATAAATAACAAGTCGGGATTTAAGGGAAAGACCATAGTAGTGGATAATATAGGCAAGTGTACTTGGAAGGGGATCAGTGTTTCCCATGATTTTATGTTAAATGGATTTAAGTGCCATGTCAAGGGTTGACGAAGGCCACCTCTAGAGCCTGCGGGGGCCACCTCTAGAGCCCATTATATGATTACATGATATGTATTTGCGATCAGATGGAACAAAGTGCCATGTAGAACTAAGTGCCACGTCAAGAGTTGACGGTGGCCACCTCTAGAGCCTGCGGGGGCCATCTCTAGAGCCCATAGTTTGATCACATGCTCGTATTTTCTACATGACCTGAGTACACTGCCCTATAAAATCCACCACTAGGCCTAACGAAATTGCATTGACTGTAGTAACCATGTGATAAAAGGATGGCACATGAAGTGCTACATAGATAGTAATAATTACAAGACTTGATACATGATACTTGAACATGATATATGCTTACTTGATATTTGACTACATGATATATGAGACTTGATACTTGAGCATAATACTTGACACTTGCTACTTGATACTTGTACTTGAGACTTATTACTTGTTACTTGACACTTGTACGTGATACTTGTTACTTGATGCTTGATACCATAACATGTTCACTAGCCACTTGTTCTACTACTAATATTTTCCACCCAATCTTGTCGCTGGAGTTGTTTTTCTTGCTAGCTAATTTTTTGAATCCCCACTACTTGTTGCATTCCTATTATATTCTTGATTCCAAATCTTATTCCATATTGCTTGTACTTGTTTTACTATTTGCGGCCCTAACTTGCACTAAGAGCGTTTGTCTTGTTTCCTCTATTTTTTCCGTTTTTATATTTATATATACAGACTTTGGAGATGAATTGCATGCTGAAATTGGTGAGCAGACATTCTAGGTTTCGCTTGGAGGAAGGACTTGCTTAAATAATTTGTTTTCTTGAGTTATTTATTTCTTTGCTACTTAAAAACTTGTAACGGGCTTATGTTCCCGAGTTTTATCTTTTGATCCAGAGTTGAAAACTATTTGGTATATTATTATTTGTTTCAATTATTTTCTGTTGCTTAATAAATTATTCATGCATGCATGGTTGTGTACATTTGTTATATTCTTGTTATGATGCTGAGTCGATCCTACAGCTCATGAATGATGAAAACCATTCACCGGGCTTTGTCACGCGCTTGTATTTCGTGTCTTTGGAAAGTGGGGCGTGACATTCTGGTTGTGTCATGGATACCAGATAACAAGGATCTAGGGCGTTACAATCTGGTTTCAATTTCTGTTTGAAAATCCATTTGCATCCTAGGGCTTTACACCTAAAAGGTAAATCGACCAACTCCCATGTATGATTTTGCATGATGGAGTCTATTTCACTTTTGATTTCTTCCTTCCAGATAGGAGCATCAGGCGTAGACATGGCTTTCTTGAATGTTCTAGGCTCATTCTCTAACAGAAAGGCCGTTACAAAGTCAGGACCAAATGACTTTGATGTTCTAGCCCGTTTACTTCGTCTAGGTTCATCATTATCATCTCTTGGTTCATCAACCGAAGTACTTGCACTCCCTTGTTCACATATAACTTTGAGATACTTAACATCTTGCACGGAAACACGTGTTCAAAGAATGAAGCATTTCTTGATTCAATTATTGTATTCACATGGACGTCCGGTATATCTGATTTATATACCAAGAACCGATATGCACTACTGTTGTGTGCATAGCCTATGAATATGCAATCAATGCAATCCTATTGTGACATATTTGGGATTAGGTACTGCTACCTTTGCTAGACACCCCCACACTTTGAGGTATTTATACGAAGGTACATTACCTTTCCACAGTTCGTATGGTGTCTTGCCAGTTTTCTTGTGAGGTATTTTATTAAGAATATAGTTGGTGGTCAGCAACGCTTCCCCCCACATGTTCTGGGTTAACCCAGAATTCAACAACAAGGCATTCATCATCTCCTTCAGAGTTCGGTTCTTGCGCTCAACAGTACTGCTTGATTCAGGTGAGTAGGGAGCAGTGGTCTGATGAACTATTCCACGTTCAGAACAGAACATATTAAACGGTGCATCAAATTCCCCTCCTCTATCACTCATAACGATTTTAATCGTTTGGCCAAGTTGATTCTCAACCTCAAGCTTATATTCCTTGAATTTGTCCAATGCCTCATTTTAGCTATGTGATAAGTATACATAACAGTATTTTGTGCAATTGTCTATGAACGTCACAAAATACTTTTTACCATCTCTGGTTTGCACGAATTTTAAATAACACAAATTCGTGTGAATTAAACCTAGAGTTTTAGTGTTTCTTTCTACAGAACGGGATGGAGTTTTAGTGAGTTTGTTCTCTGTGCAAACTTCACATTTGTCGCAGTTGTCTACCTTAAATTTTGGTAGTAAATTCATGTTAATTAATCTACGCAGAGAATTGAAATTAACATGGCCTAGTCTTTCTTGCCAAATAAAAGAAGACTCAACAACATAAGCAACAAGTTTCATTTCATTAATTTTGGGAACAACAGGAACAGCAGATTTTGGGATGACTATCATTACATTGAATTTGAACAGTCCATCCTTCACATACCCTTTTCCCAAGTATACCCCATTCTTTGAAAGTACAAAATTGTCAGAAGCAAGCACGACCCTAAATCCATTCTTGCTCAGTAAAGATCCTGAGATCAGGTTCTTACGAATATTTGGAACGTGCAACACATTGGTTAGTGTTAGTTCCTTGCCAGAAGTCATCTTCAGCACTATTTTTCCAGTTCCTTCAATCTTTGAGGTGGAAGAATTCCACATGAACAACTGTTCATCCTTGTTGCATTTTTGGTATGAAGTGAACATATCCTTGTCCGAACATATGTGCTTGGTGGGTCCAGTGTCATACCACCACTCACGAGGATTGCTCCCCACCAGATTGACCTCTGATACAATAGCACAAAGGTCCAAGTCAGAGAGACCAGTGGACAGGTTCTCAACTATGTGCGCATGGGCTATTCCCTTTCACCTTTCCAAGTCCAGTGCGAATGTCATCCTTGCTGCGACTTTCAGATATCTTGTGCCCAAGCCTACCATACTTGTGCCATTTTCCAGCAAACCTCTTTGCAACAGGCTTCTTGTTCGAGCCCTGTGGCAAGAACTTTCTCTTTTTGCCCTTTTGTTCGTGCTCCACCATGTTGGCTTTTTCTATGGACTGATTTTCATAGGACTTGTCAGTCTTGCGATTGTCCTCTTCAATCCACAACCTGACAATTAGGTAGGTCCTCAAGAGACATTTCCTTTCGCTTGTGCTTGAGGTAGTTCTTGAAGTCATTCCATCCAGGTGGAAGCTTCTCAACGAACACTGCAACTTGGAATGATTCACACAACGTCATATTCTCCGCAGCAATTTCATGCATTATCACTTGCAGCTCTTGAATTTGACTCACAAAAGTCTTGGAGTCAACCATCTTGTAGTCCAGGAATTTGCCAACTACAAACTTTTTAGAGCCAGAGCTCCTTGTCTTGTTTCGGGGTTTTCCCTCATCTTCGGTTTTGTACTTCTTCTCCAAAGACCCCCACAGAAGTTTGGATGTCCTGAAGACACAATACACATTGTAGAGTGGGTCTACCAAACCATTCAGGATGTAATTTCTGCATAGATTGTAACATCCTGAATTTTCAATTATAATTAAATATGAGTTTTGTTTGATTTCACGTGTTTTGCACGTGCAAATTTATGTATATTTACTCTTAAAAATCTATTTATTTTTATGTCATGAACAAGAATTTTACATTCTTCTCTTTTTAATTTAAAGCATATTTTAATCTCTAGGCTTAATTGTTTAATTCTAGCCCACTTAGTTAATTTAATTAATTTAATTAGAGAGCCCATGGATTCTAGCTTACCTAATTGGCCCATTAGTTATTTAATAATAAATAATACAACTTGTAGTGTAGACTTGACCAAGTAGTAATTAATTTAACAATTTAATGTACAAATTATATTATAGTATGCATAGTGTGACACGTGCATTGCACATGCACGTGCCATATGCATGATGAGAGGGGTGGCCGGCCATTTCATTGAGGTGGGAGAGATGGAGTGAGTGGGAGAGTAGTTATGTGTTCATGGGTAGTTCTTCTAACTCCCTAATGCATCCTAGACTCTCATCTAAACTCATCTAAACTAATCTTAGCCCTCTATTTGTGCTTGAAAAGTGTATAAATACCCCCCCTCATCTTCTTCATGAATTGCACTAGAAATTTCATAAGAGAAAAGAAAGAAAAGAAATAAGTTGTGAGTAAAAGATTGAAAGTAGTTGTGAGTAGAAAGATTGAGAGAGTGTGAGTTGTGTGTTCTTGCACTATTGGAGGCCGGCCATACATCAAGGAGAGGAAGGAGCTCGGCTTCATCTAGCATCAAGAAGGAGAAGGCTCATTTTGGTGGCACAATCTAGGAGGAGAAGGGAACCGTTTGTGCGTTCAAGGAGCTTCTTAGGAGTTTTCTCTTTGTTTCTTCATTAAGGTGGGCAATTTCTCAAACTTTTAACATAGATATCATGCTAGGATGTGAAATTGTGATTATGTTAGAAATAAGTAGGAAAGATTACTCTATGCTTGTTAAAGAGACTAATAAAGAAAGAACTCTAATTGATCTACATGAAAAGTTAGTAAAATGGATTAGAATGTATTAATTAAAATGTGTTATGATGGTTTGTTAGTATATTTGCATGCTAGAATTAACGAATTATGATTTTGTAAAAATTTGCTTATGAATGAATGGTAGAATGCAATATGTGGAAAATTGTGCTTATGGATAATTTATAGAATGCAAACCAGTAAACCATGGATTATGAAATAAGTTAATTGTGGTAAAAAGTGTGTTTATAATTAAATGTCATGTATGAGTAATGTTGTAGTCACTAGATTATCACCAATGTTGCCTTTCGAAACATAAGAAAAAGAGTAATTTGTGAAAATAGGATTAATTTAAGATCTTGATCGTGTTAAAGAATGAAAATAATAATTGTATGAACTCATTATGAATGAGGGGGAATATGTTGATAAGCGAAATTTTCCAAAAAAAATGTTTCTATGTTGAAATGTATTCATAAATCATTTTTAAATGAACTAAAGCAAAAATAGTCTTCTATGTGTAAAATTGAGATTTTGACAATCTAAGAAAAGTATGAGTTACTGTTTTACAAAAAATAATAATCTGGAAAAAATCTATATTTTTATAAGAACAAATTGATTGAGAAAAATCGAGTTTCTAAAAAGAACTAGAATGTAACGCCCCGAATTCCAAATAAGACCGAATTCAAGATTTCATAGGATCTTACACTTCACTTCGTACAATTTTACAAGGAATTTTAAAACTTTTCAACATACCTCAGAGTCTTTACATTTTGTTACACAGCAGAAGAATAAAAAGATTACAACATTGAAAACAAAATACAACTTATACAACTTTATCAAAGTAAGTCATCATTTTCATCATAACATCTTTACTCCTTCATGAAAAGTCCATTACCTGCATATTAAGCTGTGGGCACGTCAATCACTTACAACTGACGAAAAGGTTATACTCGGCTATCCTCTCTATGCCGTATATATAACGATCTCATTACTTAAGCAAATCACAGAAAATTGAATGAACAATAAGGTGTTAAATTGTCACTACGATAAACATGTACATGTATGTCATGCCTTAATGCCTAATGCACACATTTTATTCTAAGATGACACTAATGCATACTTGTTCGGATTCTGTAACCCCTGTTTTTGATTGTACGAATTATTTTTTTCTTGTATGTCTTTGATGTATTCCCCCCCCCCCCCTAATTATTGTATCTGGGCCATTGTCATGTTATGGGCTCATTAATTCCCATTTATTTATTATATTATTGGCCCAACTACACTCAAGCCCAATCCTTACCTTATTGGGCATTGGATCCAAGGCTAATCTACCCACAACCCAACTTCCCCTAACTAAACCCCAGGCTCATTCTCCCTCAATCCCACGATCTCCTATTTATTTGTTATATTAAACAACCCCACTTTTCCCTCAAATCAGAACCAACTCTCTCCCGTTCTTTCTCCCCCTCCTGTTAATAAACAAACCCCCCAACTCATCTTCATTCTCTCTCCCTCTCCTGTTCCTCAAAAACCCAAACAACCCAATTATAAACTCCCGCTCACTCCTTCCCCGTTCTCGCACTCACCCAAATCCATCACCACTTCGCCTCTCCATCGCACCACCTTCCCCACTACCGTCCCTGCCTCGTCTCCATTACCGAGCCACCCGCACCCCCTTCCTCGTCGCTTCGCCTTCGCCATTAACCACTTCCGCCGAAACTCATCGACCTCACCTTCAAACACCACCGATCACCTCTCCACTTCGCCAAGAATCTCTCGCCCTCACCGTAATCTTCGTCGCAGCCCAGAGCCACCACCATCCTCGCCTTCGACACCCAGAACCCAACTCCCCGCTCTCCCCTATTTTTCGAGCGAAACAGAGTCGCTCTCGACGTCGGAGTTCTCACCACTGCGTCGCTTCCCGACCAGTGCCTTCGTCCCACGCCGTCGCAAGCCGCCGCACGTCTCCGTCACGAGCCAGGGTAGTTGTCGCACCGTTCCCCTCACGCCATCCTCTCTCTTCGATCGGAGGAAGGAGACGAACAGCGGTTCGTCGATACCGCTGTTTGCTGTTCGGCACCCCTGATCCGCTGTTGGCTGTTTCCTGTTCGGGGACAGATCCACTGCGTGGAAGCCTTCTGATTCTCTGCCGTCGCTTTTTGCTATTCTTCCCGCACCGAATCCCATACCGCTGCTTGCTGTTTTGCTGATCGGGTGTGGGGGAGAATAGCTACTGTTGCTGTTTGTTGTTGTTGAGTTCTCGCATGCATTTTGCACGTGCTCTTGGGATTGTTCCCCGGGATTCTGATCCCGTTATTCTTATTTTATTGAATCGACTACTACGAAAAAGGCAAGTCCCCATGAACTATTTTTACTTATTCTAGTTCAAGATTAGTTGACCTCTTATGCAAGTAGTTCCAATTTATTTATCGATAATTTTGCCTTGTGTCCCATCTCGTTGAGAGTATTGAGGGTTTACACGAGCTAACCCGATGTACTCTTGACTTCTTTTATTATCCATTGACTCAAACTCAAGCCTAGACGTACATTTGACATGAATAAATAAATAAATTTGTACATGAGGAAAACACGCCGTGATTAAATGCATATTATTTATATGAAATCTTGTGACTTGAACTTGATAAATTCACTTGGCTTGTTATTTAGAAAATTCACAATACTTGCTCTACATTAATCTTGATATATGTGTGACTCAATAGTTCGATAACTACCCACTTAATGAATATAAACATGATAGTTTTTATAAAATTCTTGTTGCATGTATTGTTTAACACATAGGTTTCGACCCTGTAAATATGAGAATTAGCACACGAGATATAAAAGAGAGTTTTTACCTATTGGACCTAGTTTCCAACCCAAGTGGCAAATCCTAAATTGGAGTCACGAGCTGTAAGATACAACATTTTTAGTCCCCGCTAGTCTACATTTTCAGACTGCAGAAATTACTATAACCTCGATATATTCGATGGTGTAATACTATGTAGAAGCGTTAGAATGCTATGAAATTTTCCAGGAACCTTATAGACATGCTTAGGGTTCACCTCAAATTTCTGTAGATTTTTATAACATATTTATACCATGTTTTCACCCCTTAGAAGTTGACACCTAGCTGCTGCCAGAACAGCTGATCTGCAAAGAATGGAGTTTTTAGCCTAGATACAGTTAAAAATAGCAGGAAGTCCCTGAATATAACTTGTAGCCCTGTCTGTCTAGATGCTCACAGCATACTAGAAGTTCGAATTTGGAGCTTTAGTCTAGGAGTTATACCTATTTTAGTGTGACTGTGTCAGCCATTTCAGATTTACTGTTTCTTGCTTACTATTGTGTAATATACCATGTTGCTGCATTATCATCATTCACTTGACATTTTTATGACTACCCACATGTGCATATATGACTTAACAAAATACTAAATAAGCCGGGGTTTCTAAGGGTTGTCCTAGTAGTGGACCGTCTCAGAAAATGTACTCGGTAGGGCCCTCCTGTTACATGGACTGGTTACATGGAAGGTGGAGAACACTTGTGGAAACGTGAACTTGTTATCTTGTTATCGTGATATACCCGAGTACACGCTCTGTAGACCCCACCACGAAGTCTAAAACGAACGCTATTGTGCGTGCATCGAACCTGTAGTATGGGATGCAGTAGTACGTGCACTAGTTAGGAGAAACAACTTGATAATAGACCTAGTTGACATATATACATACTTGATAAAGACCATTGCTATCAGTACCATTATTGCCCTTGCAAATTTGATCTTGATTCATATTTCCTACACTTACCTTACTCCTTTACTCTCTGTTTTCACTACTTGCCGTCCATACTTGCTCTAAGGACATTTATTTTTCTTCTTTAGTTAATCCAGCCACAGGTGAACCTGAGGATCTACCAGAAGGAGTCGGCGAGCAGTACTTTTAGATTGGAGCAACTGCTTGATAATAAATTATTTCCCTTCATGTTCTTTTTCATTCATTGTAATTCTTTTATTTATTTAGAATTGTATCCCGGGCTTTTGACCCGTAATTGCTACTTATTTCTCAAGTCTTATTATCATGTTGGAATATTTAATTTCTTGAATTCAATTATTGTTCTGTGATGCTATTAATTGCGTGGCTGTGATTTAATTTTCTGAGTATTGTTGAGTTAAGACTGGTACAGCTGATGAATGATATCAAAATCATTCGCTGGGCCTACGTCACGGGCTCGTATTTCCGTATTTTGGGAAGCTGGGCGTGACAGATTCTATGCATTCCAAACTACATAGGTCCGAGGGCAAGCACCTACGTACTCCATAATAAAGGGCTCAATCCCTCGCCATGACACTATCCAGTAGTAAGAACAAGGTTTAGGCATTCTACGAGTACGGATCCCAGTCCCAGAGTACACTGCCCGACTGTTATACAGACTCCTCGTCATGCGAATCCCCCGCAAGTGCCCCTCTAGCCCCGGTATACGTATATACACTAGAGTACGAAAACTATCCGGCCCGACTACACATAGTCCCGGATTTAAAACTCGTCTCCATCGGAGCAACCACAGTCCCGGAGTACACAGACCGACTGAGTCTATAGTCTCGGAGTACACCGCCCAACTATATAGAGTGTCTCACTTACGTTTGCCCAGGTTTACTACACTTCTCTTAAGTGCCTAATTCTTAAGTTCAAGACATTAATAATTTATCTTTCCTAGAATTAGTTTTACCTCCTACCGGACTTATTCACAAAAATACGAAATAGCTCCATGGCAATATTTCACAATTATATCTCAATATTTTCTTTCAAAAGTGCCAGTAACCGAGGTTTTACTAACTCTAAATCATAATTTTTCATGTACAAGAATCATGGATATTCACATCCTTCAATAATCATGTCTTAACTCAAAGTATTCTTTATCTATTCACAACTTGGTACATGTCTTGTTTTAGCATCCTTCATTCAATTCATTCACTATCTTTCTACGACAACAATTCTTTTCATATGTTCATAGCATATATCCAAATCTCTTCTAGGAAATTAATTCACAAAAAAAGTCTTAATCACAAACAAGCATATTCATATAATCTCATCAAGGCAAACAAGTGATATAGTAATTCTTTCTAAAACTCTATATGGATTCTCAAAAAATTTAATCTCATCTAGCATTTCTCAATGAAAAGGGTTGTTTATAATAAGAAAATTTTATTACATATTTTTTTCTTTTCTCCAAAAGAATTATTTATTCAAATAATAATCTTGGAAACAAAGTGCATCTACTATTTCAACTTCTTTGTCACTTTTTCAAAAATATACAAGATTAAAATTTAAAACTATTTCTAATAAAATCTTTATGTAACTTTATATAAAAAAATGAATATTTTCTTTTCCTTTTTCCCAAAGTCAGCAAGTCCAAAAATTTTGAAAATGAAAAACAAAAACAAAAAAAATATAAAAAGAGTGGCATCAGGTTTCGAACCCGGGTCAGCCAACACACACAGCAACGCCCAAGGCCCAAGGGGCCAGCCACCAAGCCCATTTGGACTTTTGGTCATAAACTGTATAGAAAACATTTTATACAACTACCCAGTTTCGGATTTTATTGAATGACTCGAAATAAAAATGTGACCATCAGGTTTCAAACCCAAGATCTCTTACAAGTTGTGATGCACTAGCTAACCAGTAAGTCTAAGTGTATTTTCTGTTTAGGTGTTGTATTAATATATTTTTGTGTATACTATTCTGAATTTGGTTCCTTTTAACAAAAACTTGTTTATCCAATAATCCAATCCTTTAGAATATTGGAATAAACTTCTCTTTTGGATTAAGATGAAATCTTAAAAATAATAATCAACAAGTTCAAACTTTTTTTAGAATAAATCTTCATTTTCAAATAGATTTTTCCTTTCTTTACAAAATTTGCATTTCTTCACAAAACTCAAAAATTTAGAAACATGTTTATTAAAACTAGTATAAGTCCATCATCATACTAATTAAAGTTTTATGCTAAAACTAAATATGTCTCTAAATCAACCATGAATATCTCAAAGGAATTCTTTCATGCAAAAATTTGTATTTTTAACATATGTCGACATGCTTCATGGCAATAAAAAAAATATTTTTCTCTTTTCTTTTTCTTTCTTAATCACCAGGTCTCTAAGCATATGTCGAAAATATAACATTCTTTAGCAATTTCTCATACATATCACACACTTGACATACATAGAATTTGCAAACATTCTAACATGATTCATAGGATTAATTCTTTAGTTGAACTACTCTTTTTAATTAGCATGGTAACAATTTTTTCACTAAGCCTCAACAAAATCATTGCATGTTATGCTGGCATGGAATTTTATTTACATATATCACATTCAACTCATACTACTTATTTAAACTATTTAGCATGCAAATTTTACTTTAGAAAGGAAGAGATCACCCACTAACATAATATTGATCTATTTACTAAACATAGCATCTTTCATTACAACCAATGTATGGATTTTTTATACTTCATCATATCAAAAATATAATACTCTTTTATTATCACTAGCATGCATAGTTCTAAAATTAGAAAGCATGAGAACACCCACCTTAGTTGAAGATGAACAATGAAAAGAAAGATGGAACACTATTTCTAGCTCCAAAGCAACTCCTTCTCCTCCTAGCAAGACCTTCTCCAAGCAAGAATTCCTCCAACAATGAGAACACTCTACTCTCTTTCTTTTTTTCTTTCTCTTCTTTTGATTTTGTTTTTGGTGCAAAAGAGAAGTAGGAAATGAGGTTCTATTTATAGGGTAAAGTTGGGGTCTAATATGCATAATTTTTCACCTAATAAGTCTCTCCTTTAAATTCTTCACCTTTTCACTTTCCTAACTCCTCCCTCAAACCCTCCAATATCCTAACTCCCAAACTCCCATCTCTTCTCCTCCCCCACTAAGCCAAAACCGGCCTACCCTATGCTCGGCCAACACATGTGTGTACATGCACACATGCACATACAAAAAAAAAACATTTCTATAGTTCTAAATGTGTACAAAAAGTTGTAACTTGTCACGTATTAGTCCATGCTCAACTTAAAGTTAGGATTTTACTAATGGGCTTGATTCATGGGCTCTCTTTTAATTAATTAATTTAATTATCCTTGTGGGCTCTCCTTCTAATGGGCTAGAATTTACTCTTTAGGTCAATGGATCAAAAGAAGGCTAGCTAATTAAGACCATGCATGCTAAAAATAGATAATGAGAGTAACAAAATGAGAATAAAAATTTTCACGTACATCATATGTGCAAAAAATAAAAAAAAGCATTTTTAATAAAAAATAAAAATGTGGGGTGTTACATAGAAACAGTACAGTTTGGCACAAAAACATTTTGATCGATTTTCTATACAGGTTAGTCACTCAGACTTAATGGTCAGTGGGTGCATTTTAAGAGCATTACTGTAGCTCATCGGAGCATTAGTCTTGGTTTTGAGTCTCACAAGAGACTTTGTTTTTTTTCTAAAATCTTTTAACTAAAAACCCGAGAACCAAACTCAAGTATCAATTAAGTCCTTCATGTGACAACTAGCTACTGTGGTCATTCTGGTCTTCGGGTGCGCCTGAAGTCGGTTACTGTTCATTTGGCGGGGGGTTTGGTTCTCGGTTCGATCCGGCCTCTGGCCATTTTTTGGTTTTTTTGTCATATTTTTGATATTTCTAGTGTTTTTAAGTGTTTAAAAAATTGAGAAAAAAATATTAGAATTATTCTAAAAATAACTAGACTTCATGAAAATTATTTCCATAATATTTGACCTATTATAATGAGAATTATAAGTAAAATTCTTGAGAAGAAGAATTAATAAGTTTTTAGAAAGTGATTTTCTTGGAAATTAAAGATACAAATATTCCTTTTAACATAGAGAAATTTTGTGTGGAGTTTAAAAATGAGATTTTGACTTGTGAAAATTGAGAAAGATTAAATATGTGATTATTTCAAATTATACAAGATGTGCATGGAAAGTAACTGCAACAAAAAAATCATTGCCGCTATTGGGAGTAACGACATCAGTATATCTCGCACTCACTTAGAAGTTCTCTGACTTAAGGGGGAAAAAATTAAAAGAAAAAATCTTATAATTGATGCCGCTATTCTCAATAACGACATAAATTAGCCTGATGCCACTATTTGCAATAGTGGCATCAAAGTAATTTACAGTGTACTCCAAATTTCGTGCAGGTGCATTAACTTCAAACTTGATTTCGACTTTGATGTAGCCAGTATCTGTAACCCCCGTTTTCGTCTATACAAATTTTTTCCTGTATTCTTGTGTTTGAATTTTCTATAAATTCTTCTATTCTTTGAACCCAATTGCATACAATCTGATATTTAATTCTTATTTAAATCCTCCGTAATCATCATTTGTATTTGTAGGTATTTACATATGGTTATAGATTTAACCTAAAATATATTCCATTATATAATCTAATTCTTTTATCTTGATTATGTATTTTAACACAAATTTTATTGCATTCTAAAATTTTATTTTTCTTATTTGGTCAATTACTTATATTTTAGCCC
This sequence comes from Hemerocallis citrina, assembly GCA_017893485.1. Taxonomy (NCBI): domain Eukaryota; kingdom Viridiplantae; phylum Streptophyta; class Magnoliopsida; order Asparagales; family Asphodelaceae; genus Hemerocallis; species Hemerocallis citrina. Next base: position 166,020,046 of record CM030367.1, read on the forward strand.
AAACAAAGTCCAAATTTTTTAGTTGACTATTGATAAAGTGTGAGACCATAAACTTTATTTTTAAAATCCATTATATATATATATATATATATATATATATATATATATATATATATATATATGGCAAATGCTCAGTTGAAAATGGGTCTAGTTTTCACGGGTTGGAAAACAGCGATCTGAGCCGTTGGATCGCTCATGATCGTGATCAGCGGCTCAGATCGAGCTCCCCATAACCCGTTTCAATTGATCAGCGGAGGGTTATTTTGGGAATTTCATCCCAAATAACTCTTCGCTGAACATATTCTAAAAAAATTGATATAACCTAGGTCGTTGTTGGGAACAACGGCCTAGGTTATAAAAATTTGAATTATTAGCCGTTGTTTGGAACAACGGCCTTGTTCTAAATTTTTCATTGTTTCCAACAACGGCCTGGATTATAAAAATTTAGAACAAGGCCGTTGTTCCAAACAATGGCCAATAATTCGAATTTTTAAAACCTAGGCCGTTGTTCCCAACAACGGCCTAAGTTTTATTCATTTTATCATAGCGAATCAGGCGAAGAGTTATTTGGGACGAAATTCCCAAAATAACCCTCCGCCACTTAAGTGATATAGAGTGATGGGCGGAGGCGATCTGAGTCGCTGATCACGATCATGAGCGATCCAACGGCTCAAATTGGTGTTTTCCAACCCGTAAAAACAAACCCGTTTTCAACTGAGCATTTGCCTATATATATATATATATATATATATATATATATATATATAGAGAGAGAGAGAGAGAGAGAGAGAGAGAGAGAGAGAGAGAGAGAGAGTGAGTGATGGGCGGAGGCGATCTGAGTCGCTGATCACGATCATGAGCGATCCAACGGCTCAAATTGGTGTTTTCCAACCCGTGAAAACAAACCCATTTTCAACTGAGCATTTGCCTATATATATATATATATATATATATATATATATATATATATATATCATATGATCATTATTTTGAAACTCAAATAAACCTTGTTCTCATATCATATGATCATTATTTTGAAACTCAAATAAACCTTGTTCTCTTAAACTCAATTGCATCCATCGGCTCACTCAATTATTTTTAGAACTCAGAAATTATATTTTAGTAGTATTCGATTATTTAACTAATATTTATTATGATTTTTTTTTGTAAAGCCCAAAAATTCATTCTATTATTATTGATCTTTTATTGGTTTTAACCCAATTTTATAGACCTTATATCCTAACCCAAACCCGCAAACCTGTTAACCCTAACCCAAACTCACATCCTAATTCCCTATATATACTAATTAATTCATAACCCTAATTAATTAAACCCAATTTCCCCCTAATCTTTCTTCTCCCCGCTGCTCTCTCTTTCTCTCCCATGTTCGACTTCGAAACCCAACCCCGTCGACCCATCGACCTCGCCACCCACAGAACCACCATCACCGCCACCTCCGAGCTCAATTGCCACCACCCTCTAGCCACCGCAACCCAGCACTCCCTTGTTGTCTGGTCCATCACAGCGCCGAAGTCGACTCGTCGTTGCTGCGTATTGCTGTTGTCGCCCTTACTGTTGTTGTGTATCTCTTACTGCGGTTGCTTGTTGTTGTCTCTTTTGTTGCCCGTGCCGTCGTTGTTGTTGTTGTCTCCATTACCGTCAGGACTCTCGTTCTCGTTATTCTTTTATATTCAGAATCATCATTGAGGTAGGATAAAAATGGCCTGGGGCCCAGGATGGCTCTCGCTCAAAGTCAAGCCAGCTCGGCCCCGGACCACCACAGGCTCGGTACCGAGCCGTAAATTCACCGCCACGAAACTAGCCTCCTCGTTCTGATGGTCCGCCCCGACCTTCGGTCCCCGATCCTCGACCGTCCCCCGGGCCTTCCACTCAGCCGGGTAAGGGAGGGGGATGACCTGGCGCAACCCAGGCCCTCCGATTCTCCCAGAGACACAGGGCCCCCACGATCTGCCATATCAGCTCCAAAACCACTTGGGGCTTTGCCACGTCAGCCCTAAACCACTCTTGGCACTGCCACGTATGCCCTAAACCCCCTGGGCCTCTTGCCACGTCAGGCCCATGGGCTTTCGGGTCCAGACCCGGTCCCCAAGCGAATCCAAACCTGGTTGGGGTTATCTATAAATACCAAACCCTCACCCACCTTCAAAGGTAATCAATCTTCACCACTTAAATCCCTAGTTACTGCTACTCTCTCTCAGAGACTGACTAGATCGTCGGAGGGTCTGCCACCGGGATAAACCCCGGTGTTTCCAGACCGTCTGCAGGTACACGAGGCAAGGCCAACCGAGCCGACCCTTCAGTGCCGGAGTGAGCCTCCAGCTCACCGTCCGCTACCGAGTTCTTCCCCCCCTTACAAATTGAGTCCGAACTCACACCTGGTGCATCCACACTCTCTCTAAAAACAAACCGCATCAGGTTGGCGCCGTCTGTGGGAAATCTATTTATTCGGTAAGGACGACAGTCCGAGCCTCGCCGCCGACGCTCACCCTCCGATCCACTCTCCCATGCCTCCCAGGGCCCGAAGACCGTCTTCTTCCGCCCGCCGGAACGGGCCTCCTCTTCAGGACGCCCTCGACGGAAGGCAAGGATCAAATAATCCGGGGGCGAACCCCGGACACCAACAAGGCGAACCACACGTTGAGCAACCCGACCTTCGTCGGGTCATTGTCAACCGAAGGGCTAGCCAGGCCAGGGGAGGGACCGCTTCCAACTCGGGCCCGAACCGTTCCGGGCCTGCGCCCGAAGGGAGGCCGTCGGCACTCAGCCGCATTGGCTGAATCCCTACGCCCCGACCCGACCCTTCTGACCATGGCGCAGTCACCAGGGCCGAGTTTCAGAGCTTCCGAGATGAGATCATGGAGGCTCTTCACGGAGCGCCAAGGTCCACGACGCTCGACCGACCTCGTCAAATGAGCGAAGGAAGGAGCTACACTCGTGCGCCACCTCCTCCACTGGAGCGCACAGACCAGGTACTCCGTCGCCTCATGGAGATGGAGAATCGCCTCGAACGCATCGGCGACGGGAATCCGAACCCCGTCCTAGGCCGAGCGCCTTCCCGGCCACCATTCTCCGTCAACATCTTAGAAGCGGAGATCCCCCGGAACTTCCGGCCTCCGCAATTCGTGACTTACAACGGCGAGGGTGATCCAGCTGATCACATGGAGGGCTTCAAGACCCTCATGATGATTCACAGTGCCTCGGATCCCCTGCTGTGCCGAGCCTTCCCGGCCACCCTCCGGGGCCCGGCTAGGGAGTGGTTCTCCAAACTCTCCCCTGGCTCAATCTTCTCGTTCGACCAGCTCGAAGCCAACTTCTTGGGCCACTTCGTCACCAGCAGGAAAGCCGAGAAGACGAGCGCGTCCCTGCTCAACCTCCGCCAGAGGGAGGGGGAGTCACTCTGCGACTTCGTCAAAAGTTTTACAACCGAGGCAAGATCCGTCTCTGCCCTCGACGCCGGGGTCGCCTCGGCAGCCTTCCGACACAATGTCCGGCACAACCAGCTGAAGGTCTCCTTGGCAAAGAAGCCACCTCTGGACTTCCCCGACCTTCTCAATCGAGTCGAGAAGTACATACGAGCAGAAGAAGCTCTAAACCCAGAGGGCAGTAAAGAAGTCGTAGGCAAGGACAAGCGCAGGGCGGATGAGATCGAACCTGCCCGGAAAGCTGGCAAAGGAAGGAGTCGGCACGAGGAGGGCACCTCCGGTCCCTCGCTTCGAAAGGTACACTCCGCTGACACAGAACGTGTCCGCCATCCTCTTAGAAATCGAGGACAAGGGCCTTGTCCGACTCCCTCCCCGACCAAGCAACAACAAGAAGCGAGACCAACGCTTCTACTGCCGTTTCCACAGGGATCATGGGTACGAAACCGACCAATGTCGGGCCCTAAAAGACGAAATCGAGGCCCTCATCTCACGAGGGTACCTCCGGGAGTTCACAAGAGAAAACCAACGGGATCGGCGAGATACCAGGAACCGGAGGCCTTCGCCTCCGAACCCTACTCCGAACCGCATCCAGGATCGGGACCCCGAGCCTGAGGGAGCCGAAACCCCGGTAATTCTGCATTGTGTTCACGGAGGACCGATGGGGGGAGAGTCAAATACTTCTCAAAAAACCTTCATCCGAGAGGTGAACGCTGTCCAAAATCTCCCCTCACCCCGTTTACAAATGGTGCATGTCTCTTTCTCCAGAGAAGACCTCGAAGGCGTCCGCCTCCCTCACTGCGATGCCCTCGTCATTAGCCTCCACATGGCTAATTGTGAAGTACGGCGGATCCTCGTCGACAACGGCAGTTCGGTAAACATCCTCTTTCTCGAAGCCTTCGAGAATCTCAAACTGCCCAGGGGCAAGCTTAAGCCGGCCGGATACACTTTGCACGGGTTCTCCGGCGTCCCTATCGTGATAGAAGGGATTGTAACTCTCGACGTCACCGCGGGCTCGGTTCCTACTCAGCGGACCGAGTCTATGGACTTCATGGTGGTAAACGTCAAGGCGGCATGCAATGCCATACTTGGCCGACCGGGGTTGTGCTCCTTTCAGGCGGTGCCGTCGGCCCTATCACTTGAAGCTAAAATTCCCCACCTAGCAAGGGGTCGGTATTGTCCGAGGCAACCAAGAGGCGGCGCGGTCCTGTTACATGACCGCCATCGGAGGGGGTGTCTTCCCCCTCGACGCCGTCGAGCTCGGGCCCGAGAGCGACGGTTCCGCCCCTGAGCCCGCCGACGAGTTGGAGGAGGTCCCGTTCGGGGCCGCAGACGAGTCAAAATTCCTCCTTCAATACTCCCTTCGCCTCAACTTTCTGGCCTCCAACAACGAGGCGGAATACGAGGCCATGATCGCCGGACTGACCCTAGCACACCGAGCCGGAGCCAAGCAGATCCGGGCCTTCAGCGATTCTCAGCTCGTGTTCAATCAGATCATCGGGGAATACGAGGCCCGCGACGACCGGATGGTGAAGTATTTGGTTGTGGTCCGACGTCTCCTAGTATCCTTCTGCTGATCCACAGTTGTTAGGGTCCCCAGAGAGCAGAACGCCCAAGCAGACACTTTGTCAAAACTCGCCTCTTCCTCCTTCGAGGGCCTCGACCAAACGGTACTCATCGAAATCCTCTTAAAACCAAGTATCAATGACCAAGACCATGAGGCAATGTGCGTACAAAGCGGTATCAGTTCGGACGACTGGACCGCCCCCATTCGAAGATTCTTAGTCCGAGCCGAGCTTCCCGAAGACCGGGCCAAGGCAAGATGAGTCAGGATCCGAGCTGAAAGGTTCGTCATGATCGACGAAATCCTCTTCAAACGCTCGTACACACTGGCCGATGGTAAGCCGTACCTCCGCTGTCTCACTAATGACGAAGCCAGCTACGCGCAGAAAGAACTTCATGAAGGGATCGGCGGATGCCATATGGGAAGCAGATCACTCGCTCGTAAAGCCCTGAATTAGGGTTACTATTGGCCCACCATGCTCCAAGACTCCCAAGACCTGGTCAAGAGGTGCGGCCCATGCCAGAGGTTCTCCCCTATCAAGAGGCTTCCTCAAGCCAATCTCCGATCCCTGGCTAGTCCTATGCCATTCGCCATGTGGGGCATGGACCTTGTGGGCCCCTTCCCCGCAGCAACAGGGCAAAGGAAATTCTTGATAGTCGCCATCGACTACTTCACAAAGTGGCTCGAGGCCGAGCCGCTGTCCAGTATCACCGAGCGCCAAACACAGTAGTTCTTCTAGAATATCGCTTGTCGGTTCGGGATCCCTCAGGTCCTCGTTACAGACAACGGGACCCAATTCGCAGGTCAAAACTTCCGAAAGTTCTACGAAGAAATTGGCATCCAGCAACGCTTCTCCGCTATATGCCACCCTCAGTCCAACGGCCAAGCGGAGAACGCGAACAGGCAAATCCTCGACGGCCTCAAGAAGCACCTCAACAGTTCCCCTAAAGGGCAGTGGGTGGAAGAGCTGCCCAGCGTGCTGTGGGCACACCGAACCACCAAAAGGATCCCCACGAGAGAGACGCCGTTTAGCTTGACCTACGGGACGGAGGCGGTGATCCCTGTGGAGGTTGGACTGCCTTCTCCCCGGATCATGGCCTTCGACGAAACTGACAACTCATCAGGCTTAAGGGCCAACCTGACCTCGTCGCCGAGGTCAGGGAGAAGTCTTCCGTCCGGAGAAGCATCTACCAACAACGGATCGAGAGGTTTTACAACAAGAAGGTCCACCCAACAGACATCAAGGCCGGGGACCTCGTGTTACGCAAATTGTCCGTCTCCGATCCAACCAAGAAGAGGAAGCTGGCCCCCAACTGGGAGGACCCATACAGGGTAGCCGAGGTCATACGTCCCGGCACTTACCGACTGGAGGATATGAAGGGTCGGGCTATCAAGCGACCCTGGAATGCCGAACACCTGATGAAGTTCCTGGAAGAACGGATATAGGTTCCTGCTTGGCTAATGTAAATAATAATTTTGTAACCTTTCATATGTAAAAGGCCCTTTTAGCGCCCCTCTCTACTTGTATGAAAGAGATCCCTTTTTGTCAACTCCAAACGCCTCGGCAGGTCCGACCTAACACCGGACAATGGGATCGCTTTCTCAAAGCTTCGGCACCCGAGTCCTCACTCTGGTGTCGTCCCCCGACGTCTCGGTTGGTCCAAACCGGCTTCAGGCCAGGGAGTCGTCATAACGCCTCCCGATGACCGAGACGCCACGCCCGGTACTGATCCCTCACGAATCGGCAGGACCTCACCTCACCTCCACCACCAATCAATAGGCTATTGGCCAGGGCAATGAATGAAAAGAAACTCCTTATTCATACTCCCTTATTAGTTCTGGAAAACAAACAAAGACCGTTACAGGACCACTCCACTCATTTCAAACAGAAAGAATTCACTCTTAGGGTCCCTCAGGTCCGAGGGATGGCGATCCCACTCCGATCGAACGACTAGGAGCTCTCTCCTCATCACGGTGGTCCTTGGGATCAGCCACGGTCGACAAACCAGCCACGGAGCTTTGGGCGTCAACCGGTCGGACACGCTCCAGCAGCAGCAACGCCGAAGGAACCCCCTCCGTTCGCCGGTCTCCCGAGGAGGATGCCATCCTCGTCCCGGACACACCCAGCATCGTCTTATAACAGTGTATCTCCATCTCCTTCTCCACTATGACGTCGTGAAGAAGCCTCTCAGACGGGGGCCTCTGCGCCGGCGCACTCGACATGGTGTACCCGAGACCAGCACTTCCGAGGTCCCGATCTACCATTGCCCTCTTCAGCCGGTTCGCCTCGGCACTCAGAGCCTCGGACTTGTCCCGATAATAGTTAAAGGCAGCATCCTGGTCACGAGCCCTCTTGCGATAACGAACCAACGTGGCCTCCAGGACCTTGATTTTACTCCGGAGCCATGCCATGCCGGAGCGACGGGGGTCCGCCTCGGGAAGGAGAGTCGTTACCTAAAAGAGAACCAACCACCGCTCAAAACACATCGGCAAAAGGGGTCCGGAAAAATCCGAGTACAAAAGACTTGGCCAATCAAAAAATCCTTTTTTATAAATCAAATCCTTCATACAAAAATGCGGTGGCCAGTCCGCGGTCGGCAAATACATCAAAAAAGAAGAAAAAAAAAGAACAAGGGGGCGAACAGCCTATGTTGTCACCTCAGCATCAGCCGGGTTCATGTGAGGGTCGGCAGCCGAACCCACGACCGGAGCTTCAGCATCAGGAGTCTTCGGTGGCACCTCGATCTCCAAATCATAGTCGAGGCCGGACAGATCGATGGTCGGGTAGAAGTGCCTCACATGGCTGAGGGCCTTCGCATAGACCTCGTTCTGGGCTGCGATCACCATGTCCTGCCCCGTCGTCGTCAGCTCCTCCTTCTCCTTCGCAAACTGCTTCTTCAGGGCGACCACCCTCTTGCCCCACTCTGCCTCCTTGGCCTCGAGCTCGACCTTCATCTGCTGCTCCCTCTTGTGCGAGCCCTCGAGCTCGATCCTCATCTCCTTCATTTCCTGCAAGCACTTGTCCGCCCGACCTCGCTCCCGTTCCACGGCCGCCTCGTAGAGACTTTCATGTGGGCCCCCAGCACACAAGCCTGCGGCAACCAAGCACTGTTAAGGAAACCTCCTTCACAATAAATTCACAAGGAAAGTGGGGTCGGCGGACTTACCGGCATGCTAGCCTGCGTCAGGCGCGTGTACGCCTGCTCCAAAGTCTCGCCACTCATCTCCTCACGGTCCCGGGGAGTCGCCAGGTTCTCCACCACATCGATGGCCTGGGGCCCGCGGGTTAGATAGTCCCCCTCCTGTATCGACCAGGCCGGCACCCACGGCCGCCTAAGCTCCTCCATAACAGTGTCCCCTCCCTCGGCTCTGACCAGGGGACCCTTCCACTTGCTGCGTTCGGACACCTTCGCCTGACCCGGACTCTTCTGAACGACCGCCTCCTTGCTCGTCTCCGAGCGTGTCCTCTTAGTCTTCGGCTCGCCCGGGGCCTCGGAGATAACGTGGGACGACCCTCTCGGCCTCTTCGCTTCTCCCCCTTCCTCGGCCTTCTTCTGCTTTAAGGCGAGCCTCCGAGCCTTAATCGATTCTGGATCCATACCTGCAAAAAGACCCATTAAGGACGATGAGATCGAAAGAACAGTAAAAGCGAGGAAGAAACGACTACATACAAGACACGGCAGGGCTCAGTCCGACGCTGGCCAGGTGACCCTCCGTCACCTTCGGCCAGCTGATGCTGTGCGACAAACGGAGATGCTCGACGAATCTCCACTCCTCGGCAGTCAGGTCCTTCTGCCTCGGCGCCTTGAAGTTCGTCCTACAATAATTCCAACGGGTGGGAATTTTCCAAGGCTCCGAGCTCCGGATCACGAAATATTTTCGCTTCCACTCCTTGATGGAGTCCGGATGGCCGTGGACCACCTTCCCCTTACTCCGAGGTGAGATGTAGTATACCCCTTTCGACTCCCCCGACGAGCTGACCCCAGCATCGCGCGGAACACACCCAGCCGAAGAGGCACCTTCTGCTCCTCGCAGAGTAACACGAAGCAAATTATCTGCTTCCATGAATTCGGCCCATACTGTATCGGAGCCAGGGACGCCCAATTTAGCACCTTTCGAATAAACGAATGGACCGGCAGCCTCAGCCTCGAGCCGAAGGCGTCTGCGGGGAAGATGCAGTACCATTCCGGCAATGGGTCGGTGGGACGGAGGGTTAGGCTTGGCAACATCAGTTTGTAGCCGGACCCGATGTGGAAGGCCGCCTGAGCAGCCTCCAAATCACCGGCTTCCAGGATCATCGGAAACGCATCCATCTTTACCTTCTTCCGACTTGGCAAAGAAGGCTGGACCCCATACAACACCTTATCGGAGAGATCATCGGGGTACTGTCGGAACTTGTTTGGCTGTACAGGCGACCCAGTCACTACATTCCGGAGGATGGGCGCCTGGCTCGGACCACCGGCCTTCGCCCCTTTCTTTCTTGACGCCCTCTTCTTCTTAGCCCTCTCCGGCGAGGGAGTGGATAAACGCTCGAGACCAGTTGGCGTGGAAGACGAACCTACTCCCCGAACCGTAGATCTCCTCCCCGTACCTCCTGTCCGAGCCTCAGCCGCTTCACCCTCGCCTTGGCTACCCTCCTCCTCGGAAACCGGATCCAGTATCTGAACATCGTCCGAGCTATCACTCCCCTCCTCAGAATCGCTGCTCTCCACCACATACGGCTTCCGGGAACGAAGGGGCTTCACATCATATACCGTCTCCTCCTCCCACGATGTCGAGTCTGAGAGCCCAGTGCTAGGGTTCCCTTCCCCCCTAGATGTCGACGCTGAAGAGCCAGACTGAGCCCTAGACATGCCTAACGAAATAAACTTACAAACTAACCTTTGGTTGCCTCGGAAAGACGAGCCCGGTGCTGCAAACTGTAATGACGAGTGCCGAAGTGTTTGGGTATTTTTTGGAGAAAGCAGCAAGAGAGAAATAAGCAGAATGGGGGAAAGGTGGGGGTATTTATAGAGGAAAAAGTGGCTCCTCGATTTTCGCATTACTGTTCCTCGATTGACGTGAAACTGCCACCTAGAAAATCGTGCCACATCACCTTGGAACGTGCGTCGCTGACGTCACCCAGCATCCGATTGGAAACCAGACGCAAGGGTCGGTCCGGATGAAGTACTTCAGACCCGGACACCCCCGCATCTGTCCCTGGAAGCAAGAGAAAATTTTGTTTAAAAGTTTTAAAGGCACTCGCCTTGGGCGAGCAACCCGGGCTCCAGGGCTCGGTCGGTTCTCCTCTCACCCGCGAGCAACTCGGGGCTTACGGCCTCGGAAGCCGAAACCCCGAATTGTTCGAGGGTGAGAGAAAAACCACCATCGCCTGGGACCCTGTCGGAAAGCAGATCGGCCCACCTCCCATCTCTAACTCCTTCGGGCTGATAATCATCAGAAGCCGTCAGCCCGGAAGGAAGATAGAGATCGGAGAAGACCCATCCGTCCGAGGCACCTTATCCCCTGGGTCCGAACTTCGGTCGTCATCACTCCTGCCCTGATCTCCCTTGGGTCTGACAACCGTATCAGGGCCGTCAGAACCAGGAGAAGATCACGACGGCAGAGTAACCACCCATCCGACGCTCTCAGGGTTGGAATTTTTCAAGTAACAGGCGTCCGCCCAAGGCAGACACCCCTGATGGTCGATGAACCACCCTTGCTGTGATCGAAGCTACAGGGGGGAGCGGGGTATTTATAACCTCCCCCAAAGACCAGCCATTATGGCCCTTGGGAGGCCGAGCGACGAAAGCCCAGCCGTCACGCCTAGGGAGCTGAAGTGCCATACATTTATTAGAGGACGCCATTTAATGACCCCGGGAAGTTGGAACGCCGCACGAATCCCGGAGCACCATTAATGCTCCATGAAGGCAGCCAGCAGCTCAACTTAGCCTTCTCACGAAGGCACAACGGTTCGCCATTGCCCTTGCCGACCCGTAAACCCTCGCCAGTCCGAGGTAAGGTCTCGCACCAGGGTAGCCTTCTCACGAAGACCCAACAGTTCGCCATCGCCCTTGCCGACCCGTAAACCCTCGCCAGTCCGAGGTAAGGTCTCCCACCAGGGTAGCCTTCTTACGAAGGCCCAACGGTTCGCCATCGCCCTTGCCGACCCGTAAACCCTCGCCAGTCCGAGGTAAGGTCTCGTACCAGGGTAGCCTTCTCACGAAGGCCCAACGGTTCGCCATCGCCCTGGTCGGCCTGAAAACCCTCGCCAGTCCGAGGTGAGGTCTAACACCAGGGTAGCCTTCTCACGAAGGCACAACGGTTCGCTAATGCCCAGCTCGGCCCGTAAACCCTCGCCAAACCGAGGTGAGGTCCAGCAGCAGGGCAACCTTCCCACAAAGACACATCGGCCCCCGAGGCCCCCGAAAGGTATCACCTACTCTTCTCCACGACCAGAAATACTCCTCCACGGCTAACTCTCGCATCCCCGCAGGAGTGGTAGGATAAAAATGGTCTGGGGCCTAGGATGGCTCTCGCTCAAAGTCAAGCCAGCTCGGCCCCGGACCACCACAGGCTCGGTGCCGAGCCATAAATTCACCGCCACGAAACTGGCATCCTCGTTCCGACGATCCGCCCTGACCTTCGGTCCCCGATCCTCTACCGTCCCCCGGGCCTTCCACTCAGCCGGGTAAGGGAGGGGGATGACTTGGCGCAACCCAGGCCCTCCGATTCTCCCAGAGACACAAGGCCCCCACGATCTGCCATATCAGCTCCAAAACCACTTGGGGCTTTGCCACGTCAGCCCTAAACCACTCTTGGCACTGCCACGTATGCCATAAACCCCCTGGGCCTCTTGCCACGTCAGGCCCATGGGCTTTCGGGTCCAGACCCGGCCCCCAAGCGGATCCAAACCCGGTTGGGGTTATCTATAAATACCAGACCCTCACCCACCTTCAAAGGTAATCAATCTTCACCACTTAAATCCCTAGTTACTGCTACTCTCTCTCTCAGAGACTGACTAGATCGTCGGAGGGTCTGCTACCGGAATAAACCCCGGTGTTTCCAGACCGTCTGCAGGTACACGAGGCAAGGCCAACCGTGCCGACCCTTCAGTGCCGGAGCGAGCCTCCAGCTCACCGTCCGCTACCGAGCTCTTCCCCCTTACAAATTGAGTCCGAACTCACACCTGGTGCATCCACACTCTCTCCAAAAACAAACCGCATCAATCATCATATAAGGTAAGTTTCCCTTGAACTAGTTTAATTATTCTTGTTCAAGAATTTTATTTGATCTCCGCAAGTATTCATCTTTCAATTATCATATTTTATTTGTTTGGTACCTCTCAAAGAGACGGATTCTAGTAGTCTTCTTTTCGTGTAATTCCTTTGATTCAAACCCAAGCTTGTTATACATTGTCATATGCGTACACTACACGAATACATTGATTAGAAACATGTTATAGAGAAGAATGATGATTGTAATGCTTTCGATTGAATTTGATATTCATGCTATGGTTAATAATAAATTGTCCCGTTAACAGTAGAATTCCACTCATATGATTGAGTATAATTTCCTGTTAATTAATTGCCATAAAGTTATATGCATGTGTATTTTGTTTTGTTGCTAAATAATAATAATCAACTTGCTGACATGCTGTTTGTCTCATGTTGTTTTGAGTTTTTGAACTAGTTTATGTTATAATTTAATAGAACTTTGTAAACAACATTTGTAGCCCTTGGAATCTATTTTCCATAACTTTTTACAGATCTAAATTCCAATTTATAAACTTTAAACTATTATATTTTTAACACTGCTAGGTTTTCAATTTTCAGATTACTGTATAGGGATACACCGTCATGATTTTTTTATTAAAATAAAATGTTAACAGTAGAATTAGAACTTGAAATTTTATATTTTGTTAGTAGACATGACTAGGAGTCACTTATTTATTTTTATAAGATTATTTGATGATTTTCCAGAACTGTTATAAATATGAGAACATGATCCTAGGTTGCTGCCAGAGCACTAGTTTAGTAAAGAACCAAAATTTTTACCTAACTGTAGATAATTTCATTTAAAACTTATTAAATAAGAGTTGTAGTCCTGTGTGTCTGGAATCCAGATTATCTAATGGTTTTGCAATCTGACCTACATATTGCAAGATATTTATATTTTCTGCAGTGACGTCTGAATTTCAGAATGCAGTTTGAAAATACATTACCATGTTTAACTAATTAAAACAGTAGATCAAATTTAAGAATTAAAATACGGGATTAATTGTATTGATACTGAACACTGTTAGTAATTAAAATATGATTTTCATGAGATTTTTTAATGATTTTACAACCAACTTTAATATATAAGAATTTGACCATAACATGCTGCCTAAACATGAAATCAGTAAAGAATGAAATTATACGCCTAGCTACTGTAGTTATAGTGTATCGTGTGAATATGCGTTGGAACTAGCAGGGAGTCTAGTTTCCAGATCCCCTGACGGAACCTGATTTGATTTTTTGTAGCACCCGAAAGTTGGTTTTTGTACAACAACATCTTGCTGTCGAAAATGTGTTTTTTTGTATTTTTAAGCATATCCATGTTTGATTTTGCATCTAGTGAATAGAAATAGTTATATCATGCATTGCATAACCTTGACATCTCCTTGACATCACTTCGAAACTTCTGTACCTATTGCATGTCCACATTTGAGTATAATAAAATAATAACATGCCAGGGTAATAAGGGTCAACTTGGTAGTGAACAATCAGAGACTGTACTCGGGGAAGGGTCCCTTATCGTTTGATTGATTATTGTTATTGATTGTGGATTATTCATTGTGGATTATTGATTATTGATTATTGATTATTGTGCCGAGTACACGATCTGTAGAGTTCACCAATATAGTCTAAACAATCACTATTTGCATGCACCGAACCTGTGGTATGTGACACAGTATTACGTGCATTAGATAGGATAATAAAAGATTAATAAATATCGGATTGACACTTGCACTCTTAATCATGCTTATTGTTATTGACCTTGAATCGTTGATTATAGTCATTGCTTATTGCATCATAAAATTCTAGTCCTTTGGTTTTAGTATCGACCATGTTATTGTTATTTGATTTTGGACTAGTTTATTATTTCTTGATATACCATGCTTCCTTGCTTCTTTGCTTCTACTACTTGCTGATCTGTAACTTGCTCTAACGGACAAATTTTCCCCCACCTCTAGTTGATGAGTTTATAGGTGCAAGAGGAAATTTGACCCAAGGACTTGGTGAGTAAAATTTCTGAAGAATGGAGAATCATTAGACTGCTATATTTATTCATGTTATTTATTTTTTTGCATTGTTATTTTATCGTACTTTATATTTCGAGCTTATATGACCCGAAGTTTACATTCTCCCAGATGTTGGATATTATTTTGTGAGTTTATTTCATGATTATTTTGGAGTTTATTCATTGTTTATGTGGTTATTTATTTCTTTTGTGGTTGTGATCTTTTGCATATTGTTGAGTTAATCTGTTACAGCTATGGTTGAGGTTCATATCATTCGCTAGACCAGTATTGCGTGCTCGTATTCCTTTATTTTGGGAAGCGGGGTGTGACAGTATCTCTGAAAACTCAAAACATGAAAGTTGTAGATATTTTTCTTGGTGTTCCATAGCATCATGAATCATCTTAATCGGTGTTCGGATGATAAAGTTATTCCCAGATTACGTAGAGATGTCGAAACTGTCCAGAATCAGTTTTAGTTTCGACATTGCTTCATAAGCTGGGCATAACTCTATCATCCGAACTCCGATTGAGATGATTAAAAATGATATGGAACACTAAGAAAAAAATATACAATTTTTCATGTTTTAAGTTTTGAGAGATACTGACTGCATCAAGCTCGAAATAGGGCTTGAAGTTGATGCACCTGTATAAAATTTAGAGTACACTGTGGATTACACTCATGCTGTTATTGCCAATAGCGGCATCAGGATAATTTATGTCATTATTGGGAATAGCGGCATCAGTTATAAGCGATTTTCATTTACGAATTTTTTCTCTCAAATCGGAGAACTCCTAAGTGAATGCAAGATATACTGATGTCGTTACTCTAAATAGCGGCAATGTTTTTTTTTAATTTACAGGTGCCTCTATTGAAAATAATGGCATCAAAATAACATATGCCGTTACTGCCAATAGCGTTTTATACGCTCACGTGTCCAAAACTAAGTTAGTTGGGTAAATATTTTCAAAAGGTGGTTAGTTTGGTCAATATTTTCAAAAAGTGGGTCAGTACGGAAAAGTTTCACCAAAAATGAAGAATGACCCGCTTTTTGCTTAAGGCCCCAGGCTGCAAAACATCGCCATTTCCCAAACTATCGACTCACCCAGTCACCCACCGAGTGAAGACGCGCAAAATTCCGAACCTCCCATCTCTCTTTTCTCCTCAAAATTCGTGCACGTCGTCTTCTTCCTCCTCCCAATTCTGAATTCACCATCGCCGATGCTCTCCGACTCCGAACCGGAAACGCACGACCTCTCCGACGACTCCGACTACGCCGCATCTCAACAGCAGGTTGCCAACTATTCACTTTACTCCTCCGATTTATGCAAAATTTTACAATTATATTTATATATATTTTTGCTTTTATTGTTAGGGTTTGAGCGGTAGTATTCGGTTGGAATCGGGAGAGATGATCGTAGGATTCGATGAGAGCGCGGATTTCGAGGTGGTGTTCTCCAAGGACAACGTCGCGATCCACCCTACTCAGCTCGCCGTCGAGCGGATTAACGGACGATTGCGCTTAATCAAGCAAGAATCTGCCGTTTTCTTGGTATAATTTTTGTTTTTTTTATTTTTTTTGTGCGAATTAGTGAAATTAGGATTAGTGGTTTCTGGAATCGATCGGGTGATATCAGTGTTGGAAGCTCGTAATCTTTGGTTTGTTCGTTTGAGTGGTGGATTTGATATTTTTGAATCAATTTGATGAAATCAGTGGTTGGAGTTGTGATTTTTGGGGATTGTTGTTGATTTGATCCATTTCTTGGTGACTAGGTTTATTATGTTGTTGTTGGATCTTATTTTATGATTTTGTGTAAATTTCTTATTTAATCGGCAAATTGTTAGGATCGGGGTTTCGTCCAGCTCTTGACCTCGCCATTAATGGAGAAGAGAGAATTGGGAATAGAGAAAGGGAGGAAGATAGATCTGAGGACTGAGATTGAGGAAGAATTGAGAACTTTCTATTACTTGCCTTCATGAAATGGAATTACAAGGCTCTTATATGGCAGGAAGAGAGTTTGTTACACAAGACGACAAACCCATCTACGTGCATTGCACACTTCCCTTCCCGCCCTATTACATTTAAAAAATACGTGCACACTATGTAAACTCCTGATACATCTGAAACTAGCTGCCTATTACAATCTATCTCCTTCTTCAGTAGACTATGACTTCCCGATGGCCTTGGCCACTACTCCGGCGAAGGTTGGAACTCCGGTGTCAGCTCCGGCGTCCCTAACAACTCCCTCCCCCTTAACAGCGAGCTTGTCCCAAGCTCGAAAGATGGGTACTTTGCACGAATCTCATCAATATCGACCCATGACGCTTCTTCAACTCCTGCATTTTTCCACTTGATCAACAATTGAACACCCACTCAATTATGCTTCTTGAACATTCTTCTATCCAGGATAGCTTCCGGAGTGTCGGAGCTGTCTACAGGTACCCACCAGTGAGGTAATTCAGATGCTGTATCAACCAACTGAGAACCATAGAACTTTTTAAGCTTGGACACATGAAAAACAGGATGGACGGTTGTGTTAGGAGGCAGCTCTAAACGATAGGCCACAGTTCCTATCTTCTCCAATATCTTGTATGGTCCAAAGAACTTCATTGCCAACTTCTGAGGAGTAGGATTGCGTAGGGTGAGTTGCTTATATGGCTGTAGTCGAACAAGAACCAAATCTCCAACCTCAAAACTCCTTTCTCTCCTTTTATCTGCAAATCGCTTCATTCTTTCCTGTGCTATGTGAATATTGTCTTTGAGTAGCTGAAGGATTGCATCCCTGGACATCAAAGCTTCCTCAACTGCCGGTAATGCCGATGTTCCCTTTACATAATGCAACAGAGTTGGTGGAGGTCTCCCGTAAACTCCTTCAAATGGAGTTATTCCTGTAGAGACATGCCAGCTAGAATTATACCAGAACTTAGCCCAAGGCAACCATTTAATCCATTCTGCTGGTTTTTGCCCACAGAAGCATTGCAAATACATCTCTAATGTTTTGTTGACGATCTCTGTTTGCCCATCGCTTTGAGGATGGTAGGCTGTAGAATGATGTAGCTTGCACCCCTGCATAGAAAAGAACTCCTTCCAAAATCTACTGATGAAAACTGGGTCTCGATCACTCACAATCGATTTTGGCATGCCGTGGAGTCGATTGATGTTTTCAACAAACACTTGTGCTACCATTTGAGCTGTATAAGGGTGTGATAAGGCTACAAAATGTGCATACTTTGAAAGCCTATCAACTACCACCATTATCACACTTTTGTTACCACTCTTTGGAAGCCCTTCTACAAAATCCATAGAGATTTCTTCCCATATTAACTCAGGTATTGGCAGTGGCTGTAAGAGGCCTGCGGGAAGCAAGGTCTCTTGTTTATTTTGCTGGCAAACAATGCACTCTTTGATGAATTTCTTCACATCTTTGGAAATTCCCTCCCAAGTAAACACCCTTCTCACTCTATGAAGAGTCTTATGAAACCCAGAGTGACCACCGACATTGGAAGAATGATGATCAAGGAAAATGGTTCTTCTTAACTCAGCTGTAGGGCTTATAAGGATCTTACCCTTATAGTACCAAATGCCTCCTACCAACTTGTACTTATCAGCATCCAATTGGTTATGAAGCAACTTATCTTGCAGCTTAGCATAGTATTCATCTTGAAGTACCAACAGCTTAATATCCTCTACCCACTGTGGAATCACAAAAGTTATCTCACAGTATGTTCCTTGTTCTTCCTTCCTTCTGGAGAGGGCATCAGCAACCTTGTTATCAATTCCCTTCTTGTATTCTACTCTAAAGTTGAACCCCAACAGTTTCCAAAGCCATTTATCTTGAAACTCAGTATGGATCTTTTGATCTAAAATATATTTGATGCTTTGCTGATCAGTTCTGATGGTGAAGGGATTGCCCGATAAGTACTGCTGCCAATGCTTGATTGCTTGTAAGATTGCTAGAACTTCTTTTTCATAGGTTGACAAAGCTAAATTTCTCCCTTTAAGCCCCTTGCTCATATAAGTTATTGGGTGTGTATCTTGGATAAGAACAACTCCGATCCCTTGCTGTGAAGCATCAGTATCAATGATAAAAGGTTGGTTGAAGTCTGGAGGTTTTAGAACTGGAGTTGTAGTCATGGCCTTCTTAAGAGCTATGAATGCTTGTGAAGCAGCAGCAGACCACTGGAATGAATTCTTCTTCAAGAGTTGAGTTAAAGGGAATGCAATACTTCCATAGTTCTTTACAAATTTCCGATAGTAACCAGTTAATCCCAAAAATCCCCTCAGTTCCTTCACAGATTTGGGTTCTGGCCAAGCTTCCACTGCCTTGATCTTCTTAGCATCAACAGCTATCCCTTCAGCACTGATCACATGTCCCAAGTAGTCTACTGAAGTTTGGCCAAAATTGCACTTGCTTAGCTTGGCTACCAGCTTGTTAGCTTTTAAGAGCTCCAATGTCAATGTCAGATGCTTCAAATGCTCTTCCCAACTGGGGCTGTAAACTAGTATATCATCAAAGAACACTAAGATAAACTTGCGCAAATAGTCTTTGAACACACTATTCATGAGGCATTGAAATGTCGAAGGGGCATTTGTGAGGCCAAAGGGCATAACAAAAAATTCAAAGTGTCCATGATGAGTACGAAATGCAGTTTTGGGAATATCACCCTCCTTGACTCTTATTTGGTAATAACCAGATCTCAAATCTACCTTTGAGAAGTATTTGGCTCTATTCAATTCATCTAGCAGATCATCTATTAATGGAATGGGGAATTTAACCTTAATAGTTTGAAGGTTTAGTGCCCTATAGTCGATACATAGTCTCCACCCTCCATCTGCTTTCTTAATTAGAATGACTGGGGATGCATATGGACTATTACTGGGGCGAATTAAACCAGAAGTGAGCATTTCCTTCACCTGCTTTTCAATCTCACCTTTATAGAAGTGTGGCTGTTTGTAGGGTCGGAGGCAAACTGGTTTTGCACCTTCAATCTCAAGAATTTGGTGATCAACAGCCCTTTGCGGAGGAAGTTTTACTTGGTCAGCAAACACCTCAGGAAATGTCTGCAAGATGGATTTTATTTCATCATTCTTGTTCATCATATGTAGTGAAGAATTGAGGGAGGTGTCTTCAGCTATAATTTCCTCTATCTGGATCACAAATGCTTGACATTTAGAACTTCCAAACCTTACTAATTCTTCCACTTCCATGCATTGCAGCTGGGGATCAAGGATACCTTGTAACCTTCTTTTAACACCTTCAGACTCAAAATCCATAGTCATGTGGTTGAAGTCCATGGTAATTGGCCCCAGTGTTCTTAACCAGTGTGCCCCAAGCACCATCTGCGCAGGTCCTAGAGGAAGAAGCAATAATTCAGCTCTGAGAGTTATCCCTTGCACAACAAAGCATACATCAGAAGCTTTGCCCTCGCTATACATACATTGCCCATTAGCCACAGTAACTTTATATCTAGGTTCCCTTGCAATTGATAGTTGAGCTATTTCAGCTGTCTGAGGGTTCCCTTGCAATTGATATGTAATTGTGAGTGGACCCTGTATCAATTAGGATACTCACATCTCTTCCTTGGATCCTCCCCTTTACTCTCATAGTCTGGGGGTATACCTGTGATCCAATAAGGGCATGAAGGGAGATTTCAGGGTGCTCTATTGATTGGGGATTTGATTGAAGTAGTTGTGAGTGGGAAGTAGTAGGAGTAGAAATGTACTGGGGTGTTGGTGATTCTTCAGCATAGGTAACCTCATAGCTAGCTTCTTCCACATCTTCTTCCAAACCTTCTAAAAAGTAAAATTTCTGTGTCTTACATATGTGACCTTGTACATATTTTTCATCACAATTAAAACATAAACCTTTAGCCCTTCTCTCCCTCAACTCTTGTTGATTAAGCCTCCCAGGTAAAACATTGGTGCTTGGTGTTAGGGAGCTAACATTACTGGGAGATTTGACTGTATGTGGTGTTTGGTGGTTGAAAGCAGGATTTGGTTTTGTTAGAAAGGGAGATCGGAAATTCTTCTTCGTACTTGCTATCTTCTCCTCATACCCTCTTGCTAGACCGACTGCTTCATTCACATTCTTCGGCCTTTGGGACTTCACATCCTATCTGATTTCACTCCTCAGTCCACTCACAAATGCACCGAGGTAATGGGACTCACTCCAATCCTTCACAAAGTTAGATAATCGATCAAATTCTTGGATATAAGATTCTAGTTCCCCCTTCTGCTCTAGTTTAGTTAAAACTTCCTCATAATCATGAAAAACAGTGGGACCAAATCTATTGATGAGCTCTTCAAGGAATCCGGTCCATGTTATTTCTAGCAATTTTGGCTTTATGTGCCTACGAAACCATTGGGATGCTCTTCCCCTCAAGTTTAATGCGGCATATTTCAATTTCTTATCCTCTGGCACCTCATAGAACTCAAGAAATTGTTCGATTCCACAGATCCACTCAGTTGGATCTCCCTCTTCAAATATAGGAAATTCTACCTTGAAAGGTGTTTTGAATGTGGTTTCACTATGGTTCCTGCCTGATGAATTAACAGAGTTAGAGTGGAAATTTGATACCTCTCTGTTTGGCAATTGCTGATTAGGATTGGGAAGCAAGGGTGGTAATGGTGGATTAGGAATACGTGCTTGGGCTTGGCGCATCATCGTCATCAGATCTCTCATCTGAGTCTCCATAGCTGAGAATCTTTCACCGATGCTGAGCGCTACTGCTTCCACCCTCTCCGTCAAGTACCCATTCTGTAATTGAACCTCTGCCATCTGACTCTTCAGAGTATCTACGTCGCCCTCCATGGTGGTACTGCCTTCATCCCTCCCATCGCCATCGGAGCCACCAGGCTCTGATACCAGATTGTTAGGATCGGGGTTTCGTCCAGCTCTTGACCTCGCCATTAATGGAGAAGAGAGAATTGGGAATAGAGAAAGGGAGGAAGATAGATCTGAGATTGAGGAAGAATTGAGAACTTTCTATTACTTGCCTTCATGAAATGGAATTACAAGGCTCTTATATGGCAGGAAGAGAGTTTGTTACACAAGACGACAAACCCATCTACGTGCATTGCACACTTCCCTTCCCTCCCTATTACATTTAAAAAATACGTGCACACTATGTAAACTCCTGATCATCTGAAACTAGCTGCCTATTACAATCTATCTCCTTCTTCAGTAGACTATGACTTCCCGATGGCCTTGGCCACTACTCCGGCGAAGGTTGGAACTCCGGTGTCAGCTCCGGCGTCCCTAACACAAATATGTTATTTATTGAATTTCTTCTGTTGCTGTTTATTTTGGAGGATTTTTTTTTTGGTTTGGAGGGGGGGGGGGGGAGGATTTGGAAAAAATTGATAGTTGTATATTTACTTCATGTGTGTGCGCGCGCATGTTTGTGATTTTGGGTATTTTTATTAGTGTCTACTAATCTGCACTTATTGTACTATTGTAGTTTGATTTAATTATTATTTGGATTTCTCTGTAAAATTTGTTGTAGTTTTTCTCGTCTTCTAGGAGAAGTATTTTTTTATAAAAAAAATTCTCATTTTGATACCATGAAATTTAGTTTATTTTAAAAAAATAAAATAATCAATGCATGTCTTTTATGGTGCTTACTGCTGGATAGTCTTTGATTATGTTATCAATTTTTATTTTTGTCCTGCATGCTGGAGTTATAGTGAAACCTGAAATTGATTTTTGTTCAGTAGACAGTTAAAAATTTTTGTTTAAAATATTGTCAATATTTTTTACCGTAGAAGTAGTGTAGACTTGTGTAGACTTATGATGATTGTGCTTGTTTTATTGGCGCAGACCTAATATTATTGTGAGTGAAATTTTGATCATTTCTGTCACATTTGCAGACATGGATACCCTATAGGTCTAGGTTTGATAGAGTCGATTCAATTGGACGTGATTCAAATTCGGGGATGCCAGCAAAAGGTTAAGCTTTACCACTATGTTGAATCTATTTAATGGGTTTAATATTTTGTCTACATATTATACCTTATCTGTGTGCAAGTTTGAAGTATATCTTTGTGAAATTGTAATGCAGATAAGTACCTATACGCTATCAAAGATGTGCCTCTAAGTGGTATACATTCTGTGCGTAGACACACTCCTCCACTTGGTTGGCAGTACATAATTATTGTCCTATCATCAGGTACAATGACATTACCAATATGTCCTGCTTTTCTTCATGAGTAATGATCTTTCTTAATATGTCCTGCTTTAGAACTGTTTCAATGTTTATGTTTAACCAGTAACTCATTTGCTTGGAATTTTTGTCACTTTCTGGCCTTTGCAACCATAAATATTTATTTTCTCTGTTAAGTTCCAATTAATGACACATGCAACAATTTAAATGATATCATCATTTTTTAGGTTTCATTTGCATTCTTTATACCTTCCACATTCAAGGACAAGGTGGATATTTCATATTCTATTCTTTGAGTGCAAATTAATGCTGTTATTCTCTAATTTCAAATAAGGCGGTTTCTTTTGCAAATATAATCATGCAAGTTCAAGATTATTATAAGCCTTTTTTTTGGTTTTCCTACGTTCAACCATGTAAAGGTAAGCTAAGAATAAAAATCTTATTTTACTCATGAAATCTACATTCGACGTGAAAGTTCACATCTAAGTTTAGTTCCACAATTCCATTAACCATCAGGCAAGGCCCAACTTTGTGGTGTAATATTTTGGTCATTGTACAAGATCCATAAGACTTCATAATTTATCTATGCGCTATGTTCATACTTGTGTTACGCCTTGTGTTTTTGGCCACCATAATGGTTTTTTAAGACAGTCCCCATAATGGTTTTCTTAAGATAGTCTACAGTTATCTCTTACAGATTTATCTTATTACCTTAATCTGGGTTAGTTTGAGCATATTTTAGACTAGATTTGGGGAAGGATGAAGGTGTAAATGTCGATGGGAAGGAAAGAGAAGCAAACATGTATCTCTCTGGTCCTTGAAGTCACATGCAGACATATATACATACATAGGGATAGAGAGAAAAATTACTACCGATAGTTGCACTAAACTAATGCAGGCTATGCCGTAGGGCGAGCATAGTTGTGCTATGTATATAACTGAAATAGCATTTTGGAAATAATATTTGCAATCTTATATTCTACTTCTAAGCCTCATTGTATTTTGGACATGTTAGAATATAATATTAAACCCTCGCCCTTACCTTAACTTCGGAGTTTTGGTCCATTGGTCGGCTATTTCACATAGTATAGAACAACCCAGGTGAGATTTATCTCAGTGGCTACGCAATTTAAATGCATATTTTTTATTAAATAAAATACCACTGCATATACTCCATGCGTATACTCCAGGTCTTAGCTCAAAAAATGGCTCTCAACCTGCAGCGGCTTGTTTAAATGTAAATATTAAACCCTCACCCTTACCACAACTATTAGTAGGTATTTCATAGGACATATGATTTTCACACATGGGTGTCAACAGTTACAATATTCTATGATGCAGTTGTGCAGATGAAACATGGACTTAGAGAATACATTTAAACAAAAGTTATGTTCAGTAAACTAAGTAAGAGGGTTGCAACACGTGAGGTTATATGATTTGAACTTTGCACTGCAGGCGGTATTGTTGGTGCTAGTTTTATGATACGTTGGAGTTGAGCATTGGGACTAGTATTGTTGGTTTTGTGTAAGAATTTGTTACCGTGGCTTTCTTGGTATTGATACAATTAACCAAAGAGCAGTGTCTTGTTTGATAGCAGTGTCTTTGGTGGATCGGGATTCAGGAAAGTTTTAGGAGTCATAATTGTGGTTTAAATGAGCTGTGAGCTAGGGTGAGATTTGAAGAGGTAGGGACATCATGTTTTTCTGGGCTTGCGCATTTTGTTGACATGCATTTGAAAGTTGGAACTTGCAATGTACTTGAGATTGGACATTTGCTAGGTTTCTTGTGTTGTTATTGAGGACTGCATGAATGTCCTCATCTATTTATTTCTTTCACTTAATCATTCATTTTTAATTTTTGACTTAATGATTTGTAAACCTTTATCCAAGGGCAGTCTTGTGCTGAAGCTAGATGCTGCAAGGCTTGCTGTTTAATGCAGTGCCACCTGGTTCTCCCTTCCCCCATCCGTACCACAATCTGGATCTCGCGATGTGATTCATACTGATTCGAGATCCGGATCTCTTGAACTAGTTATCTGCATACACTGTTTTCCATATCTTGAAAATGAACGTATGTTCATTGACCAATCATTTTTTCTTCAAAGTTTTCTCAATATGTCATGGAGGTTAATTTGATTATTATTCTTATACTGAGCAAAGCAATTAATGTTTTTATATTTTAACTTTCTATCTGTCACTATTTATATGTATGATATGGCTAAAAATAGAACCAAATCGGGACCATTCAAATCGAGCACAAATCTTAAAGCTCTCAGGGGTAGAACGGTAATTTCATCTATAAACGGGTCTGAAATGAGAACTGGATCTTTCTTCAAAGCCCAATAACACTTAAACGGATCTGTCCTACTGGGTACGGGTGCTAACCCACTACAAACCAGTTCAGAAGGATAAAGAGGAATTCATATTTGTGATTATCCCTAAGAGGTGGCGTTAACCACTTATCCATCAACACCGGGAAGTAGAGATTTGTCCTTATCTCAAAACGGATCTCTAAGGCGACTATAAATATTCCTCCCCCCATCGTAACAAGGTAATCAATCTTTTTCTACCAAAAGCTCTTTCTTAATCTTTCCGATTACTGACAAGAGCGTCGGAGGGTTCGCGTCGGGATCCATCCCGGTGTATCGAACTTTGTGCAGGTTCGCGGCAGCAGCGAGAAACAAGTCAACACGTTGGTGAAGGTCAACAAGTTTGCTTTTATTTTTTCCAAAAGAATCCACAGATTCATCTGTTTGCTCTCACACCAAAATTAGCAGCAACAGATTGGCGCCGTCTGTGGGAAACGAAAAAGCAATCCAACCTTCATCAGCGGAAGTAGTTTCAAACTATGCATACGCAAGAGAAGGGAAAGGCAGCGGTCTCCAGCCAAAGAGCCACTCCTCTTCCTCCTCCAGTCCAAGATGTTCTTCCTCAACAAGCCCCTCTAGGGTTTCGAGGGGCTGCCTAGGGGGGCTCTCGTCGGAGTCGTCCAAAGCAATATCCTTTTCATGACCATGTCGGAGGTCCACAATCCTTCAGTTGACTCTATGGCTTTTCAAAGCCCTTCCGAGCAGGATCTCTGTCAAATGATTGTCAACTGCCAACAGGGGGTCGACCTTCGAACTCGCTTGAATGGATGGCGAGTCCTTGGGGGAGTCCATCAACCTGAGTACCAAGAGGTCTCGAGAGTTTGGACCCCCCGCAGACCGAGGACCAGAAGATTCCCTCCCCGAGGAGGCGAAGAGGGTCCCCTCCACATTGTCGGCGGAGAAGTCATACTCCAGTAAGCCGAGCCACACATAGGGACCGCTAAGCTGGAGGGGCACCAGTCACAAGGGCGGAGTTCCAGAATTTTCAAGAAGCTGTTCTGCGGGTCCTCAATGTCGCTCCCAACCACGAGCAACGGGCGCCCAGTCCTCAACCCGCCCCAAGCCATCACCACCACACTCCTAGTCCCCTTCCGCATGGAAAAGAGTCTCGGGGCTCGGCAAGATATGACCGAAGAAAAGACTCGGTCTACCTCCGTCTCCACGAGATGGATAGGCGCCTTGACCGACTTGACAGAGAAGAGGAACAACGGGCGAGGAATTTTTGCCCGAGCAGACCTCCGTTCTCCCGGACCATCATGGAAGCCTCGGTCCCGAAAAACTTCAAGCCCCTAACTTTGAGTCATACAACGGGGAGTCGGATCCCGCCGACCACATCGAGAGTTTTAAAACTCTCATGATGATTCACCAGGCTTCAGATGCGTTCTTTTGCAAAACATTTCCTGCCACGCTGAAGGGGCCTGCGAGAGAATGGTACTCTCGACTCGCCCCGGCCTCCATCTTCTCTCTTGATCAGTTCGAAGGGCTCTTCCTTACTCATATCGTGAGTAGCCACCGAACCAAGAAAACAGGTACATCTTTGGTGACCCTCAACCAAAGAAAGGGTGAACGCTTAAGAGATTACGTTCGGCGCTTTACCATCGAAGCACGGTCTATTGCCTTCCTCAACCAATCAGTAGCCTCGGCGGCATTCGGGCACAACGTTACTAACGCCAAACTCAAGGCGTCCCTTGTCAAGAAGCCTCCTCGGGACTTTTCAGAACTCCTGCTTAGGAGTGAGAAGTACATCTGAGTGGAAGAGGCTCTCAACCCCCCCACTCTTGAGGAATCATCTTCTGGGAACAAACGGAAGAACACAAGCGAAGAAGGGTTCCAGAAATTCCAGAGGGACGACAATGGCCAATGCCGTCCAGCTCCTCGTTTCGAGAAGTTCACCCCCCTCAATGCCAGTATATTGACAGTTCTTATGGAGGTGGATAAGGAAGGGCTACTCCGCGTTCCCCCTGGAATGAATACCCCTGGCAAGAAAAGAAACAGAGATAAGTGGTGCCGCTTTCACAGGGACCACGACCACAATACGGATGATTGTCGGGCTCTTAAAGATGAGATCGAAGAACTCATACAGCGGGGACACCTGGCCAAGTTCGTCCGAAGAGACGGGGCCGACCTTCCATCCCGAGAAGCCTACAAGCGAACAGAGAGGTCTGTTGAGTTCCAAGATTTCGAACCTGGGGCCGTCCTCCACCTTATCCAAGGAGGTCCAATGGGGGGAGAACCAAACTCCTCCCAAGAGGCCTTCACCCTATCGTAGAAGTAAGTTTTTAGTTTTAATAAGGTCGATGCTTCTAACACGGCCAAAATCATGTAATAATGGCTCGCCCCATTGAAGCGGCCACTTAGTTTGTTTCAATAATACTTAGCTTTTTTCTATTGAAAATTATTGTGTTTACCTCATTTCTACCTCTCCGAGTTACATCTACGACTCGCTAAATGGTGAGTTCGGAGTCCAGCCTTTTCTACAGGATTGCTCCCACAACTTACTAAGCTAAAAAAACGAGTTTGGAGTCTAACACTTGGTTCGATGCCGCTTTAGCCGCTTGCAACAAGCAAGTGCGGTGCAGCTCACCATTCGGAATTGCTCCTGCAATTTGTTAACCCCCTCAAACGACAAGTTCGGAGTCCAACACTTGGTTCGATGCCGCTTTAGCTACTTGCGAACGAGCGAGTACGAAGTAGCTTACCATTCGAAATTGCTTCCACAACTGTTGAAACTCTTTTAAACAAAAAGTTCAGAGTTCAACTTTCCCCTAGAGTTGCTCCTCAAACTTGTCTCCTAAACGGCTCTCTCCTAGAGCTTGGTGAAGCTCTTCGCTCCGCTCGCCTCCAGAGCGGACCTCTCTTCGACAAGTTCGGAGCTCAACTCTCCCCTAGAGTTGCTCCTCAAACTTGTCTCCTAAACAGCTCTCTCCTAGAGCCTGGCGAAGCTCTTCGCTCCACTCGCCTCCAGTACGGACCTTCTTCTCAACGAGTTCGGAGCTCAAACTCTCCCCTAGAGTTGCTCCTCAAACTCGTTTCCCGAATGGCTCTCTCCTAGAGCCTTGTGATGCTCTTCACTCCGCTCGCCTCGCGAGCGCCCTTCTTCTCAATGGGCTCGGAGCTCAAACTCTCTTCTAGAGTTGCTCCTCGTGCTTGCCTTTAAGAACGGATCTTCCCGGGTCTTACGGGGATCTTCCTAGCTCATCTTCTTAGCCCACGGGAGTGGAGCTCCTCTTCGAAGATTCAGGAGACTTTTTCTTAACTTGATAGAAACGTAGATATTGTGGGCCTATTCTGACCCTAAATACGGGTGATTCTTCAACTGGCCTCCAAAGAGAAGTTGTAGATCTTTGAGTTAGCTTCGAAACAAGGGGTCACACGCCCCGATCGGACCTCCGTAGCACCGAAAAAGTGGGTCACAACACAACTGCATCGAGCGTGAAAATGGGAAAAATCATCGCCTCAAATTCGTGCTTGATCCTCATCGACGGCTCTGATCTCACCCCATAGCTCGGATCTGAAATCCGAGCTACCGAGCTGCGAATTGGCGAAAACTACCGCCTCAAGATTCGTGCCTGATCTTGATCAACCGCCCAGATCGTGCCACATAGCTCGGATCTGCAATCCGAGCTATCAAGCTGCGAATTGGCAAAAATTATCTCCTCAAGAGTCAAGATTCGTGCCGGATCTTCATCAGGAGGCCCAGATCGTGCCACGTAGCTCGGAATTACGATCTGAGCTACCGAGCTGCAAAATGGCAAAAAATTCTGCCTCAAAATTCGTGCTCAATCACGATCAACGGGTCAAATTCGCCAAAGAAAGAACAGAGGTCAAAAAGTAAAAAAAAGGGGTTAATGGGTCGGGTTTGAACCCGTTATAGGCCCAAACCCGTCAACCCTCCTCTTCTTCTCCTCCAAATTTTCCGCCAAACCAAAAGCAGATTGGAGCTCCTCCTTCAACCTCCGAGCTCTGTCAGCTCCTTCCCCAACCTCCGCTTCGAAACTTCAGCCTCCGTCACCTTCTTCAAAACCCATCGACGTCAAGCTCCTTCCCCAAGAGCTCCGCCATGGCCGAGCGTCAACTCCCCCTCGCGAGATCTTCTCCTCACCGAGCTCGCACGACCAGCCGAACTTCGAGCTCTCCGCGACTAAGCATCGAACCCACCAATGTGGAGCTCTGCCTCCACTATATAGCCAAGCTCCAAGCTGGTGTACATCCCTTCCGAACTCCTCGTCGAGCTCCCTCGGAGGAGCTCCGCCGAGCCCTCCTCCATCGCCAGCACGACAACTCCCCGAGCTCCGTTGAAGCTCCCCTCCAAACTCCTCGTCGAGTTCCCTCGAAAGAGCTCCGCGAGCTCTCCTCCATCGTCGTCGGAAGCTCTTTCCTGCGCCGAGCTCCACACCGCCGTCGCCGAGCTCCAACGAGCTCCCCTCCGCTGAGCTCCTCTTCAATGCCGAGCTACTTCGTCGTCAGAACCCATTGCCATCGAGCTCCAATGTGGAGCTCGAGCACCGTGAGCTTTCGAGCTCTGCCACCGCCCTCAAGAGAGCTCCGTCGAGCTCTCCTCCTCGCGTCTCCACACCGTCGAAGCTCTCCTCC
The DNA here is from genome assembly GCA_017893485.1 of Hemerocallis citrina. Lineage (NCBI taxonomy): Eukaryota > Viridiplantae > Streptophyta > Magnoliopsida > Asparagales > Asphodelaceae > Hemerocallis > Hemerocallis citrina. The sequence goes on from CM030367.1 coordinate 166,049,437, forward strand.
CAAAGCGCCGAGCTCAAGGTCTACGCTGCCGAGTTTCGCTCCTCGAGCTCCGTTATCACCGTGCTCCCTCACCCTCACTGACCTTCTCCATCTCCACGTCGAGCTCTCCTCCGTTTCAGGCTTCCTCAAAGAAGCTCCGCCGAAGCTCCTTCCTTGCCAGGTCGTCGAGCTCGCCAAAGTCGAAGCCCTCGCTAACCTCCAATATCGAAGCTCGAGCCTCCTCGTCAAAGCTCTGCCGAGCTCCTCGCCAGACGAGGTCGGAGAGGAGGCGAGGTCAGGGGCGAGGCCAGAGTCGAGGACGGGGTCGGAAGCTAGGGTCGAAGCCCCAAGTCAAGAAGGAAGGAAGAAAGAACAGAGCAAGCAAAACAAAAGCCACGTGGCGTCACCTCGAACCGCTCGGCCAATCCGAGGACAGTTCCGAGCTACCGACCCTGTAACGAGGGAAAACACCTGCTTTGCGATGCATGCTCGCCTGATCATGATCAACGCACAGGATCGCGCCACGTCATCAGGTATTTATCTATTTATTTATTTAATTGAATTAATATTTTTGAAAAATCTGAAAAAATATTTCAAAATCGGGAAAAAAAAATTAAAAAATTCTAAAAGTATTTATTAATTCAGAAAATAATTTAAAAATTCTGAAAATATAATTATTAAATTAGAATAATTAATTAATATTTTCGAAAATTAATTATTTAAATTCGGAAATTGAATAAAAAATTCAGAAAAATCTGAAAAATCACAAAAAATTCAGAAAAAAATCTGAGAATAATTTTGGGCATTTTACAAGCTCAGATTGACACCATTACACCTTGAGCAAGATCCAAATTTCCTTAAGAACTTCGATAAAATCCCGTATGCCATTAGAACAACAAAACTACTCTTCAAAGGCTGTTAAACTCAGTTTTCGGGAATGGGGGGCTCGTGATATGACTAAAAATAGGATTAAATCGGGACTATTCAAATCGGGCGCGAATTCTAAAGCTCTCAGGGGTCAAACGGTAATTTCACCTACAAACGGGTCTGAAATGAGAACTGGGTCTTTCTTTAAAACACAATAACTCATAAACGGACCTGTCCTACTGGGTATGGGTAGCAACCCGTTACAAACCAATTCGGATAGATAAAGAGTAATTCAAATTCATGGTTATCTCTATGAAACGATTTAAACTCTACATCTTATCCAAAAACACTGGGAAGTAGAGATTTATCCTTATCTCGAAACGGGTCCCTAAGGCGACTATAAATACCCCTATCCACCACCGTAACAAGGTAATCAATCTTTTTCTACATAAAGCTCTTTCATAATCTTCCTGATTACTGACAACAGCGTCGGAAGGTTCGTCGCCGGGATCCATCCCGGTGTATCGAACTTTTTTGCAGGTCAACGGCAGCGGCAAGAAACTAGTCAAATGCTGGTGAAAGTCAACAGGTTTGCTTTTATTGTTTCCAAAAGAATCCACAAGTTCATCTGTTTGCGCCCGCACCAAAATTAGCAACAACAATGTATTATACTATTTTGTATATATTATGTGTATATATTACTCAAACAAGTGCCCCAACTCATCCTTACCCCTCAGTACCACTTATCGCTCAAGATAGCATTCTGTGATCCTGTACCCGTACAACAAATTGAAAGTTACTACGAACCTGGTAAAACAGGTTCAATTATTCGTGCCAATTTTCATTTTCATGAACCATTATGCACAATGGTGATAATCATAATCTTGTCTTATTAAGCTTTGTTATTTGATCTCCTTTCTATTATTATATGCAGATATATCACTTACATGTTTGGCATTTGTGTATTGTAGTAATTAGCTACTACTTCATCTGTCTTCTTTCTTGTTTTAGCTTATACCAGATGATGATTCTTATAATGTATACTTTCCCACTTGAAAGGACAATATGTGGACATCTCTCACTAGTTTGGATTTAAATGCAGGACTAGCATATCCTGCTCTTTACTTCTACAGTGGAGGGGTTAGAGAATTTCTTGCAGCACTAAAGCAGCATGTCCTTATTGCCAGGTTGATTTATTATAATTTACTACTATCCCTCTATTATATTTTTAAATTTACTGGATATCAAATGTAAATATGAATATGACTTACCAGGGAAAATAATCTATATAATATTAGAAGCAAATCTTTAGGTTCACATACTTTCATGCATATATAATTTTAATAAAAACTTATTACTCTGGGTTTCTTTATGTAATTTTGTTGGTGCAAATTCTTATTATTATTGGCGTTTCCAGGTCTGCAGATGATGCGAATGTCTTTCTTGTGAATAATTTTCAGGATCCTCTTCAGGTTCTTACTTTAAATTTTCCTTTCTTTTCCAATCACATGGCATGTTTGGTTCAGTACTAGCATAGATTTTGAATACCATACCATCTTATTTTTGTCCTAAATAAGTTGCATTTAATGTTTTGAGCATTAATGAGATCATTGTTATATTTGTATACATATCTCTTTCTATTAAATAGTCCAATTATGATGCTCTATGTTTGTACCACGTGATTGGCTAGGAAATATAAATCTCTGTTGCAAATGTTATAGTATTTGCTTCTTTATTTTGCGTATGTGTTCCTTCTTTTTTTTTTCCTCTTTTTTTTGGAGGAAGTGTGGTAGGGGATTTGGTAAATCGTGAAACAGTGACAATGAGCTTGGTTGACTGGTCCCAAAATAGCTTTATGGGTCTTTCATGAAAATGTCCTGTTCAATAGATGGTTATAGGTTTGTAATATAACTCAATCAAATTTGTTTATCTAAAAAATTCTCCAAGTTCCTCGATTTAGGTGGTGTTGCTTCTTGGATTTGTGAGATTGACTATCTAGTGCAGCAGTTTAGTACACTATGCGGCATTCTAATGTTTCATTGTCTGCTCTTTACTGGAATTGCCCTTTCTAGGAATTTGTAAGAATCAATTGCGACGGAGCATATTTTTATTCTTAATGTGCAGTACAGGCAGTAAGGTTACTGAGGAAATGATTCATTTAAATACATGAAAGAACAGTTGAAATACTGAAACAATTAGATGTTTTGAGGGAATATCGTTTAGATTGCTGAGGGTAACAAATTTATACTTTTCGAGTTTGTAGTAACTTTATGATGTGTAGTTCTGTCTACTCTAGAAAAATCTGAATGTAAAATTATGAAGATAAACTGAATAACTGCAGTCTTTTCTAATGTACTATATCTAGGAAATCCTTTTCAGACAATCACCTTCTCCTTTCATCGAGCTAACTAGAGTGTCATGACCCCAATATAGAGCATCTAAAATCTAGAGTATGTGAAGAAAAGAGAACCATTTGACGACAACAACTTCTTACCCTCATAAATTGCACAACATGACTACTATATTTGACTTCTTTGTATTAAGTCACTTTGATCACGCAAGTTATTAAATAAGATGTATGTGAAATAATCATCTTAATACTTTCTCCTTTACATCAATAAATGTTTTTTAGTCTTGCACTGAAGTAGTTTTGCAGACTGAAACTCCTATGAGTTCAACATGTACAATAGTTTACATTTTGAAACTCAGGAGATGATGTGCAAAAAATATACTATAATTATTATCATGTAGTTCGGACCAAACTCTGCTTGCTATTGCACTGATCTTTTACTTTCTTATCACACAAAGCTGGACAGAAAAATCTATATATTTAACATGAAAATTATATGACTTGGCCATGCATGTTCTTTGAAGAACTTAGTTTATACTTTTAAATTTTCTTTTAATTCAAGATTGTTAGATTTTCTTTCTGTTATATCTTCATATTCAGGGTTTTATCATCATGATCATCTATTTATTTGTCAGGAAGGATGCATCAGGCAGTCCAAATTTTGTTTTGGTGGTGAAGACTTGAATTTTGACCCGTTAACTTGATCTTTCTGTTTTTATTTACTGCAGAAAAGTCTGACATCTTTAGAGATGCCAGGGGCTCTGTCCATTGCGAATTTGACGACATCAGTTTCTTCACTTGAGTCTCCCAGGCTTGATGGGAGCAGCTATGATGGGAGGGCTAGTACTTCTCAATATGGTGGAAAGCGCCAGAACAAAATTCATGATCCTGCGCATGACATCTCAATTCAGGTGTTGGAAAAATTTTCACTCCTTACCAAGTTTGCTCGGGACACAACCTCACACATCTTTCGTGATAGTCAAATCAATGGATATGATGGTTATCAAAGAAATCAAAAGAGTGATGTTTTGGTGAATGAAACTGTTATACCAGCTGGCAAACAAATTACTCTGGAGGAAATTCCTGGATCTTCAGATCCTTTGGAGGTAATTCATTTGTGTCTAATGAAGTGATTATGATGTTTAGTAAAATATTTAGAGTGAGTTCCATTGTTTTAAATTTTCTCCGATACGGCTGAAATTTCGGCCGATATTTCATTTCGTCTAGCTTGCCGATACGAAATCACATATTTTATACTCTACATCGTTTTGGACCGAAATGTGAAGATTTCCTCCGAAATTACCGAAATATCGACCGAAATATTGCCGAAATTGGCGAAATATCAGCCGAAATAGACACAAATGTTATTGTGAATATATTAAAAAGTTCTGTTTTACTTTTTGCATATATATCTTTCAATATATGACCTTAAGCTAAAATAATGTGAGGATTCCGTATCGCTATTGTTTGTATATATGCAAAGTCAAGTAAGTTTATTAATTAATACATTTTTTCTAATCAATGCAAATTCAATTTAGTTATGTACTTATATTATATTCTCTTCTATATTATTGTTAAATTATGCAAAGATTTACCGTAATTGATTCATGTCATTAGTTACATTATACAATATTTTATATGATAAATGATATGTACGACATATTATATCTTGTTTAGTAACAAAAAAAATATTTATTAAGTATAGAAAATGAACATCCGATATAATCACATTTCCCCGAGATCTCCTCCGATATCTCCGATCCGAGACGAAACACCTCTTGCCGAGACGAGTCCGAAATCCGAGATTTAAAACCATGGTGAGTTCTTATTTTCTTTTGTTCCAAATTGATTTATTCTTGGTTTCTATATCCTTGAAGTGATTAAATTTTTTTCCTGATCATGAAGTCAGAGAATAAATGATGTGAAACTACTTGTGAGTGTGTGATTTATTCAAGTGAATTAAATCAAGTAGTGTTCACCAACACGTTGGAGCATAGTTATAGATTGAAGTTTAAAACATTTACGGGTTAATGGATTTTACAAGAGTTATATATTCACTAGCAGTTCCATTTAACACCCGAGACAATAATATCAACAAAACTAAAGTTATGCAATTTAAAACTGACGATATAAAAGTTTATAAGCTTCAAGCCTGTAGAAACTCACTCTCATATATAGTAGCAGGTCAACAGATAATAATTTAGAGATAATGAATGTGAAATTCGATAGACTTAATTACCTGAAAAACTTGCCAACTATGGACATGGAGGAATTGGGGAATTGGGTGGTGATTGAGTTGCGGATCTACCATACGTCACTCTCTAACCCAATCAAGACACAATTTACGCACTGTTGCCCAAGGGTTGTTTGGAATATAAAATGGGTACTAGTGATGGTGGGGAGGTCGTATGTCATTGGTTCCATAAGGGGTTGTTGGTGGGGCATTGTAGTGGAGTTATGGGGTATTGTAAACGGTGTTCGGATGAGTTGTTTGGAGGGTGGTGTGTTGGCTAATAGTGGAAGGATGAAATAGAATGTCGGGATGATGATGGAGGAATGTTGGATGAGAAGAGGAATGGTAGAGGAGGCTTGTAACCTTGACGATGATGAATCAATGGAAGAAAGAAGGATTATAGCCGGTTTCACACCTTGCCTTAAAGTTACACACATTTAAGACATGAACACAGAGACATCACATTCATTCACCGAATCATCCCCTTTTTACAATAATCCAAGCCTTTATATAGGCTACTACCACGCTTACACACGCACAGCTACACACAACTGACAACTGACTGCATAACTGCTTGCTACACCGATGTAAAACTAACCCTAAATAGAGAACTTTCCAAGAAATTTAAAGGATTAATTTTACCAACACGTAATGCAGATTAAGTTAGAAATTATAACTATTAATTGGTTTGTTGGATTTTCAAAAATTGAATTAGGTTTAACAAGCCCAATTAACGATTCAGTTTTAACAATCAATAATAATTATCCATAAGCGTTCTAGCAAGTAAAAGATGCAATATTGATTCGTACTCTAATCAGCAAGTAGAAATGCTTACTCTCAATATTTGTAGACGACAGATAGATCAAATAATATAATAGAGATGATAAGGTAGAATAATACAAATATTTGAAAAGTGAAAAGAGTATACCGAGAGTTCGAAGAACAGTTGCGACAATCGAAGAAGAAGCTCCTGTTGGAATGGCGGGTGGCTGGATCTGGTGGTGACTGACGGCGCGTCAGGCGGCGTCGAGCGGCGCGGCGACATGGGGTCGGATCTGCTGCTTTCGCCGAAGGGAAAGGGAAGCAGCGGAGGTTCGATGGGGCTGAAGGTCGAGGGTCTGGCTGGCGGATCTGGGTGAGGGTGGCTCTTTGATGGAGGGTGGTTAGGCAGGAGATTGCAGGGTGTGGGAGGGGTGGCGAAGCCTGGTTGCGGGATGGCAGTGGTGGCGTGACTGGGGGTTGACGAAGGAATGAGGAGGCAACTTCGGGGATGCTGTCGAGGTCGCGAAGTGGAGCTAGGGTTTCGGTTGGGGTCGGGGTCGGGGTCGGGATTTGGAGGAAGAAGAAGAGGAGAAAGGGATTAGGGTTTTGGGTAATTTTATTTGGGAATTAGGGTTCGATTTAAGTTGGTTTGGGAATTTGGAAATTTGGGGTAGTTTTAGAGTTAATCACAAGCCCTAACATTTTATTAGGATTTATCACAAATTCTAATAATTGGATCTCAATTGTATCACAAAAAAAAAGATGAAGAGCAAAACTCAATACAATAATTTTTTTAATCAAGAATGACAACTTCTCATGAATCACAAGGCCTATATATAGGCTCAACAAATATTGATACAAATCTCAAAATATTCTAAAATCTCAGAAATATTCTAATGCATAAAATAAAGATTACATATGGCTATAATTGCCAAAAACAAACATGGTACTGAAAGCAGCTGTCCTAGACGATACATGCGCTGATCGAAACGCCCGAATCGTCTTGAACCGATGCCCTCATCATTCTCCCGGATGGGAGAGGGCTCGACCCAGTCGAGTCAAAATCAGTCCTCCTGTCTTAGTGCTCCAAAAGGTCTGAATCCAAATACTGGAGCTCTTCACGATCTATCCAAGTGTTCTCCGGCTCCGACTTGTTTTTCCATCTTAGCAAATACCTATGAATACCACCATCTCTAGTACAGATTATCTGATCATTTAAAATATTATTCAATTCTTCCGTCGATGGGTTAGTATCAGGTAGTGGGGGTAATGTGGAAATCTCACCATTAGGCTGCAGGGTAGGCTCATCTATCAGATAATTTCTAGGGTTAAATTCTAGGCCTTCATAGGGTACTATATTCTCAATATTGAAAGTCTTATGCCAAAACCTTAAGGAAGGTTAACGACATAGGCATTATCATTGATTTTATAAAGAATTTAAAATGGGCTTGCAGCTAGGGCTGCAAACTAATCGAGTTATTCGCGAGCTATTCGGCTCGAGCTCGGTCAAAGCTTGGTTCGAACCGAGCTCGAGCTCAAAACCGAGCTCGTTTCGTAAACGAGCCGAGCTCGAGCTTGATTTTTTTTTTAGGCTAAGCTCGTGAGCTATTCTGCTCAATATGGTCAAAGCTCGGTCAAAGCTCGGCTCGAACCGAGCTCGAGCTCAAAATTGAGCTCGTTTAGTAAACGAGCTGAGCTCAAGCCTGAAAGTATTTGGCTCGGCTCGATTGCAGCCCTACTTGCAGCACGGGCATTCAACTTCTTAACGGATCTAGCTAGAAACCGTTCTGGATGTATCCGAACCATCACTTCGTCACCCACATTAAAAGTTTTAAATTTCCTTCTAATATCTGCTCTTAGCTTGTAGTTAAAATTATTCTCATTAATTTTCTTGAAAATTTCTCTATGCAATTCATGAATGCGGGATGCAAATGCAGAGGCAGACTCTGAGACTCAGTGATGTTCTATTATGGGGGCAAGATCTATGAGCTGCCTAGGACGATAACCATGTACAACTTTGTGTGGACTCATGCTAGTGGTTCTATTCCTAGATGTGTTATAGCAAATTCAGCAGCCGTTAATTTTAAATCCCATGTTCCTAAGTTCTCTCCCACAAGTGTATGCAAGAGATTGCCAAGACTCTGATTGACAACCTCAGTCTGTCCATCAGTCTGTGGGTGGAATGCTGAAGAGAATTTTAATTTCGTACCCATTTTGTGCCATAGGATCTTCCAAAAATAACTCTGTGAATTTCACATTCCTATCTGACACTTTGGTTTTTGGCAACCCATGTAGCTTCACAATATTATAAAGAAGCTCTGAGCTACACGAGATGCATCGAAAAGTATTGAGCACGGGAGGAAGTGGGCCATTTTAGAAAAATGGTCCACGACGACAAAGAATGGAGTCGTGTTTCTTTTGTGTTTTCAGTAAGCTTAACACGAAATCTATACTCACATCTTCCCATGGGCGACTGGAAACAGGTAACGGAGTATACAGACTTGTGTTCTGTTTTTGTTGCTTGGCGAGTTGACAAGTATGACGTCTGTTAACAAGTCTCGCAACGTCTCTCTTTAGCTTCGGCCAGTAAAACCTGTGTTCCACAGCATCGATGGTCTTGCTTTATCCAAAATGTCCAGCAAGGCCACCAGTTTGGAGCGATAGAAGAGATAATAATCTTTCAAGAAATAATCATCTATCACTCGAGTGATGTCATCCTTCAAAGAGGTGTAGATGTCATAAAAATCTGGGCACGAGACATACTCATCTTTTAATCTCTCAATACCAATAATTTCGGTGCGCAGTGTAGATAAGATCATGTGACAACGACTTAGCGCATCCGCGGCCTTATTATCAATCCCTTTTGTGTGCCTAATGGTATATGAATATTCTTGTAGGAACTCTACCCATCGAGCATGTCTTGGGTTCAACTTTTGTTGAGAATTAAGGAATCTTAAGGCCTCGTGGTCTGAGAAAATGACGAATTCTTGCGGCAAGAGATAATGTCGCCAATAGTGAAGTGACTGAATTATTGCATAGAACTCCTTGTCATAAGTGGAGTATTTTTGTTTTGCTTTGTTCAGCTTTTCGCTGAAATAAGCAACAGGATGACTCTCTTGACTGAGGACTCCACCTATACCAATATCAGAAGCATCACACGTTACTTTGAAGACTTTAGTGAAATCAGGCAACCTCATGACAGGTGTCTGAGTCATTCTCTTCTTGACCTCTTCGAAGGCTTTCGTGGCTTCTTTCGATCAGACAAATTCACATTTCTTCAAACAGTCGGTTATCAGAGCCATGATTGCGCTAAATCCTTGCACAAACCGACGGTAGAAGGTGGCAAGACTGAAAATTCCGCATATCACGAATATTGTGGGGCTCATGCCGCTCAGTAATAGCTCGTATCTTTTTTGGGTCAGCGGATACACCTCGGGCAGAAATAATAAATCTTAGAAAGATAGTCTGATCGGAGAGGAAGGTACATTTGGTAGGATTAGCATAAAGCTGTTTCTTCCTCAAAACACCGCAGACCTGTCTCAAATGGTCAAGATGCTACCCAACGGATCAGCTGTAAATGAGAATATCATCAAAGTACACCACAAGGAACTTGTCCATAAAGGGACGGAGTACTTGCATCATGATTCTCATAAACGTGCTCGGGGCATTTGTCATCTCAAATGGCATGACCATCCATTCGTACAGGCCATCATTCGTCTTGAAGGCGGTCTTCCATTCATCACCAGGACGAACACGTATTTGGTGGTAGCCACTTTTAAGATCGATCTTGGAAAAGATTGTGGCACCAGACATCATGTCCAACATGTCATCCAAACGGGGAATGGGAAAACGGTACGTTACCGTGATCTTGTTTATGGCACGGATGTCCATACACAGGTTTCATCTTTCTTTGGCGTCAATAGAGCGGGAACATTGCAAGGACTTAAACTTTCTCGGATGAAGTCCTTTGCCAATAACTCATCAACTTGCCTTTTCAACTCGGCATGCTCTTGTGGATTCATCGATAATGTGGCAAGTTGGGTAGACTCGCTCCCTGAACCAGATCAATAGCGTATTGGATGTCACGCAGTGGAGGTAGCTGGTTGGGGAGGTCAGCAGGAAACACATCTGCAAAAGCCTGTAGGATGGGAGTAACTTGAGGCGAATGAGTGACTTAGGATCTTTAGGGACTTCTCTCGCTGTGAGTAAAAGAATTGTAGTCCCTTTGTCAATTTCTTTCGTGAGTTCCTTTTCACCCATATACGTTACTTTCTTGCCTTTTCTCGAGGGAGCTGGTGTTGTTTTAGCCGGATCAGTTCGTGGTCTCACGGGTATGAGCTTTATTTTTAGTCCGTCGTGCTGGAACACACATTGGTTGGATCGACCATATATGGTCACATCGTGGTCGTATAACAAAGGTCTCCCTAAAATGACTTGACCCACATTCATTTTGAACACACCACACCAAATTTCCTTTTTGTAAGCTTTGAAGTCCACAGGGACCAAACATCGATGTGTTACTTGGAGGGCTGTCGCATCAATCCAAGATACTTTGTATGGGCGTGGATGGGGTTCAGCCTTAAGTCTGGTCTTAGCTAAGACCGCAGAAGCGACAACATTGATGCAGCTCCCACTGTCACAATCACCTTGCAGTTTTTGCCACCTATAGTCGTAAAGGTGTGGAATATAGCAGTGTGCTTTCAATCATCTTTTTCTTTTGGCTGGGACAAAGCACATCTGACTACATTCAAGTGAGGTGATTGAATAAACCGAATACAGTGGAAATACTGGTCATCATCTTCTTCACCGAAGTCGTCGCCTTCAATAGGCTCATAGGAAAACTTATTGTCAGAATCATCAGCGATGACAGCGGTATCTTCTACTATATTGATCCTACTGGGGCTGGGACAGTTGCTAGCAACATGACTGTATCCCTTATATTTATAGCACTTAGCGAGATGGTCAATCTTAGAGTAGTCTCTTTCGGTGTTCTTACCCTTATGTTCATCTCTATGTGAAATGAAATTTGAGTTAGGTTTGTTGGGGTAAGATTTGTTGGGGTGCTGAGAGGGAGGCTTAGGCCTAGACGGATCAGTAGAGGTCATTCTAGAGGAATGATCTCTCTAATTGTTGGACTTAGGATGAGAACTAGTTTTAAGGGAATCCATATCGAGGACAAGGGCATAGGCTGCTGCTAGTGAGTCCACATTTCTATGATTAGCTCGTTCCTAAGGTCAGCTCAAAGTCCAGCTCTGAACCTAGAGAGAGTTTGTTATTCATTCTCTTTACCTAAAGCATTGCATCGAATAAGTTATCAAACTTATCAATATATTCTTGTGTGGATTTGCTTCATTGATAAAGTTGGTTTCACGAATCTAACAATCGGGTGTGGAACGATAACGGTACATATCTCTCAGTAAGCTTCTCTTTCATGGCTTCCCAAATGGCTATGGGTGTCAGGCCTCGGCCTCTACGGACATGTTCAATATTGGTCCAGTGTTGTTGAGTTTTACCCGTCAATTTCATTGTGGCAAATTTAACCTTCAGGGCTTCGCTCATGTCAAACCACAAAATGTAGTGGTCCATGGCACGAATCCAATCAAGATAAGCTTGGGGTTCCATGTGGCCTTTAAAATGGGGAACGTCAGCCTTAACATTCTTCTTATATTGTTCGTCAGGGTCACGATCTTGATGTCGGCCGTCGCGATCATTTCCTTGAGGGATCTGACGATTAGCAGGAAGCTCAGGGGCAACCGTTTGATTTAATTCCACTTTCTCAAGCCTCTGATTGATATTGGCAAGAGTTGCTTGAATGACAACTAGGGTAGCAAAAATGTCAGAGTTGTTCATCTTAGTTCGGGGAGGTCTAGGGTTCCTAATTGGGGGGTTTGGGAGGGACAAGAAAGGCTCTTCAGGATCTGTGGTGGTGCTGCGAAAACGCATTCACCAATAGCGGGGACGTGTGTTTGCTAAAATTTAGGGACATGTGTTCTAAGAGCATCTGTATTCGTTTGGTATATATGCATAATATGCATATTTGGTAAAAAAGAGCGCTGCAATCGTTGGCCAAATATGCATATTATGCATAAATCGCTACAGTAGATTGCTATATATGAGAATCGAAATGAGAAATATGCATATATAAACGACGGAGCTCGAAGTCTCGTCGCACAAAAAAAATATTTTTTTAATGGTCGAACGACACTTGAAGTGCCGTCCCTAAAAAAAAAATTCGTAATAAAAAAAACCAAAAAACCCCACTTCTCTCGGATGGCACTTGAAGTGCCGTCCCACCCCTCTCTGTAGTTTTTTGTAACTTTTTGTAATTTTTTTCTAATTTTTTTGTAATTTTTGTAATTTTTTGTAATTTTTTATAATTTTTTGTAATTTTTTTTGCACTTCGAGTACCATTTTTTCCCTCGGTTGGCACTTGAAGTACCGTCCCACCATTTTAATTTTTTTTCTCTCCGACGGAACATGATATGCCGTCCCACCTTTTTAAATGTTTTTTTATTTTTTCCCCTCTCTGACGCAATATGAAGCACTGTCTGTTATGTTTTTAATTTAAAAAGGTAAAATATAGCATTCTACGACTGCAGCAAAACAAGATATTGCTATATGCATTTATCCATTTATGCTTATTTTAACCATAAACGACTGTGGATGCTCTAAGTGTGCATAAGGTTTTTTTTTATATTTAAAATCTGAAGTGATCTAAAAGAATGAAAGGAATAAAATAAAATAAAAGACTCGAAATGTTTCTAAATGAATGCAAAAATAATGCCTAAATGATGCAAGAACTAGGGTTGTAAGAACCTTCGCTCTGATACCAAAATGATGTAAAACTAATCCTAAATAGAGAACTTTCCAAGAAATTTAAAGGATTAATTTTACCAACACGTAATGCAGATTAAGTTAGAAATTTTAACTATTAATTGGTTCGATGGGTTTTCAAAAATTGAATTAGGTTTAACAAGCCCAATTAAAGATTCTGTTCTAACAATCAATAATAATTATCTCTAAGCGTTCTAGCAAGTAAAAGATGCAATATTGATTCGTACTCTAATCAGCAAGTAGAAATGCTTACTCTCAATATTTGTAGACGACAGATAAATCAAATAATATAATAGAGATGATAGGGCAGTATAATACAAATATTTGAAAAGTGGAAAAACTATACCCAGAGTTCGAAGAACAGTTGCGACAATCGAAGAAGCTACTGTTGGAATGGCGGGTGGCTGACGGCGCGTCAGGGGGCATCGGCGGCGCGGCGACCTGGGGTCGGATCTGCTGCTGTCGCCGAAGGGAAAGAGAAAACAGTGGAGGTTCGATGGGGCTGAAGGTTGAGGGTCTGGCTGGCGGATCTGGGTGAGGGCGGATCTTCGACGGAGGGTGGTTAGACAGGAGATTGCGGGGTGTGGGAGGGGTGGCGAAGCCTGGTTGTGGGATGGCAGTGGTGGCGTGACTGGGGGTTGACGAAGGGATGAGCAGGCAGCTTCGGGGATGCTGTCGAGGTCGCGAAGTGGAGGCTAGGGTTTCAGTTGGGGTCGGGGTCGGGGTCGGGGTTGGGATTTGGAGGAAGAAGAAAGGAGAAAGGGATTAGGGTTTTGGGTAATTTTATTTGGGGATTAAGGTTTGATTTAAGTTGGTTTGGGGATTTGGGGATTTGGGGTAGTTTTAGAGTTTATCACAAACCCTAAAATTTTATTAGGATTTATCACAAACCCTAATAATTGGATCTCATTTGTATCACACAAAAAGAGAGATGAAGAGCAAAACTCAACACAACAATTTTTTTAATCAAGAATGACAACTTCTCATTAATCTCAAGGCCTATATATAGGCTCAAAACAAATCTTGATACAAATCTCAAAATATTCGAAAATCTCAGAAATATTTTAATGCATAAAAGAAAGATTACATATGGCTATAATTGCCAAAAACAAATATGGTACTGAAATAAAATTCTAAGCTAATAAAGCAGCTGTCCTAGACGATGCCGCGCTGATAGAAATGCCCGAATCGTCTTGAACCGATGTCCTCATCATACACACGACTGACTGCATACACACACTGACTGACAACTGATTGCATAACTGATGCCCACATCAATAAAGAACTCCTACTTTTCTGTTAATGAATTTAATTGTTAAAACCTGCATATCCGTGCATGTGAATCATTTATGGTATTATAGTTGCAAGCAACCACAGTTACTATGATTGTAGTTTTACAGTGAAGAGGATGGGTTGAGGTGGATAGGAGTAGGCATCAACAGGAGGAGAGGGGGTAGGAGGATACTATCTGATTTGTAGAACTATGCTCTTGATTACTACGTAACTCTAGAAAATCCATGAAGTTGAAGAGGAAAAATTATAGGAGGATACTATTTATTTTGTTGGTTCAAAGTTTGAACACTAGGCAATCAAATGTAGAAAATTGGTACAGCTAAATGCAAATCATTACTTGAAGCAGAAAGAGGTGCATTTGATGGTAAGTAGAGGAATAGCTTCAGATGAGAATAACATGATGTAAATTCTTGCAGGCTGGTTTGGACATGTGAAATGAAGTGTAATTGGTGCACGATTAAAGCTTGACAGGAATATAGATGAAGGCGGGTGTAGGCCAAGGTATAAAGGAAGGACAGCAGTATTGAGAATTTGGGGGGGGGGGGGGTGGGGGGGGGTTGCACAGGAAGTTGATCCTGAAGTGAGTAGTGTTTAGTCCATGTGTATAGAGAAATATCAAGGCCTCAGTGGCAGGACAGGAAATTTCCTCACTGCTAACCAGAAACATATTGTGGACCATCCAAGAGAATGAATCCACAAAGCTCATTTTGTAAACATACTTGATGAAATAAAGTGGCTTGAACATTATTCTTCCATCGATCAAGTGGTCATTCAATAAGAAAAACATATGAAACCAACTTGGAAATATTTCTGTAAGATTAAAAATCCAGATACCTTTTCAGGCATGCAGATCATGATTGAATGATGTAAATCATCATTCATCCAAATAAATGACCCGCTGCTATGGGGATATCCACTGCGATGTTGGACAATTTCCTCCTATGCGAAGCAAATCTATCTTTTTCTAATATATATCTGTTTGTATATATTAATTGGACTACAATCTGCAATTAAAATTTAGAAGTAATTTTAACTTTCTATTTAACAAGTGGTTGCACTCCAAAATTTATGTACATACTTCCCAAGTTCGTATATCGTGTATGATGTATCGTATCGTATCATGTATCGACTATATTTAATGTGATTTGAAAAAATACAACACTCCCTTCACCAATATTAAGTGTCTCTGTGTTTGTATGGGTTGGGATGAGAGAGAAAGAGGTCTCTCTCACTCTCTCTCTCTCTCATTGTTACCAGCTGGTAGCTCATTTTTAAAAATGATTTGCCAGCTCATTCCTTTTTTTCTCATAATTTTATGTTATATGTTAACATGATTGAGCTGAAGAGTTTCTCAATGATGAAGGAGTACATGCAAAGATCCAATAAACAGCATTTTGTGCCAAAGATCGGGTGTCACATATGATGACATGAGACAGTCAATATACATAATAATGCCAAATTTATAGTATTGAATATTATATTGATCTTCATGCATACAGCTTGATGTCACTCATTATTCATCATTATTCAAAGTGATCTAGGCTGCTTTCTCATGGCTAAAATTTGTATCGTGGCTAAGATTTGTATGGTGTATGTAAGATATGGGCATTGTATAAAGTAATCAATTGTAATTATCCAAAATTAATTGATATTTTCTCTCCTCTTCAACTCTTTCCTTTTCTAGGGGAATTTCGAGTTGTCCCTGATTTGAATTTCATAGACATGCAAGTAGTTTATCATCCTAAGAACTGGCTTTAGGTTTGCCATGTTTGCTTAATATAATTGAATCATCTTTTCCTATAATGCTTTTAGATAATTGCATGACAATGTCTACTAATGATCAACAATCCTTTTTCCTCTTCATCTGAAGCCTTGATTTAGTTCTACCAAAGATGTTACATTCCACACAATGAAAGGTTTCTGGGCCACAAACTGGGCCTTCAATTCTTTGATTGAAGTGATAATTTTCGTCATGTTATTTTTTTAATATTCTTTTTGTGAAATTACCTGTTTATTACACCTGGGGCATCATGGTTCTTGTTGACCTCTCAATTTTTAAGTTGCCTACTTGCCTTTGTTGCCATTAGAGACTGGCAATATTTCTTCTTTTATGTGATTCACAGCTCAAATTAGCTTTATTCATGGGGAGTTATATACATCTGCTATGAAGAATTTAAGCAGGACAGGTTCTGTTCATCTATAGTTAATTATAGGTTCCGTTATTAGTGTTTATTCATTGTTTTCTACTTACATGATTATTAAGAATTATATGATGTTACCAGGTTCATATTTGTAATGTGTCTTTTATTTGCAGTCGGATGGGCTAAATCTAGTGCGGGGGAAACCACGACAACAACCTCTTTGCACTGAAGAGGTATGGTTTCCTTTCTTTATGAAACTAACAAGTCCTTTCTGCTGTTGCTAGGAAAGCATATTAGTAGTATAATTTAAAATTGCAATCTGAATAAATTTTAAGAGTTGCTTATGGCTTCTTTAGTAGTTCTTTGTTTACAAAACCATGTTGTTCAGTTTGCTGAAAATAATTTTTTGTTCGTTACTCCAATAATCCAACAAATAGAGCAGTGCGTCACCTGATGCTCCCAAGAGAGTACGCCATCGAAGGCGAAAGCTTATTTCTTACGATTTTTTTTTTTTGCGTATTTGATTGTTGCATGGAATAAATGTGCTCAAAATGACGTCTGAGTAGTACATTGGAAACCTCTGTTAAAATGCTCGTGACATCACATTTATGTGCACCTACACTTCAAAATAGGTGTTGCAACTTTGTCAGAAATTTATTCGGCACACGAATTTACTGATACATCCTGTCGAAAAGAAATATCAAAGACTTCCCCTTTGATGAGCAGCGGAACGAGGAACAAGCAAAGACGATCTAGCGACTAGGGTTTCCCAAGCAATGAACAAAGATGAGAAATCTACAAATAAAACAGATCTAACACTATTTGGGATGGCAACCAAAGAAAATCCACTATCAAGGAGAAGAGTATAACTTGGAGAAGAAGAAGAGTGCAACTTGGAGAACAATAGTTCCCTCGATAAATGGAGATTAAAACAATTCCCTCAACCCAAAACTCACCAATCTCTCTCCATGAGGCCACAAAGTTGTTTCCTACAATCCAACTCTTTTCATAACCCCAGAGAAGCCCGCATCGGTATATATAGCCCCCAAACCAATGTAGGTCAAATAGGATTTGAACATGTATTTTTATACCCAAAACCCGAACCTATAAAATCACAGATCTAATGGAACAGTCGCCCGACTTCAAGGTCAGTCGATTTTTCTATTATGGTTTGAATGGAAAACACATTTTAACACATCCAACGTGCCAAATCTATGTTCAGTTCAAAATCTTAACTTGGCATATCGCCGTATGAGAACGCATGTTGTTAACGCGCATCATAGTCATATTGTTGTTGGGAGAGGCTAATGTGATAAAGGTGTGAGGGAGGCAGTGAAGTTGGCATATGAAGTGGTTGGAGAATGACAAGGGAAACCTTTAAGTTAGGGGTTATGATTACTCAAGTTTAGGGATGACTGTTGAATATCAATACAAGCATCCAACAAATCATGTAGTATTATAGTATAATGAGTAGTAGTTTTTTGCAAATGCAAATAAGGGGAGCCGTTATTACTCCCAGGACATAACCAAATTAATTTGTGCACACCTACAATATATAATAGGCCATTAAATTGGATGATCAACTCCATTGACCTTGATCAACATGCCATTAAAGGTTGTCAATGATCAAATAATGAAATCATGTTTTTATGATATTATACACATGCATTAAGAAATAACAAGGTGATTAGTTACTCTACAACGTAAATAAGGAAAGCCCAGGAACCTCAAGTTAGAAGTTCTCAGAACACTTGATTTTCAATTCTTGTATATTGTAAAGTATCTAAATCGCAGTGGATGAATTGGATTGTCCAGTGGGGTACTCTGGATCATAAATCAGGACTTCTCTGGTTGAATTGTTGGAAAACCGTTCATTTTCATCACCTCGATGCATTAGGTATATTATGATCACATTGTTTTTTAATCTTATCTATCAATTTTTAAGATAGGTACTTCATGTTGAATGGAGTAGATTATCCAATTGTGATTTATGATAATACTAATGTAGCTGGACAATAACTAACTTGGCTATGCCTAGGAGTATTAGAGTCTCTCCCATGCACAAGCACATTTAGTTGAGTCTCAATTCCTTTATGGGTCAGAGTAGTTATTTCACCTTATTCGTGTTGTGCTTTTATTTGTTTATCGTGTCTGTATGAATGCAACAAGTTTGAGAGTAGCCAGGGTATGAAGAGCATGAACATTTTGTCTTCAGGGTAGAGATTGTTTTGTTTGGTGTGATTTTAAATATTTGTGAGGTTAGATAGTTTGAATGCCGAGAAGACGTCAATACGAAATGTTGAAAAAGGTTGAGGAAATGTTAAAGTTGGAGGATGCGATGTTGAAGACTTGAAGTTTCACCAGGAAGCATAATTGAAATCTGCTTGCTTTGAAGTTCATCCACTAGGGGTGAGAGTTCGATTGACTAATGTTCAGTCGCAATCAAATAAAATAAAATAGTCAGTTGACTGACTAAATAGGTGATGCTGCGGCCGAGTGGGATTTTGTCAATTAGTTTGGGCCCAGTCAACTTACCTGCGGCTTTCCACTTTTAGATGTATGTCCAACAATAATTCTTATGTTGTCACTAGGTATGTAAATATGTCAGTATGTGTTGATTTGTTTGTGTTTCGGGGCTTGTTGAGAGAGTAAATTGCAACTGTATTGAGGAGAAGGGATAGTCGTTTCAGAAGAGAGTGCTTTCTGACAATTGCTTGTAAACCTTGTAACATTAATTTTCAGTGTAAATTTCAGTAGTCTTTGCATCTCAGTTTGTTTTTTTGAATTTGTGAGATTTTTTGTTAGATCTTTGACTTTTTTTTCCATCCAACTGCTGATTTTCTGGAACAACTTCAATGCAATGGAAGTGGATGATCAAAGGAATGAAATTTTGTTATCTGAAGGTGGTTCAAGATTTCTTTTTGTTGTGGAGCATGCAATTTGGATCTTCTTACCGAACTTCACCACTCATATTAAATTATTTACTCAACTGACCCTCCCTTTTCTTCCCTTGTTCCTATAGGGTCATCCCTATTTAAATTATATCCTTGTTGTAATCTTTAATTGTCCCGTCTGTAGCTAGATGGCTTCGCTAGCTCCATGTGGAGCGTGTATGTAAGGTTGTAGCTATGTATTTCCGTATACTTAATTTATATATATTTTGCAGTGGGAAGCTCTCTTGGACTCTGAAGGTCTGATCATGGATTTGAATGCATTAAAAAAAAGAATATTTTACGGAGGTGTTGAACATAATCTGCGGAAAGAGGTATATGGTTTGTATCCCCTAAAGGACTACATTAATGTGTTACAAATTGTGTAATGCTTTTTGCACAACTTATGTTTATTTGGCAGATTTGGAAATTTTTGTTGGGGTACCATGCATATGATTCAACGTTTGCTGAGAGAGAATATCTTGCTTCAGTAAAGAAATCAGAGTATGAGAATATAAAATCCCAGTGGCAGGTTTGTCTTGTAGTTTCTATTCAGTCGTTTTTATCTAATAAATTTTATCTGAATAGGAGAATATAATCTCAGAGGCATGTATACATCTTAAGTGTGAGGTATATTGGAAAATTCTGGAATGATGGAAAACTTTCATGGCAAATTGCATATATTAGTTGTTGAAGTAATTTACCCCGAAAACTGGCTTTTAACTGCATCCACATACGTGGCTGCATATTATGCTGCACAGGCTGTCTTGGAATACTGGTTAGGTTGTTGACTTGGGATGTGGGAACTACATAAGGACCAAATGATGCACAAATTGCGGATATTATAATTTACTTGTGAAAAGCAAGAATATTCTGTGCTCATCATTCTGAGAACCAACACTACACACGACCTTCTTAGGTGACCTATGTGGAAATCAATCCTAGTTTTTACTTAATATGGGTTGATGCACTGCAGTGCTATTCAATACAATGTGCATTAGGTCGAGGATTTTGTTTTCCCTTCTCTGCTTCTGCAGCCGATTGCTCCGTATTCTTTGTTGCTGCAGTTTCTTGCTTCTTCTGCTTTGTTCCTCTTCCCTATCTTTTCTGTTATATTCTGCAACGTGCTTCTCCTGCTGCTACTTTTTTCCCCCTCCTGCTGCTCTCCTCTGTTCTTTATCCGCTGCTACTATTTTTTTTTTTTTTTGTGTTCAATGATTATTTGGTGCAGACTTTGAGTTTTAACAGGCAAACAGTTTATATAATAGAGTTTTGGATATGTTCAGTTGCTCCTTGCGCGCAGCGCACACACACACATATTTGTTTATTTGTTTGATTGAAGATTCTTAATTAAAATAACCAAATAAAGTAATGCCTCATGTAAGGGGTGTGCCTCAATGTGAGCATCACGGCTCATGCACCCAGGGTACTTTGTGCAAACTTTGCGCCCTGAACTTGACTTTGTAGGTGTATCTTAGAATATTCTATCTGATATTTTATGATTTCTTGGCATTCCTCTCTTACTGACATGCTTTAACATTTGTAGAGTATTTCCCCAGCACAAGCTAATAGGTTTACGAAGTTCAGAGAACGAAAAGGCCTGATCGAAAAAGATGTGGTATTACCCTAACCCATCTGTCTATATACTGCAACCATTCTTTGTGATTAAGTGAAAGTGCACCTTGTCTTTACCGGCCATATACTGCTAATATTTTTGTTTTCGTTCAATGTGCATTGTCAAGGTGAGAACTGATAGATCAGTTTCATACTTCGACGGAGATGACAACCCCCATGTGGCAGTCTTACATGATATACTTCTCACTTATTCGTTTTACAATTTTGACCTTGGATATTGTCAGGTGAGCTAAGAGTTTTGTTCGTCTATCCTTTTCTTTCAACTTTATAAACTATTCTGGAAATTCTTGAGAACATATTTCATGAACATATTTATTTGGGATTGATCGTTGCTAGTTCTTCAAGTTAATTTGTCTTTCTTTGTCGTCCGTGTTGCCTTTGTTTCTTATGGATGAACCTTCATATTAATTACATGTTTCTCAATCTTATCTTCTTGTTCGGTTCTTTCCATTATGTTGATAAATTGTAGAATCCAACAAAATGAAAGTTAAAAAACAAGTTCCTTTTGCATGTTACCTAGTTTGTGTTGTAACTTTCCAAGACTGACATCAGTCTCTGTCCTTTCAGGGCATGAGTGATCTTCTGTCACCAATATTATTTGTAATGGGAGATGAGTCAGAATCATTCTGGTGCTTTGTTGCACTCATGGAGCGTCTTGGACCAAATTTTAATCGTGATCAAAATGGCATGCATGCCCAGCTATTTGCATTGTCTAAGGTGAGTACAACCTCAGAAGGAAATTATTCACTCGATTACAAACAATCGACTGGCCAGTTTCAGTTTTATATAATTTTTTTCCAGAGTTCAATCGTAATAGCTAGACCTTCTATCATTGTTGTAGTCGTGGATTCTGCTGTGAGTTCAGCTTAGGAGTTTCTTGAGAGTTTGAGAATTGCCTTTTTTATGATTCTTTCTACCCTTTTTATTCGGTTAAATTTAAAAAAAACCTCCCTCAACTATTGCTGATTCTTTATAAACCTCCCTCAACTATTTTTTTATTTTTCTAAAACTCACTCAACTTAATTTCTCAATTAACTCCTTTTTTTAACGAAAAAGCCCCTTTTTTTAACAGAAAGAGTGTTTTGCAATTTAGTCCCTTGATTAACGGATATTAGTAATTTAGTTCCCTAAATCATAACATTTGCAATTTAATCCCCCAACTAGAATGACTTAATTCGATTTTTTTGCAATTTAGTCCATTAAGTGATGGGTATTTGTAATTTAGTCCCCCAAATTGTAATATTTATAAATTAGTCCCTTAATTAGAATGACAATCAATTTAGTCCCCAAATTTAACATACATTAGGATACTCTCTCCAAATTGTATGCCATTTCTCAAATGTTTTTCAAGCTAGCATATATCCCGTGCGAGGTATAATGATCTTCTCTAGAATGTCAGCAGACCAATAGCAATAACAACATCAATAATAAAAACATAGAAGATAAGTCATAAAATAATCAAGCCAAAGCATTACCTTCTTATTCTTCTTTTTTTTCTCTGTTTTTCTTTTTTCAAAATTGTTCTCAGTATCTTCTAATATTTAACTAATACCGGTATGCTTCAATCGATTTAGCCATTAGTTGCTTTTGTTTGATGGAAACTTTAGTCATTTAGTTGATTAATCCATTTTATTTACGGGACTAAACTTCCTATGCTATGATTTGGGGGACTAAATTGCTAATGCAAAAGATCCTAATTAAGTCATTATAATTGAGGGACTAATTTGCAAATGCTACGATTTGTGGGACTGAATTGCAAATACTATGATTTGGGGTACTAAATCACAAATATTTGTTAATCAAGGTACTAAATTGCATAAATCTCTTTATGTTAAAAATGGGCATTTTTGCTCAAAATAATTTCTCAAGTTCAGTGAGGTTTATATTCAAAAAACTAGTTGATAGAGGTTTATAAAAAAATGAGCAATAGTTGATGGAGGTTTTTTTTAATTTAGCCCTTTTTATTCCATCTTTCTAATAGTTTCTACTAGGTTTTGGAAGAGCTTATTTCAATTTATAGAAGTTCATAAAAAATATTTAATGTCATTGGTTTTTATGCATGCTTTCATGCGTATTTTGTGCATAGCTTAAAAGTAGTTTGATCATGAAAACTACTTCAGGAAGCACTGCACTTGTGTGTAGAATCCTGTACAAGTGTAGAAGAAAATTTCAGGGAAGTTATCCTTATACTGCAGATTGGATCAGACCAGTGCATAAGTGACATTTCTTGTTGTATTAACCTTTTGGAGAATGGTGAAAAGAAATCTGTTCACTTTCCTCAAAAGGAAAAAAGAAATTTGTTGTTCACATATATGTTTATTTTACAATTTTATTAATCTGTCAAAAATGCATATGAATCTATTGTCATTTAACCTATCCACCAGGTTCCAGGACAAATTTATAACTCGTGCAAGATGTATTAGATTAAATAGGAAGTGAAGTTAGTAAAATATTCTTGCTCCATCCCTTATTTGAGAGAGAGTGTAGATCGGTAAATTGTGTGAGTTTACTGTAAATCACTTATTATTGTTACTCCTTTTCAGAAACATTGCAATATATAACAAAAATAATAATGCAATGTTTGCAGTTCAACTCCTCAAAACTATAGCATTATTTTCAGAATTAATAATTTTTTATGTATAACCAAAAAAATTTACATAACTTTCCAGTTTTGATATCATTAATACTATATCTCTTATCTCCAACATGATTTTTTTGGTATTGCTATCATTACTACTATATATATCACTTGTCTCCAAGATCAACAATCTATCAGAAAATTTTGGCTTATATAATACAGGCTCCCATCAAATATATTTCTGACATTTTGTTCCTAAAAAAGATATATATTTTTTACTCTTATGAGCTGCTGGTCAGTCCTAAAATAAGATAATGATACTTTTCTAAGTGGCATGCTCAGAAAACGAAGTCTACTTAGTAAATTGATAAGGTTTTAATATAAGAAACTGCTTTCACCTCCAATACGCATTACGCAGTATGCAATATGCCAAATAACCTAAGTAGGGTGACAATCTTTAGAAGTACTTGTTGTCTGCTTTAACCCGTCATTAAGTTTGAAGAGCAAGAGTATCCATACTCTCTTTTACACTGATGATTTGAAAAGGTTCTGATGCGTAATTTTGCTAATGCAAAGTTGAAGCAGAAAAATTAAATTAATTGTGCAGAGGAAGGTGAAGAAGGTTATTGAAATTGAAGTAAAAGATAAAATTAAATGTCACTGAATGGATTATATCTCCATGCCAGTTGTCGAAACTTCTCCATGACACTAAAACTTGAGAAATCTTCTAGATGCATGAGTTTTCATGTTGCTTTCAGTCTCGGGGCTTTAACAGGAAATAAAATTAAATGTCACTGAATCGATTATATCTCCATGCCAGTTGTCGAAACTTCTCCATGACACTAAAACTTGAGAAATCTTCTAGATGCATGAGTTTTCATGTTGCTTTCAGTCTCAGGGCTTAACAGGAAATATAATTAAATGTCACTGAATGGATTATATCTCCATGCCAGATGTTGAAACTTCTCCATGACACTAAAACTTGAGAAATCTTCTAGATGCATGAGTTTTCATGTTGCTTTCAGTCTCAGGGCTTAACAGGAAGGCTAGAGTGATGAAGATTAATCAAAATATTCGACGTTATCTAAGTAGAAATCAAGGATGTTCTAGTAACAATCCTTACAAACTAAGTCAAAGATCATGACAGTAGTCACCTCAAATTTGGTCAGAGATCAGGTTGGCAAGATTCCACGAGCAGCGTTTACTTTATATTATGGTCTTCAAAGTATAACTTTCTGATGGAGTCTCTTAAATGCTAGAAACTGAGTTTCTGTACGAGTATTGTTGGGCCAGTGGGTCAGATGGGAAGGTTCTGGCAGAGAAATTTTTAGAAAAAATTATAGAATCCATGAATGGTAGCTGAAATTTAGAATTTGTAGTAAGAGAGGTACAAGTACAAGATAAATTATTCTATTTATGCACCTATATCTTACATATCAAGTCTTAGAATATTAGGAATATTGAGAATTATCACACTAAGTGACAACATTTCTGAATTGTGATAGAAATGATCAATGTAAGGTATCCACAACGACGTATGTTGGATATTTAGGTCTTTAAGGATGCTGTATTTTACTCAATATTACTTGTTCCTGATCAAAGTTTATTCCTTGCGCATCTCATACAATAATGTATTTTTCTGTTTTGCTTTGTGTTTATTATGCTAAGTAATCATGTTCGTTTCCATCTGGTTTCGTTGTGTGCCTGCCTATTTCTGTAGCTATTGCATTGTTTGTTGGACAATTTCGTTTGATGTCCAGTTGTTGAAATTTTCTTATTTCTTTTATTTTGTTACTGCTCTTCTCAGCTAGTGGAACTTCTTGATCAGCCATTGCATAATTACTTGAAGCAGAAAGACTGCTTGAACTATTTCTTTTGTTTCCGATGGATTCTCATACAGTTCAAAAGGTGAATTGATGAAATTTAATTTGGTTCCATTAGTCAGTTAATTAAGTATTAAATCAATTTTGAATGTTCACACTTCTTTTTCTCATTATATGAAAGGTACTTCGACCCTTTTATCGTACATTTTCCAATATACAGTACTACTATAGTGCTTTCATACTTCCAAGTAATTTTCTAGGAGTGAGAAGGCATACAAGTTGGATCAGCTAAGTTTATGAGCACAAATTTGTAGTTGATCGCATTGAAGACCACAACATAACATTAACCTATATCCTTATCTAAATCCTAGCTAGGGCTATATGATGAGTTTGTGTTTTGATTATTAGTGGTAATTGAGCACATATATATGATTCGACCCTAGATCTAAGCAGTTCAAATTGATGCCAAATACAACTCAAAGACACTCTTCATCAATGACTTAATTGCCTTGCCTTGATTTTCTTGAACACCTTGTCATGATAGTCTTTACTTAGATTCATCATGAACATGATGATGCTTTCACCTCAACAGTTTTTCTTTGGAGTCCAGTTTAACTCTCCTCATGCATGAAACCAATTGAGTCAAATACATTGCAATCTTGAACTCGGTGCATATCAGAACCAAGGTTTAATGTTTCAGCCATTTCGGATCGGTTTCAAAGTACACATAAAAACTATTATTTTTTAGTCAGTTTCGACTTTCGAGTGAAAGCCCCAAAAAACTCAGAATAACCTAACGAAAACGAAGGGAATAGCATAGCTTTCTCCATTTTCATGCAGATCACTCATCTGGTACGAAATCTTTTTTATCTCAAAAAAGAGAAAAAATGATGGGAAGGAAGAGATTGAAGAGAAATAGAGAAGAATTAACCTGTTTTAGCCATCTTTGTCGCTGCCCATCTTCTTGATTGTCCCACTCTCTCTTGTTGCTGCTGGTCTTTCCCTCTCTGTCGAGAAGAAATGACAAAAACAATGGTTCAGCCATCAATATAATTTGGTCAAGGTTTGAAATGGAATCTAGGACTCGTAAAGATACGATACTGGTTTGGGTTTAAACCAAATCCAGTAAACTTTAAGGTGGTTTTGATTTTTAGCACTGGTTAGGGTATTAAAAGGTCCACCCAGTATTTTATTAGTGTGTATTATGCGTAAATCATTTATTTTAGGATGTTTTACGCATGAGTAGTTATTAAACCTAATTAAGCCATATTAAAGTTAATTTTTTTAGTACAATTTTTTTTTTCTTTTAACGAAACATGTTAGAAGCTTGAGTTCTCTTAATAAAAATTGCGAGTCTAGTTATTTTGACATATATGCTTATTAAAAATTCATATGATTGTTTATATTTATACAAACAACATATGTATGAAGTATTTTAAAAATTAAAATTATATAAACGATAATGAAACTTAAAATGAAACTAACTAAAGCCGTGTAAACTAACTGAAAGGAAACATTTGTGGAGCCACAAAAATCGAAACTGAACTCTCAATCCTTGGTGAGAACAAGGAGTACGGAACATGCAGGCCAATATTTCTTCTTCATTGTATTGTGTACAAATATCTGGAGTCAGCATTGGATGGAATTGATCTTTGCTATCCTTAAATTACCAGTTCTTTATCATGCCCATTACTGTTTAAAACCCATGGACTTTGGTCTACGAGAAGAACGAGGGGTGAGTGCATAATCTTATCAGTTTCTCATTATTTGTAAGGTTAGTTCCAAAATTCCAAACAACGGAATTGGGATCGAAATGGTCGGGCACTGTTGAATCAGGGTTTAAACATACAAACGGTATAAAAAATATTTTAAAAAATAAGAAAAATAAAAACTAAATCTAAAAATAAAAGAAAAGACATTTAAAAAGACAAATGTTAATGATTTCATTATGTGACGATGACATATCATATGCACAAATAAAATATATTTGATAGTTCACAAATTTTCCAAAAAATTAAGGAAACATGCAAAGTGTACCTTTTGGTGACATTTGACGATGTTGATGCTTAAACAGGTTCTTTCCTTGCTCAATTTTGGATGGCCTCAATTCAAAACACAGAACCCAAACGAGACTAAAAACAATCCGTTTTGACACGTTTCGGTCTGTTTTTACACGTTTCGGCCCTTTTTTTACCCCCTTTTTTGCATGTTTTGGTGACAGAATGAATGTGAACTTTTTTTTACGTCCGTTTAGGCCCTCAATGAAACGTTTTACTTGTTTTCCATTAAAACGGAGTGTTTAAATGCATTTCCCCCTCTATTTAGAACCTTGGTTAGGTCCATATCATGCTCATGTGATGTTTATAGACCCATGGACTTGGTCTAGGAGGAAGAATGAAAGGTGAGGAAATCTTTTAATTTCCACACATAATCCTATTAGTTTTCAATGTTGGTCCTTCATATCTATCCTCCTAAAGTCCTAATTATGCTTGTTTTCTTAGTCAATCCCTTCAAAGTGATCTGTTGGCAAATTTTAAATGTATGAACTCATAAATAAACATTGGGCTCGTTAGGTTAACTGATAGTTTCTGAAAGTATGGAAAGAAAGCTAAGAAATACCGAGAAAAGTTCGTGGAAAGTAGAAAAGGTATTAAGTAATAAATTATATAAATATTCTTGATGGTAAATTGTGGAAACCCCATTGTACTATGATAGTTTTGCTACTAACACGCTGGACTATGAGATTCTGTGGATGTCGCCTTGTACCTATAGAAGTTGTCATATGCTTGGATGGTAAGAATATGAACTCACAACTCCTTGGCGGCAAGGTTATGTGGTGCAACAACATCCTCCCACATAGGGTGATGACTGACATTTAGAGATCTGGTTGTCTCCTATTTTATGAGCTGTATATTATATCTCATTATCAATTGTGAAACAATCGTTTAAGAGTTGCCTCTCAGTATAAATTCAGTGTCAGTGCTTGTCCCTTTTCCTAACTCAATTTCCTCCTCTTTACTCCTAATTTTTCAAGGGAGTTTGAGTACGAGAAGGTAATGCATTTGTGGGAGGTTCTCTGGACACACTACTTATCCGAACACTTCCATTTGTACATATGCGTTGCCATCTTGAAAAAGTATCGGAAGAAGATCATGGGCGAGCAGATGGATTTTGACACTCTTTTGAAGTTCATTAACGAGCTGAGCAGCCACATTGATCTTGATGATGTCATAAGGGATGCTGAGGCTCTGTGCGTCTGTGCTGGGGAGAATGGAGCTGCTTGTATTCCTCCGGGGACGCCACCATCCTTGCCCTTAGAGGACTACAGTGGAGATTATTCGCCACCAGATGAGTTGTAGAAATTCTGTTTCAAACTCCTGCACAATGAACCCTGCTATTTGTACATAATAAACAGATATTTTTTAATTGTTTTATTTGCATTCACTTCGGCAACTTTACAATCCATGTATGTCAAATGTTGTAAATTACTTGCATAATTGACATCTGGAGTGCAAGATTGGAAGTTTATTACTGGTACGAGAAACTTTGATTAACATGTTAGGTACAGTTAGTCTGTAGATATATATTTTTGTATATAGGGGTTCGAGAGTATGGATGCAATCTTTGCAGCTTGACCAGTGTAGTAAGAATTTTCATTGTCTGTCTATTTAGAATATGAATATAGGCGTGTTTACTAGCTAATCTATTCGGATGTGTGAACAGATAGAAAAGACACAGAAATCCTGGAAACATGTTATTCATCTTAGGCAACCTTATTTTGATACTTTCTGGTGTTGCAACCTTCTCACATTGAGCTAATGTTTCATTAGTTTTATATAGTATTCTACTTTTGGAGTTCAGTTAAAGGTTTGTTTTCACTATTCATGCTTGTCTGAGTTAAACAGCTCAATCAAAACTTTTGTTTGTATTGGTATTTTCTGTGTAGGAATGATTTGAATGTAGCAACACCTGTTTTTTTCGGTGTCTGCTACTGCCCCTGTTTTTTAATTAAAAACATAGCAGATGGCAATTTCTGGAAGAAAAAAATCACTTTATATACTTTGGTATTGGATTGAGGTTTTGAGAGCTTGTTTAATTTTCTTTATCAAATTTGTTTGGAAAGTTTCTATTTTCAAGTATAGATTTCTTCCATTGGAAGACATTGCGGATAATCACTGCTGGTGGGATGTTTTTTTTTCTCCCCTTCTCTGATTAGGAAAAAAAAAAGCAAAGTGTAAATATTCTTCAAGCTATTATTTACATGTTTTTTTTCTCATTATATTTGGCATGACCTATATTTATCCGCAAATTATTCAAATGTTTTTACATAACCTCTTGAACCTACACTTTTTCATTGCCACCAATATCCTTGTCCTCTCCATCGGCACCATGATCTCTGAACTCCCTTCCACCGCCACCCTCCCTCAAGCTTCATCATCTGGGGCATGTCTTTGGCGAGTTCTCTTGCAGGTTTTGTTCGATGATTAAAGGATTCAAAAGCCTGACAAAGGAAACATACTTTTTAGGTGCTTGGTGTTTCACATAAAAAAAGTGAGATGTATGACCCTTTCTATTTTCATTTTTCTTCGGGTACAAGAGCAAGTCTAATGTTGGTCTTCTTGGGATATCACAAGCAGCAAGAGGGGAAAAAAAATATATATATATATATAGGTCTAATGGTGACTGGGAAGTCGGCGTCACAAGCGGCAAGAAAAATCCGGAAAAGAGATGGAGAGAGAGAGAGGTTGTTGTGTACCGACATTAGCGCACATGAATATTTTTTTCTCTTCTCCTTTTTTCAATGGTCCAATTCTTTTGTTTTTTCCCCTTCCCTCGAACGGCTCTTAACGGCTAGATATAGGTTTTTGTTTTCATTTTTTTATTAAAAAGACTGCCCAACGGCTACAGTTTGAGCCCCCCATTTCCCTCATATATACAAGCACACATTCACTTAATCTTTCTTCACATCATTTGCTTCATTTTTTTAAAAAAAATTAGAAATTTACTTTCAAAAGTTTCATTAAATATTACAAATATGTATTATCAAAAATGGGAGGAGGTTCAAAATTGAGTCACGATGAAGACGAAGCTATATGTAAAGCTTGGGTAAGAGTCAGACTCGACAGCGGAAGTGGTTCCCAACAATCTAAGGAAAATTTCTACGAAAAAATTTGAGCAAGATATGAAGAAATTTGGAAGGGTTCTCTCCAAAAAATCAAAAAAGCTACCATATTTGAGACTAGGTGGAGAAGATTTCTTGCCTCGAGGCTTACAAAGTGGCATAAAACTTTGAGGCGTGTTCGAAGAAAAACTCAAAGAAGGTAGACTTATCTAGATGAGGTAAATAATTGTAAAAAATTTATTCAAACTTATCCATCTATTAATAATATTTTTTTAATTAATTTTTTTCTAGCTGTTAGATTGTAGATGCCAAAGTGTGGTACAAGAATCAAACGTGTGAAGATTGGCACTTAGATTCTTGTTGAGACATAGTCAATGGTGTAGATAATTCAAAGATCCGGTTGAAACTGGATTTGGAGGAAGTCAACAGTTTCCAATTGGAAAAACTCCGATGGAAGCTACTTTGATGGAACCAACTTTGATGGACGCAAGTCTCAAAGATTTGGCTTTGCAATGATTTTCCTGCACGATTGCCGACACCCACTTATGCAAGACCTTCGGGAAGGAAGGCTAAAAAAGAGGCCGCTCGAAAGAAAGTGAAGGCTTTACCGGGCGAGAGCAGTCGAATTGCATAGGTGATCAAACAATTAGTTGGACGATCAAATAATGGGACGAAGAGAACCAATGACTTGGTTGTTGAGTCGATATAACGGGAGAAGCAAAGCAGAGGAGACATGAGCAAAGAGATGATCAAGCAAGAGATAATCTAGTAATGATGTATGACACTACTATAATAATCTCCGATAAGGCCGCATTCTGGAAGAAAGAACAACAAAAAATAGTTCGTAATTTGCTAAATCAGATGACAATAATAGTCATGATAATACTTACGGCTATAACCAAAATTATGGAGAGGAGGTTTATAGCTCCCAGTTTCAGGACGGTTATGTAATCCCTAAATATAAATAATGCATGTAATGTATTTAATTTAAGCTTATTTAATGAAATAAAATTTAATTGTCTTAATAAAAATATTTTATTATATGATATTTAAATGTCTGAATAATAATTTTTACAAAATACGTATAAATATGTGTATAGTATAAAATACTTCGGTGACAATTGAAATAAATCTAACACAAAAATATTTAATCCAAAATCAAAAATGGCTTGCTACATACCAAGAATATTTACTTTCTAATAGGAAAATAGCTTGTGATGTGTCTTGCCTCCTACAATTAGAAGAAAAAGAAAAAAAAAATCTTGTGACGCTGGAAAGCCTTGTGACATGCGGCTTGTGATGTCACAAGAAACAAAACCATTAGACTTGCCCTAACAAGATGAGATGAGTGAAATCTGATGCAACATGATTACACTAAAGAAGGATCAAATTACTCGGATTATATTAAAAGCATTGTTTTAATACCAATTCGTATTATTATTCAACTCCTTTGCATGTAAACATAAATTGATTCCAACTCCAACAACGATCCTTTAATTGTTCAATACCAAATAAGATTAACTTGGAACAACCTTAACTAATATCGCAACAGCACATCTCATGTCCTACATGGGTATCGCAATGGCCACAAAAAGTTCTCCGTCGATTAATTGACACAGTCGATATTGCATTGCGCTTCGTTGCGGTCACCCCACGTAACGCATTGTTTCTTTGTACAATTGAAAATAAACAAACTAGTTAACAGCTGAAAGATAGAAACAAATAAATAAACTAACAATAGAAATCTACAGCAGAGAGCTTACGATCGAGCATGCCTACAGAAGACAATGAAAAGAATAGTTTTGAGAAATGCACTTTTTTTTCTTGCTATGCTTCAACCTCTTCTCTTATTGATCTCACACTTTTGAGTGCATATATCTAGTTAGGAAAGGAAGAGTTTAGGGGGTTATTAGAAAATTTGATGGGGAATCACCTAAATTAAAACTCTCCTCCACGTCACGGAAATGAATACTTATTTAGTATTGAATTTGACAATAACAAAATTGATTATATATTGAGTCTGAACGCAACTTGCATTGCAAGACCACATATGATGTTTGGTTTGTTATTTAACTAGTGTTATCATGTACAAATTGCACTGCCTAAAATATTTTTGAGAGACTTATAAAATTATATAGAACTTTAAAAAAGTGTGAAATAATTGAGAGAAACCTATGAATATTATTTCTACCGTAATTACTGAAATTTTCATTATCATCATCATATAAGCAGCTGTTTAAAGAATCACTGCTAAACCATAATGTTATCCAATTGAATATTACTAAAGCTAAAAAATATATGCAATGAACTGAATAACCAACCCATTTATTTATACTTGAATCACCCCTACACAAAAAAAATTGACAGTGTTGTTATTCTACAATAAACGATGAGCATCAATATTAACTAATACAAAATTTCTACACCTAATCATTCATATAAATCCAGACCGACCATTGCATGATAATACATGTTAACATCCCCACTAACATAACCCAATAAAATCTTCAACAATTTTACATTTAATCCATTTTCCTTAAAAAAAAAAGAAGCTAATATATGTATTCATTTCATGAGCATAATTACACATTAACCATAGTAATCACAAAGCAATCAACATTCTAATTAAAAAACATTAATTTTTCAAAGGAATTTTTTGAAAGCTTACTTTAACCACAGCTGAAGACAACCCTCTTTTCAACTCCCGTTGATCCTCCAACTCACCCACCCGAATTCAACCAACCAACCCATTTTTTTTTAAAATTAATTAATTTATTCACAAAATTCGATCAGAAATTGAGAAATAATCAGAATCTTGGATCTCGAAAGCTTACGGGTCTAGCGCCGCCACCACGCTTACGTGGCAGGACGGTGGGGCCGTTGCCGTTCCTCGCAGAGCCTCGCTGTGATATGTTGGAAATTAGGGTTGGAGTTAGGGTTTGAGTGGAGTTTGGGAAAATTGGGGGTGATAATAGGGAAGAGGAATTATCTCCCATTGTTGGCGTTGAAGTTGTTCAATATCTTTTTAGAGTTCGTCAGCTGTCTTCTCCGCCGTTATGATCGCCATTTTGAAGTTGGGTTGGTGTAGGGCTGCTGTGGTAGGACATGAGTATTTCTAGTGTGGATATAGAAAAAGAAATATATTCCTCCATATAAAATCTCAAACCATAAAAATTTGGGAGGAGATTTTGGGTCCAAAGAAAAAAAATGGAATTTTTATTTGAGGGGAATGAGAGTAGAAGAGAGGTGAAGAAAGGCGATGGATTAAAAAAAATTTGATTTGGCTAGGGCAGGGGTGCGGATTGAGAAGGGAGGAGATCGGGAATCGAGGAAGATGAAGGGTTTTAAAGGTGGGAGAAGTGAGAATTTTGTTTGATTTTGTTTTTAATTTTTTACGTGCTGAGCACGTGTTAATTTCTACTTTTGTTCTCCTTTTCTATTTCAAGGAAATAAGATGTGCACTCTCTCTCCTATTAGTATAATATATACTATTAGTATAATATATAGATATAATTTTTTGTTTAATTTTGTAAGGAGTGGAACTGTCAAGTAGGCTATACTATGAACTGCGCTCGTTCTTAGTAAAAACTAGTCATATTTGAATTTTTTTACCAAACTATCCCACTTTTTGTAAGTATGTACGAAACTGTCCCTGTTTGAAAATTTAATACCCAAATATCCCTATCGTTAACGGGGTTAACGAGTCTAGTAGTTTCCCTAGTGTTAACCTCGTTAGCGTGGGTTAGGGGATAACACTTTTCCCCTTGAGTAAGAATTTGCAGAAAAGCTCATCCAACATAGACTTGTTAACCCCATTAGCGGTAGTATTTAAACCACGCGCGTTAACGGGGTTAACATTTGTAGTTGGGACAACTGGAAATAACATAGTATAGGGACGCTAACCCCGTTAGTGCACCTATTTATACCAGGCGCGCTAACCGGGTTAGCGTGTGTCGTTTGGGTGAGTTTTAAATAAGACACGCTGATAGGTAACATCATTATACTTTTAGTGTCTCTCTCTCCTCTTTCTTCCCCAATTTCGGAACCCAACTCCAAAACCTAGCATCCCAATTGTAGATCTTAGTCCAAAATTACTTTACAAAATCTTAAAGGGATATTCTTCTTCTTCCCTGACATTCATCTTCTTCTTCTCTGACACTCATATATCGTCCCACTTTGAAAACCCTAAATCCATGTTTGGGGATTAACATAGCAGATTTTTTATCAAGTGGCTCTCCTTCACTACCTCGTCTTCTTCAAGCTTGAAATTCCTCATCTTTTCTGATCATCTATTTGAAGGTATGATTTTTATATCATTTTATCGAATACATTTTGTATAGTAGATATTGATTTTTTTTTAAAAAAATATGTATAGGTATGGATTATGATCTTCCTATTTGGCTTTGTTTTGGTGGTGAGATCATCCGTGACCCAAAAATAGGTTGTTCTTATAGTGCCGTTGATTCCGAAATAATTTGGGTACCTCGTACAATCACAATGGAAGAACTTGTAGAGAAGGTTTATGAGGTCACTAATTGGGATAGAGAACGATGGAAGATTAAAATTTTAGCCCGTTATGCAGCGGAAAAAGGTAATGGTCAATATTTTATGACTGTGCCCGTAGGAAAAGACAACTCTCTGAAGTCCATGATTGGTAGAACATTTGATCCAAATTTTAGTTGGTTTGCACTAGAGCTATATATTCAGCAAATTGAAAATATTAATGCCCAACCACATGCTAACCCTGGTTCAAGCTCCGCTCGTGAATTGCCGATCCGTAAGATCGGTTCGAATCCAGTTCAAACATCCCAAGAAATACCTCCGTCCTCACAAGAACACACCTTTCCAAATACTACATGCCCGAATCATACTGAATTTGAATTGCCAGGTCAACCAAATTTGGATAACGATTATGTTCCGAATACCAAATTTTTCGAGATATTTGAAAATGCTACCGTTAATAATGATTTAGTTGATGATGAAGAAGAATACAAAGAAACAGATGATGAAGCTGAAGCGGGATTACATAATGAAGACAAGGAAGAAAGTGACGAATATTTGAATATTAATCTGAATGAGAGTATTGATGTCAATGTGAACTTTACTGATGGCTTCAATAATATCAACGCTCATGTTACGGAAGAAATGGCACAAAGTGTGAGAGTAAATCATGGTCCACAAGAATCGTCCGGTTCATCTACCGTAGATGAGTTCTACATTGGGCAAGAGTTTCAAAGTAAAGATTCGATTCAACATGTGGTAAAGTTGTACTCCATCAGCAAACATCAGGAATTTATCACAATGAAATATTCACCTACCATCTTTGTTGTAAAATGTAAATTGGCTCCAAGAAAACGTTCACTTGAGGAGTTGGTGCAAACCCCACCGGTTCTAAGTGAGGGTGGTTGTCCGTGGCGATTACGTGCAATTGTTCCGAAGGGCCAACATTGAGCTGTTTTGGAGTTTTGTTAGTTGAATTTTTTTGATTTTGTAATATTTAATTTGAAAGTTTGTATGGAATCATGATTTTGAAGTTGTTGTCAACTTTGTATGATATATGTTAGTTTGAAAGTTAACGACTCCGCAGATGAGAAAATTCAATAATGCTGAAACTTGCTGGAAAATGAAGTTACTAAGTCTCGTTAACTCAGTTAACGGCCTTCTTAACGCTAAGGCCGTTAACTGAGTTAACGACTTTGGAGATTCTTTATTTTCCAGAAAGTTAAAGCTTTCTGGAAATTAAAATTACTAAGACTCGTTAACTTAGTTAACGGCCTTTTTAAAATCAAGGCCGTTAACTGAGTTAACGACTGTGGAGATTCTTTACTTTCCAGAAAGTTGAAACTTTCTGGAAATTAAAGTTACTAAGCCTCGTTAACTCAGTTAGCGGCCTTGGTAAAACTAAGGCTGTTAACTGAGTTAACGGCTGTGGAGATTATTCACTTTCCAGAAAGTTGAAATTTTCTGGAAATTGAAGTTACTAACACACATTAACTCAGTTAATGTGCCTCTCTATACTAGGCGCGTTAACTGAGTTAACGTGTGTACCAATCTTCACAAATGGACTTGTAAAAACCTAAAGCTGATACCTCAATACACAAAACTCCAATCTCGAATTTCAAACTTACAGAATCTCCAAACACATACAGCATAAATTTCACACATACTCAATCTCCAATCTCAAATGAGCTCAAATTTCACACATACAGCTCAATCTCCAAACCCATACTCAATCTCACTGAGTTCAAATTTCAAACACATACTTAGCATAAATTTCCAAATATATACTCAGCATAAATTTCAAACACATACTCAGCTCAATCTCCAAACACATACTCAGCATAAATTTCACTGAGTTCAAATTTCAAATGAGCTCAATCTCCAAACACATACTCAATCTCAAATGAGCTCAAATTTCACTGAGTTCAGCCAAACACAAAAATTCTGGTGCCTTCAACCAGACAAACACAAATTCGGGTGCCCTCAAAACTCAAATCTGAGTCCATGAGTTCAGCCAAACACAAAAATTCCAACCATAATCAAATTTCTGAGTTCAAGAGTTCCAACCATACACATTTTACCCAACATTCAGCCAAAACATTAACATACAAATTTTACCCAACATTCAAAACTTCCAACCATACACAAATTAAGCCAAAACATTAACATTTTATGAAGCCGACTCAAATCTTAAACATAAACATAAATTTACTTATGAGGGGGTGAAAAGATTTGGACGTTTCATTGCTCGTTTAGGACGTGTTGGGGAAGCTTGAGTTAAGCCGGAGAGGAGAATATTATCTTCGTCTATTTCTTCTTCTTCCTCTTCTTGGATTTCATCGATCGGTGGAGACGGGTCCCTTCTTCTTCGCTGTCTTTCTTCATGTATAATTGGACGTGGTTGAGATTTTGTAGCCGTTGTCTTCTGCCGACCTGTTTGATGCACGGGACCGGACAAGATCGCATCAATTCTGGTGCCTTCGCCGACGAGATCTGCTTGTACTCGACATGACTCAAGAATTTTACAGCGAATACCTTCAACGGTTCGGCTACGTTACTTTTTAATACTTTCGTGCATTCTTTTGCTTTAATCAATGTTTAGGCCATCTACACAAAAACGAAATGAACGTGATAATAAATTCAATAATTAATCGTAGTTATAAATTCAATGTAAATATGAACAAGCAACTTACAACGCTACGAAGCAATGGTGCCTTTGGTTGAAACATTGGCAGATTAACAAAGTACGTGTCTACTAGATCGGCGGCATGTCTATGTGTCGGTACTTCGACCCCTGCTGGGAATTGACTTGTTAGGGAAATGTAGAGGCGGGTCATTCTCCTATACCACGTCATGTAAGCAAAATGGGTCGACGCTTAGAATGGTGGAATATTCTCAATTACATGATCGAGACGATGATTCCAAATATCCACGTGTACGTGTAATGAAGCTGCCCAATCGTGAGCTACTTGTCGACCCATACCGGTGACACTGTGTAGATCGGCATTGTACGTCTGATGGACTGGTATATTCTGACGCAACCCAAATTGACGAAGTACTCTATCTGGAAAATAGGCCTCAACTGTGCCAAAGTGAATAAGCGATGCTTTTGTCAACCACAGTTGAGGAGCCGACATATAAACTGGAGGTAATCTCACTATACGTTCCTCGGTATACGGTTGCCACTTAACATAATCATTGTAGCGCCTCGAATTTCTAATATGATATCTTAGAAAATACGTGGCACAATTCCCAGCATCAACTTCAATGTAATATTAAACCCAATTTAACACCAATAAAATTTTTCCAACTTTCATTACAATAATCAATTACATAGCACAGTGGAATACAAAAAAAATCTCAAATCATAATTCTCTTTTCTTTACAACACTTTTTATTTTACATATGTCACTAAATCACTCGAACTTAAGCATCCAAAACTGAGCCTTAAGAAATCACCTGTAAAATATGAAGCTAGAGATGATCCCTAACCCCCAAAACTAAAGGGGTCAGCCATAAAGGTGTGAGTGACATAAAAAAAAACAACATAAATAAACATTAAGCATGGATTCTTAAACAACATGTGACAAATAATAATACATAAAATATGACATTGCAAGGAATCATGTAAACCTCAAGTGAAGCTAAACTAAGTGTCAAGTGTAGAAAACAGGAAAACACATGCATGAAACCAAATCAAGAAAACACAAGTCTATATGTTGACTCTCTAATGCGTAGTTGTCGGAGTCTATGCATCCCACTCTACATAGGTCCGGTGCAAGCCCTTAACGTCTCCATATTATAGGGTTCAATCCCCGCTATGAAACTAATCCTAACACGATGACTACTATGAGATAAAGATAAACTGTGAGTATTAGCCCATGCCCCGATAATTCCGGACGTCAAACTCTATCCACAGATAATTCCAGAGACTATTTCACTCACACCTGGGAATCTTCGAGAATACCCCACACCGTAAGCAATGGCACCTCATCACACGAATACCACATGCGCATCGCCTCGACTCCGATAATTCCGGAGATCAATCCCACACCACAGGTAATTCCGAAGACTATTTCACTCACACCTGGATAATTCCGGGGATCTTCTCACACCGCAAGCCATATTGAGGTTCATAACTCATGTTCTCGTTCATCATATCACCACTAGTGCCTGTCCTTATCATTTAGGTTATTTAATTACTCAACGAATCTCCTAGAGTTGGTGTACCTACCGGACTTAACTCAACAACTGATCAACTAAATGCCTCAACAGGCCCAAATGTAAACAACTCAACTGCTGGTATACTAGGGACACACACACCCTCTAGAGACTCAAACTCAAATATCCAAACCAACCTTCCAACATAAATTGCTCAACTTAACATCTTGAAAACATACGTTCAATAGAAGATAAGGTATAAAATAATAAATTATAGATTAAAGTATTTTGAGAATAAATCATTTGAAAGAACATTCAAAAATATAAAGGTACATCAGTATCAGTCGACTAATAACAAGAGTAAATCGACTGTCCAGAAAGAGAATTTCATGGTTTTAAGAAAATAAGCTAAGTATTATAAGTCGACTTACAAAAGTCATAGGTCGACTTACCATAGAGAAATTCCAGTAATCTTTAAGAAAATATTCTAAGTGTTATAAGTCGACTTATAAAAGTCAAACGTCGACTTACCAGAGAGAAATTTCAATACAACTAAAGAACATAGCAGCTGGGTCGTATCAATCGACTGAAAGGTCATGCCAGCCGACTGTCGGCCTACAGACTGTATAGTTTTGGTTGTGCACAATTCAACCGATACGTAGTTTTACTTCATGAAAACGATTTCTATGAAAAAAATATTTCTTATATGTTCAAATATAACTGGTAGGACATATAATAGTCCACAAAACTAAATCAAACTACTTGAATTTATAAAAATAGAGATTTGTTGATTTCCTTCAATCAAACATAAAATTGTGCATATCATCAAAATAGAGTTTTTCTAAAAAATCAATTACTCATTGAAATTTCTTTGTATTCAGATCCCAAAACATGTAAATACCAATCTCAAAGAAAATCCCCAATTTGGATATATTTCCTCATTTCAATTAATTCCTCAAATTTCAATTCTCAAGACACGATCTCTTGATCCATAACTCTTCCATTCAATTATCTCAAAAATCTGAATTTCTACCACAACTCATAACCATAATCAAATTTGTAATCACATACTACTAGGGTTTCACAAGATCCAATTTTTCATCCAATCCATAATATGCATAATCATGTTCAACCCTAAACATGCTTTCTAGCAATACAATTCAATATCCCAGATTCAATAAATATTCATAGATCAAACAACCAATCCATTACATTATTCACATACACAACATAAAAGAAAAACAAACATGTCAAAAACAAACAACAAAACAATCACTCACATAAATCAAAACAACAAAACAAATTTACATCACTCACATGCAACATATGCATAATAAAAGAAAACAACATGTCACTCACCCTGAAATGAAGAAATCCAACAAGAAAGCCTTCCCTTTTTGCGAAATCCAAGATCCTTCTCTTAATCCTCCAAAAATAATAAATCTTTGTGTTGTGCAGCGAATGATGGCTGCGTTTCTTTTAAATAGCCGGGAAAGAAGTTTTAGGGTTTCTAGACACTTTTGCAAAATAACCCCTTGAAAATTCAACTTTACATAAATAGATTCCTATACTTGGAACTTGATAAAATCAAATAAATTGAGATTTAAAAGCAAAATAACTCCTCAACTCCAGCCGGCACTGATTAAAAGCACAGAAAGTAGTTTTTTGCACTTTCATTCCTCAAAATGACAAATTTGCAAAAATGTCATTCTTTTTCTCAATATTTGCAAATAGATCCAATTAATTTTAGGAAAATCTAGAAAAATTATAAATAAATCCCAAATAATAAATAATAATTTTCCATAAAATAATTTTGACTTTTGAACTTTTCAAGAACATTATAACGCCCCAAATTTTTTTTTTGACTCCAAACTTAAATCTTTCAATTTCTATATCACTTTAATCATAAACTAAGAAAGTTAATTTTCAGGAAAAATTTTGACAGAGTCTCCCCTGTAAA
This sequence comes from Hemerocallis citrina, assembly GCA_017893485.1. NCBI lineage: Eukaryota > Viridiplantae > Streptophyta > Magnoliopsida > Asparagales > Asphodelaceae > Hemerocallis > Hemerocallis citrina. The sequence continues at coordinate 166,090,605 of CM030367.1, forward strand.
TTTTGCCCCGAAACACAAAAAGCTTACGGAATTCTGCTCAAAATTCCGTAGCTCACAATCCACATAATATTTTCATGGGCTCCCCAGGCCAAACTGAGCAGTACACACAGGCAATATAATATAATGCTCTGGGGGCCAAACTCATAACGAATTATCAAATATCAATTAAAAACTATAATTTTCTTTGAAAAACGAGGTAAAATTTTAGAAAAATCCTTGTAAAACCTACCACAGAGCCCGGTCCTCCACAACGAGATGGGTACGGGTCACAAACATACCACACCACCTCACACTATACTCATCATCGTCATATACATGCCTATACACCCAAAATACAATTTAAATCATAAATTCAACTATTCATAAAGCTAATTAGTACAAAATTTTTAATTTAAAACTTCACCCTACAATCTACGCCTCACCTCTGCACTGATGAGAACCTGTAACAGTAGGGGATCTAGAGTCGTCCTCGGACTCCCCTAACTCCCCAAACACTAAGGGGTTAGCCATTTCTGGTGTGAGTACAATCCACTAATCTAATAAATAAATCAAACTATATAAATAAAACAAATTCAACTTACAATTTTAAAGGTAAAAAGATTCAACCTGAATCCGAACATTAAAGCATCAAGAATACGCCTTTATATCAAATACTTGACAAATCTGCATCCGTCCCCATATATATATCCTTAACCTCACACCCTTCGCTAAATGCATCATATTATATGACTGCATATATATATATACACACATATACACAACTCATTCACTTTATACCCACTCACAAGAAACACATTAATTCACATTCAATTACTTCTCATTTTGAAATCCCCAACACAAATACTTATCATTTCATAATTCCTACCACCTCATCGGTTCTTTACTTCCATAAATACTCACACAAAGTCCCTAACTCTTTTCTTCATACTTTTATAACTGTGCACTTCATTTTCCATTCATTTACATCTACGAACTCACAACTCATATTCTTAAATACTCATTTTCATTCATAAACCCTTTCTTTCTCAATTTCATATTTCATAACACCGCGTTCATTTATTTCTTATAACCCATATCATCACGTATGCATATATCTACATAATACCACATTAATTCCTGTCTTATGACAAAATATAACACTGCATTACCCATTGCAATTTACTCACATTTCATCACATCATGAACATATCACTTATTAAATACATCATTCTTATCACATCAAAATATCTTTTATAACTCATTCTCATCCCGTTATATCATTTAGCTATTATTCAAGCTAATTAATGACCAACTTACTTTCATCTTCACTATAACTCAAGTTATCACTGATTTCACTTTCATTCACATCAATTTATATTCCATACCCCCAAACATAGTTTGGGCAATAATATATCACACCCCAAAGCCGATAGCTTGGGTAATAATCACCACACCCCAAACGCATAGTCTGGGTAATATTACATCACATCTCAAGAGTTATTAATTCACTTCCATCACTTATCATCTTCACTCAATTTAATTCTTCATTTCCATTAATCATTACCAAAATCATACCAACTTACCCTGCGAATTATGCCAAGGCAGGTAGTTCCCATCATTTCCACAGAAATAGCGGGCAGGTAGTTCCTTGACACAATTCCAAGGTACAACTCATATCAACTACTTTTTACTTTAATAATCACACACATGATACAATTACTTTGTATTATTCATAAGAACACATGTCTCTTCTATTATTATTATTTTAAATTAATCACATGTTGCATTTATCATTTCTTTCCATACACTAACTCATAACACGTTCACTTTCACATTTACTTCATTCACAACTATTTTCTTTCTCATCCACAATTCACATTTCACTATTCACTTTCTTTCCCACACACAATTCACATTTCACTATTCCCTTTCTTTACTACCCGATTTATTATTAACACTTATTTATTCTTTATTCTCAACTCATAATACACTTACTTCACTATTTCATTTCAGTTTATACCAAGCACTTCTCTTTCTCATTCACATTTCATATCATGTTCATTGTATCTCAGGTCTAGCCTGAAGTATCAACTCTCTCTCCGGTCTATCCGGAGGTATCTGCTCTCCCAGGTCCATCCTGGGAAATCAACTCTCTCTCAGGTCCCACCCGAGGGTTCATATCTCTCTCCGGTCTATCCAGAGGTATCTACACTCCCAGGTCCATCCTGGGATATCAACTCTCTCTCAGGTCCCACCTGAGGTATCTCTCTCCGGTCTATCCGGAGGTATCTACACTCCCAGGTCCATCCTGGGGTATCAACTCTCTCTCAGGTCCCACCTGAGGTATCATATCTCTCTCCGGTCTATCCGGAGGTATCTACACTCCCAGGTCCATCCTGGGGTATCAACTCTCTCTCAGGTCCCACCCGAAGTATCATATCTCTCTCCGGTCTATCCGGAGGTATCTACACTCCCAGGTCCATCCTGGGGTATCATATCTCTCTCCGTCTATGCGGAGGTATTTATTCAAGTCAACCAAAATTATTGTTATTAACATTTACTTTTCATATTAACATCACCCTTTATCATCATAACATCTCTTCCTTTATTTAAACTTATTCTCATAAACAATGATCACCATCTCACGTACCCTTTCAATGCATCACACAAAAGAAAATATCACTGCCATTAATATATAAAATCATCACATCATAATATTGCACATCACAACTGCACTGTATTATTTATTTTATCATTGCCCCATACATCATGCGTATATCATACCATTTATTATCTCAATATCACAGGTTTGCATACGCCCAGTATATCAACACATCACAACATTATATATATAAATACACCCAATACGTTACCATCACCCTGGATATTCCAAATCACAACAATTCACAATATACCGACATCTTATATAAATATAACTCATCCCCGTATATATATATCACTAATCCATCATCTATAAATTTATATCAAACACGAAACGAGTATTTAATCGTCATATCGCATACCAACACCGAACACTAAGTTCCCTTTCCACATACACCCTATTTCGGGATTCATATCCATCATTCAAATTATACTAAAATTTTCTTAAAATAACAAATACATAAATACATTCACACTCTCATAGCAGCCCGTGAAGACCCGATGCGCCAGCACGCCGTTCCGCATCCAAATTTGCTAATATATCCTATTATCAGATTTCAACACAATTAAAGCTCAAATCATTCAAATCAATCACAGAAAATAATAACACTATTTCTAATATCACTCAGGCGTTTTATCGAACGTCTGGGATGCACACGTGCATTGCACGTAATATTTAAATTCCTACGGAATGTTTTTCCCCAAACAATTACTAAAATCATTCCCAATTTATTTTAATGGCTAAACTACAATTTTTACTACCATACGGAAGATAATTCATATATTTATAATTCCATTTTCCAAACCCAAAATCCTAATTTATTAACAACTTAAAATCTCTCTAACAATCCACTACTTCCTCAAATCTTCCACTTCCAACACCTCTAAATCTCTCTACCATTATAATCCTACTCAATAAAACTAACCACACTTAATTTTATACAAATAAATAAATTAGGGTATACCTTTTCGGAATCCTTTTGAAAATCCGACACTTCCACGAGGTAGAGAACCCTTCAATTAGCCTTTCCCACAATTTAATTAGGATTTGACGGAGAATCCAAGGGGATTTGAGGAGAGAGAGAGGGCCGACATTGGGTTCGGCTTCTCTGGTTTTGATTGGGATGGAGAAGAAGGAAACAAGGGAGAAGAAAGAAAAAGAGAAATAAAATGGAGAAGGGGTTAGATTGGAAATATAATATATATATATATATATATATATATATATATATATATATATATATATATATATATTATAATAATAGAAAGGTATAAATTACCTATAAGCCCTCCAAATCCAAAATATTACAACTAAACTCCAACTCTTTTCTGTAATAATAATACGAACAAGACAAATACATCAAATTATCTTATAGTAATTTCCCAAAATTATAAAATAAAATAAACTATATTTCCTTACATAAAATCTCAACTCTTAACTCTAATATAACAATAATACGAATCTACCACAAATATCCATACCTATATCAATATTTAAATAAAATATATCCAAAAATAATTTTCTCCACCCCAAATATATAAAAATAGATATTTTCGGTATTTTACAAATTCGAGGTGTTACAAAAATATTTGCACGTGTTTCGCACGTGTAAAAGATAAATTTCCAGAAAATATTTATTAAATCCTCGAAAATCATTTTAATCATTTATAAACCTTCAAAAATAATATTTAAAAATACGGGGTACTACAATCATCTTGCAAGTGGTCAAGCTCGTCCCGGTAATACGATAGGCACCTATTTGGGCTCGTCTTCCACGTCAACGAACCCGTCCAATACACACCTTGAGGTGGCCTCATGTTCACGTCATCGGGAAGGTTCGACCACTTTGGTGACTGCTTCGCCACAACGGGACGGCCGATATGCAGTCGTTTTCAACTCCACACCTGGAGCATCAACATTGGACCATTCATTTTCTGGGCACCAAGAGAGCAATTGCACAATGCGCGATATAAGGTGGCCAACGCAGCACTCCCCCAACTATACCCCCCAACTGCACCAAGATCGGCTATTAGTGGTAGGTACATTAACGGAACGGAATCTCCGGAGGAGTTTGGGAACATTACACCTCCGAACAGTGTCATTATGTATGCCCGACAGTAACAATGTACCTGCAACTCCGTGGAGGCATTACTCAATGTACTGGAGAATTTTTCTTTCAACCATTTCAGCCTCAACGATTTGCCTACAAGGGCTGATCGATCCACCTCTACACCGAGATACTCGTGGATAATGAACTCAGGCTCAAATTCCATTGTGCAAGTTACGACCTCTCTATCAATTGACAGACCCGTTATTACAGCAACATCTTGTAGTGTCACTGTCGTATCGCCGACCGACAAGTAAAAACTATGCATGTCGGGGGTGCCATCTCTCGAGAAGAGTTGTTAATAAGGGTCGGTCCGCCTTAATAGAGCTCATCAACCCTATGGCGTATAGGCTACATTGCTGTAATATCTTATGTATAAGGGGATGCATCTCTAACGTGCCGTGCCCCCTAAAATTACACTCCGAAGAGTTTCCTTCCCAAACGGCTTTTGATCGATGCTGGTTTTGTAGAGTTAGAAGCTTTGGGTCGATCGAATCGGGAACCACCGGAGGAACATATAAAGAAGATGATGGACCCGGCTGACTAGATGAAGAGGAAGGGCAAGGTTGATTTGGAGGAGGAGGAGGTGGGCCCATTTGAGTTGCCAGAGAAGAACCGGCCTCAACCTATACCAAAAAAAATTGAAATTCAATATATATATAAAATAATTTTCTTGATGTTAAAATTAAACGTACGAAATTAAGGTCAAATCATCTTATATTGGTTCGTCTCCGTCCACCAAGGTGCGTTCTTTCGGGAGGTTGTCCGTGACATGTTCGTGGACCTTCCTGGGTAGTTGGAGGTCTACTACTACTCCCTTCTTCGGGATTACCAATTGTCCGTACCATATCCTATATCAAATTGAATTCTACATGTTAGATAATATATGTTAACAAATTTAACTTAAAATCGCCATAAATTACTTATACAAAGTCCCCTCCTTCTACACTCCTATTACTCAAAATTTAACTTAACAATGTCTAATTTCCAACATTGAAATATCATACATTATTACTCAAAATGTCAAAATGTCTAATTTCTAACAATTAATTTGGAATAGAGTACAACTTCTACACCCAACGTATTAGAAGCCTAGACCCAAAATCTCACCATTGCAAATCACACCATTTCGAATAGAGTACAACTTCCAGCAATTAATTTCTAATTTCCAACATTGCAAATCAAACTCTAGACCCAAAATCACAAAAATTATACAACATAAATAACGAAGACTTACAAACGATTGTAAGGTGGAAGTAAGAAGTCGACGACAAGCACCACGAGCCTCTCCTTTCGACAATTTGGAGGAAACCCTTTATGGGTTAAATAGGCAATTTTTTGGGAAAATTGTATACTCAGTTGAGTGTTTTGGGAGTGAAGAAGAGATTCGACCGAAAATTTCGAGAGATTGGGATGCTTAGAGGGCAGAATCGAAGACTAGGGTTTGGGGGTTTGGGTTAAAATCGCTGGATTTAGAAAATCGGAGATAGGAAAAGTGAGATGAGAGTGAGATAGCGAGCTTTGATTAATAAAAGCCCAAACGACACACGTTAACCCGGTTAACGCGCATAGTATAAAGAGGCACGTTAACTGAGTTAACGTGTGTGAGTATCTCAAACTTCCAGAAAATTTCAACTTTCTGAAAAATTTGAAATATCAACAGTCGTTAACTCAGTTAACGGCCTTGGTAAAAAGTGGCACGTTAACTAAGTTAACGTGTGTGAGTATCTCAAATTTCCAACACATTACTTGGGGTCTTTTGCCTATATCTCTATTGCCCACCTATCATGCTAACCCCGTTAGCGCGTGTGGTTTAAACAGGCACGCTAACGGAGTTAGCATGTCTATAAATTGGTGATTTTTTCGCAAACACCCTGCTTAGGAAAAAAATGTTATTCCCTAACCCACGCTAACGGGGTTAACGCTAGGGAAACTACTAGACTTGTTAACCCCGTTAGCGATAGGGAGTTTTTTTGGTATTAAATTTTCAAACAGGGACAATTTCGTACATACTTGGAAAAGGGGGATAGTTTGGTAAAATATTCGTCATAATTATTACAATACAATAGTCTCAGTTTTGTTTGTTTGTTTGTTTGTTTGTTTTTTTTTTTTTTTTTTAAATTTTAGTTTTCGGGAGTTAAGAGCTGGCGTAAATAAAAGAAAATGGAAAAGACTACCACACAGAAGTTAAACCAGAGCTTTTTCATTTAATTACTAGGAATTTAGAGGTTTCATGACTTCATCTATAACATTCGTCACGTAGATATTGAAGTATCTTATCTCCTTCTTACAAATAATAATTATCAACAAATTATTGTAACATTTAATACTAAAATATGTGAAACATATTTGATACCATTATTACACATAAGAAGGATCAAATTACTCGGATTACATTAAAAGCATTGGTTTTAACATCAATTCATATCCTAATTCGATACAAATTATCATGATTAACTTGGAGAAAAAAACTAAATCTCAACAGCACATTGTTAAGATTGTGGTCTCAAATACATGTAGCATTGAATACTTAAAGTTAAAGAAGGAGGAGAAGACAAAGATAATAAGTAGAAGAATGAAGCTGAAGAGGTTGCAGTCGACCGGTCCTGGCTGAAAAGAGTTCTTCATGTATACATAGTTCAACAAAGAAGGGAACGGCTGACCATGCAGTCGACCGGTCATGCTTCGGGTGTGGAGTCCAAATGCGTTGTGTGTTATTTGCGCTTTCGGGTTTTGAGTCCAATAAGCTGTATTTGTGTTTATCTGTTAAGCTTTACTTGAGGGCTATAAATATAGCAGTAGATGTGAACTCTAGAGTTATCAAGTGTTGATCAAGGTGAGCTGTTATCATTGTTCAATTTTAAAAGGGGAATGTGCCGGGTGTTTCAAAGGTGAGGCAAAGAGATTGAGAGTTATAATCTCTTAGTAATCTTTGTATATCTTGAGGAATAAGAAGTGTTGGTTATCTCTGCATATTGATTGTGTTCTTATGAGATCTTGCATATATCATTGGTGGCTTGCTCTTGGCTCATCTAGTTCTTGGGAAGTTTTTATTGCTTATGGTGTGTGAGTTCCGCTATTAGCATTACGAGTTGTGGTAGACTCTGCAACAAGTAGTATCAGAGCACTAGGTTCGGGATGGCTGATAGCAAGTCGAAGATCGAGAGGTTTGATGGGAGTGACCTCGCGATGTGGAAGATTCAGATGATAGTGTATCTTCGTCAGAAAAATCTAGATGGTATGTTGTTTAATGAGAAACCGGAAGGTGGAGACAAGGATGCAAAGGTCTTGGCAAAGTGGAATCATTTGGATCATAAGGCGCTAGGGCAGTTTCAGTTGGGACTAAGTAGGAAGGCGTTATTCCATATTTCGAAGGCAAAGACCATAAAAGAGGCTATAGAGATTCTCACAGATATGTATAAGAAATCATCGGCATCTAATCAAATTCTTCATCTGAATAAATTGATTAGTATGAAGTTGAGGAAAGGGAGTTCAAAGAAGGACATGTGAACAATTATTGTATAGTTTACAACCAGATGGAAGCTGCAGGATTGAAATTTTCAGAGAGGGAACAGTTATTGTTGCTTCTATCTACTTTGCACAATAGTTATGGTACGGTAGAACAGACTATTACAGGCACTATAACAGATTCGATGACTCTACAAGATGTGGTGAGTAGCATTCTGAATGAGGAGGTGGGAAGGGAGAGAAATAAGAAATTTCCATCACATCTTCTAAAGATTCCGCAATGATAGTCGAGAAGAGACGTGGAAGATCTAAGAGCAGTCGAAGAAAAATGATCAGAGTAGTTATCTGAGAGTGAGTCTGATGACAGCGATGGGGGACATGGACCTGAGTGTTGGTATTGTCATAAGAGGGGTCACATGATGCGTAGTTGAAAGGCCTATATGAAGAGGAAGCATGAGAAATTGAAGGAAGTCAAACCAAAGGAAGTCAATGTTATGTCTGATAAAATTGGAGAGTTATGCTTATCAGCTAGGGAGGAATTGGGCACACGAGATTGGTACATTGATTCGGGAGCTTCTTTTCATTACACTCCGAGGAGTGAGATGTTTGATGACTACAAGAAGGGTTCTTTTGGAGATGTGATCGAGGGAAACGATCAAAGGTGTCTTGTATGAGGGGTTGGTACTATTCGTGTGAAAGCCAATTATGATTACAGTATTATCTTGCGGGAGACAAGGCATGTTCCAGACTTGAAGGAAAATATTATCTCGATAGAAAGGTAAGACAAAGAGGGGTTGTCTACTACAGATGATAGTGGGGAGTGGTGTATAGCTAGGGATGACAACCGGGTCGGGTTGACCTGTGACCCGCCCGTGACCCGCTCACTCCAACCCGGCCCGCAAAGTTGTGGTTTTGGTCCGGGTCGAACCCGTTTAGCCCAACGAGTCGACCCGGGTCGCCATGATCGAAGCTCCAACCCGCTCGACCCGACCCGCGAATTCGTTGACTTGGTCAAACCCGTCCGCAACCTGCTCGTTCGACCCACGGGTTGTGACCCATTTGACCCGCGCGTGTCAGTCTGGTGCTGCACAAATAGAGAGTCATTGGCTCTCTGTTTTGGGTTTTTTTTGGGAGGGGGGGTCCCTATAAAAACCCCCTTAATTCAATTTAATTTTTTTCACACCTTACTCTCTTACTCTCTTTACTACTACTACTACTACTACTCAATTCAATCAAGTTTTTTCAACAAAGAAGCAAGCAACAATGAAGTAAAAATTTTGTTCGTATCAAATTGTGTTTGATTCAACTCTCAACTACGTCTACTTCAACTCCTCCAACAAAGAACCTATCTCTCTCTCTCTCTCTCTCTCTCTCTCTCTCTCTCTCTCTCTCTCTCTCTCTCTCTACAACTACCGGATTACGTGACTACATCTACTATATTTCTCAATCGACTACGTCTACTTCTACTATTAATTTCTCTCTCATTTCTATATATGATTATCCGCGAAGTACGGTATCAAAATTTCACAACCCTCCTATTGTCATGATTTTGTTGTAGTTCTAATTTTTTGTATCATATTTGTCTGTTGATTTTTCGCTTTTCTGTCTCTCAACCCTCCTATTGTTTTTTTAAATTTTCTTTTTAACATATACCTAACCACCTAGATTGTTTTGTATTTTTTCACATACACTAATAAAACACTAGAAATCATTTTTTTCACACACTATTACCATGTCTAGATCACGAGGTAGCGGTCGTAGCCAAAGTGGACAAGATTCCACTGGCTCTTCATGCCAGCCTCCAATAGACCCACAAATAGAACCCGAATTTACACTGAATCCTATGGTTGGAACTCACGATATCTCTACACACGAAATAGAAGAAGAAATGCATGATGTTGACACAAAATTACAACAAACCGAACCCACCAGCAGTAGAAAAACTAGGGGAAAATAAGTGATTGGCAAAATATTATGACTATATCCCCGAAGAGGATAATCCGTGTAACACCCCGTATAATTTCTAAAGAGTATAAGTATAAAGTGTGTATATATATATATATATATATATATATATATATATATATATATATATATATATATATATATATATATATATATATATATAGTAAGTCTATTAAGAGCTCAGAAGCTGAATGCCTTATCGGGAGCTGGGAAGCTCAGCCATCCGATCGATCTTGATCGCGATTGGACGGCTGAGTTCCCTCTCCGCTTTTCTTCAGATTGGGTGAGGGGTAAAAGGGGTATACTCAATCGATTGAGTATACCCCTTATCTCTAATCTTCCTTATCGATTAAGAGATACTCTCTTCTCTCCCGCTCTCTCTCGTTCCAAACCCTAATCGCCTCTCCCGCGATCTCTCCCGCTCTCAAAGATCAAAGACGCTATCTTTGGACTCCTCTCTTCTCTTCTCACCCTATCTGAAGAGAGCGACATCTTCGAAACCCTAATCCACCTCTCTTCGAAACCCTAATCGATAAGGAAGTGAAGTCGAGCGCTCTTCTCTCCCGCTCTCTTTCTTCCTCACCTGTGTAAACCCCTATCTCTACCATCGACTGGATCTAGACTTTGCTTATCTTCAGATCTGTCGAGGGGTAAAAGTGGTATACGCGATCGATTTCTCGGCTGCCGGTTTGGATTTCTCGGCTCATTGGGAGGTTCCTCTCTCATATTCCGGAGGGAAGTGTTTGACTCTCATAAATGCTTTAATGACATCTGTTTAATTTCTTGTATTTTCTTTCGGTTTTGTTTGTAGGCAATGATGAGATTGATTTTGATATTAGTTGGTTACAAAATTTTGGGGCATTAAAATTATTGTTTTGAAGGGTATTTGATTGTGTGCCATGATAATTATTCAAAGTTGAATACACATCTGGGGTATGAGCAGGAGAGTAGATGGTGAAGAAATGAAAGTATGGTGTTTGAATGTCCAATGCCTTCAACACTAACTTTACATTTATGAGTTTTGAGACTAGCTCAATTCACCAAAATTTTTGGCACCGATGACTCACAATGGTTTAGGCAGTGATGCAAAACACTTTATGATCTGAATAATTATTTCAATCATGTTTTAAGTATTCTTGATTATATATCTATCATATCCTAGTTGGCGCGGCACTCCAATGCAGCCCTACTTATGATTAGTGTTTTCTGAGCCTATTGGTTTTCTTTAGTCTATATATATTCATGAGTAAGTCTATTATGTGAGCTTGGCCGATTGATTATGAGAAGATAAGAGATAGGGGTATTTGATTTTACCCCTTTTACCCCCAAACATTCTGAAGATAAGCAGTATCAAATATGAGTCGTTCCATCGCAATCAATCGCGAAGGAATGGCTAAAACCCCCCCGCTCCCGATAAGGCATTCAGTTCCCAAGCTCTTAATAGACTTACTCTATATATATAACACAGTTGATGATAAGCTCCATCCAACACAGACAGAACATGAAGTATCAAATTTTGTCAGCCCAGAACAAACACAAACAGATCATGAAGTATACAAAAAAATGTATATTAGGCAGTGATGCTAAACACTTTATGATCTGAATAATTATTTCAATTTGTTGTATTTATTCTTGATTATATATCTATCATATCCTAGTTGGCACGGCACCCCAATGCAGCCCTAGTTATGGATAGTGTGTTCTGAGCCTATTGTTTTTTTATTTGTTTGTGAAAGACAGTTGATAATAAGTTCAAAACTGCAGAAACAGAGCATGAAGTATGCAAAATTTGTAAGCTCCAAACAACAGAAAACTAGATTTTATAGTAACTGACGTTGGAAGTGTATGTGTTGGGTACTCATCTAAGCCTTTTGGTCTTTGAGTCTCTCAAATGCTTTGTTGGTGTAGGCCGTGATGCAAAACAATTTATGATCTGAATATTTACTTCAAGATTGTTGTATTTATTCTTGATTATATATCATCATATCATAGTTGGCACGGCACCCCAATGCAGCCCTAGGTATGAATAGTGTGTTCTGAGCCTACTAGTTTTATTTAAACCACATGTTCAGTTTCTGTTGTTCTGATACTATACCAAATTTGAAACTTCATGGCAAGCTTCTGTTAGTCTTGAGCACACAAATTTTGATACTTCGTGTCCATGTTCAAAGAGTTCATTTTATGTTTGTTCTGAGTGAACAAAATTTGATACTTCATCAATATATTTCTGTTTGTTCTGGGCTTACTTCAAGTTGACAAAATTGGATACTTCATGATCTGCACTCGACAAACTTCGATACTTCAAGTTCTGTTTTTGTTTGTTCTGAGATTACAAATTTTGATACTTCATGATCTGTATCTGATTGTTCTGAGCTAACAACATTTGTATACTTCATGCTATTTTTCTGTTAGTTCTGGACCGGCAAAAATTGACACTTCATAATCTGTCTGTATTTGTTCTGGGCTGGTAAAATTTTTATACTTCATGCTCTATTTGTGTTTGATCTGGAATGGCAAAATTTGATACTTCATGTTCTGTTTGTGTTAGCACTAAGCATACAAAATTTGTCATACTTCATGCTCTGTCTGTGTTGTTTCTGAGTATACAAATTTTGCATACTACATGCTCTGTCTGTGTTGGTTCTCAGCTTACAAATTTTGCATACTTCATGATCTGCCTGTGTTTGTTCTGGGCTGATAAAATTTTTATACTTCATGCTCTATTTGTGTTTGATCTGGACTTGCAAAAATTGACACTTCATGTTCTCTCTGTGTTGGTTATGATCTTACAAATTTTGCATACTACATGCTCTGTCTGTGTTGCTTCTCAGCTTACAAATTTTGCATACTTCATGATCTGTCTGTGTCAGTTCTGGGCTGGCAAAATTTTTATACTTCATGCTCTCTTTGTGTTTACTCTGGACCGGCAAAAATTGATACTTCATATTCTGTTTGTGTTGTTTCTGTGCTGGCAAATTTTGATAGTTCATGCTTTTTTGGTGTTGGTTCTGATCGAGGGGAAAATTTAACACTTCATGAATTTTGAACTTCATGTTCAGCCTCTGTTTTCCTGAGCCTACCATATTTACTTGAAGATTTTTTGCGTTCTGAACCGACTATCTGTTTTAATTTATTTTGTCTTTTCCAGGTTCAATAATTTCAGTTTACTTTTGATTTCAGGTTGATTTCAGCATGAAGTGCATTTTGGAGCCATTGAAGACTGCAGTACGGGAAAATTTGATATTTGGAGCAAATTATCTAAATTTTTTCATGTACTTGAAATTTATTAAACAATGTACTATGCTGTAAAATATTATTTATGTTTCAATTCTTTGTATAGTGTCAGATGTCAAGTACATTTCTTATGCTGTAAAGTTTTTGTGAACTATTACTTTGCAATCCTATGAAGATCCAATTTTTTCCAAATATTCAGTTCATTATTATCTTGATGTAATGATTGAAATTCTGTGTATTTTTGGGTGTATTACGCAGCATGGCGTATCCAATTGATTTTCATGCTCAGAAGTACCACAAACCGAGCATCGTGTACCAAAATTTTGTAAGCTCTGAACTAAGACAGACAGAGCATGAAGTAACAAATTTTGTAAAGCTCAGAACAAACACAGGCAGATCATGAAGTATGCAAAATTTGTAAGCTGAGAAGCAACACAGACAGAGCATGTACTATGCAAAATTTGTATGCTCAGAAACAACACAGAGAGAACATGAAGTGTCAATTTTTGCCAGCCCAGATCAAACACAAATAAAGCATGAAGTATAAAAATTTTATCAGCCTAGAACAAACACAGGCAGATCATGAAGTATGCAAAATTTGTAAGCTGAGAACCAACACAGACAGAGCATGTAGTATGCAAAATTTGTATGCTCAGAACCAACACAGAGAGAACATGAAGTGTCAATTTTTGCCAGTCCAGATCAAACACAAATAGAGCATGAAGTATAAAAATTTTATCAGCCCAGAACAAACACAGGCAGATCATGAAGTATGCAAAATTTGTAAGCTGAGTAGCAACACAGACAGAGCATGTAGTATGCAAAATTTGTATGCTCAGAAACAACACAGACAGAGCATGAAGTATCAATTTTTGCCAGCCCAGATCAAACACAAATAGAGCATGAAGTATAAAAATTTTACCAGCCCAGTACAAACACAGCCAGATCATGATGTATGCAAAATTTGTAAGCTGAGAAGCAACACAGACAGAGCATGTAGTATGCAAAATTTGTATGCTCAGAAACAACACAGACAGAGCATGAAGTATCATTTTTTGCCAGTCCAGATCAAACACAAATCGAGCATGAAGTATAAAAATTTTATCAGCCCAGAACAAACACAGGCAGATCATGATGTATGCATAATTTGTAAGCTGAGAAGCAACACAAACAGAGCATGTAGTATGCAAAATTTGTATGCTCAGAAACAACATAGACAGAGCATGAAGTATCAATTTTTGCCAGTCCAGATCAAACACAAATAGAGCATGAAATATAAAAATTTTACCAGCCCAGTACAAACACAGACAAATCATGAAGTAAGCAAAATTTGTAAGCTGGGAACCAACACAGACAGTGCATGTAGTATGCAAAATTTGTAAGATCATAACCAACACAGACATAACATGAAGTATCAATTTTTTTTCAGCCCAGAGCTAACACAGACAGAGCATGAAGTATAAATATTTTACCAGACCAGAACAAACACAGACATATCATGAAGTGAACAAAATTTGTAAGCTCAGAACCAACACAGTCAGAGCATGTAGTATGAAAAATTTGTAAGCTGAAAACCAACACAGACATAACATGAAGTATCAATTTTTTTCCAGCCCAGAGCTAACACAAACAGATCATGAAGTATACAAATTATCTTAGCTCACAACAATCATATACAGATCATGAAGTATCAAATTGTGTAATCTCAGGAACAAACTCAAACAGAACTTGAAGAATCAAATCTTGTCGAGTGCAGATCATGAAGTATCCAATTTTTGTCAGCTTGGAGTGAGCCCAAAACAAACATAAACAAAACTTGCAGTATCTCCGGTTCGTCGCTAACGAACATCTCGTTCTTTCTCTTCGATTCCTGCACCAAATGATTCATCAAATAGAAGAAAATTCAAGTACATATGTGGCATGTTCCTGGAGAGTGTATGTTGAACATGGTTAAAACTTGTAGGCTCAGAACAAGTGCAACAGAAAACATTGTCTTTCACTCGGAATAAAAAAATCATGCCGGCTCAGAAAAACACCACCATCAACTTTAATATCCGGTAAAACCATTGTTACAGATGAATTTTCAAAATGAAAATGAAAATTCGTAAGCTCAGAACCAACACAAACAGAGCATGAAGTGGCAAATAATTTCAGCTTCCCGACTCAAAACAAACCCAAAATGAACATGAAGTTGAACACCAACCAATAATCATGAAGTATGAAATCATGCATAAACTTTTCATCACTGCCGCATATTAAATCAAGTATAAATGAGTCAAATTTGAAATTTTGAATTTGTCACTAGGGCCGCTTTATTAAGGCACACCGGCTAGTGGCCAAGAACAAAATTCAAGTTGCATATACTTTTCATCATTGCCTACTAAAAGTGGAAATATAAACTATAAACCCAAATTTTTTTACCAACTTTTCAGGAACTAAATTGCTTATCGAGCATCAATTTTTTTCCATCAATAATTTACCTGCAAACAAACAAGACAAAAGCGTTAAGTTAACAAATGTGTTATAATGTATTAAACTAATATAACGGCAGATATGTATGACACTTACCTTGCAAAAGCCACAGAAATAAATCAACAAAGTTCATGCTATATTCGGAGCATCCTCTGTTATAAGTTGCATTGTTGAAACTGTAGTAGAAGCTTGTGACTCATTTATAGTAGAGCTACACGATTAATGTTCACAAAATGAAATTAAGATTATACTATATACAAAGAAAATAAAGTATAAACTTTGTATTTAATTACTAACCTTTCCTTTAAATAACAAGTACGACTGTCATGATTAACAAGCTTCTTGCACAAGCGACACTTTCTCAGTGGTTTCGCAGCCTTCTCCAATGCTTTCTCCTTACCCCCTTTGATGTGCTTCCCACTACCTTTGGTTTTTGCGATATCGGGTACTTGAATATGGACTGTTCTAGGTAGTGAACTAGTTGTTGCTTGTTGTAATTCTTGGGGCATATCTTGTTGCAATTCTGCAACAACACCAACTAGTAATGTTTTAGCCTTTTGGCGCATCTCCTTTGATGAGCGAGAAATCCTCATCACTTTGTTGATTTCATTAGACAGTTCCACCATGTCCAAATCTTGTGGACTACCGTAACTACCGATTATTTCATCACCAGCATCATCATATACAATCTCGGTAGTTACAGAAGCGGTCCACCTCTTTAAAATATAACATTGAGGCAGGGAATTAACAAACTCATTCCTCAATACCACAAGGATGTGTCTACAAGGAATTCCCTCCACTTCAAATTTACTACATGTGCAAGTCCCAGCAATATCCATCCCCTTGTAGAACACATCTCTTGTTTTATCAGATTGTACCGACTTTCCCATTCTCCTGACAATATAGTGTCGCACACTACCATCGTCAGTTTTCATTAAAGATGCATAATTCAAGCTTTCAACTAGTTCAGCCTGAAATATATGAAATTTCGATCTAGTGTACAGTTCAGACATTTGGGATTCAATTTCAAAATCTTTTTGCAGCTTTGGTTTGGTATGCAGAGTGGTGTAGTCAGCTGCTAACTGATTTTGTCTTTGTTTCCTTATTGCCCTTTCAAATCTCGTCATAAATTCATGTAAAGAATTTTTGCTATTAACATATTTATCTACAAAAGCATTCATGCTTTCTGATCTCTGAGTTGTGCAAATTCCAGCAGTAAAAATATGCTTAGCATAAGCTGGTATCCACTTCTCACGAAGCAAATAAATGTCAGAAAGCCAAGGATTACCTGTTATTGTAATATGTATCAAGTACTAATAGTACAAAAAAAAGTTCAAATATAAAAATAATTTATTGAAACAAGTAATACCTGCAATTTGCACATTAGCATGCATTACGTCATTCCATCTCATCTCAAACTCTTCTGGGGTCTCAGATTCCCAGATGCAACTATGGAATGGAATGCTAAAATTACTATTCAAGCCCGGGCCACCAAGCTTATCGGGAAGCTTTATAAGAATGTGCCACATGCAAAGCCTGTGGCTCGAACCAGGAAAACACATGCGAATTGCATTATCCATTGCAGGATCTTGGTCTGTGATGATCACGTTTGGTGGAGACCCACCCATTGTTTCACCCCATTTTTGAAACAACCAAACAAAAGAATTGGTGGTCTCTTTATTTATAAAAGCCGCACCAAAATTTACAGATTGGCCATGATGATTAACTCCAGTAAACGGAGCAAAAACCAACTTGTATTCGTTGGTATCATATGTGGTATCAAAAATTAGCACTTCACCAAAATGCTTGTAAGTCTTCCTGGCAATAGCATCAACCCATAATACATGGGTTAATTTGTTGTCTTCATCAACCTTGTAATGAAAACAGAAAGAAGAATTCATCTCTTTTTCCTCTTGGAAGTGCTCCAGTAATATATCAACATCATGAGGTCTCATACCATCCTTATCTCTTTGCAAGGAATTTCTAATGTCTTTTTCAGTACAATTAATGTTACTGAAACCTTCATTTTCTATTTGCATGAAGGACATAAACTCTGAAGTTCGTATGTTAGCCTCTTTGAAAGTACTGAGTAAACTTTTTTGCGCTTCAGAGACAGTTCTATTACATCTTAGAAATTGTTGCTTTCTAGGTGTGACACAAATATGGCTGTGCTCCTCAACAAACCTACGGATTGACCATCTCCCGTCATCATCCCTTTGGATTCGTATTTGAGCCATACACTCTTCTTTCGTCACAGCCTTTTTCCTTCTCTTGATCAAATTTGAAGAAGAAGATTCTTCATTATTGGCAACATTCACAACAGTTGTATCAACCGGCTTGCCTTGTTTTGAGCAAACAAATTGTTGTGAATATCTCTCCTTTGTGGTAATATCAACTATCGTTGCAAACGTGCTTACTGAAAAACCAACTAATTTTGCATATGTTTTATAAAATTCATATCCGTCTTCTAATGTTGCAAATACTAAACCAACAAATGGTTTAGAAGCATCATCAACGTCCCTCCAACTGGACTGAACATCTTGGCTTAGTAATTCCTCATTTTCAACCTCCATCCTTCATAGGAGAATGAGACAACAAAAATTAAAAATAAAGCTACAACTTTAAATTAGCACAAATGAAAAAGTACAACATAATACATTCTTGATCTACAAGTCCAAATTTTTTTCTTTTATGGGAGAAACATTTAAATGGCAAACAACCTACAGCTTCTTACATGGATTTTACATGGAATTTGGGTGCTTATATGCATGTGTCGTGTCCTATTAGCAGTGATTGAAGCAAATCTCGAAAGAAACAAAAACTAGACTACATATTACATGGATTTTGTGTGCTTATATGCATGTGTCATGTCCACATCTTAAAATTCCATATACCAGTACGAATATTATTTGCTATTCTAAATGTACTAGTCCGAACACTAGTGCGAATATTATCAGAGCATAATTTAAGCGCTAAAAATATAACAACAACCTAGAAGCATTTATAAAGAAAATAAAATTTGAATTCGAGATGAGAAATCAAAACCCTTGTCGCAGTTTGGGTTCTCCGTCGGAAGGAGAGAACGAACTTGTAAGTGCTCTTCTAAGGTGCAGCTTCCGATGGCGTCTCAATCGATCGCGTATACCACTTTTACCCCTCGACAGATTTGAAGATAAGCGAAGTCTAGATCCAGTCGATGGTAGAGATAGGGGTTTACACAGGTGAGGAAGAAAGAGAGCGGGAGAGAAGAGCGCTCGACTTCACTTCCTTATCGATTAGGGTTTCGAAGAGAGGTGGATTAGGGCTTCGAAGATGCCACTCTCTTCAGATAGGGTGAGAAAAGAAGAGAGGAATCCAAAGAGAGCGTCTTTGATCTTCGAGAGCGAGAGAGATCGCGGGAGAGGCGATTAGGGTTTGGAACGAGAGAGAGCGGGAGAGAAGAGAGTATCTCTTAATCGATAAGGAAGATTAGAGATAAGGGGTATACTCAATCGATTGAGTATACCCCTTTTACCCCTCACCCAATCTGAAGAAAAGCGGAGAGGGAACTCAGCCGTCCGATCGCGATCAAGATCGATCGGATGGCTGAGCTTCCCAGCTCCCGATAAGGCATTCAGCTTCTGAGCTCTTAATAGACTTACTCTATATATATATGTGTGAGTGTGTGTGTGTGTGTGTGTGTGTGTGTGTGTGTGTGTGTGTGTGTTGAAAAGGGTAAGTTGGCTGTTGATAATAACAAATGGCTCAATGGAAATGAAATGAATGGTATGTATGATGGTGGGGGCCACGTGAAGCATGTTGCTTCTTTGGTTGCTCCTTCACATGAATGACGTGGAGGTTGAAACTGGGGCCCACCTTGAGCTTTGGCATTTGGCTGTGTACACTTCCGTGAATCGTGAGAAATGTGTACAAAGTTGTTAAATAATATCCCATATCGGGAGTTGTAAAGAATATAATAATATATAAATATAATAGTCTATGATCAAGAGTCACCTAATCGGTTAACCAACTTTTGAGAGACAGCGTGTGGTGTACACATTTCTCACTGTTCACGAAAGTGTACACAGCCAAATGCCAAAGCTCAAGGTGGGCCCCAATTTCAACCTCCACGTCATTCATGTGAAGGAGCAACCAAAGAAGCAACATGCTTCACGTGGCCCCCACCATCATACATACCATTCATTTCATTTCCATTAAGCCATTTGTTATTATCAACAGCCAACTTACCCTTTTCAAAACACACACACACATATATATACTTTATACTTATACTCTTTAGAAATTATACGGGATGTTACACACTTTCCTGCCCCTAGCTCAGACAATTTATACGGGATGTTACACACTTTTCAAAACACACACACACACATATATATACTTTATACTTATACTCTTTAGAAATTATACGGGATGTTACACACTCTCCTGGCCCTAGCTCAGACAATTTATAAGACAAATTAAATACTATGTAGTACAACTGCCCACCACAGGCTGTCTCTCAAAAGTTGGTTAACTGATTAGGTGATTCTTGATCATAGGCTTTTAGTATTTATATTATATTATTTTTAATTACAATCCCGATATAGGACTAAGTTAATCACTTTTTATCTCTTCCGAAATCAATCTCCATGGGTGGGCCCCACGGCATATGCCACGTCAAGGCTTTGAATGAATTCAAAGGCAACAACCCAACTTTGCTTTGCTCTTTCCTTCACGGTGCCCCCCCCCCAATACACATATTGTAACGCCCCGAATCCCAAATACACTGAATTCGAGATGTTCTACAGGATCTTTTCACTTTCTTTAGTACACTTTTACAGGGAAATAAAAACTTTTCATCATACATCAGAGTTTACATCATAATTACATCTTTCTTTTGCACAGCAGAAGTAAAATATAACAATTTGATACAAATACAACAGCATAATGTAATCTTTAAGCATCCATCCTCTTTAATCTTTAACATGATATTTACCTGCATATAAGACTGTGGGTACGTCAGTTTATTCAACCGACGAACATTATACACGGCCGTCCTCGCTTTGCTGGAAATAGTATAACTTAACATTTCATATTTAGCAAACACAAACTTGTCACATTTCAAACTAAAAGGGACTACCCTATTGATGTCGTGTTGTGATTGTGCACTTAGTCCTTAATGCAGTTTATTATGTTACATGACACTAATGCGCACTTGTTCGGATTCTATGCATCCCATACTACATAGGTCCGAGGGCAAGCCCTTATTCGTTCTTCATCTTGATAGGGTTCAATCCCCCGTTATGCCTTAAACTACTACTGTAACTACGGTAGTGTCTTAGATGTCCTATGATCTATGAGCCCATGTTCAGGCAGCCTGGAGGGGAATCCCACGCACTGTCACGACGCATCGAGCAGACAACCTATGGACAATTCAGCCTCCGCCATGGAACAATGGCACCACCCATAGCCACTCGAACATCCCACGAGCGTCGCCACCGGGACGATAATTCCGGAGTAGCGCCCACGCCATGTCTTGACGCATCAAGCAGGCAACCTGTGAATCGCTCTCACACCGCTATCCGTTGGCCCTCATACTCATGTTTTTCTTCTACTTTCATCACATCTCCACTATGTACTAGTCCTTAGTTTTATTTAAAAATCATGAACAAAATAATCACTAGAGTTAGCCTCTCTATCAACCGGACTTATTCATTTGTTTCATCATGACCAACCTTGGTCTAATTTCATTTCAATTCATTTTTCTCAATGCCGGGGAGACTTAGTTACTCTATTTCAAATTTTATTTCACAATCTTTAACTCATGACAATTTCCATGTCGAACTTTCATACTCATTCTTATTTTCCAATTCATGATTACACTTTATTCACAAGTCCACAATGAATACTTTTAACAAAGGTCATATGTATAGCCAACAATTTCTTTTTCCCTTTCATAAATCATGATTTTAATTTCATAATCATACATGAATCCAAACAACTTCATAATATCACTAGTAACATTCCTACTCCACATTTTGCACAATACTCACAATGAGAATAAATAAAATCATGTCACACCACAAGTACTTTTGCCAATTACTTTATAATAACCTATTCCACTTAATCTTTATAAATTATAATTTCCATAAGTGTGTATCTTGTAACCAAAGCTCTAATTATGCCTTTTATTCACAAACCATATTGTATTTCATTCAAATAATACCCAAACCACTCTTAGAAAATTCCTTGTATTTTTATGAGAATTACCATATTTATTTCATAATTTTTGGACTTCAAAAACACCCAAAAAAAAAAATATTTTTCCTTATATGCCGAACCCAAGATTCGAACCAGGCGCCGCACCAAGACAGCACAGAGCCCCGACCACTAGGCCGGTCGCTGAACACGTCCATAGAGCGACTGGGGTCCATATAAACCCTGAGTTCGCTGTTTACTGTTTTTAGGGAATTTAACAAAAAGAAGTGTTCCGCTCGGGATTCGAACTGTGCAACACAGAGAAGCCAACCGGGGTCCAAGACCACCTGAGCCACTGGCTCGGGTTGTCACTAATCCAATTAAAAATCCTTTTGTATTATTTTCGTACTGTTTTAAGAATAACTCGACATTCAAATAACCATAGCTTCTTGTTGCTTTGGTAAAATTTTCTAAAAACTTCCAGATTAAACCCTCAGTCATAAAAGTTCATACCAGCAAAATAATATAATTTTTTGGTGCTAATGAAATGTATTTTTCACCCACAAAAATCCAAGATTTATTTACTAACTACAATAAATTGTATTTTCGACATTGCCATATAATTAATCTACTAGTCTTTTATTCAATTGTTTCATAGTGATAATTTACTGAAATTAGTTCTTAACTCAACCAATATACATGTGAGTTCAATAGTCCATATCCATATCAACATATAAGTCTATTCATCTCAATTTCACAATTAACAAGCATGCATTATGTCTCTAATCACAATAGCAACATCCTCAATTAAATTTTGTTACCATCATAACTTCATATTAATGAACATGGAGCAATCTACATACAACTTAATTTTAACACTAGAGCCATATAAGTTAATCATCACATTTCAAACCATTCACATACTAACTACTCAATTCAAGTGGGCTCTTATTAATATTTTCATGCATCTTGGATGGTTGAAACTAAGCATGGACCTACTTTAGAAATATAAAATATTTTACCCACCTTAAATGGAGAGAAAAACCCAAACAAACGCAACCAAGTCCTTGTAGACGAAAGCACCTCCTCCTAGCCAAAAGCGCTCAAGCTCCAAGCCTCCAAGCCAATGCCGAATGCTTCTTCTAGCTCCAACCGAAGGCTTCCCTCCTTGGTGATGCCGGCCACTCCAAGCAACAAAAGCCCACTCAACTCTCTATCTTTTATAACTCACACAATGATAATACTATAACTTAGAAATACACTTTGCATATGAAAAATTAGCCATGAGAAGGGGGGGTATTTATACTCAAAGATGAGTGAAATGGAGGGCCAAGATTGTCTTGGTGGTTGTTGGATGAAGGGTTTAGATCAAAGTAGAAGTTAGAAGAACTACCCACTTCCTTGAAACTACCACCATGTTCTCCACACCCAAAATCAAAAATCCCTCCAAAAAAGAATGATACCCGGCCTCCAAATAGTGAGTGTGCATTGCACGTGTACGTGTAGTGCACGTGCATGCAACTAGGCCAAATTTGTACATTCTTAAATTGGTACAAAAATAATTTAGTTAAAAAAAATCTTCTTCATGACAAGTTTAATTAAAATAAATTAATTCATGGGCTTTCTTTTTGGGCCAAAATATTTTATAAAAATAAATAAAATAAAAATGCTTTTGGGCTTTTTAAGAAAAGGGCTTTTTATTAAACTAAAATAAGGCTTTTAAAGAAAGCTTTTTGTACTAAAATAATTTGAGGAAAAATATATTTAAATATACACATCATGATACAAATAATCCAAACAAAATATTGCACGTGCACACTACGTGCAAAATAAATAATTTTTCATTTATTGAAAAATCAGGGTATTACACATATCACATTATTCATTTTATTTTTCAAGATAATTACCTATATGCCATCAAAGATTAATTCCACAGCCAACTACCACTTTATATAATCTTATATATATATTATATTTTTTTTAACACGGGGTGTTACAATCCGGATGTATGACATAAAGTTCGTAAAAATTGCTTGAAGAGTTAAAAATGGAGGAGGGTGAGGGAACGGGTACAATTAAATAATACATACAAAATGTACACAAGAATCAATTAGAAAACCAACCCGAACAACAAAAAATCCACCCTAAGACCGGACATGTAGATAACCACCCATATGATCCCGAAAATGTTCAACGGAAAAAGACTAGTCTAGTTATTAAGGAGGAGTTACTTTTTTTCTATTCTGAAGGTAGGAACGTAGAGGAATTTAACCAAAATGCACTAAATCCACATTTTAGAAGAATTTTTAGAAATACACTTGTAGAGATGAGAGATGATTTAGTTGCACTTTTATATAGTTTAACTTGTAGAGTATCATTAACTTCCGATTATTGGAAAGGTTGTAACGATATTCCAATGATGAGCATAACTTGTCATTGGATCGATAGTGATTGGAATATTCAAAAGAGGATCATATCACTTGTGGCTTTGCCGTATCCCTATAGTGGTTTAGTAATTGCACATCATAATTTAGAAGTTTGTGATATCTTTCATATTCGTGATAATTTTTTTTTTGTTAGTTTTGATAATGCATCGAACAACAATGCTTCGATTAATACATTGAAAACACAATTAGTTCCTCTATGTTGATTTTTTTTTTTACGTTAGATGTGCATGTCATATTTTAAATTTATGTGTTCAAGATGCATTAAAAATAGCCTGACGCTTTGTGCATAACTTTAGAAATTGTATACATTTTATTGCTTTAAATGGCCCTATGGTTCAACAATTTAGAGAATGGTGTAAGCTTAAGGGTGTACATTTTAGAAAATTTTCTAAGGATGTTAAACACCGATGGAACTTTACTTATGATTTATTAAATGTTGTTACTCAATATAAAGTCTGTATCAATAATTCTTGTCTTGCAGAAAATTTGAAAGAATTTTAATTGAATGAATAATCATGGTATTATGCCGAATCTTTGTTACGATTTTTAGAACCTTTTAAAATCGCAACTTTGAAGTTTTCAAAATCTTATGATTCTACCTCTAGTAGTATTTTTATTTCATTAATTATTATGATGCAAATTTTTCATGAAATAATTGATGATATTTATATTGGTCATATTGTTAAACCCGCATACGCTAAATTTTGAAGTATTTTAGTCATCCTCCTATGTTGTACCTACTTGCATTGTTATGGATCCTTGTATCACATTAGTGGGTACGAGGAGTTTGATTGAAATGTATTTTACTTTACTTGGAGATGAATCTGAAATTGATTGCAATAAATTTTTAGCTAGTTTTGAATCGACATTAAATAACTTGTATGATTATTATGATAGAACTTTTGTATCTAGTAGTGTAACTACTATAGTTACTTCTTCTTATTCTACTTGTAGAGGTAAGGGTAAGAATAAATTAGACGATGCTTCTTTTAATTTACTTGCTCAAATTCAATCAAAAAAATCTAGGACTAATCAAGTTAATAAATTAAATTGGTATAATCAACAAGATAGTGAGAGTTTTAATGCTAAGATTGATGTGCTACAATGGTGGAAAGAACATGAACATGTTTATAGTATTTTTAAACATATGGGTAAAGATCTACTAACTCCTCCTGTCTCTACAGTTGTTTCAGAAAGTGCATTTTTTACAAGTGGCAGTGTTCTAACAGATTAGAGGAATTGCTTGAAGCCCCAATCACTGGAGATGCTCGTGTGCACGGAAAATCGGATGAAGGCTGAAGATAGCACTCAAGGAATCGGGGTCGACACGTCAACAAATGGAAGCAACTCGTCCGAAGAACAACAACAACAATAGCAAATTGAACAACATCCAGCTAGCATATTGTATGTAACAAATTTGTAAAAAAAATCATAGAAGTTGAAATGAATAATATATACAATTTTATTTCACACTTTCATTCTTTGACACTTATTACAATTATATATATATATATATATATATATATATATATAGGGGTTATAAAAAAATGCTCAACCGGGCCAACCCGCGGCCTGGTTTGACCTGTTAGGGTTCATGGGTTGGCCGGGTCGACAATACCAAATTCGAACTCATTTTGATCCTGCCCGATTAAGCATTCGACTTGACCCGAACCCGCCCAAACTTGGGTTCGACCCGACCCGACCTGATCGACCCGATTGCCACCCTTATGTATAGCTGCAGGTTCAAAGGTGATTGCAAAAGAAAAACGTAAGGGAATGATGTATTTTCTTAGAGACGTGAGAGGCGTTTCTCCTGTATTTGACTCTTAGCCGAAATCGAGTTGTAGGCTGTATTGGGTGCAACCGAGTTCTTTCAGTTGTGGAGGGGAGTTACTAATATAGTGGGAGCTGCTGGCCATGAAAGTGATCATAGAGAGCAAAACGTTGCTGCAGTGAGGATACTTTGCGATATGGCAAACGAAGCTTCAAATTGCTCTTGTGTGGTAGAGAGCACTGGTATCGATATGCGAGGTGATGTTGATGAGGGTAACCAAAATGGGACTGTAGGGGTTGAACAGTCTACGAATATTATGGAGGTGTCGTCCACGGAGACTTCTAGTGCAGATGGTGAATTAAGAGGTTTAAAACTATGTCCGGTGTTAATGAAGATTTTGCGAGTTGAAGAGTCTTGTAATGTGGAATCTGACACGGAATGTTTCTCCGGTATTCGTTCTCTATGCGATTAGTGGAGCACATCCTTCATGAGGCGATGAGGGGTGGCTGGTGCACTCCATGTGGCGGAGTGGTGGATGTGCTCTTCATAATGGCGGGGAATACTTGGGTCTTCCATGAAAGTGAAAGATTGGCAGAGATAATGCAATGTAAAGATTACAATAACTTTGAAGCGTTGTGTATTTGGTCCAAATGAGAGATTGTTAGGATTGTGACCTCAAATAAACGTAGGCACTGAGTACTTAATGTTGGAGAAGAAGAGGAGAAGACGAAGACATCAAGAAAAGACAGCAGCAAGTAAAAGGATGAAGCTGGAGGAGTTGCGGTCGACCGAGAGGGAGTGTGGTAGACCGGTCCTGGCTGAAAGGAATTTTCGAGTGTACATTCAACAGAGAAAAGGGACGGTCGACCATGCAGTCGACCTGTCATGTTTCAGGTGTGGACTTGATACGATGCGGTCGACCGACCCAAAGTGCAATCAACCAACATCAACGCTGTGTGTTATTTGGACTTTCGGATTTTAGGTCCAATAAGCTGTATTTGTGTTTATTTGTTAGTGTTTACTTGGGAGCTATATATATAGCAGTAGATGTGAACTCTAGGATTATCAAGTGTTGATCGAGGAGAGCCGTTGTTATTGTTCAACTTCAAGAGGGAATTGTGCCGAGTGTTTCAAAGGTGAAGGAGAGAGACTGAGAGTTGTAATCTTTTTGTAATCTTTGTATTTCTTGGGGAATAAAAAATATTGATTATCTTTGCATATTGATTGTATTCTTGTGAGATATTACATATATCGTGGTGTCTTGTTCTTAATTTATATAGTTCTTGAAAATTTCTATTGTTTGTAGTATATGAGTTCCGTTTTTAGCCCTATGAGTTGTGGTAGATTTCTCATCTCCTTGAATGGTGCTGCAATAGACACGAAATGCTCTACAGTTATTGACATAATGGTTATTGTATTCCAGTTGATCGCAGTTGATCCATGTACGGCATTCTACAGTCGCTATTTTCGTGTCATTATTGGATTTGTATAATTGTATAATTTAACAAATAAATTAGTAGCAGCTGAAAGCTAGAAACAAATAAATATACGAAAAAACTGACATAGAAATGTGCGAAAGACAGCTTACGTGCATGCGCAAATAAGATAATAAGAGCCGAAAGAAGAGCTATTAGAAGAGTTTTGAGCAATGCACTATGAGCCATACTTTTTCCTGCTATTTGTTTGATATTTTCTCCTATTGATCTCACTTTGAGTGCATATGTGTAGTTACGAACCAAGATATGTAGTTTGGAAAATAAGATTATAGGGGTTTCTAAATTGAGAAAAATTAATGGGAGGGACATATCTTCGGGATTATGCACTTAATCTCAATCATTCAAACCCCATAAAGTGCTCATGGATGGTTGTGTCTAATCAAAGCTCCAATGAATGTCGAATATAGGCTCTCAACGCTCTAAAGTGTTAATACTGATTTGGGGAAATTAGGGTTAGGGTTAATCTCTAGCCGCTTAAGATATTATACCCTGCTTATCAGTATTGGAATATCACAGAGCACTACCTCTAGACCAGCTTATATAGAGATTAGACTGGGTTTAGGGTACTGGGCTTTTAGCCCACTCAACCCGTTCCAATAATTAATACATAACACGTGTAAACCCGTGTTGCCCCATAGAATAATATACACAATATTATCCTATTATATTGAGAATATACATATACATCCAACAATCTCCTCCTATATTCTCAATATATTAGGCTAAGCAATGTTATAATATTGGATCACAAAGATTCAAACATTATTGAATCATAAAGAACATGGATAATAGACTAAATCAATTATAACTTGAATAGTTCAAATATGACTAAACCAAAATAAT
The DNA here is from genome assembly GCA_017893485.1 of Hemerocallis citrina. NCBI lineage: Eukaryota > Viridiplantae > Streptophyta > Magnoliopsida > Asparagales > Asphodelaceae > Hemerocallis > Hemerocallis citrina. The sequence continues at coordinate 166,119,229 of CM030367.1, forward strand.
CAAATAGTTCTAAAACCATATCAAAACAGAATAGTTCACAATGACTAAACCAACTAGAGAGACTGTCATAGTTTCAAAATCAACCAAAGCAAATAAACTTCAAGAACAAAATATGAGTTTTAAGCTCATGAACACAAGAGTCTTAAACTCAACAAAAGTTTTATCAAGCAAGTGACAAAGTTATTCCTCAGAGAAATAAACCAAAACTATATCCTTGCAAACTGCTTTATGTTTACTCCTCCATTTTGAGCAAATCATTATTTTGAAATCTATATTGACAGATTCAACTCCTCCATCTTTGCTAGCTTATTGAAAACAAGAATATCAAGAGACATATCTCTAAGAATTCTAGCAAATTTCATAAAGTATCTGGTTCTACTAAAGAACTTAGTACAATTCAACGATAGCTTAGCAAAATGTAACGCAAGCATCACAATCAAGTTTCTTTAATAAAAATAAAGAACAAGAACTATTATAGTTTCCACACAAGAACTATACTATGTTTCATATTGGAATGATAGAACAGTCAAATCAATTATGGTTAATTCTGAATCATCAAAATTGGAATGAAACATGAATCCATAAAAGAGTTATATCATCAGAATTGGAATGATATAACAACCATTCTAAACATCGGAAACACATCGACAAGTTTTCATGCTTTCTTTTGGAATAATGAGATGATTCTAAGTAAATTATGAAAATATATAGTATCATCAAAATTGGAATGAAATTATATATTAACAGGATTTACATAGAACTTTTCAAATTATCTAAAGCATGTCAACTGCCTAAAATTGATGCTTCAGTTTGAACTTCTCTATGGCTCCAATTGGATTCTAAATTTCAAAACAACTTGGATGTTAAAGCTTTTGACTCAATAGCTTTTAACTCCATTTCCCCCACAGTTTTGATAATTAGATCACTTTCAAGTCTCTTAGCAAGAGCATTGGCCATACTTGTCACAATTGTACTTTATCTATGAGAAAGTTCAACTAGGCTTCTTTCAGCCTTAATATACTCCTCTTACTATTATAGAGTGAGTTATGAGCTACAGTGCATTATAGCTTGATAGTCGCATAACAGAATAGAGAATTTACATTAAACTTCTCAAATGGATGATTAGCAATAAGTCATTCAATCCACTCAGCCTCTTTCCCTGCAGAGGATAACACATAGAGGTCTGATTTCTTGGATGAGAACGCAACACTTGTTTGCCTATTAATCTCCATAAATTTTTTCTGCTCCTACTAGCGTGAACACATATCCACTAGTTGTCGACTTTCACAAAACTTTGAGTAGCACAAAGCAAACTCTTGAGTACCACTCAAGTATCTCATTAGTCTCTTAAGGACACTCAAATGTGTATGGGATTATTAGTGAATCTGCAGATCATACCTACCTCAAAGGCTATGTCTATTCTAGTGCAGATCTTTGTATACATGAGACTTTCAATTCTTTTAGAATGATCTACCTGTCTCAGAGTTGCACCATCATAAGGTGTCAACCTTTTATCATAATCATAAGGTGCTTCAAAACACACTTTCAATCACTATGTCCCCACTTTGGAAACACATTATTGATTTATCGGGTTTGACTAAGGGTTATCCCTTGCCAACCAAAACTCACCCTTATACGTAATATGGTGACCACAATACTTAGGTGTTTCAAGCTAAATTTATTTGGATAGCACAATTTAACTCCATTTATAATAGAGATGTCACTTCCAATCAACAATCATGTCAATAAAACCAAGTAAATAATAGCCATTATATTTGACACACCACAAAGTTAAAGGCACTGATCTGAATTACTTGATTCATATACTAGGCTCTTTAAAAAATTTGTCAAATTATTTATACGATGCTATATTACATGTTTCAAAGCATACAATGATTTTACTAAATTGTAAATCTTGTTCACTAAACATATTAGTCCAAAACTTTCCAGTACAAAACTATTCAGTGCAAAATATCAAGTACAAAACTTTTAAATATCTTTTATGAATGACAAAATTTTCAATAGATGTAAGGGTAAGAAGAATACTTATTGTAGCAATATGACAAACATGTGAGTAGACATCAAATAAATCTACCCCACTTTTCAGTCAATCTGTTAGCTACTAAAAAGCATTAAGATTGCTACTGAACAATCAAAATTAAGTTTCTTCTACAAAACCCCACTTACTTACTATAGTTTTAGCCTCTTTCGGCAGATCAACTAAATTGAAGTATTATTGTATGACACATAATCACCTCACTGTCTACTAAAACTCTTCTTAGCTTATTTGTCATTCAGGTTTTTAAGTGTCAGTAAGACTAGTTCTTGATTCCAGCTGTGAATCATTGAACGTGTTTGTAGGACTAGACTATTTCATATATTTATCTTTGATGAACATATCCTCAAAGAACTTTGCAAATCTAGATTCTTCTAATACAAATTAGATAGATCCAACATCTGTCCACAGAGCTACATTCTGCACTTTCTAAACACACAAATATTTGTTGTAGGTCATACTTTAGGCCTTCTAGGGTTATGTACTCTAACAAATGTATCACAACACAAATTTTCACTTTAACAAAATTATTTGTGTTTTCATGCTATGATTTACAAGGTGTATTCAATTTAAGGTGTAGTAACACATTAGAGATATGATTAACAATACAACATCACTCATTATTATACAAGACAAACAACAGTCAATAATATAGAATTCAACATTTCACTAAGAGTTTGATTCTAACTTTTATCAATACTGTTTGATTGTTGTAAGTAGAGTGCAGTGGAGATTATGCCCAATGCAAACTTCTCTAAAGTTGTTAAACATATTCACCACCTCCATCAACACTGAACCCTTGATTTTTAGCATTTAAGTAGATTTTAATTTATCACAATAACGAGTGTTACAGCCTCCATATGTGTATGACAAACATTCAATAATCATCTACATAGGTGATTAAATACTTCTGACCAACAATCGTCTCATATAGTCACAAAGCTACTGAGATCACAAATATCAGAATGTATTGACTCAAGAAGTTGTGAACTCCTAAAGACCATACTAAATGATTTTCTAGTAATCATAATCTGAGCACAACTTTTATATTTGTCATATTTAATGAAGTGTCATTTGGCAGAGTTATGAGTTTTAACAAGAACAAACAAATTAATATATAGTTCGCAGTGATTCTAAATTTCAAAACAACTTGGATGTTAAAGCTTTTGACTCAATAGCTTTTAACTCCGTTTCCCCACAGTTTTGATAATTAGATCACATTTCCTCACAGACAATTGAATATATATTTCTCAAATCCTAGCCAATTATGCTAGGTTCAAGAACATAATTAGAACTATTATTATTAATTGTCTCATTTGTTAAACTCAACTTATACATACAATTGACAAGAGTTAATACAAAATTACTCTATCACATTTTTCAAAAATTATTTGCTTTCTCTAATGGTTCTAACAATGTCCACTAGCTCAAACACATTGAGCAAAGAGTTCTTTCTTTACTCGTTCTTCATCATCTTCATAACGCTAAATGAGATAATGACTAACATATTATAATTCAACTTTGCACACACAGTACAATGAACGAGAGGAAACACAATGTAACTAGTAGAGTCATATTCTATATTAAGAGATGCTCTCTCCTAAGTTACAGACATTTGTTATACATCTCATACAATTTTATTTTATTTTAAATTTTAGAGAGGCAAATATGTAATCTCACACAAACTGCAAACAATGGATTTGTCAAAATATCTATACACGTAGTATGATAAGACACTTAACAACCCTAAACATGCTAGTTTTCCAGAGCGAGAATAACTATGATCTAAAACTCTCAATCATATGATTAAACGCACAAAACGTTAACACATTCATCACATGAAAAATACTGAGAAAATTAAAGTAGATCATACCGACACTTCAAGTTAGAAGTGGTTTTCCAAATTCGATGGAGAAGCCTGCGTAGTACAGACTTATCATACCATGATGCAAATCCATCGTCTCCAACATACACAATTTGTAGGTAACATTAAAGTTCCTACATTCATCAAATTGTTAAAGATTAGCCAATTAAACAAATTATTAGTACAATCTAATTCTAGCAACAATTTAATTGGAGATACAAATTTATAGTCAACATCTATAATTTAACTTATCAAAATGGATATTTGATTTTTAGCACATAGCTAAAACAATTGTTCAAATTTGCATTTAATTAACCAATGCTTAATACGAACAAATAATTAAATAACAATTTAAATTTGGTGAAGAACTTATCTTTAATTTAAATCTGATCTAACAGTCCAAACACCAAACAGCAATCTCCAACCAATAGAGTAGCTGTTGGACTGGATCTGAATCTGGATCTGCTCCAACAACCTGAACACCAAACTCCAAATTCTCAACCAATGAGAATTCTTGTTTGGTCAGATCTGAGTCAAACTCAACTGCCAGGATCCCCTCTCTAGCCCGAACACAGAACAGCAAGATTTGAAGCCAATAGCCTTCTTATTTTGTCTGATCTGAGCCACACAGCAATTAACAAATAATTGCCTATCAAGCCCGAACACCAAACACCGAAAAAAGGCCAATCGAAAAATTGGATCTGGCTTCTCCCTTTCTTCTCTCTGTTGCGCTCGAGAAGATGGAGAAAAAGGGGGAAGGAGGTTGCTGCAGAGGTGGTCGTTCGCTGTGGCATGCGGCGATGTCGGAGGCAGGGGCGGCGGCGTTGACCAGCGCGGCACCGGCTGCGGTTTCCGACGCACGTCATCTTCGACGGCACCAGCGACGTCGGAGGCAGGGACGGCACCAGCGACGACACTCAGAAGAATTGCAGCCTTCCACCAAAGGTCGAAGCAGAGAAAAGAACCCTACCAAATCGCCATTAGCGCTGATGTGAACCCCTTCCAAAATCGCAGGTAAAACCCTAAGATCTGTTCTTCGAATATCGATCAAATTCAATCGAGATTCCAAAAACGCAGAAGCTATTTCTTCTTTTCTTAATCTCAAAAACTAATGGTACTATCTTAAGATTGTTAATACTGATTTGGGGAAATTAGGGTTAGGGTTAATCTCTAGCCGCTTAAGATATTATACCCTGCTTATCAGTATTGGAATATCACAGAGCACTACCTCTAGACCAGCTTATATAGAGATTAGACTGGGTTTAGGGTACTGGGCTTTTAGCCCACTCAACTCGTTCCAATAATTAATACATAACACGTGTAAACCCGTGTTGCCCCATAGAATAATATACACAATATTATCCTATTATATTGAGAATATACATATACATCCAACATAAAGTACCTACTATATATAGAGGCTTCTTCGGTTGCAAATGGGTCTGTGTGCACAGACCCGTGCGGACTTTAGTCTGGGCTGTTGGATCTTGATCCAGCGGCTCATATTTTTTTAATAAAATTTTGTCTTAACCCACCGCTTCCAACGACGGGTTAAGGCAAAATTTTATTTTAAAAAATTACTTTAGCCCTATATATATATATATATATATGTCTTCTGTTGTACACCACTTATGCTGCACACGGCGTGTGCACTCGGCCTTCCGGCCTTCGTATCGACGATCCGAGCCGTACACATTGATCTACACATCTAAATTATGTAAAATCAAATCATTTGAAATTCATTTGCCCATCGATTGAAGTGTTACAAAATTGCATGGCTGAAAATTATTATTTTTTATAGTCACATGATGGATGGGCAAATGAATTTCAAATAATTTGATTTACATATTTAGACTAATTTAGATGTGTAGATCAATGTGCACGGTTCGGATCGTCGATACAAAGGCGGGAAGGTCGAGTGTACACGGAGGGGTGGTGCACAATGAATGATTTTCCTATATATATATATATATATATATATATATATATATATATATGTGTGTGTGTGTGTGTGTGTGTGTGTTACCGCTAAATCTGGTGTGGAGGCAAACAGATAGAATTTGTGGATTCTTTGGAATGTTGAATAGTCAAACCTGAAGCCTTTCCACCGGAGTTTGGCCGTTATCTCCCGCCGTTGAGCTGCAAAAAGTGCGAAACACCGGGGTTGATCCCGGCGACGCACCCTCCGACGCTGAAGTCAGTAATCAGAAAGATTATGAATGAGCTTTTACTGGCAAAAGATTGATTACCTCTTAATCGTGGGGGATGAGGGGTATTTATAGCCGCCTTATGGACCAGTTTCGGGATATGATCAAATCCCTACTTCTCAGTGAATGGATAGAAGTGAATCAGGACCGTTGATTACGTATAATCATAAACCTTAATTCTTCCCAGCTGGACCGGGTTCTTTGCAGGTTCGAACCCACACCCAGTTAAGGCGGAACCGTTCGTGGGCTATTGGATCTTTGGAGAAAAGACCCAGTACCCATTTCAGACCTGCCTGTAGGTGAAATTACCATTTTACCCCCGAGCTTTGAGATTCGCGCCCAATTTGGATGGTTCTGATTTAACCCTATTTTTAGCCATATCACGAGCCCCCCACTCCCGAAGACTAAGTCTAATCAGCATTTGGGGGGTAGTTTTACTGTTTTAATGGCTTGCGGGGTTGTATCGGAGTCCAAATGAGGGGTGTCAAATCTTTGCATGAGGTATTATGGCGAGTTTCAGAGCTAGTTGCGTGCTCAAGGTTGTTCTTGAGCTCTCCCGGACTTTTGGTGATTTCTCTTAATTTTTATCTCTTTTTCGGACCATTTATTTAATTTTGCGAAGTGGTGATTTATCGTTCGGGGGCCTCAATTAATTATTCCAAGCAATAATTATTTACCCAGGGGCTCAGAAATATTTTCCCGAATTTATAATTATTTTTTAGAATTTTTAATCAATTTTTCCGAGTTTTTAATCACTTTTCGCAAATTTTTAAGTAAATAATTTGATTTTAATAAATAAAAAATTAATTTTTATCCCGATTTATGATGTGGCACGATCTGGGCCTTCCATCTAGCTTCAGCGCGAAATTCTGAGAGATTGGACGACTCGTGTCGCTCGGTGCTATTTTCTTCACGTAAGCGGTTCAGATCGCCAGTTGCTCGGATTCCGAGCGACGTGGTTCGGCGTTGTTTTCTCCATATGAACAGCTCGGATCGCCAGTTGCTCGGATTGAAATTTTGAGCGACATGGGGTGATCTGAACCGTTCATCATGGCGCGAATCACGAGGTGAGAGGTTCAGATCACGAGAAAATACTATATTGCCGTTTTGTGGACGTGGCGTGATCTGAGCCGCTCATCATCTTCCGGCGTGAAATTTGAGACAATCTGACGGTTGGGGTTGCTCGGTGGCATTTTTTCTTCAAATGTGCAGCTCGGATCGCCAGTTGCTCGGATTCTGAGCGACGTGGCTCACCGCTACTTTCTTCATGTGAGCAGCTCGGATTGCCAGTTGCTCGGATTCCGAGCGACGTGGTTCAATGCTACTTCTTCATGTGAGCAGCTCGGATTTCGAACAACGTGGCTCACCGCTACTTTCTTCATGTGAGCAGCTTGGATCACCAGTTGCTCGGATTCCGAGCGACGTGGGGCGATCTGTGCCATTCATCACGAGATCTAGCACGAATCTTGATGTGAAAGGCAGTGTGGATCTCATGAAAATGCTATCTTGTCATTTTGTGGTCGTGGTCCAATCTGAGCCGCCTGATCAAGATCTTGCACGATTGTTGAGGAGAAAGTTGTTTTTCTCCAATACGCAGCTCGGATCGCCAGTCGCTCGGATTTGGATTCCAAGGGACGTGGGGCGATTTGAGCCATTCATTACAGGATCTGGTGCGGATCTTGATGTGAAAGACGGTGTGGATCTCGAAAAAATGCTATCTTGTCGTTTTGTGGTCGTGGTCCAATCTGAGCCGTCTGATCATGATCTTGCACGATTGTTGAGGAGAAAGTTGTTTTTCTCCAATACGCAGCTTGGATCGCCATTCACTCAGATTTGGATTCCGAGGGACGTGGGGCGATCTGAACCGTTCATCACAGGATCTGGCGCGGATCTTGATGTGAATCTCGAGAAAATGCTATCTTGTTATTTTTTGGTCGTGGTCCAATCTAAGTCGTCTGATCAAGATCTTGCACGATTGTTGAGGAGAAAGTTGTTTTTCTCCAATACGCAGCTCGGATCGCCAGTCGCTCGGATTTAGTTTTCGAGGGACGTGGGGCGATCTGAGGCGTCCCTCGACAGTTCGGTAAAGTGCCTCGGCGGCTCGGAGCTAGAGGCATAGCCGAGTGGTGCAGCCCAGTCTGAATCACCGTCACTCTTATGAACCGTCGTTTAGCCTTCTTTAACGTCTTGAGGTGGGCCTTAAGAGTCGCAACTCTACGTTACAAATCCCAAGAGTCGTTTCTTTTACTGTAAGTTTTCACCTCCCCCACTCTTTATCTCATTCTTTCACTTTCAATTTTACTTTCACTTTTACTCTTTGCTAGTGGTATTTTTGCTCTCAAGCGGCGCTACTAGCTTTTGTGGCAAGGCGAGTTTGGATTCCGGCTATCTTTTCCGGCCATACACGTCACTTCAAGGTTAGTCTTTTCCCCTATCTTTGAGAATGGTTAGAATATCTTCTGGGGATGAGACCACAACCTCGGACCAAGACTCCGGCCGAGCGGTAGTAGTGAAGTCGAGGAAAGGGAAAGAAATGGTAGATTCGGTCGGGGTGTCGACGATAGTTGAGACTCCGAAGGGTGAGGGAGAGCTGGGTCGGCATCCGACCGTTTTGTCTAGTGTCGACAGAGTGAGGAGTTACCCCGAGGACATCCTGGAGAAGGTGGTGCATGGGATGACTTCGGCGTATGAGGAGAACGACCCAAGGGACCCTTCCGAGGTGGATGAGATTCCCTCAATCTTGACCAAGGCAGATCTGCACCGGATCAGGAAGGGATTCCGCATTCCGAAGGAGTATGTCCTGCTACTCCCTGGTCCCAGTGTCCGAGCATGTACGGGGACTTCGGCTGACACTTGCATCTTTCCCTATGACGCACTGAATGCTAGTCTTCGGCTGCCACTGCACCCCTGTGTGGTCGAGGTGCTACAGTGGTACAACCTTAGCCCTGTTCAATATATGCTGAACATGTGGCGGCATGTCATTGCCTTCGTCCTTCAGTGCCAAGCGATCGGCGTGCAACCGCAGCTCGTTCTGCTTTGGAGCCTCTATCGCATCTACCGGATGAGCAAGATGGAGGATCGGTATTATCTGTCGCCGAGGAGGGGGGTGAAGTTGATCGAGAATCCGGACTCGATCAAACACTAGAAGGAGAAGTATTTTCTCATCCGAGGTCTCGAGCCGTGGGGCTTCCCGACGTTGTGGAAGGACGGGGTCCCGAAGTGGGCGAAGAAGGAGCCCGTGCTCACTAGGGAGGAAGAAAAGGCGGTGGCGAAGATCCTCGGACTTCCGACCCTTAGTTAGAAGGATATCACCGAGGCAGTCTTGTTCGATGGGGGTCTCAGTCCGATCAACCCCAGTACGCTCCCCCTTCTTTTTTTTGCTTTTCTTACTGTCTTTTACTGTTAGTTATTTTTTCTAACTCTTTTGCTTGGTTTCTTCTTCGTATGCAGAGAGCCCCGGCATGGACTACAAGGCATTGATGGCTAAGACTCACGCGGGGAAGGAGGCAGAGACGAGGAAGAGGAAGAGGACCACGGCAGGGCCTCATTCTGGCCGAATGGTGAAGGTCCCCTCGGCGCCCTCGGCACCTTCGGCACGCTCGGCACCTTCGGCCATCGTGGAGCCGGTGACCAAGGAGCCTTCGGAAATGCCCGTTCAAACCCCTCCGGTCGATGCCCCGAGTTCGTCGAGCGGGGCATTCTCTGTCAGCGCGGCTCTGGCATTGGAGGTGTCGCCACTTACTGCTGAGGCGGAGAGAATCCTTACCGAGGAGCACAAGCATCTCTTCGTCCCTGACTGGAGGGTGATGAAGGTGGACAGATTCCTCGGTGATGGGGGGATATGCATGCAGGCAGTGAAGCACCTGCCGACCTCGAAGGACCATGCCGCGATGCAGGCCAGCACCGTGGGCGATGACGCCCTACAGATTGCTCGGAACACTACGTCGGTGAGTGTAAGCTAAATATGATAACAAGTTAAAAATTTTCCAAGTTTTTTCATTCGGTTCTAATTATCTCTTTCCCTTCGTTTTGCTCACAGACCCTCTGCCACTTCAGCCACATGCTCGAGCAGTTTGCCGAGCAAGAGACGGAGATGAACCTGGCGAACTATCAGGAGAGGTCAGAGCGTGCCAAAGCGGTCAAGTTGTTCGAGGCCGAGCAGAAACTATCGGCTTCACGTGCGGCCAAGGTGGGGGCCTTCGAGATGAAGCTTGCCGAGGCATTGAAGAACTCCGCAGCCGAAACTGCCAAGGTTGAGGCACTGGAGAAAGAAAGGGCTCGCCTCGAAGAGGAGTTGGCCAAGGCCCTGAAGGCGTCCGAAGAGGCGCTGAATGGCTAGGCGATGAAGGTAGCGGAGGCCGAGCAGGCCGTTCGGGATGAGGCCGAAGCCCACATGATGGCAAATATGGAGGATTCTTACGCCCGAGCATTGCAGCATGTGGTGGCACATATCCCCGGCTTTGACAGCTCTTCGTACTACTTTTACAACCCTGTGGACAGCGAGGAGCAGATTCCGCTGGCGGAGCTCGAGCTCGAGCCAGAGGGCGGTGTTGCCGAGGAGGGTACCGAGGACGAGGGGAACGCTGACAAAGCGGTCGTCCATGTGCCGAGTGATGATGCCTCAGAGCAGCCCCATGAGGTGGCCCCCTGACTTAGTCGCCTCTTTTCTTGTTGTTTTTGTTTCTTTTGTTTTGTTGTAACGCCGAGCTGTGGACAGGCCACCGCTCTTATGTACATTTTGAATTTTAATGAAACGACTGACTTTTTGAGACTTTGGCCAAGTGCTGGAGATTTCAAGTGTTGTGTTGTGAACATCTTGTTATTGAAATTTTTTTCTAAGTGTCGAGAACACCCTTTAAGTGTTGAAAACACCCTTCGTTCTGTGTTGATAACTCAAATGTTGTGAACACCTTGAAAATTTCGCTAAGCATCGAAAACACCCTTTGTTCTGTGTTGATATGTTTTAGCTTTCTGATGAACCCAATAATATTCACATTTAGGAGCAATAATCTTAATGCAATTGGACATTTAAATGCTCTATATGTGGTATTTTACTCTTCTTTTCTCTTTTCCATAGGAAACAGCCTAAAAACAGCTAAACGAAGCAAATTCAAGACTAATACAGACTGAGAGGATGATACACAGGGAGCTGCAGAACACAAGTCGACTGGTCCTCAAAGACAGTCGACTGAACAGAAGAGGATGAAATTCCGAAGATGCGCAGTACAGTCGACTTACTCTAAAAGCAGTCGACTTGACAGATTGATTATGAAATTACAGACGTCTCGACACAGTCGACTGATTTCAAAACCAGTCGACTGGTATCCAGCGGAGTTAAAAGATAAAGATCATTTAAGAGCCAGCCTCAGCCAAATCCGAATCAAATGGAAGTTATCCAAACCCAGGTATTCTGCAAATAACAACTCTCCAACAATCAAAGTTAAAGAACCGGGATTTGCAAGTAAGAAGATGGACTCAGTCCTATGCGTGAAGAGATAAGAAATTAGGAACTTGATATCTGCATACAAGGACAAGAGAAACTATAAAAAAGAGAGAATCATCTACCATCAGAGGAGCCATCGACAGCAAGCATCAAGATACTAGCATCAAAGAAAGAGGAGAACAAGTCGACTGCTGATTGGGCTCAATTTCAACATCATACAAATCAGTGTTCTTCTGTTCTTCCTTTACTTTTTATTTTTATTGTAGATTCATGAATTCTATTTTATTAATCAATAAAGGTTGTATTATGTGCAACTAATTTCATAGTTGGGTAGATTGAAACCGTAGTCATGTAGTGCTTACATTCTTCTGAATGCTACTCTATTACTTATTGATTAAACCTGATTGTATTGGCATAGATTTATAATAGGAATCAAACTTGTTCAGAAGTTCTAAGAGCAGTCGACTGAGAGTGACAGCAAGTCGACTGCCATACAGAACCTGAGTTTATCAAGTTTGCGTATTATAAAACTGAATCTGTAATATGAGTATAGAGACGACCCGTATCTCGTGCCCATAACTTGTAACACAGGAATCTTTAGGGGTTCCTGGTTTAATCAACTTGAAGGATCTAGATCTGATACCAATTTCTAGAACATTAAGTGTTTGTTCGTTTCCATTGTTCCTATGCTTCCTTTAAGTGCAACTTAGTAGATACCATGCTAAATACTTAAGGAAAGAAACGAATTAGAGTAGATACCATGCCTAATTCTTGGCCTAGGGAAACATTAACTTTAAGGAGTAGATACCATGCCCTTAAAGGATCGAACATGAGTGATTAGAGTAGTGACTTAGCATTCTTGACTACAGGTGGAAATCAAAGCCCAACTACTTTAATAGATATTCGTGACTCAAATTGTGATGCTACTTAATTTAGATTTTTTTTATCTTTTCATTTCCTTTCAATCAGACTTTTAGAACAAGATTTTATGATTTGCAATTTTCTTTGTTGTATTGATTAGTGAGTTAAGTACTACAATCTCTGTGGGATCGACCCTTGCTTTTCACTACGCTTCTATAAACGATTCGTACACTTGCGAGGTTTTTAATTTGTGTCCAGATTATCTATTTATTTAGATCGTCTGGATTGCACAACACTTTCCAGGTAGTCGAGTCGAGTCTAGTAGCTGGGGCCTCTCGTCTTTGCCCTGACTTGAAAGTAACGAAGTTGGCTCTCTCCCGCAGTCGAGAGTGTCTTTTCAAAAGCGAGTTGGAGCTAGGGCATCTCAAGGCAACACTGAGAGAGTATCTTTCTGAGTTGAAACAACTACGGAAACGAGCTCGAGAGGTTCATCTTGAAGGCGAGGTGGAGTTGCTTCGGAAGACGCTATTCGACGTTACGGAGGAGAAGGGCAAACTGCTGGCTGAGGTTCATGATGAACACAATATTATTCACTTTTTAGAGCAATAATCTTAATATAATTGGACATTTAAAAGCTCTATATGTGGTATATAACTCTTATTTTCTCTTTTCCATAGGAAACAGCTCATAATGGCAAAGCGAAGCAGATGCAGGGATTTAAGGATGATACACAGCAAACTGCAGAGGATCGGTCGACTGGTTTCCCAAAGACAGTCGACTGGACAGGAGAAGCTGATTTTCCACAACTCTCGTCACAGTCGACTTACTCCCAAAACCAGTCGACTGGTATGATCAAATAGGAAATCTTCAAAAGTCTCGACTCAGTCGGCTGATTCGAAGACAAGTCGACTGGTCTGCGGCGGAGTAAACAGATAAGATATTCGAAGATTCACCCAAATCTAATTCCGAATCTATTTGAAACCAGATCTTATGCAACGAATCAAATCTAGAGACTGGGAATTGGCAAGAGCACGTGGTGAACAGATAAGGAAAGAAAGAAGAAAAGAGAAAGATATAAATCATCAAATAAAATAAAGAAGGATTTTGCTGAAAAAGTGGAAACCCTAATTCTCAGCCGTATTCTATAAATATCAGAAAAGAAGCATTATTCAGGGGGATCCGCCAGAATCCATCTATCTCTTGGAAGCGACTAAATCACCAAGTTCCTGAACAAGCAACCAGTGCTTCATTCTATCATCATCAAAGAAGGAGAAGAGGAGAGCCAGTATTCGAAGGCAGTCGACTGTGTGACAGACAGTCGACCTTATTGCCGGACTTCATTAGTTTATTTCTCCTCTCTTTTATCTTTTATGTTGATCATGTATTTGAACTTGTTAAGCAATAAAAGTATTATTATGTGGAACTAATTTCATAGTTGGGTAGATCGAAACCGTAGTTATGTAATGCTATATTCTTCTGAATCCTTCTATGTTACTTATTGATTAAATCTAAATTGAATTGACATAGATTGATAACAGTCAAACTTGTTCAGGAGTTATAAGTACAGTCGACTGAAGGTGAGAGCCAGTCGACTGCCATACAGAATCTGATATTATCAAGTTTGTGAAGTTAGGAATCTGAATCTGTTATATGAGCATATTGAGACGACCCGTATCTCGTGCTTATAACTTGTAACAAGAGAATCCTTAGGGTTCTTGGTTTAATCAACTTGAAGGATCTAGATCTGATACCAATTTCTAGAACTTCAAGTGTTTGTTCGTTTCCACTGTTCTTATGCTTTTGTTAAGTATAACTTAGTAGATACCATGCTAAAATACTTAGGGGAAGAAATGAATTAGAGTAGATACCATGCCTAATTCTTGGCTGAGGGAAACAATACTTTAAGGAGTAGATACCATGCCCTTGAAGTGAACAAACATGAGTAATTAGAAGTAAATTCAGAAGGCAACTTAGCATTACAAACTATTGGTGGAGATCAACAACCCAACTATTCAAGAGATATTTGTGATTCAATACCTCTCATCTTAGTTTTAATCTTTTAGTTCTTTTAGAATATTACAACAACTTTTATTCATTTTTATTATTGGTTTTATTGATTAGTAAGTTGAAGTCTACAATCTCTGTGGGATCGACCCTTGCTATTACTACGATTCTATAAATGATTCGTGCACTTGCGAGGTTTTTAATTTGTGTCTAGTTTTATCTATTTATTTAGGGAACTAGATCTGCACAACAAGTTTTTGGCGCCATTGCCGGGGATTGTTTAGTATTTTTGACTTACAAATCAGTAAAATCTTTTTCTTTTTATTCTATTTTATTTCTTCTTTTTCTTTTTCTTGAACTTTCTTTCAGGTTAAACTTTGCACAGAACCAGATCAGTCGACTGTCCCACAGACAAGTCGACTGTACAGAAGCTATTGTACAGGTGCAGACCAGTCGACTGTCCCGAGGATCAGTCGACTGTCCAGAGGATTTTTCCAAAAAGCAACAATGGGTGAAATTTTTTTAAACCGAGTACCCATGCAAGACAAATTCATTCCTAAGAATATTGAGAATCCTTCTTGCATAGCTTTTCAACCCAAAGTCACAGGGAATATGCATCTATCACCTCAATTACTCAGCATGGTGCCCCACTTCTTTGGTAGAACAGACGAAGATCCGCATCTACATCTGCAAGACTTCTTTGATCTTTGCAGGACACAAAGCGTCCAAGGGCTTACCTCTGAACAAATCAGGTTAATCTTGTTTCCTTTTTCTTTAAAACTTAATGCTAAGTTGTAGTATAATTCCTTGGAATCAGGATCAATTCAATCATGGGAGCAATTGGCAACAAAATTCTTGAAAGAGTTCTTTCCAGCCCAGAAAACCAGACAACTAAAACGGGAAATTCTACTTTTCCAACAAAAAGATGGCAATTTATTCTTCGAGGCGTGGAAGGACTTCAAAAACAAGCTTTTCAAGTGTCCTACGCATAACATACCTAAGGATGACCAGGTACAATCATTCTATGAGGGTTTAAATTACACTAACAAAGCAATTGTTGATTCAGCATGCAATGGAATGTTGATGAGGAAGAGTGCTGAGGAGGCCTTAGAGCTATTTGAAGAACTCAGCGAGAACTCACAACAATTCTCAACAAGGAGGAGCATCTCAAGAAAACAGGGAGTATTCGAAATTTCTCATAATAATAACATGCAATTCGAAATGGAAACCATGAACAAAAAGATTGATATGCTTGTGAATTCAACGATGGGCGGTGTAAAAAACCAACCAAAAGACATTTGTGCAATTTGTTTTCAATCTAACCATACAACTAATTCATGTCCCATGTTTTCTTTCACAGATCAGGGGCACACAAACTACGTAGAACAGGGAATGTACCCGCCCCAGAACAATTTTTTTTCAAACACGTATAACCCAGGGTGGCAAAACCATCAAGACAATCAATTTGCACCAGGGCATACGCAGCAATTCCAAGGCGGGAATGGGTATGATGAGCCAGCACAAGAACAGGAGAAGTTAAATTTCGAATCCACCATTCTTCAACTACTCCAACAGCAACAACAAACCAGTGATCAACAAAGACAGGCCATTCAAAAATTGGAATTTCAAATTGGCCAAATTGCTACGGAGTTAAGTGAAAGAAAGGCAGGAGAATTTCCATCACAAACCATACCTAACCCTAGAGGACAAGAACAGCTCCAATCAAGGACAACACTAGAAGAAGAGACTGAGTTTACAATGTTTGATGCACCACAATTTCCACACGATGATCATGAATGTTATAAAGTTGACGTGGTTCCGGAAATTTGTGACCAAACATTTCAAGAAAATAGCGTTGATCCATTACAAGCAACAATTGCGCACCCTCCACCACTATCTCAAGTTGAAATGGAATACGACGACTGGAAGATTGCAGAGACAGTACTTCACCATGAAACTCCAGAGTCCTATCCAGGTAAGCTTGCATCTGTATTTGAAGAGTTGGTATCTGATAACACTTGTGTTCTACAGGTTAAGTTGACTTATGAAGAGGACAAGTCGACTGATGAAACATACAAGTCGACTGAAAATCATGACAAGTCGACTGCTCCTAGGACACCTGATGAGGAGCTAAAGCCACTACATGAACACCTGAGGCCACTACTTGATTATTTGGGGAACAACCAGACAGTACCTGTGACAGTTGCTGCAAATTTCAGGATGAATGAAGAAGCAAGGCTGCAGGGAGTCTTGCAAAATCACAACGGTGCATTAAGATGGACCATTGCTGATAAACTGATGTCAAGATGGTACGGTCCATAAATTGTTACAAAAGGTTTCCCCCACATGGAGCATTGACGAAAAAAATCAAACGTTCTAAGTGAATGGGCAGAGGGGGGAAAACCTTATAATAAGATGAGTTGTGAGCCACGAGTCATTCAATACATGGCACAACTCATCAAGTCTAGCTGAAGACACGAAACACAGCGCTTATTGGGAGGCAACCCAATTTTTCAGGGGAGTATTTACACTTTCCCTTTATTTCCTTTCAGTTATTCATTATTATTTTTGTTTTAGTTTTTTTATTTCTAGTCTCTCCTTACTAGATGGTGACACATGCCTATTTTAAATTTTCTTTCGAACATTGAGGACAATGTTCCATCTAAGTTTGGGGGTATTAGGGGTAGTTAGTTATATGGAGTCTTTCGATTTTTAGATAAACAATTTCTTATAAAGTAAGAAGAAGGATACTTATTTACTTTAGGATTGTTGAGTTTCAGAATGCCTTAGAAAAATTGTGAGAGTCATGCGATTATACATAATAAACAAATGTGACATCTTTTTCTGGTGATTAGTCCCTTTAGATCTAGTCCTAAATCGAGTTTAAGTAAATAGAGTGATAAAGTATATATATATATTTGAATAAAGTCAATCTACTCTAATGTTTTGAGTGCTTAGTAACTAGGGGTATTCATCACCAATGTTTACCTTTACGTCAAACGGCAACTTAAAATATGAGTATGCAAAGCACTTTAGAGTTTGTGACTTGTTGAGTAACCGGGTGGATACATCACAAATGTTTCGCATTCGCGTCAAAAGGCAAGTGACAACTTTAGAGAAGAGGCTAAAAAAAAAAAAAAAAAAAAAAAAAAAAAAAAAAAAAAAAAAAAACTCTAGTTTGCTACTCGGTTTGTAGTAGAGAAAAAGGATAATCACAGACTGAGAAGTTGCATACTATAACTACATTAATTGCATGACAATCATGGTTAAGTTTGGAGTTGTGAATAGACAATTGCACTGGAGAAAGTGAGTATGCTTGTTTTTACTTTATCTGAAATTGTTTGTAGTTTTATATATGTTGATGTCCACATAATAAGAAATCTTGGTGGTTGAGTCTATTATTATTATTATTCTCCTTATTCATTCTAGTTTGCTTGAGGACAAGCAAAATCTAAGTTTGGGGGTATTTGATGAACACAATATTATTCACTTTTTAGAGCAATAATCTTAATATAATTGGACATTTAAAAGCTCTATATGTGGTATTTAACTCTTATTTTCTCTTTTCCATAGGAAACAGCTCATAACGGCAAAGTGAAGCAGATGCAGGGATTTAAGGATGATACACAGCAAACTGCAGAGGATCGGTCGACTGGTTTCCCAAAGACAGTCGACTGGACAGGAGAAGCTGATTTTCCACAACTCTCGTCACAGTCGACTTACTCCCAAAACCAGTCGACTGGTATGATCAAATAGGAAATCTTCAAAAGTCTCGACTCAGTCGGCTGGTTCGAAGACAAGTCGACTGGTCTGCGGCGGAGTAAACAGATAAGATATTCGAAGATTCACCCAAATCTAATTCTGAATCTATTTGAAACCAGATCTTATGCAACGAATCAAATCTAGAGACTGGGAATTGGCAAGAGCACGTGGTGAACAGATAAGGAAAGAAAGAAGAAAAGAGAAAGATATAAATCATCAAATAAAATAAAGAAGGATTTTGCTGAAAAAGTGGAAACCCTAATTCTCAGCCGTATTCTATAAATATCAGAAAAGAAGCATTATTCAGGGGGATCCGCCAGAATCCATCTATCTCTTGGAAGCGACTAAATCACCAAGTTCCTAAACAAGCAACCAGTGCTTCATTCTATCATCATCAAAGAAGGAGAAGAGGAGAGCCAGTATTCGAAGGCAGTCGACTGTGTGACAGACAGTCGACCTTATTGCCGGACTTCATTAGTTTATTTCTCCTCTCTTTTATCTTTTATGTTGATCATGTATTTGAACTTGTTAAGCAATAAAAGTATTATTATATGGAACTAATTTCATAGTTGGGTAGATCGAAACCGTAGTTATGTAATGCTATATTCTTCTGAATCCTTCTATGTTACTTATTGATTAAATCTAAATTGAATTGACATAGATTGATAACAGTCAAACTTGTTCAGGAGTTATAAGTACAGTCGACTGAAGGTGAGAGCCAGTCGACTGCCATACAGAATCTGATATTATCAAGTTTATGAAGTTAGGAATCTGAATCTGTTATATGAGCATATTGAGACGACCCGTATCTCGTGCTTATAACTTGTAACAAGAGAATCCTTAGGGTTCTTGGTTTAATCAACTTGAAGGATCTAGATCTGATACCAATTTCTAGAACTTCAAGTGTTTGTTCGTTTCCACTGTTCTTATGCTTTTGTTAAGTATAACTTAGTAGATACCATGCTAAAATACTTAGGGGAAGAAATGAATTAGAGTAGATACCATGCCTAATTCTTGGCTGAGGGAAACAATACTTTAAGGAGTAGATACCATGCCCTTGAAGTGAACAAACATGAGTAATTAGAAGTAAATTCAGAAGGCAACTTAGCATTACAAACTATTGGTGGAGATCAACAACCCAACTATTCAAGAGATATTTGTGATTCAATACCTCTCATCTTAGTTTTAATCTTTTAGTTCTTTTAGAATATTACAACAACTTTTATTCATTTTTATTATTGGTTTTATTGATTAGTAAGTTGAAGTCTACAATCTCTGTGGGATCGACCCTTGCTATTACTACGATTCTATAAACGATTCGTGCACTTGCGAGGTTTTTAATTTGTGTCTAGTTTTATCTATTTATTTAGGGAACTAGATCTGCACAACAGTTCACCACCTGAAGACAGCAGAAGAGGACCTTTTGGCGGAGGAAGATGAGCTAGCAGCTACAGGGGGTAAGTTGATGGTCGAGCGCGACGAGTTGACGGTAGAGGTCGACGAGTTGAAGAGGGTTACATTTGACAGGAGCATCGAAGTTACCGATCTCCATCGAATCATCGCCAACAACTCCGGCACCGAAGGTTCTGCTCGGCTTCCTAGCTTCAAGATAGCTGTGAAGGATGACTCTCTGAAGCAATGCATCGTCGAGCTAGAGGGGGAGGTTGCTCGGCTAAAACCCCGATCGGGACCAGTCAACGTTAGAAGCACTTCGTGTACCCGGGAAGAGAGCGAGCGAGGGGTTTCGTTCTATGAGCTTGCGACTCGCTCGCTTGCGGCTCGGCAAAGTCCTGGTGATGCCCAAAGTGGGGTGGCTATCTCGTCGAGCGAAGCCTCAGCCGGTGCAATGTTGAGAGATACGACTAAGCTTGTTGGCCTAGGGACCTCAACGAGTGCGGGATCCAACAACAAGGTGGATGTCGTCCCTGCCTGACTCTCAAGAGGTATATCCCTCTTCCTAAGAGTCGTTGAAGTAGTCTTGTAATTTTTAGCTTTTCGGACCTTGTAGCTCGTCGTAGATAAGAGTAGCTCATCTTGTAATTTGAGTTTCTTCGAACTTTAAATTTTTATAAAAGTGAAAGATCTCCTTTGTGTTTGTGCTGGCGTGTTCAGTGGATCTTTTGTAGTTGTAAGAGTGTTTCTAAAGGGCGGACCATTTCTTGCTCGCTTACGAGTGGGGTCTTGCCAACCCTTGAGCTCCGAAGGACGCAACCCTATCTGAGATGTCTATCTGAAGGTTTCGCGTCGGTCTCGAGAAAAATCTATCTTGTCATTTTGTGGGCATGACCCAATATGTGCCGTTCATCATAGCACGAATCACGAGGTTAGAGGTTCAGATCACGAGAAAATTGCTATCTTGTCGTTTTGTGGGTGTGGCGTAATCTGAGCTGTCTGATCGAGATCTTGCACGAATTTTGGGGAGAAAATGGTTATTCTCCAATATGCAGCTCGGATCGTCAGTCGCTCGGGAATGTATGCCTAAATATCTTCATCAGTTTTCCAGCTAAGCAAAGTGATGGGGCATTCGTTCAAGTACTCTAAGTATTCTTCTCCCATGTCTAGTATAGTTGTAGAAATTTCGTCAGTCACCCAGTCGAGTGGTTCGGATTCTGATCGCGTCGTTTGAGCAGATTTCAACGGTTGTGTGAGCAGTTCCGAATGGCAAACCACTTCTAGCTCGCTTACGGGCGAGCCTGCAAAGCGGAATCGAACCAAGTTTTGGACTCCGAACACGTCGTTTGAGTAAGTTTCAACGGTTGTGGGAGCAATTCCGAATGGCGAACCACTTCTAGCTCGCTTAAGAGCGAACTTGTGAAGCGAAATCGAGCCAAGTTTTGGACTCCGAACACGTCGTTCGAGTAAATTTCAGTGGTTGTGGGAGCAATTCCGAATGGCGAACCACTTCTAGCTCTCTTAAGAGCGAACCTGTGAAGAGGAATTGAGCCAAGTTTTGGACTCCGAACACATCGTTTGAGTAAGTTTCAACGGTTGTGGGAGCAGTTCCGAATGGCGAACCGCTTCTAGCTCGCTTAAGAGCGAGCTTACGAAGCGGAATCGAGCCAAGTTTTGGACTCCGAACACGTCGTTTGAGTAAGAGCGATTAAAGGCCTTAAATAGAGAGATACAAATAATTACAAGGAAAATATGGGAGAAAAGAAGTTCTTTATTGATAACTGCTAATCGGCTGCTTCTAAGTTGCAAGCCGTTATTACAATGAGAAGGTAAAGAAGCAAATACAAATAAAATGATAGGAATTACTCGACATTTGACGGTACTCGGAGAGGCGTTCAGGCGCTCTCTTGGTATTTCAGTAAATGGTCGGCATTCCAAGTTTTGGGTATCTTTCTGCCTTCAAGGTCCTCTAGACGATACGCTCCGGGACGGATTACTTTGGAAACTTTGTACGGTCCTTCCCAATTCGGAGCTAGCTTACTCTTTTGACTAGGGAACGAGATAGCTAGTATTCTGAGGACCAAGTCCCCTTCCTTGAGATCTGTGGGACAAATCCTTTTGTTGTAGGCCTGCTCAATCATTCTCCTATAATTTTTCTGGCGAATAGAAGCTCTTTCACGGAGCTCATCAATCAGGTCCAAATTTTCTCAGAGTTCTCTGGTGTTCTGCTCTTATCATAGGCAATAAGGCGAGGAGATGGCAGACCGACTTCCAAGGGGATCACAGCCTCGGACCCATAGGTGAGATTAAATGGCGACTCTCCTGTGGGGGTCCGTTTTGTAGTGCGGTAGTTCCACAATACGTTGGGAAGCTGTTCCTCCCATAAGCCTTTGGCCGACTTATCTAGCCTTTTCTTGATGCCGGAGAGAATCTGTCTGTTGGCATTCTCCACTTGACCATTGGACTGAGGATGGGAGACGGAGGAGAAACATTGCTGGATGCCGAGGTCTTCACATAAAGATCGAAAAGCTGCCCCTGTAAACTGTGTTCTGTTATCTGTTATGAGGACCCGAGGTATGTCGAATCTGCAGATCACATTTTTCCAGAAGAACTGCAGCACTTTGTTCACTGTAATCGTGGCCAATGGCTAGGCATCTATCCACTTAGAGAAGTAGTCGATTGCCATGACTAGGAACTTGAGCTGACCCGGAGCTGGTGGAAATGGACCTAGCAAGTCCATCCCCCACATTGCAAAGGGAATTGGACTTGAGAGTGATGTGAGTTGTGCTTGGGGTAGACGGCAAATGTTGGAAAACTGCTGACAAGGGCTGCATTGCCGAACATGTTGCACGGCATCTCTAAGTATGGTAGGCCAAAAATATCCATAGTTCAACACTTTCCTGGCGAGGGACCTCGACCCTGAATAGGCTCCACCTATACCTTCGTGAAGCTCTTGCAAAGCATAAGCAGCTTCTTCCGGGGAGAGGCATCTCAAGTAGGGTCTGCCGTCTACTTGGGTGTAGGAGCGTTTGTACAAGACTCCTGCAACAAGGGTGTACAAGACTCGACGAGCTTTTTTAGGGTCTTCGGGGAGGAGCCCATCCCTGAGGAATTCTATTAAAGGTTTCATCCAGTTGTCCCGAAGTTGGACGGGCAGTGACTCCATCGAGTCGGGGGCTTCTTCTTCTATGCTTGGTCTTAGGAGCACTTCAATCAGGACGGTCTGCTCGAGTCCTTGAAGAGAAGAGGTGGCCAATTTGGAGAGGGCATCTGCTTGGGAATTTTCTTCCCTGGGGATCCGCTGAATTTGTGCCTCTTCGAATGAAGCCATGAGAATTTGGACATTGTCTAGGTACTTAGTAATTCGGTCGTCTCGCGCCTCATACTCACCCAAGACTTGATTCATGACCAGCTGCGAGTCACTGTATATTCGAAGGCGTTGTGCCCCTGCTTTGCGCGCCCTACCTAGGCCGGCTATAAGGGCTTCATATTCAGCTTCGTTGTTGGAGGCCTTAAAGTTGATGCGGATGGAGTTTTGGAGTACAAAGTCATCTGGGCCTGCCAGAATGACCCCGGCTCTGCTCCCCTCGGTGCAAGAGGACCCGTCTACATATACCGTCCAGATGGAAGGCCCGTTTGCTGCTTGACTAACCTCAGGGATGGTGCTCTCAATAATAAATTCAGCTAAGGCTTGGGCCTTAATTGCGGTCCGAGGCTGGTAAGATATGTCATGTTGACTCAGCTCAATCGACCACTTCATTAGACTACCGGAGGTCGCAGGTTTGTGTAAGACTTGCTTAAGCGGCTGATCGGTGAGAACGACCACCAAGTGGGATTGGAAATAGGGACAGAGCTTCCTGGCTGCCATAACCAAAGCGTATGCTATCTTCTCCAATCTTGGATAGTGGAGCTCAGCATCCCAAAGTACCTTGCTCACGTAATAGATAGGCTTCTGAGCCTTGTCTTCTTCCCTCACTAGAACAGCACTGAGGGTTTGCTAAGAGGCAGCTAGGTAGAGGTAGAGTGTTTCTTCGGGGATAGGCTTGCTAAGGAGAGGGGGATTGACCAGATAGGCCTTTAGCTGATCGAATGATTTCTGTTGCTGTTGGCCCCACTCGAAGCCCTTAGCCCCCCTGAGGGCCTTGAAGAAAGGAAGACACTTTTCTCTTGACTTAGACAGGAAGCACCCTATGGCCGCGAGGCACCCTGTGAGCCTCTGAACCTCTTTCACACTTGTAGGAGGTGCCATGCCCAGTATGGCTTTGATCTTCTCGGGGTTGGCTTCGATCCCTCTTTGACTGACCATGAAGCCTAGGAACTTACCCGACGAGACTCCAAATGCACACTTGTTCGGGTTGAGCCTCATATCATGCTTCCTCAACACATCGAATGCTTCTTGGAGATCTGCAACATGGTCGGCCCCATGGATGCTTTTAACAAGCATATCATCAACACACACTTCCATATTTCAGCCGATCTGATTCTGGAAGACCTTGTTGACGAGGCGCTGGTAGGTTGCACCGGCATTTTTCAGCCCGAAGAGCATTACCCTGTAGCAATAGAGTCCTTGATCGGTGACGAAGGAGGTCTTCGGGATATCCGGGGGGAACATTCTGATTTGGTTGTATCCGGAGAAGGTATCCATAAAGCTCAGCAGCTCATGGTCCGAAGTAGCATCGATTAAGGTGTCGATGCTGGGGAGAGGAAAAGGATCCTTCGGGTATGCTTTGTTCAGGTCCGTGAATTCGATGCAAATTCTCCAGCTTCCGTTGGCCTTCTTAACCATAACAACATTGGAGAGCCATTCGGGATAGTTGACTTCTTGTATGAATCGGGCCTTGAGGAGCTTGTCCACTTCTTTCTTTATAGCTTGCTGGCGCTCAGGGGCGAATTTGTGCCTCTTCTGTTGGACCGGTTTGGACCCGGAGCGATGCTTAGGTGGTGGATGAGGAGCTCCTCGGAAATTCCTGGCATATCGGTAGCCGACCAGGCGAAGAGGTCATGGTTCTTCCTGATGCATTGGACTATGTCGGAACATAGGGCAGATGGGAGGGTCTTGCTGATAAAGAACTTACGGTTCGGATCTTGCTCGGAAAAGAGCACTTCCTCCAGCCCATCCACCGGTTCGGACCTAGGTTGGGCGTTCCCCTGGGGAATCTCAAGGGTCTCGAGGGAGAGGAAAGGACCCCTGGTGGAGGTCATGTAACACTTGCGGGCCATCTCTTGACTACCTCTTACTTCCCCTACACCTGACTTGGTGGGGAACTTCATTTTAAGATGATAAGCCAACGGGACGGCCTCTAAAGCAGCTAGGCCAAGTCGGCCTAGAATCATATTGTAAGCAGCTGGGATGTCGACGACCATGAAATCCATCGGCTCTGTCTGGGTAGTAGGAGTTTTTCCAGTGGTCACGTCGAGGGTGATCACCCCTTCGATAGTCACTGGCACTCCCATGAACCCATGGAGTGTGTAACCGGCGGGCTTGAGCCTGTCCCACGATAACTTGTGTCCTTGGAAAGCTTCCAGGAAGAGGATGTTAACAGAGCTACCATTGTCCACCAGAATCCCCTCCACTTTAAAATTTTCCATATGGAGGTTGATCACTAGTGCATCACAATGGGGGGTTCATACTCCCTCCAGGTCTTCATCTGAGAAAGTGACCGGGACTCTGAGGCATTTGGGAGGGGGTATGCCATGAACCGAATTGACTTCTCTTATGAAAGCCTTCCGGGAAGAGTTGGAGGTTCATCCCATGGGACCTCCATGAATGAGATGCAAGATGCATTCCTCTTCAAACTCGGGAGTCTCGTCGTGCCTTTCGGGATGCTTGTTAGCCCCCTAGGGGGTGGAGGAAGATCAATTCGGTCCTTTCTCACAAACTTAGATAGCTGCCCTATTTGGATGAGGGCCTCAATTTCATTCTTCAGGGCCCGACAGTCGTTGGTGTCGTGGCCGTGGTCTCGATGATATCGACACCACTTTTCCTTGTCCCTCTTCTTTCCAGGGGTATTCATCTTCGGGGCAGGAAGCAGAACTCCTTCATTCTCGACCTCCATGAGAATGGTATAAATGTTGGCATTAAGAAGGGTAAACTTCTCAAATCTCGGAGGCGGGCGGCACTGGCCCCTGTTGTCCTTCTGGAGCTTCTTAGCTCCCTCTTCTTCAGCTGCCTTTCTCTTGGTCCCGGAGGAAGACCCCTCAAAAGTGGGGCGATGTTCAGCTTCCTCGGCCCGGGATATACTTCTCGCTTTTGAGAAGAAGGTCAGAGAAGTTTTGCTGGGGCTTCTTGGTTAGGGAGGACTGAAGGCTTGAGTTGAGGAAGTTTGACTGGAAGGTTGCAGCGGCGACCGATTGGTCGAGGGAGGCAATGGACCTAGCTTCCGCAGTAAACCGCTTCACATAATCTCTCAGCTTCTCACCCTTCTTCTGACTGAGGTAGAGTAGCGAAATACTAGTCTTCTCGGTACGACGGCTACTCACGAAGTGGGTGACGAAGAGGGTCTCAAATTGTTCAAAGGAGAATATGGAGGATGGGACAAGACGAGAGTACCATTCTCGGGCCGGACCCTTGAGAGTAGCTAGGAAGGTTTTGCACAGTAGAGCATCAGAAGCTTGGTGGATCAACATGAGGGTCTTGAAGCTCTCGATGTGGTCCACGGGGTCTGACTCCCCAGAGTAAGTTTCAAACTGTGGGGGCTTGAAGCCTATTAGAACGGGCGCCTCCATGATTGTTCGAGAGAAGGGAGGTCGGCTTGGATGGAGGGTCCTTCCTCTCAGTTCTTCTTCTTTATCCAGTTGACCTAGGCACCTCTCCATCTCGTGGAGATGGCGGTAGACCACATCGTCCCTTCGATGGTAGCCAAGCGAGCCTCTGGACTCGTCTTCGTAAGAAGGGGAACGCGGAGTTCGGTGATGGTAGCTAGGGGAATGGCAAGGGCTGTGATGGCGGTGACTCGGAGGTTGAGGAGGAGTTAGGGACCGATGGCGAGGACTTTGGACCAGACGAGTGGGGACCCCCTGAGCATTATTGTTTTTCGGCCAGAGGTTGAGGGCTTGCAAGATTGTGGCTTGGAATTGTTGGAATTCGGCTCGGGTGATAGGCCCGTTTTTGTCCATCGGGGGCTGCCGACCAGCGGGGGAGTGATGCCTTCTTCGATGGTACTCAGGGGACTCTCGCCGCCTTCTGTGAGGAGGGGACCTCCTGTGGTCGCAGCAATGAGGAGATCGCTCATTTGGATGTTCCGAGCAGGTGGCTCCCTCACGGGCCCGCCTTTCGTCCAAACGGCGACAGAGTTCCTCTTTTTTCTGCCGGTTGATGAGGATGTTGCGGAGGTCTTTGGAAGGCCGGGGGTTGTGAGATGCCATTGAGTCGGTTGAAGGGTTATGTATGGAGACGTGGTCATGGTGAAGGGGTTGTTTCTGAGGATTGGGACGAGAGGTCCCTACACCGGTATTCTAGGGCCCGAGCGGAGCCTTTTGGGATTGAAGGTTCTGAAGAGGAGGTTGCTCCTGCTGCAGGGGCTGATCAGGCTGAGGAGGGAGTTGCCCCTGCTGTTGGACGGTTTGGAGGGGGACCTCCTGTTGTGGTTGAGGAGGAGTGGGTCCACGGTTGGACCCTTTGGATCTCAGTTTTCAGGGAAGCATAGCTGGAGGTGATCTTAACCAAGGGAAGATGAAGGATTGCTATTTGTGGGTTCCCACAGACGGTGCCAATCTGTTACCGCTAAATCTGGTATGCGGGCAAACAGATAGAATTTGTGATTCTTTGGGATGTTGAATAGTCAAACCTGAAGCCTTTCTGCCGGAGTTTAGCCATTATCTCCCGCCGTTGACCTGCAAAAAGTGCGAAACACTGGGGTTGATCCCGGCGACGCACCTTCCGACGCTCAAGTCAGTAATCAGAAAGATTATGAATGAGCTTTTACTGGCAAAAGATTGATTAACTCTTAATCGTGGGGGACGAGGGGTATTTATAGCCGTCTTAGGGACCAGTTTCGGGATAGGATCAAATTCCTACATCCCAGTGAATGGATAGAAGTGAATCAGGGCTGTTGATTAGGTATAATCATAAACCCTAATTCTTCCCAGCTAGACCGGGTTCTTTGCGGGTTCGAACCCGCACCCAGTTAAGGCGGATCTGTTCGTGGGCTATTGGGTCTTTGGAGAAAAGACCCAGTACCCATTTCAGACCTGCCTGTATGTGAAATTACCATTTTACCCCCGAGCTTTGAGATTCGCGCCCAATTTGGATGGTTCTGATTTAACCCTATTTTTAGCCATATCAATATATATATATATATATAGAAAATGCTCCATTGAAAACGAATGTAGCGATGAAAACGTGGAAAACTACTTAGGCCATTGTTGGAAACAACGGCCTAGGTGGTTTTCATTTGTTTTCACAACATTTGCGTTTTCAATGGAGCATTTCCATATATATATATATATATATATATATATATATATATATATATATATATATATATATAGAAATCTTCCATTATGCACCACCCCTTTGTGTGTGTGTACACTCGGCCTTCCCACCATCGTATGGACGATCCGAACCGTTCATATTGATCTACACATCTAAATTAGTCTAAACATGTAAATCAAATTATTTGAAATTCATTGCCCATCCATCATGTGACCATAAAAAATAATGATTTTCAGCCATACAATTTTGTAACACTTCAATGGATGGGCAAATGAATTTCAAATGATTTGATTTTACATATTTAGAATAATTTAGATGTGTAGATCAATGTGAACGGTTCAGGTCGTCGATACGAAGGTTGGAAGGCCAGTGCACACGCCGTGTGCAGCATAAGTGGTGTACAAGGGAATACTTCCCCCCCCCCCCCCCCCCCACACACACACACACATTTATTTGAATAAAATTCCACAAAATTGCAGTAAAATCTTGCACGTTGAGTTAATGATGAGGTAGGTACTTGAGAGCCTTAAGAGCCTAGATTCCAACGGCTGAGATCTTCAGTCTTCAGCTCCTGATAAAGAGCTCAGCTCACCATCTCATAATAGACTAACTCTCTCTCTCTCTCTCTCTCTCTCTCTCTCTCTCTATATATATATATATATATATATATATATATATATATATATATATATAGGGTCTTATTCGGTTGCAAACGGGTCTGTGTGCACAGACCCGTGCGAACGTTGATTTGATCCAACGGCCTATATTTTTTTTTATAAAATTTAGCGTTAACCCGTCGTTGGCTACGGCGGGTTATGGCTGAATTTTATAAGAAAAATATTGCCTTAAACCGTCGTTGCCAAGGACGGGTTAAGGCATAGATATAATCTCAGAACTGTATACAGTTCTTCTTTCTCATCGACTTCTCCCCACTCTCAAATTCGTTTTTGGATGAACCCAAACCCACTTTTATCTCCAAAATCGTGAATTTCTCACTCCGGCAACTCCTCTCTCACTTCCCTCCTCTATCATTCAGGCAATTCTCTCTTTGTCTCTTCCGTCCGTTGCTCCCCAAATTGTAACCTCTCCTCCTCCGTTCGCGCCTCCATCTCAGTCCACTCCCCCTCTTCGATCCCCATATAATCTCTCTCTCCCAATCTCTACTCCAAACTTCTAAACCAAAATCTGTCATCCCAAAAACGAAACCCTAGTTTGGCTAGGAGACCTACATTGGCAAAATTCAGATTTATTTTGTAAGGTAATGATTAATTCTTTGCCTTAGTAATTGTAATTGTGTTGATTTTTAAATTATTTTTGTCTCTTTCCAATATTTTACCATATATGAAAATTGCCTGAAAAATTTGTAGATGTAGAAATTTGTAAGTAGTATTTTGATAAATTTACACGGTGCAATAGTTGTTGATCGTTCGACGATATTGTAGATTGAGTTGTATTTATAATCATGCCGTACATATTAAATTACTTAGAACATTTATAGTGCAGTTAGACTAGAAAATCCTGCAAACGATCTCCAAAAAATACGAAATTTTGCAAGTAGGATGACCTCACGTAGCACAATAGTTTTGACTCACGGTTGGAGAGATACGACCGTGTATCGCTTTCAGTAAAAAACCCGAAATAAAGCAATACACAGCCGTATCTCTGGAATCGTGAGTTGAAACTCACTTCTACAAGTTGGGATGGCTTGTGCTAGGTGAATTCAAGCAAGCTACAAAGTTTTATAAAATTTGGATGTCGTTTGTACAGTTTTCTCACGTTACTCGCATTAGAAGTAAATGACTTAGAAAGCTTTTCGTGCGGTTAGACTAGAAAACCGTTCAAACGACCTCCAAAAAATATGAAACTTTGCAAGTAGGATGGCCTCACGTAGCACAAGCAACTCCAACTTGTAGATGTTAGTTTCAAATCACGGTTCGAGAGATACGGGCGTGTATCGCTTTTGCTTGGAAAAAACACAAATAAAGCCATATACGACCGTATCTTTTGAAAATCACTTCTACACGTTGTGGTGGCTTGTGCTAAGTGAATTCAAGCAAGTTTCAAAGTTTTATAAATTTTAGATGTCGTTTGTTCGGTTTTCTCACGGTCCTTGCATAAGACGTAAATGACTTAGAAATCTTTTAGTGCGGTAGGCTAGAAAACCCTCCAAACGGGTTCCAAAAAATACGAAACTTTGCGAGTAGATTGGTCTCATATAGCACAAGCAACCACAACCTGTAGAAGTTAGTTTTGACTCGTGGTTCGAGAGATACGGCCGTGTATCGCTTTCGGTTGAAAAAAATCCAAATAAAGCGATACACGACCATATCATTCGAACCGTGAGTCGAAACTAATTTCTACAAGTTAGGATGGCTTGTGCTAGGTGAATTCAAGCAATTAAGCTATAAAGTTTTATAAATTTTGGATGTCGTTTGTGCGGTTTTCTCACGCACATTAGAAGTAAATGATTTAGAAAGCGTTTAGTACGGTTAGACTAGAAAACCCTTCAAACGACCTCCAAAAAAAGAAACTTTGCGAGTAGGATGGTTTCACGTAGCACAAGAAACCCCAACATTTAGAGTAGCGTTTCGACTCACGGTTGGAGAGATATGGGCATGCATCACTTTTGCTTGAAAAAAACCCAAATAAAGCGATACACGGCCATATCTTTCAAACCGTTAGTCGAAACTCACTTCTACAAGTTGAAATGGCTTGTGCTAGATGAAATCAAGCAAGGTGCAAAGTTATATAAATTTTGGATGCCGTTTGTATGGTTTTCCCACGTTCCCCGCATTAGAAGTAAATGACTTAGAAAGCGTTTAGTGCGGTTAGACTACAAAACCCTTCAAACGACCTCCAAAAAATACGAAATTTTGCGACTTGGATGGTCTCACATCTTACAAGCCATCCCAACTTGTAGAAGTGACTTTCGACTCGCGGTTCGGGAGATACGGGCGTGTATCACTTTTGATTGTAAAAAACACAAATAAAGCGATACACGGCCATATCTCTTGTACCGTGAGTCGAAACTCACTTCTATAAGTTGGGATGGCTTGTGCTAGGTGAAGTCAATCGAGTTACAAAGTTTTAAAAATTTTGGATGTCGTTTGTGCGGTTTTGTAATTCCTCACATGAAGAACTAAATTACTTAAAACTTTTTCAGTGCAGTTAGAGTAGAAAACCCTTCAAATGACCTCCAAAAAATACGAAATTTTGCGAGTAGGATGGTCTCACATAGCACAAGCAACCCCAACTTGTAGATGTTAGTCTTGACTGACGGTTGGTGAGATACGGACGTGTATCGCTTTTGGTTGATAAAACCCAAATAAATAGATTACACACCCGTATCTCTCGAATCCTTAGTCAAAACTCACTTCTCCAGTTGGAGTGACTTGTGTTACGTGAATTCAACCGAGTTGCATAGTTTTGTCAATTTTGGATGTCTTTTGTTCGGTTCTCTCATGTTACTCTATTAATAAGTAAATAAAGTTAAAAAATTTCATCACATTCCGTAACGAGTTTAGTAGCCCTAATTGTTCTCCTTTTTGTTTTCATAGATATGGACAGTTTTGAAGGAAGTTCTGCTGCAGGAGAAAAATTTGTGAGTGCACAACAAATTGGCGAGTTTTTTTCTCATGTTGACGAGTACCTAAAACTGAAGATTGGTATGACATTTCTCACTTTAGAGGAAGCAAAACTTTTTTATTCATCATACTGTAAATGTGCGGGTTTCGCTATGCGTAAGGGTGGAAATAAATATAAGGAAAATGATGTAGTGGATAAATCATATGTATGTAATAAAGCTGGGGAGTCACCAAATAATCAGAATGAAGCTAGAGGGGAAACTACTTCTAGAACGGGTTGCAAAGCTTTCGTTCATGTCAAACTAAACTCACAAAGTAATTCGTTGATTATTTATTCATTTAATGAACCACACCACGAATTTACTTCACCCGGCAGACGTCACTTGCTACCTACAAACCGTGTATTGACAAATACAGATAAAAAAGTAATTGGTCAACTTACCGAAGCTAATGTCCCCATATGCAAACAAATGCTTTTCTTCGAAGGTGTAAGTGGAGGTAATGAGAAAATTGGATTCAGTGAAACTGATGTTAGAAATCTAAGGAGAGACGAGATGGAAGGTTTAAAAGGACACGATGGGCAAATGCTACTTGAGTTCTTTGAATCCAAAAAGGAGACCGATCTTTTATTTTTTTATGATTACCAATGTGATCCCGAAGGACGATTGTCCCATTGTATTTGGGTGGATGGTATCGCTTGAAAGAATTTTGACGTATTTGGGAGTGTTGTTTGCTTTGATGCTACCTACAACACAAACCGATACAGGATGCTATTCGTACCATTTGTTGGAGTCAACCATCATTGGCAATCAATATTCCTGGGTTGCGGGTTCATTCCAAATGAGAAGGCATCCTTATTTGAGTGGTTCTTCGAAAAGTGGTGAGTAGTAATGGATTGTGATCCAGTGGGTATCGTGACAGATGAGGATCGTGGAATAAGTGTTGCAGTTAAGAAAGTGTTCTCAGCCACTGATCATAGATATTGCATTTGGCATATTATGGATAAGCTACAGCATGAAGTGCTTATGTCAAA
This sequence comes from Hemerocallis citrina, assembly GCA_017893485.1. Classification (NCBI taxonomy): domain Eukaryota; kingdom Viridiplantae; phylum Streptophyta; class Magnoliopsida; order Asparagales; family Asphodelaceae; genus Hemerocallis; species Hemerocallis citrina. The sequence goes on from CM030367.1 coordinate 166,151,869, forward strand.
TAACATTGATGAGTTTAGGAATGCTTTGAAGACTATCATCTACATGACGGAATATAAAACTGAATTTGAACAGAAGTGGAAAATTTTGATTTCGCAATACAAATTTGGGAGCAACATATGGATGAACGATAAATTTGAGATTCGCGAGAAATGGGCTCCCGTGTATGCAAGAGACTCATATTGGGGCGGCATGTTGAGTACCCAACGTAGCGAATCGCTACATTCATCCTTGAAGCAACATACTCATAAAAAGTACTCATTGCATGAATTTGCCGTCATCTTTGACCGAGTCTTAGTAAAAAAAAGACACGAAGAACTTAAAGAAACTCATCGTAATCGCGAGGAGGGGCCAAAATTGAAGACCGAATGGGCGTTGGAGTCACAAATGGTGGAACATATACACTAAAGACTTTCTACAAATTCCAACAAGAACTTGTAAAAAGTTTATTACTTAATGTGAGTGTCATTGCAAGAATGGATACACCGGATAGTTCAGCTTTTTCTGTAACGATTTGTGGAAATTCAGAACCGGGGAAGGTGATTTCTTTTTGCAAAATCTGTAAATTAGCTAAAATTCCATGTATGAATTCGTAGGTATTCCATGCAAACATCTATTGGCAGTTCTTCGGTTCACCGATCACACCGCACTACCGGAGCAATATATTTGTAGACGATGGACCCGGGATTAACTGACAAGAAGCAGTACACCCGTTCCCAATTTTGCCTCTCGTTATTGTGATTGAGTATTCACTCAAAACAGTTGGTCGATCTAGGTTGTTCTTCAGAGGGAGTGTACAAGTACATGCTCGACCACATGCTTAAGGGAATCGAAGGCTTTTCTCACATTTAATCCGGGAATAGCACACCACACGAAGGTAGCGCACAACCAGAGAGTGGTGGACATGCACCGGTGGGGGACCCTGTACAATGCACCACAAAGGGGAGGCCTAGAGGGAAGAGGTTGAAGTCCATAAGAGAATTCCAAAAAATGAAGAGATCTAGACTTTGCAAGACATGCCTTCGTGTCGTATGTCACGAGTCAAGAAATTGCCCAAAAAATATGCCAAGATAATATATCCAAGACTAAGTATTTGTTAATTTGACTCAATCAATCTGAACATGTTATTGTTGTTGACACTAACCCATTCTTATCCCTTATTTAGTGGATCAGTAGCATATGAAGAAGCTCCAATCGCTAGAGAAAGTGATGACGATGAAGGTGAAGATTCGTGCTAAGGGGTTTTTCGTATTATGGATGTCATATTAAACTTTGAAGATAAATTTTTTGTAATTGCTTATTTTTGTCTTTCGATTTGTAGAGAATTATTAATTTCAACTTTATTATTTGTTTTTTTTTTTGTAGGTCCGGAATGAAAGCTGATCGTGTCCATGGAAGGAATCAATTATTGAAAAGTTCTACACTTTTGATTGTATATATATGCTCAATTCAACGTTTTTTAATTTATAAATAGATACTGGTGTATTTAATCTGAGTGCAATTTGTGTATGTGTGCACTTTCTGTATTTGTGAAATATATATGTTGTTGTGGATGTTGATGTTGTAATTGGTTAGCGAATGTTTATTTCTGTTGAAATTTGTGAATTTTATGTATCTGTACAAATTCTGTATTTGTGCACAATATATATGTTGTTAGTTTTTTTTTAATTTGTGGAAATCGGTGGAAATTTGTGGAAACTTACATTTTGAAGATAAAATACTGCCAAAATCTTCCTACCTAGCCTGTTATTTAGGATAACGAGTTTAGTTAACTTACCCCGTTATCCACAATAACGGGTTAGGTTGATTGATATTTGCAGTGTCTTCGCCTTTGTGATACAATCTTCAAATTTTGAAGATAAAGTTCGGACAGTATTGGGATACTTAAACCGTTATTGGAGATAACAGGTTAAGTGAGCTTAATCCGTCATCTCTAAAAATGGGTTAGGTTGGTAGATAATTCCAGTGTATTTACTTTCTGTTGTACAAACTTAACATTTTGAAGATAAAATACTGCCAAAATCGCACAACCTAGCCCATTATTAAAGATAACGGGTTAAGATAACTTAACCCGTTATCCACAATAACGGGTTAGGTTGATTGATATTTGCAGTGTCTTCGCCTTTGTGATACAATCTTCAAATTTTGAAGGTAAAGTTCGGACAGTATTGGGCTACTTAACCCGTTATTGGAGGTAAAGTTCGGACAGTATTGGTGGACAAGTACAAAGAGCATTATTACAAGGATCATGTGAATGAGGTTGGAATGGAGTTTTATCAACTCATGGATTCCATAACTTGCACCACATGTAGATCCACACATGTAGAACCCAATAAGGGAAAAGATTCATTGCGCTTTAGAGTGGAGAGTCATCAGATCCAACATTGAAAAAAGCCAAAGTCCATAACTTGCCTACTATTACATTTCACTCTACAAAGTGGGCACCACATGTAGAACCCCACATGTAGAACCCAACAAGTGAAAAGATTTAGGGCGCTTTAGAGTGGAGAGTCATTAGATCCAACATGGGAAAAACCTAAAGTCCATAACTTGTCTACTATTACAATTCACTCTAAAAAGTGGGCACCACATGTAGAACCCCACATGTAGAACCCAATAAGGCAAAAGATTTAGTGCGGTTTAGAGCGGAGAGTCATCAGATTCAACTTGGGAAAAATAATAAGTCCATAACTTGCCTACAATTACATTTCACTCTACAAAGTGGGCATCACATGTAGATCCCCACATGTAGAACCCAATAAGGGAAAAGATTCACTGCGGTTAAGAGCGGAGAGTCATCAGATCCAACTTGGGAAAAAGAACAAGTCCATAACTTGCCTATTATTACATTTCACTCTACAAAGTAGGCACCACATGTAGAACCCAATAAGGATAAAGATTCAGTGCGCTTTACTACCTCTCACTACAAATATTAACCTAATTAATGAAAACCCAAAACAACCTATTACTACAAGTATTAACCCTACCCCTAACCCTAACACATAACCCTACACTAACCCTTAACCCTACCATAACCCTAGCTTACCCTAACCCTACCCTAACCCCTATTAACACTAACCCTAACATTACAATCACCCTAGCTGATTTATTATTACCACTTTGGGGGATATGTTTAGGGGTTAGGGGCTAAACTGGATAGGTATACGCACTCCAGAAGAAATTACATATTAGGAATAAAAATATATATCAAAAATTGATTTTTACGAATGAAAATATCATATTTTATTTTCTGGATTTTTTTCCACATTTAACCTTAAAGATTTTATATTGGTTAGTTACGTGGCTATAAATGGAAATTAATAAAAAATATAAACGATGTACAAGCATATGAATGCCACTTTGTAGAGTTTAGGAGACAATGTTCGTAAAGAGTGGAGTGAGCTTTATGATTTACAAACAACATATCTTTCTACTTAACCCGTTACTGGCGATGACGGGTTAAGATCACTTAACCCGTCATCGCTAATAACGAGTTAAGTAGAGAGATATTGGCAGTACTTTATGAATATAAAGTCTGTAGATGATGAAGTCCTGCTAATATCTCTATACTCAACCCGTTATTGGCAATGATGGGTTAAGATCACTTAACCCGTTATCGCCAATAACGGGTTAAGTAGAGAGATATTGGCAGTACTTTGTCAATACTTAGTCTGTAGATGATGAAGTCCTGCCAATATCTCTCTACTTAACCTGTTATTGATGATGACGGGTTAAGATCACTTAACCCGTTATCATCAATAACGGGATAAGTAGAGAGATTTTGATAGAACTTTCATCTGTGTGGACTCTATGTGCTTTGGTTGATACAAATACAACTTCACAAAATTAGTTCATTCACAACAACTTCTCCAGATGATTCACACCAATTCAGCAATTCAAATCAATTCAAAAATTGAGTTCATTCACAAAAAGTTAATAACGTTCATTCACAGACCAAAAGCCATGAGTCCACTTCACAACAATGTATATAATAGAATAGATAAATTGACAAAAATTTTAAAGCAAAAATTGACAATGTCAAAATGTTCACAACAAATTCAAATCAATTCAGTTCTCAAGAATTTTCACATCAATTATACAACCCGAAACTTTGTAAATATAGAAATTTTATCAATAGCTTCTTCAGGTTGGCATCCATGCATGCCCAGTATTTATCTACAACAATTTATCAACATAGAAACAAACTATGCATTAGTTATTTGAAGAATAAAATCATCAACCAAATACTAAACTACTAATAACGAACCAATTGTTAGATATTACCTTTTACGGCCACGCGGTTTGTGACCGCTTGGTCTGAATTGATCGGGCGGTGTTCGCTTCCTTTCAGAATTTTGTCATCTGCCGTGTGTCCCTGGGGATTGAGGGTCATCCGACCACTGCTTCTCCTCATCTTCTTCAGGTGGTTGTTGTTGTTGGACTTGTTCTGGCTCGGAGAAGTGAATTCCCTGCCTTATCACGCTCTTTCGCCTAGAATCCGTTGTTGGCACGTTGGCTTTCAAATACGCATCAAGTTGCGGACCTTCACCCACGTCCTCAAGACTACGGCGGCATGGCTTTAGCATCTCCCGTATTAGCTCCTTAACGCTCTCGGGTACCTTACTCTTCAAGATGTGAGTAGCTATCCGAATGTTTTCCCATGTATTTTCAATCTACATTAGGTTGAAAATTTCAATTTAAACAACATGCATACTAAATATATCACCTACCTCCTCAAATAACAATACATGCATACTAAATATATAAAATTGGGTGAAATTTGACTAACCAAGTTCCGATATGTCTCCGCCTTTGGTTGGTACATTGGCTGGAAGGAGGAATATGCCGGAGGTGGTTCTACCTCGGTTGGGGGAATCAGAATCTGCACATCGGCTGGTACAGCAGCCCGTGGGGAAACATACAATCGTGTAATCTACTTGTACCAAATCATGTAATTCTGTTGGTAGGACCCATCATACAGTATCGCGAAGTACATCATGTTCGGTGTCATTTGATACCGCATGGTGTTCCAGTTGGACACATGGACCCGGTGGAAATCAGCCCAATCGAATTTGGGCACTCAACCCATTCCTCTCACCTCGTGCAACTTTTTATCATAAACCCGGACGTCGGGAATCTTCTGCTGATATCCGAACTGCCGCATCACCCTTTCCAGATATTGGAACTCAACAACAAAAAAATTCACAAGTGGTGCGGCCATCAACCATAGCGCACCAGCCAAACAAATCGGTGGAACCCTTTCCAACCTGGCGGTCGAGTACGGTTCCTAATTGACGAACTCATCCCGCAAGTTATCCAACTCATCTCTATAGTAGGTAAGAGATTGGGGTGGGTTATCGACCCACGTGTGCCATCCCGCCCAATATTCTCCTAAGGGAGGTAACAACTCTGGCACCCCCGGATCGGCCAACCAATTCGGTGTCGGTTCAATAATACAGGGACATCCGATGTGGACATCCGATGTGGATGTGTTCCCAACACAAGATTTGCAGTAGTACCATCGGGCCAGCCATTTGTACGGCACCTAAAGAACATGCACACAAATTCCTGTAGAGTAGTGCCAATGCCGCACTCCCCCAACTGAAATGGCCTGCATAACAGAAATTTTCCAACAACCGTAGATACATTAGCGGCACGGTCGAACCGGATGAGTTAGGGAAGATCACTCCCCCGATCATACTAAAGATGTACGCACGAGCATAGTAGATTATGGTTTCCTCGTCCAAATCGAGGGTCAAATAATCCTTCTCAAACTGCAATTTCAACCAACTAATATACAGTGATTTCCCGTCAAAGATTTCATTTCAAAATTTTTCTTCTGTTTCGTCTTTCGCAGAATCTATTTGTTGATATAATAAATCTTCATCATAATCTTCAAGAATATTTTCAAGGATTTCTTTTTCAACGTCCTTTCTTTTTTGTGCCACCGACACCTCATGGTCGATACCGAGCAAATCACGAACAATTGCTACTCGGTCAAAGTCCATGTTGGCCGTGACGGCGACCCTATATATTGGTAGCCTAGTTGTGAGGGCTACATCTTGCAGAGTGACAGTCATCTCACCCACAGGTAGGTGGAATGTATGTGTCTCCGGCCTCCATCGTCGACAAGAGCTGTAAGTAACAGCCGATCCAGCTTCACTGCCCCCATGAATCTAACTCTGTAGAAATCGGCCTCATCCAAGTACGGCGTGATACGGGGTCAAAAGGAAGAACTGCATACTTCCGGAAGTTATATTTCTTAGCGGACCTATCCCATATTGCTTCAGATCGATGTATGTCCTACAACGTGAGTAAGCTTGAGTCCAATGGTCCAGGAGGTGTAATGGAAATCGAGGACGAAGGACCTGCCTCAGCAAATGTAGACTGACGGCCACAAACCTACACGAACAAAGATAAATTTTTTTATTATTGAGATAATGTTGCATATTCATATTTAAAATCAATAATAATAATCAATCTTACCTCCATAATTGGTGCACCACTAGCGCTACCAGAAGGGCTTCTCGGTCGACTCGTTCTAGCCATTTTTCTATGAACAAAAAAAATTAAGCTTAGTTGATAAGCGTTACATCCATTTATCTATCATCAATAAATATAGCGAAATTGTTAACAAAAAAAAAAGCACAAATGACAACAAAAAATAGCAATACAACCCAGTATTGGTCAGATTCACGTATCACATGCCACTCCAACTTGTAGAAGTGAGTTTCGACTCATGGTTGGAGAGATACGGGCGAATATCGCTTTATTTGGTTGAAAAAACTCAAATAAACCGATACATGGCCGTATCTCTCGAACCGTGAGTTGAAACTCAGTTCTACAAGTTTGGGTGACTTGTGCTAGGTGAGACCTACCTACTCACAAAGTTTCGTATTTTTTGAAAGCCGTTTGGACCATTTTCTAGTCTAAACGCACTAAATGCTTTCTAACTTTATTTACTTCTTATGCGAGGAATGTGACAAAACCGCACAAACGGCGTCCAAAATTTATAAAACTTTCCACCTTACTTGGTCTCACCTAGTACAAGCCACCCCAACTTGTTGAAGTGAGTTTCGACTCACGGTACGACAGATACGGCCGTGTATCGCTTTATTTGAGTTTTTTACAACCAAAACCGATACACGCCCGTATCTCTCCAACCGTGAGTCAAAGGTCACTTCTACAAGTTGGGATGGCTTGTGCTAGGTGAGACCAACCTACTCGCAAAGTTTCGTATTTTTTTGAACCTGTTTGAAGGGTTTTCTAGTCTAAACGCACTAAAAATTTTCTAAGTTTAATTACTTCTAATGCAAGGAACGTGAGAAAACCGCACAAACGGTATCCAAAATTTATAAAACTTTACAGCTTGCTTGAATTCACCTAGCATAAGCCATTCCAACTTGTAGAAGTGAGTTTCCATTTCACGGTTCGAAAGATACGGCCGTGTATCGCTTTATTTATGTTTTTTACAACAAAAAACGATACACGCCTGTATCTCTTGAACCGTGAGTCGAAAATTACTTCTACAAGTTGGGATGGCTTGTGCTATGTAAGACCATCCTATTTGCAAAGTTTCGTATTTTTTGGTGGTTCTTTGAAGGGTTTTCTAGTCTAACTGCACTAAACGTTTTCTAAGTCATTTACTTCTAATGCGAGGAACGTGAGAAAACCGCACAAATGGCATTCAAAATTTATAAAACTTTGCAACTTGCTTGAATTCACCTAGAACAAGCAATCCCAACTTGCAGAAGTGAGTTTCGACGCACGGTTGGAGAGATACGGCCATTTATCGCTTTATTTGGGTTGTTTTCAAGCGAAAACGATGCAAGCCCGTATCTCTTAAACCGTGATTCAAAACTAACCTCTACAAATTGGAGTTGCTTGAGCTACGTGAGACCATCCTAGTCGCAAAATTTCGTATTTTTTGGAAGTCGTTTGAAGGGTTTTCTAGTATAACCGCACTAAACGATTTTTAAGTCATTTACTTCTAATGTGAGGAACGTGAGAAAACCGCACAAACGACATCCAAAATTTATAAAAATTTTCAATTTGCTTGAATTCACCTAGCACAAACTATCCCAACTTGTAGAAGTGAGTTTTGACTCACGGTGGGAGAGATACGGCTGTATATCGCTTTATTTGGGTTCTTTTCAAGCAGAATCGATGCATGCCCGTATCTCTCAAACCGTGAGTCGAAACTAACCTCTACAAATTGGGGTTGCTTGAGCTACATGAGACCATCCTAGTCACAAAATTTCGTATTTTTTGGAGGTCGTTTGAAGGGTTTTCTAGTATAACCGCACTAAATGCTTTCTAAGTCATTTACTTCTAATGCGAGAAACGTGAGAAAACCGCACAAACGGCATCCAAAATTTATAAAACTTTGCAACTTGCTTGAATTCAACTAGCACAAGCCACCCCAACTTGTAGAAGTAAGTTTTGACTCACGGTTTGCGAGATACGGCCGTGCACCGCTTTATTTTATTTTTTTTAAAATCAAAAGCTACACACGACCGTATCTCTCGAGCCGTTAGTCGAAACTCACTTCTAAAAGTTGGGGTGGCTTGTGCTGCATGAGTCCAACCTACTCACAAAATTTTGTATTTTTTTAAGTTCGTTTGGATAGTTTTCTAGTCTAACCGCACTAAAAAAATTCTAAGTCAATTACTTCTTCATGCGAGGAACATGACAAAACCGCACAAATAAAATCCAAAATTTATAAAACTTTGCAACTAGGTTGAATTCACGTAGCACAACCCACCCCAACTTCTAGAAGTGAGTTTCGACTCACTGTTTGCGATATACAACCGTATACCGCTTTATTTGATTTTTTTAAAACCAAAAACGATACACGGCTGTATATCTCGAACCGTGAATCGAAACCCACTTCTACAAGTTGGGGTGGCTTGTGCTACATGAGAGCAACCTACTCGCAAAGTTTCGTATTTTTTGGAGGTCGTTTGCAAGGTTTTTTATTGTAACCGCACTAAAACATTTGTAATTATTTTCGTATAAATTAAACATGAAAAATCAACACAGATAAAACTAAATTACTAAGACAAATATTTCTACATTTACAAATTTTTAAAGTCTTTGGGCACTTGAATATATTAATCCTAAATGCAGATTTTTTTGGGGACTTCAATATATTAAAAGTCTTCCAAATTCTACATCTACAAATTACTAAGATAACGAATTTTTGGGGCACTTTAATATATTAAAAGTCTTCACAATTTTACATCTACAAATTAGTTAGGCAAAGAATTTTTTGGGCACTTTCTAAATAATTTACTATGGAGAAATTGAAAAATCAACATAATTAAAACAAATAAGGCAAAGAATTAGTCAATACCTTATAAAATAACCCTGAATTTAGTCAATAGTTCGATTTGTGGCCGAACAAGGGTTTTGATTTGCTTTCGATGCAGATATTGGGAGAGAGAGATTGTATGAGAATGGAAGAGGATGAGGAAGAGCAAACGGAGCCATGCACTACCGGAGCAAACAGAGGAGTTGGAGCAAACGGAGGAGTTTGGAATAGGGTTGGGGTTCTTGGGTTTGCTTTCGGCAAAAAAAACGAAATAGAGAGTGGGGAGAGACCGAGGAGGAAAAAGAACTGTATATAGATCTGAAATTCGAACTTTTCCTTAACCCATCCTTGGCAACGACGGGTTAAGGCAATATTTTTTTTATAAAATTTAGCCTTAACTCGTCGTTGCCAACGACGGGTTAAGGCTAAATTTTATTAAAAAATATATGGGCCATTGGATCAAAGATCCAACGGCCCAGATCAAAGTTCGCACAGGTCTGTGCACACAGACCCATTTGCAACCGAAGAAGCCTATATATATATATATATATATATATATATAGAGAGAGAGAGAGAGAGAGAGAAGAGAGAGAGAGAGAGAGAGGTTTGCTTTATTGAAAACAAGTTTGTTTTCAATGGATGTGAAAACAACGATCTGAGTCGTTGGATCGTCCTTGATCCTGATCAACGGTTCAGATCGCTGCAGCTCAGATCTGAGCGGAGCTCCTAATAAGGGTGGAGGGGTATTTTGGTAATTTCATGCCAAAAATGCTTCAGACTTAGTGTTATTTAGCGTGAACTTTTTTTTGTCGAAAAAAACACCTTAGTCCGTTGTTTTTAAAAAAAAATTCAACCTAGGCCGTTGTTCCCAACAACAGCCTAGGTATGTACAAGTATTTTTCCAAACACTTGTACATACTCAGATCTCCATCTCTCTCACTTCTTCGACAACTATCTTTCTCTCCGTATGGAGCTCGCGAAACCCATTCCCAAAACCCTAGCTCTACTCCGACCTCCTCTTCTCGATCTCTCCCCTTTTCGAAGCCTCTCTATCTCTCTCTCCCCCTCCCGAATCCCCTTAACCCTAACCCAACCCGAAATCCCAAATCACCTGAACCCTAACACAAATTTTTCGAAAACCTAGAGTCTACAACTTCTTCGTCTACAGCAGCAGCTCCTCACATCTTCGACAACTCTCTCTCTCTCTCTCTCTCTCTCTCTCTCTCTCTCTCTTTCTCTTTCTTTTTCTCTCCAGACTAGGTATTCACTTTTTCACAATTTAGTAGAATGAACTATGTTAATTTATTGAATTTTTTTTCAATTTTTGAGTTTGATTTTTTGTATTATGCGTAGTTAGTCTACAATTTAAAGAGTCCACAATTTTTGGACCATGTGTGTTGTATATATTTGTTGACAATTTTGTAGATGTAGTGTTAGTTGTAGTTGTAGAATATAGAAAAAGCAAACAAACGAGATCCAAAAATTCCCAAATTTTACGAGTAGGTTGGACTCACGATGCACAAGGCAACACAACTTATAGAGGCAATTTCCGAATCACGGTTTGCAAGATACGTTTATTTATCACTTTTATTCAATAAAATAAAAATAAAGCGATACACAGTCATATATTACAAACTGAGAGTCGGAACACACCTCTGCAAGTTGCGTTGACTTGTGTTTGGTGTGCCAGACATACGGCCAAATTTCAGATTTTTTCCATCTCGTTTGTGCTGTTTTCTCTCGTATATGAAATAACTTCTATGTACTTAAGAACCTTTTTAGTACGGTCTCACTAGAAGACTGCTCAAACGAAGTCCAAAAAATACGAAATTGTGCGAGTAGGTCGGGTTAACCAATCACAACCCAACGCAACTTGTTGTTGTGAGTTCCGAACCACGGTTTGCGAGATATGCCAATGTATCGCTTTCCGCTCTTTTTTCAAGTGTGAAAGCGATACACGACCGTATCTTTAAAACCATGGGTCGGAACTCGCTTCTACAAGTTGTGTTAGCTTGTGTGTGGAGAGCCCGACCCAATCGTAAAATTTCATATTTTTTGGAGGTCGTTTGTGTGGTTATCTTACGTATTTTGTTATGTTTTTAGCGAGTTTTCAATAGAGAACCCACTCAAAAATTCCAAAATTTTGCGAGTAGGTCGGTTTCGCTACTCACAAGCCAAAGCAACTTGTAATTGTGAGTTCTCACCCACGGTTTACTATATGCATCTGTGGATCGCATTCTGCTCTTTTTTCAAGAGAGAAAGCGATACACGGTCGTATCTTGAAGACCGTGAGTCCAAACTCGCTTCTACAAGTTGTGTTGGCTTTTGTGCAGCAATTTAGACTCAATCGCAAAGTTTATTATTTTTTTGAATTTGTTTGTGCGGTTTCTCACGTATTTTGTTTTGTGTATCTATATATATGCCAATTTTTTGTTAACAAATTGTTTTATATATGCGAGCTTTCTTACAGAGAAATGGTTAGAACAAGGGGAACCGGAAGGCCATTTGTTAGTGGTCAGGGCGAACATTCCATAGAAGTAAGAGAACTATTAATTTTCATTGTGAATTTTGTATAAAGTGGTATTGTTACTACACTAATAATTAGGGTTGTTCACACTTCGGCTAAAACCGATTACTGTATCGAACCGAACCAAAATTTGCCAATTTGGTTCGATTTTTCGGTTTAGTTTTAACCCGAACAGGAGTTTTTATAGAGAGTTCGGGTTGGTTTTTGGTTGTCTTTTGAATAAACCGAACCGAAACAAAAACCGAAGTTTTTTTGGACCCAAATAAATCCTAGCCCTAGGATCTAGGGCAAATGAGATCTAATTGCCCAAATTCATTGAATAAATAATCATTCATCTGATCCTCTATTCCTCTCTCTCTCTTTCAGTTCACTCAGATTCTCAGAACCCTAGTAGCGGTCGCTCAATCTCCTCTTCTCCTCTTCCTCAGTTCCTCTCAAAATTGCCATTTCAACTGTCTAGAATCTCCTCTTCTCCTCTTCCTCTCAAAATCCCATGCTGTTACCTCTGGAGTTCGACTCTCAATCCCTCCATGTACTCTTAACTCTCGGCTCTCAATCCCTCCTCTGGTGCCATTTGAATCTCAATCCCTCATCCCACTCTCAGCTCGCGGCTCTCCCTTCTATCTAAGTAAGTTCAATTTTCTACTTGCTGAATTTACATATTTCATTTTTATCTCCATAAACGAACAATAATCATGCAAGCCTTGTATACTTTAGGCTATTAGGAATTTGAGGATCCTGTTGAGTCTTTGACACAATCAACACAAACCACCATACAAACTAGATCACACCAATCAACACAAACCACCAGACAAACTAGATCACACCAATCACACAAAGCACACAAGAATTGTCCCGGTTGGGGCTTTCGCCTTATTCCGGGGGAGGAAGAACCGAGATATTATTTAACTAGAGAAGATACAAGAATATTACAATTCTCACCACGATCCTCTCTCAAGCCTAATTGGAACTTGATGCTGCTTACAATGGAGAAACTCTCTCACCCTCTCTATGAAGTACTCTCTTCTTCTATTCGGCACTCAATAGAATCATATGGATCTATGAGCCGTTAAATTGTTTATATAGATATAGAGACAAACCCTAAGTTGATATCTTGTTACAATAACCATTGGATAGTAAATAAGAGATAACCCCACGATAGGATACACACGATCTAACTTGAAAAGCAAGTTGGGCCTTTCATGAAGCTGCCAAACTCAAGCTCGAAACCCATCAGTACCGCGAACGGTCGACCGCACCAACAAGTCGGTCGACTATCCTCCTCTCTGGAAGACTGCGTACAAGGGTCGTTCGACCGCACATAGGTTGCGATCGACCGCAACTCCCACTGTTGCTGCCGACTGTTTCTTCTCGCCTCTACTCCGTCTCTAATCATCTTTACCCCCTCCATCATCTTATCGTCTTCTTATCCAACATTGTATGCAAGACATAAACCCAACATAGGCTCCTTCCACCTCAGCATACAAGTCATCTTACTTTCACTTTCAGTATCATGTTATGGTGCAGCTAGTTAGATTGAGATTAGCTACTGAACTGTGAGATCGAACTAATGAGGTGTGAGGGCAATTTTGAATCATATCTTAGCTTGTCACGTAAGGAGCTTAAAGAACTGTGTGCAACCAATCATCTTCCTACAAATAGAAGTAAAGATGTATTAGTTAAATCTCTGTCTTTGTTTTTTGAGGTAAGTGTATGTTATTTGGTATTAAAGCATTTTTTCCAAAAGAAAAAGGTTCTTATATTTACATATTTTGATTCATTTCACACCATAAAACTCAATTCATTGTATCAATTGTGCAGAAGATAAGTGCTACTTCATCTGCTGGGAAGGAGAAACCAAGCACTAAAAAATGTGCCGATCCTTCGGAAAACTTGAAAGGTATAAATTTTATTTGCATTCACATATACTTTTTACTCTTTCCTTAACCTCATGAATGTTGAACACTTTGTAGGAAAATGCGAAAGAACAGTTCTTTTGGAGTCAGGTAATAGGTCCACCTGTTGATGAAGGAAAATGAAAGGGACATAGACCTTCAGTCTTCTAAGAATGTACATTTTTTCGTTCATTTAAAACCTTCAATTTCTTTAACTTTAGACTTCAGAGCATAAGCTTGACTCCAATCCAGAAAGCTCAATGGCTATTCAATTATGTGCAGGATTGAGATGTCAAACTATTATTCTCATACTTTGTTATTGTGCAATGATGCAAGCACGCAATACTTCAAAGAATGCAGTTTGTCCATATTATTTACCTCAGAAACTATGTGATTCCACTTTACAGCTGGAAGTGAAGGTCGAAAACCTTATGTTGTTGCCAATGTTCATCAGAAACAACCTAGTTCTTGATGGCATGTAAGTGGAACTAATAATGAAATAAAGAAGTACTCAGAGCTGAGAAACAACAGGAATAGAGTTTCCAATCATGCTGCATCTAATATCAATCTGTACAATTCAGTTTTTCCAATGGAGTTCCACTCCTCTGCTTGTGCAAGTGCAAAATGCAAAAGTGTTATAAAAATGTGCAATTTCAAATTGTAAATTGTAACCTTATATAGTTGTGTTCATATGTAGCTTGTAAATTGTAATGCTTCTTTGCTAGTTATTATGTATTCAATATTGAATAATGAATCTTTCATTCAAATCACATGTAAAATTTAAAATTGAACAACTTTTTTAAGGTTCAGTTAATTCAGTTATTAACCGAACCGAACCGATAAAATTCAGTTAAGTTCAGACCGAACTTGTAGAGTTTCAGTTTGGATTTCGGTTCCAGTTTTACCAAACCAAAAAGTTCGGTTCGGTTTTGAACGGATGAACACCCCTACTAATAATAATTTGTTGTGTTGGTGTAGGTTGGTGCATCCTCTTCGGCAGCAAAACGAGGTCCATGACCTATATATAAAGATGTACTCACTTTGCAAGACCGCCACAGATCTGAGGCAGTGTGGGGTGGGACGATGCGGAGGTGTAATTTCTATACTCACGAGACTATGACGGTGCATCCACATACCGTCGAGTACCTAGTCCATGCCGGTTTCTTTTAATATATACATCCGAAAGAAATGTGTGATGGCTGAACCGAAGAACCGCTAAAATATGTCTGCAAGGAATGCCAACAAAGTCGAAGAAGTGACAAGAACATGTAATAATTGTAAGGAGTTTGCATAACTGAAGAAGGTGAGCCGGTTCTGATTCTCCACAAAGTATCACTTGGAAGGTTGAACTATCTAGTGTCTCAAGATTGACAACAAATATCACATTATACATGAAGCTTTTTGTAACTTCATCTTGGAATTTGTAAAAAAATTCAAAGTATATGTTCACCCCATTTGTGCCTCCAAAGCCCATTCGCTCTTCAACTTCGGTCACTTCTCACGGTTACGATGATTTTCTTTCAGCTCATCATATCTTTGCATTACCAAAAAACGATCAAAGATGACGACAAATTCATACAAGGAATATTTCTTTTCTGTATGATGCTTCAAGACAGAATGCGATGACTCAACCTGTTGGCTACTCAACGTAGCCCATAATGAATCTTTAGCATAGATGGGTGCCTATTTTTTACGGATATCAAATAGATCGTTCAACCATTTTTTATTCTCTAATCTGTATTGCGAAATCAATAAATTTTATTTTTCTACAAATTCATGTACATATTCGGAATCGTAGATGACAGTCTTCAATGATTTCCTAAACTTGTCGATATCGTTCGACATACGCACCTCCTGTGGTAACTTATCCAATATGTGCAAAATGCAAAACCGATGCCGAATCTGGAGGAAAACTTTCTTCACTACGGCGGCGATCCCACGGTCTTGATCGGTCGCGATGCCGGATGGAGCATGATTCATTACTCCTAACCACTTTTCAAAGAACAATTCAAATAAAGAGGCCGTCTCATTTGGAATGAACCCGCCTCCTAAGAAAGTTGATTGCCAATGTTGATTCACTCCAACAAAGGGAACAAATAACATTCCATACTAGTTCGTGTTGTATGTGGCATCAAAGCAAAGTAAATCGCCAAATTCTACGTAATTCATCCTAGAAATACTATCAACACATATATAATGTGACAATCGGCCTTCGGGATCTACTTGAATGTCATAAAAATGAAGGATTTGTCTGTTTCTTAGATTCGAAAAAATCGATTAGCATTTTCCCATCGTTTCCTTTCAATGCTTCTTGCGAGTCTCTAAGTAAATTTCTAACATCTTTTCGGTTGATCCTATTTGTTCGTGACCACCACTAGTAATTTCGAAGAAGAGCATTTGTCGACATGTCTGGATAATGGCTTGGTTGAATTGATCTATTATTCTTTTATCCGTATTTGACAAGGCACGGTTTCGGGGCAAAAGATGCCTTCTACTGGGAGAGGTGAATTCGTGATTGTGTGCTTCATAAAATGAATATAACACCCACATATTACTTGCTTTCTTCAGTTTTACACAAATGCAAGCCTTGCAACCCGTTCTAGAGGTTGTTCCCCGTTTACCATCACTATGTTGACTCGACGACGATCCGACTTTATTACACAGATATGACTTATTTACTTCCACTCCTCCCTTTAATTTATTCCCACCCATACGCATTGCAAAACCCCCACATCGAGCATATGTCGTATAGAAACTTTCGGCCTCAACTAAAGTAGGAAACGTCATGCCTAATTTTGGTTTTAGGTGACCTTGGACTAACGGCATGGAATCAACGATTGTATCTACCCATAAAAAATATCACCGGCAATCGAACTTTTCGTATCGTTATCTAAAAAAATTATATTTTTTATATTAATACACACATCATATATACAACAACTTGTTAACAAAAGATTGAGATATATATATATATATATATATATATATATATATATATATATATATATATATATATATATATACACACACACGAAACAAAATACGTGAAAAAATCTCACAAACGACGTTCAAAAAATACAAAACTTTGCGATTGGGTCCAACTTGCCGCACACAAGTTTTTTTTTGCAGCTTTTGTTGTTGCTGGAAAGGAAACACAACTTGTAGAAGCTAGTTCCGATCTACGGTTTGGAAGATACGGCTGTGTCTAGCTTTCACTCTTGAAAAATAAGGGAATGTGATACAGATGCATATAGCAAATCGTGGGTGAGAACTCGCAACTACAGGTTGCTTTGGCTTGTGAGTGGCGTGAGTGGCGAGACCGACCTACTTGCAAAATTTCGGATTTTTCGAGTTCTCTATTGAAAACTCGCTCAAAACATAACAACATACGTGAGAAAACCTCACAAACGATGTTAAAAAAAACAAAACTTTTGTAATTGGGTCGGGCTCCCCGCACACAAGCCAACGCAACTTTTACAAGCGAGTTCCGACCTATGGTTTGCAAGATATGGCAGTGTATCATTTTCACTCATGAAAAATGCCAAGAATGTGATACATTGACGTGTCACGCAAACCGTGGGTCAGAACTCGCAACTACATGTTGCATGGGATTTCGAGCGGTTAGCCCAACCTGCACGCAAAATAATGTATTTTTTGGATGTCGTTTAAGCGGTTTCCTAGTGAAAATTCGCTCGATGAAAATTCAAAGATTAATTGTTGTTGTTGTTTGATATACGGTAGAAAACCGCACGAACGAGATCAAAAAATTCCGAAACTTTGGGAGTAGGTCGGACACACCACGCATGAGCCAACACAACCTGTAGATGTGAGTTTCGATTCACGGTTTGCAATATACGGCGATGTATCGCTTTCACTCACGAAAAAGAGTCGAAAGCGATACACGGTCGTATACTTCAAACCTTGAATCCAAACACACTTCTACAAGTTGCGTTGGCTTGTGCGTGGTGAGTCCGACGTACTCGCAAAATTACAAATTTTTTGGATCTTTTTGTGCGCTATTACTAACACGAACAACAACAACTAATACATCTATATCGACAATAACACTATAATTAGCTAACCTATAATTAGCTACGCATTATATACAAATTGTACACTCAACATTGAATAAAAAATTTCAATTAATTAACCTAGCTAGATCTACTAAAATAAAAAAAGTTAATACCTTTCATAATGTGGGTTTTTGGAGAGGAGATAGAGGAGGTGTTTGCGTGCTGCTGTAGACAAAGAAAGGGGAGTAGGGTTTGGCTAATTTCATTAGGATTAGGGTTTTAGGGTTTGGGAGATTTTGTATGGGTTATGATTTTTTTGTATTCGGTATCTTCAAAGGAAGATGGCAAGAGTGTGAGAAGAGGGGGAGATTGAGTGAGAAGCAACGAGCAAGAGAGAGCTAGGATTTTCAGAATGAGTTGGAGCAGAGCGAGGGTTTTGGGAATGGGTTTCGCGAGCTCCACAGAGAGAGAGAGAGAGTTGTCGAAGAAGTGAGCGAGATGAAGAACTGAGTATGTACAAGTGTTTAGAAAAACACGTGTACATACCAACGACCTAGGATGAATTTTTTTTAAAAAAATAACCCAGGTCGTTGTTTCCAACAACAGCTTATGTTTTTTCGACAAAAAAAAGTTTTCACGAAATAACGCTAAGTCTGAAGCGTTTTTGGCATGAAATGAAAAAAATATCCCTCTGCTCTTATTAGGAGCTCCGCTTAGATCTGAGCGGCAGCAATTTGAACCGTTCATCACGATCAAGAGCGATCCAATAGCTCAGATCGCTGTTTTCACACTCATTGAAAACAAACCTGTTTCAATGGAGCAAACCTCATTCATATATATATATATATATATATATATATATATATATATATATATATATATATATATATGCTTTTAATGAAAAGTGGATGGTGTGGGGTTATCCAAATTATCCTAACGTTTATTAAATCCAAAGAGATCAACATTGAATTCAAAGGGTCTTCAAAGGTGCAGAAGGTGTGGTTGTGGAGGTAGTTTGTCGAACAGTCCGTTGTGCCCATATTGTTCTATTGAGACTGTGACCAAGGTCGGCTCCCACCTTGAGACGGGTAAGGCGACTGCCTCAGGCCCCCAAATTTATATTCCCTTTGTAAATATAGGCACGTATTTTTTTCGTAAAAAACTTATATTGTAATTAGGGGCCCCAAAAATAATTATTTGGGCATTTCACCTTAGGCCCCCGAGAACTCAGGGTCGGCCCTGACTATGACGATAGATCAGTTGCTCTTTATGTGTTCATGTCTGACGCAAGTGTGGGATGTATTAGAAGATCTTCCGGGGGGTTGTGTCTCACAATCGCCATTTCTCATTACATTATGGAGTTTCGTGTCTAGGGTTTGCATGTGACAATCGCATGGTACATATGGTGGAATTGAAAATGCATATAATCGAAGATCATAAAGATTGAATTATTTGAAAGTGAGATAAAGTTGGAAATAGAAATAAATAAATTTTTGGGGAAGATTTAAAGAAGTTCGAAAATTAAAATGGGTTTTGTCTGAGACATAGATTAACATTAAAAGAGTATAAATGTTTGAAAGAGAATTAATTTGACGAAAAATGAGTTTCGAGGAGGCTTTTGAAGTGATTGTCGTGCTTGGCTAATTAAACCTTATGTGTGAGGAAGTTAGAGTTGGCAAATTAATAAAGAATGAATTATAGAAGTTGAATACTTCAGGGTTGAAGAAATTTGTCGTTTTGAAATTTGAAATATTATTATTGAGGTTGACTATAACCTATTATTAATCTCTAGAATGAGATAGTTGTTGAAATCTAAAGGTTAGGCGAGACCCTAACAATCGGCAGTATTATTGATGAGATTTTTAAGGAGTAACCAGTGTGGGTTGACACTTTTTGAGAAGTAGACAGTGTGGGCTGACGTTCTCTTGTGTTGGTTTAAGTCCGGTGGGTAAGCTAGCTCTAGGTTATGATGATTTTCTTTAAAACTAAAATTTAAGAACAGGCAATAAGGGTATATGTGATGAAGTATGCGCAAACACGAGTATGAGGGCCTAGATAGCGCGGTGGGAGGTATCTCCAGAATTACCGGGGTTGAGGCTCGCGGTGGGGGATATTACTCCAGAATTACTGGGATCGAGGTGACACTCGTGGGGTATTTATGTGATGAGGTGCCTATGACAGTGCGGTGTGGGTATTCGCCTCCAGAATTACTGGGTGTGAGGCAGTGTGTCCAAAATCAATTAAAGTGGGAGTGCGATACTCAAGAATTATCGGGGTTATAGCTTGTGGTGTGGGTATTCATCTCCAGAATTACTGGGTGTGAGGCAGTGTGTCCAAAATCACTTGAAGTGGGAGTACGATACTCAAGAATTATTTGGGTGGTACTAGATACTCACAGAATATCTAAAATATACATTAGTCACCGTAGTAGTAATTCATGGTGAGTGATTAAACCCTACATTGTGGAGTACGATAAGGGCTTGCCCTCGAACCTATGTAGAGTGGGATGCATAGAATCTGAACAAGTATGCAATATTGCATCGTAGTGTAAATCTGCATTAGGCATCTAAGGCATATCATACACTGACATATTTAGGATAGTCACTCTTCACATCTTACATTCAAATTTGGGTTGTGTTTGCTATAGTATAAAGAATTGCTATATTACGGCATAGTGAGGATCGCTGTTTTATAATATTGCCTCGTTTGTAAGCAACTGACGTGTCCACAGTTTTCAGTGCAGGGCTTGGATTCTCAAAAGAACACGAAGATGATTTGGTGTTAAAGATTGCTTTCAGATTTTAGTTGCTGTCATTCAAGTTGTATTTATCAAGTTGTAATTATTTATTTTCCGCTAAGTCAAGGTAAAATAACTGTGTTGTATGAAATGTTTTAGATTCCTTGTAAAATTGTATGAATTTGAAGTAAAAGATCCTGTTGTGCTTCAATTTATCGTGTTTTTTTAGAATTCAGGGCATTACAGAGTGGTATCAAAGTTGACTTTTGACACCAATGTGGGTAAGAGTAGGTGTGATGTATTTGTATGCCTGAGAGGGAGCCGTGGTCAGTACACTGGCGGTGTAGCCAGGGGCCGTACGCTATGATTTGGTTGAATCAAGGAACTCCACTCCACATCGGCTAGAAAGGAAGATCCTGCGCGATGTTGCAAGTCCCGACTTCAGCGAGGATGCTGAATTCTTAAGGGGCAGTGTGTGTAACACCTTGTGTTAAGAATATATATATAGTTGGCTGTGGCTTATAGGATTTCCTGTAGGAGGAGGCATGTAGGATTTAATTGGAGCTGGGTGGGGGCCCACGGGAAGGCAGCATATGCTGCTGCTGTCACTCTGATGATGTGGTGAGTGTGGGGCCCACCCAGGACAGCCTGTAGGAGCTGTCCCATATCGGGGATTTGAAAATTAAATTGCCTATATATATATATATATATATATATATATATATATATATATATATATATATATATATATATAATTGCCTGGGATTAGAGGTCACCAATAATGAAACTCCCCGGATCCCCCTCACCGGACATCCGTGGTATGACCAGAATCTTTGCCTTCAAATGCATCTCAACACAGTGAATAATACAGAAATTAAAAACTTTTATTGCCAAATAAGATCATTACATCATTATTTACAACCATTGTCCTGTTCTTGAACAAGGAATATAAATTACTCTAACTCATTACAACTGATTACAAAAATATTCAGACTCCTCTCGTGAAGCAATCAGCTGTCATCCAGATTGGTAATCGACTGGTCACTGCCGAACCTTTGCTGGATGGTCGATCTGCTTTCCTGGGACTTTTCCCTTGGCTTGAGCCTTCTGTTGCGTGACTCTAATGTTTCTGCCCTTGCTCGAATGGTAGGTAAGTACACTGCTCCTCCTTTTGGATGCTGCATTCCCGATCTGATTTCCAGCACCTGATTGAGTGGGCACATCAGTAATTCTACTGACGCAATGCTGATAAGAAAACAACGATCTCCAACTTGCATACCCACAAACCATCTTGAGTGGAAAAAGAAATGTGCATCCTAAACTCCTAGTGTTTGTGTATGCCATAACCTAAAGTCTAATACAAATACAGAGTGCAAAACAGATGCACTTAATCTAATGTCAGCAAGACTCTGAATACGCATGCATCCCATACTACATACATTCCAGATCAAGACGTTCCTCCAGTTTCAGGGTTTCAAACCTTCGCCATGCAATGCATTCTACTATTGTACACTTCCTGTTCCTAATAGATACAATCATAGCTGGTGAATCCTGCAGTTATTAATGCAAAATATAGTGGTGTCTTGTTTGCCACTAGTGCCCCAAATCAGATCACACCAAATGCCGTGATGATCTTACAGATACACAACAAATATCTATGGCACCGAATATCCATGGGACAGCAACTCCATGGTCCGTTTGTGTCCACGCAACATAAGAACATGACGGCCTCGAAGGTCTAAGCCCCATATCCGACAGGAAACCTCCCGTTCTTACCACGACACTTCAGGAATCAACAGTGCGAGATACACATCTCAGCACGTATCCCTAATGACAGGAAGAGCCAAGCCTGATTATCACCGCCTAATGCTGACTCTGAGAACGAGTCGGATTATAGGGAATCACCCCTAACACCAATTTGGTCTTCAAGCGAATAATAAAGAAAACTTAATTAAATACAGTTTACTGAAAATGCGTTAACACTTAAATCATGCACGGTGTCATACCAAACAATGTTGAGCCTGACTGGTCTGTCAAAAATAAATAATTACGGTGAATCAACATTCACCGATTTCCAATACATTCACAGGTCTTCGACCATAACCCTGTCCTGTGACTCTCAGTGAGTAGTCCATCGGCACCCAATAGATGCATATAAATTGTGAATGAAGGTACACATACACAAACACCAATACTCGACCATTGACAGACCCAGACATCAAGATACCATTCACAATCGACCATAGCTATTCTCTCAACCCACTCATGTGTCCACCATGAGTACTAAGCACATGAATCTTATCTAACTTCCCATGACGTCCTTAAAAAATCTTAAAACTCAATAGCACACAATTACCACACTGCGGTATGCAGAGATTTCTATATCGATCTTACAATATTAAGCAGTTCAAAAAAACACTATTTGCTGCGACTCAAGCTATGCTCATCGGAATCTAACCAAATTAGGTTTTCTAGAAGTGTAGGGAACTGTACTGCAATCCCCTAGTTGACAACTCTCTCAATTTCCTTACGGAACTCAAGTCCCGTGAGTTAACCCAAGCTTGAAGTCAATCAATACAACAGGTTGCTGAACTTGTAACCGTCATAACTTCCAACTCACAATTTGGAATTTCATGATATTATCCATTCTGGAAAGCTAAGAACCTATACTACCAATCTCAAGTTAACAATTTCCTCAAATTCAATCATCTAGAGGCCATACAATTCCTATACATTCGCAGCTGTGCATTTCTTCATACACTGCTGCACATTTCCAATAGCATAAAAATTTTCTCCCTCATCGGAATTACTTGATTCTAGATTCTATGAAAATATGGGAGTGTCTACTACAACTTCCTAGTTGAACACCTCCTCAGATTCATCCATTAGAGTCCTCAAAAACACCAATTTCTATCAGGTGCACATTCAGGGAAAATTGATTCTTTTAACAACAAGGTCTCGACTAAGACTAGATCCGTTCCAAACTTAGGAAAATCATAACTTTTAAACCACAAACTGGAATCACATGATTCCAGATATTTTGGAAAGCTGCGACTCTATACTACAAATTCTCTAGTTGATCATTCTCCAAATTCTTAACACATAATTTCAAAACTACACATCTTCACAGATCAGTTAATCTGAGCTAAGCTGAACCTGGTCTACTATAAAATTCAACAATAAATCAACTCTAAGTCCAAAGCTCATGAAACTTGAGATTCTGAAACTAAACATATACCATTCCATTTTGTCCAAAATTTGTATCTAGATTCATACTACACATAGAGTTATGACCCCTTAAACATAACACAAAATTCAGCTACTTTTCAGACAGGGTCATACTTCTACATACAATTCATTTTTGAAACCTCATCAAATGTCATAAAAAATTTTAAAATTTTAGAATTAGGATATAGACTCATACTACAAGCTACGGCAAAAAGTTTCTTGGAAACATCATTCACACACAAGTAGTTATGACTAGATGAACTTCAGTCTCAAAACAGACAGTTTCAGCTTCTAACTCCCAGACCAGTTGTAACTTACAAATTCTTTGAGATATCAAACGATCTCATAAAATTATAAAATTTGAGACTGTGGTTGTAGACACATACAAGAGCATCCAGAAAAAATTTCAGCTTAAAATACCTTACCAATACAGAGTTATGATTTTTGAAAGACATAGCAAGTCTCACACAACAGCAGCTTTTTCAGCTGCTCTCTGTCCGAAATTTAGGAAAATGTTTGGATCATTAAATGACTCCAAATATTATGAAACAATTTATGTGAGCTCTAGATTCATAGAAGAACAAGCTCTAAAAATTTGAGTTCTAAATTCCTAGTCGTTTGTGAGCTAGAAATTCCCAAACTCACATACTCATACATGTTCTTTAACAAAAAAAATCATGAAAGAGTTGTTCTATCATGCAAACTTATTTTTTTTCTTCGCATGTCAATATCTCATACATGATAATCAAAATTTTCTTAACTACTACTATATGCTAATTTGCATACACACAAAAAGAAACTAAATTTAGAGTTTTAGAGAATCACCCACTTGTTGCAAGAGAATCTCCAACTTAGCTTTTGCTTGCACCTTCCTCTTCAAGTTGCACCCTTGCTCTTCACTTCTACTCCTTCCACTCTACTACTACTTCTTATACTACTAAAAAGATCTCTCTTTTATTTTTTCCTTCTCTACTTTTTTTTTTGAAGAACAAGAACAAGATAAGAAGAAGGGATGAGAAGTGAAGTGGAGTGGGGTTTTTATAGAATGGAGTGCTAGGGTTTGGGGGAGAAATTAGCTGGCTAGAATGGAGGGTGGGGATGGGGAAGGATAGGAGTGAGTGGAGGTGTGTGGGTGAGATGAGTGCCAATACAACATTTACTAGAAGCTTCTTGAATTCTTTGGAAATTTCATGAAGAAGTCTTCATGGTGGATTTCCAACCATTAGATCTTCATCAGGATTTGCTCTAGGGTTTGATCAAGATGAGGGTTAATTCCTAACCTTAGGTCACCATACCCTAGGTTAAGAAGAATTATCCCTAACCCTAACCCCTAAGCACAAGTACAATCCATATTCAATTCAAGCACTAACTTAGTTTAAAATAACCAATATATATTTAATAATAAATAATGTATTTATAAACTTATCATTTTCCCGAAGATTGTCTTGTTAACACAATTGGGGCAAAACCACAGCTTAATTGAGAAGATATCCCGAGTCTATCTCATCGGGTTCAGATTAATTAATATATTTGAAATTTCTCAATTACAAACTAAAAATATGTAATCGCGTGCGATTCTCAGCTGTGCATGGATTATGATGCAAAATAGCTATAAGCTATTTTGCGAAGTATTACAAATCAGCCATAACACCTTTTTATGAGGCAATCCTGTGGGGGGCAGTTATTAGAAAAATCGTTGTTTCGGACCGGGGTGTTACAATTGGTATCTGTTATGCGCTGAATTCCAAAACACGGTAATACATAGCTTAACATGATCTTTTACTTCAAATTCGTACAATTTTACAGGGAATTTTAAACTTTTTCATATAACATTGTTATTTTACATTAACACAACGGAAATAAATAATTACAACATGATAAATACAACTTGAATGACAACAACAAAAATCTGCAAGCAATCTTTAGGAACAAAACATCTTTGTGTCCTTTTTTGCAAATCCCAACCCTGCACTGAAAACTGTGGGCACGTCAGTTGCTTACAATCGACGCAATATTATACAACAGCAATCCTCACTATGCCGTAATTTAACGATTCATTATACTTTAACAAACACAAACTTGAATGTAAAACAAAGTGTGAAAAGTGACTATCCTAAACATGTCAGTGTATGCAATGACTTAATGCCTAATGCATGTTTTTATGCTATGATGACAAATGCATACTTGTTTGGATTCTATGCTTCTCATTTTACATAGGTCCAATGGCAAGCACCTGCGTACTCCATATTATAAGGTTGAATCCCTCCCCATGCAACTTACTCCTATGACTACTACAAGATCTGGACACTTTACAAGTATTGGCTCTCTCCCTTGGAATACTGGAGACCAATCCCACTCCGTAGATCATCCTGCGGCCTTACATCCATCGTCCCGGAATACTGAGGATTGTCTCACTCCGCAGGTCATCCTGGAGGCCTCATTGCACAAATATCTCATGAGCGTCACTCTCGTCCTGGAATACTGGAGATCCTTCCCACTCTGTGGCCCTTACGTCCATCGTCCCAGAATATTGGGGACTTTCTCTCTCCAAGGATCATCCTGGATTCTATAACTCACGTTTGCTCTTGTTTCATCATGTCTCCAACTAGTGCCTAGTCCTTAAGTTTAGTTAAAATCATCACAACCTGGAGCTAGCTTACCCTACCGGACTTAAACCAACACAAGAGAAAGTCAACCCATACTGGTTACTCTTAAAAAAATCACATTAATAATAATGCCAGTTATTAGGGTCCCAGCTAGCCTCTAGATTCCAACAACTATCTCATTCTAGATATCAAATAGGTTATATTCAACCTCAACAACAATATTTCAATTTTCAAAACAACAATTTCCTTCAACCCTGAAGTATTCAACTTTCATAATTCATTCATTAATAATTTCCAATCCGAATTTCCTCATAAATAACTTTTAATTAGACAATCAAGACAATCGCTTGCAAGGCCTTCTCGAAACTCATTTTCTTCAAATTAATTCTCTTTCAAACATTTAAACCCTTTTCACATTAATCTATGTCTCAAACAAAACTCATTTATTTTAATTTTCGAACTTCTTTAAAATCATCCCCAAAAATTTATTTATTTCTATTTCCAACATTACCTCACTTCCAAAAAAATCAGTCATTATGATCTTCAACCATATACATTTTCAATTTGAAATCCAACTCAACAAATAAACAAAACAAGCCCTCTATATTCTAAAATTATCTTTTTAGAATAGTATATAAAAATCTCCAAATTATTCTAATAATTTTCTACTAATTTTTCTCATAATTTTTCCATAAGAATATAACTCAAAATCCTAAGATTTTTTTTAAAAAAAAGAGTTTTAAGTCAAGTACCCTGCACTAGCTCGAACCAACGCCAGCAGAGAGCAAACCCAAGCACCCAGCCACTAGGCTACATGCACACCCAGTAGTAAATGCACTGCATTCATTAAATACCCAAAACCTCTCATTTAATCACTTTAAAAAATTTTGGAACAACAACAGAGTACACCCCCACTCAAACCCACTCAAACAGAGAGGCGACAAAGCGCCTACCCACTGAGTCGTAGCTCAGATCACAACATATGTAGGGTTTAAGTCATTAAATATTTGGTCTCAGTCTATTTCCTTCTTTCAAACACACATTCAACTTCTATTGTTCATTACAATAAATTAATTCGATCACACTACACATCTTAAATATTCAGAGGTCAATTTATACTGAGTGGTAGCAATAATTTCACACAATCAAAATTTCTAACACATGGAGAATGCCATAAAATATTATTCTACACTACATTTGTATAATTCTTTTCTCTTTTCATAACAATTAACAATATGAGGAACTTTCCCTCAAAAATTTTCTAATCAATTAAATTCATACCCAAATTGATTCATCTCACGAATTATTTATAAAAATTTCTTCTCACTCTAAAAATAACCACACTATAATATTTCATATTTTAACTTGCACACTTCTAAATTTTAATTTCGAAAAATCTACTTCATTAACATTTATCGAATTTCTCCTACCACATGTATCACTATCAAAATGAGAATAAATAAGAAATTTTACATCTACAATTGAACTTTAGAGCACCTACACATGCAATTACCCCACAATTTAGAGAGTATAAAGAAACACCCACCTCTAAATAGCAATTTCCCTTTCTCCAAAACCAAAAGCAATCACATAATCAACCTCCGAAATCCCAAAAAGCCAAGCCCAGAAGCATAACCGAACCGAACGCCCTGTCACTCTCTCTCTCTGTTTACTTAATTTTTTTTTTATTTAGATTAGGACAAATGAAGTAGGCTTTACGATTTATATTTATAAAATGATTAAGAAGTTATAAAACTACTCCCCACTATCTCTCTCCACTATCACCACTCTCCAAGACCAGGTCCAAGCACCCAATGTTCACAACGCCAGCCTTCTTGTGTGCACAATGCACCTGTGCACGTGCACATGCTTATGCACACAACCTTCTTTTTCTTTTTCTCTTTTTTTAAAGTTTTACAAATGGGTTTTTTTTTGAAAAGATATTTTCTTAGGCCCATGAGCTTCAAAATAAAAATAATAATAATGCAAAGTATAAATTTAAAATGAGAAGAGACATGTATATAAAAATTTCTTACGTGCATTACACGTGCAAAATGTGAAAAATTACATTATTATATATATATATATATATATATATATATATATATATATATATATATATATTTCTTTTTTTGGGGATATTACAACACTCTCTCCTTAGAATAGTTCCGTCCTCGGAACTACACTTAAAGAGAGAAAAAAAAAACAAAATAAAATAAAAGTTTACAAAATTCTAATCAAAAAGTTCAGGGTGGTCTCTCATCATCCTCTCCTCAGATTCCCAAATGTCCTCCTCAATCAGTTTGTTCCTTCGCACAACCTTGACCATAGGTATAGTTTTATTCCTCCAAACTTTCTCCCGTCGGTCCACAATCTCCACAGGACGCTCCTTGTAACTCAGATCTAACTGCAGACCCTTGGGCACTTCCGGTAGATGATGACTCAGATCCGGAATATAGCCTCGTACACGTGGAAGACATTATGTACATGGGCTAGTTCCTCCGGCAACTCCAACCGATAGGCTGTCTTCCCAATCCTCTTCAATATCTTGTAGGGTCCAATGTATCTCGGGGCCAACTTTCCGCTCTTCCCAAACTGAATCACACCCTTGGTTGGAGATACTTTCAGGAAAACATAGTCCCCCTCTTCGAACTCCAATCTCCTCTCCGATTATTGGCGTAACTCTTTAACCCGCTTTGTGCATCAACCAGCCTCTTCCTGATCAGCTCAATCTTTTCTGAGGTCTGCTTTACTATTTCGGGCCCATACATCTACCTTTCGCACACTTCATACCAGCACACTGGTGTCCTGCACTTCCTCCCATACAATGCTTCGTATGGTATCATACCAATGCTAGTCTGAAAGCTGTTGCTGTAGGCAAATTTCACCAAAGTAAGTGCCTCTCCCAGCTGACACCGAAGTCCAACATACAACACCTCAACATATCCTCCAGCACCCGATTGACTCTCTCAGTCTGCCCATCAGTTTAAGGATGAAAAGCTGTACTGAAATCAGTCATGGTCCCCAAAGCTTCCTGAAGGCTCTTCCAGAAATGCGACGTGAATCTCGCATCTTGATCTAACACGATTGATACAAGAATTCCATGTAGTCTTACAATCTCCCCGATATACAGTTCTGCCAACTTCTCCATAGACCAGGTGATCTTCATAGCCAAAAAGTGATCAGATTTGGTGAGTTGGTCGACTATCACCCAAATCGCATCATTTCCTTTGGGACTCATGGGTAGACCTGTGATAAAATTCATGTGATGTTATCCCACTTCCACTCTGGAATGGGTAACGATTGTAATAATCCTCCGGGTCTCTGAGTCTCTGTCTTGATTTGCTGACAAGTTGCACATCTTGCAACAAACTCTGCTACATCCTGCTTCATCCCTGACCACCAGAAATGATGTTTGATATCCTTGTACATCTTGGTACTCCCTCGATGTATTGATAAAAGGGTAGTGTGTGCTTCCTGTAGAATGCTTTCTTTCAATTCTGCTTGATCCGGTATACACAGCCTCTCTCCGAACCACAGCACTTCGTCTATCACCAGGAATTCGGCTAATTTACCTGCACCGACCTGCTCTTTCATCTTCTGAATCTCTGGATCAGACTTCTGACTGTCGATAATCTTCTCCCTCAACGTGAGCTGAAGTCTCAACTGTGCTAAAGACGCTCCCATTTCTTTCAACACCACTTCTATCCCAGTGCGATCGAGCTCCTCTACTAATCTCTCCTGAGTCGTGATAAAACTGGATAAATGGCTCTTCCGACTGAGCGCATCAGCCACCACATTTGCCTTGCTTGGGTGATACTTTATTTTCAAAAGGATATCTTCCAGTACTTCCAGTCACCTTTTCTGCCTCAAATTCAGATCCCTTTGCTGGTAGATATGCTTAAGGCTCCTGTGATCTGTGTACATATTGACCTTCTCTCCGTACACATAGTGCATCCACTTCTTCAAAGCAAAGAGATAATTGCTACCAATTCTAAATCAAGAGTTGGGTAATTCTTCTCATGCGGTCTTAGTTGACTAGACCTAAAAGCTATTGCCTTCCATTCTTGCATCAGTACACAGCCCAACCCGCGAAGCATCGCTATAGATATCATAGTCGATCCCTGGTCTCAGCAAAGTCAATATCGGAGCGATAGTCAACCTCTCCTGAAAAATTGCCTCACACTGCTCCATCCATTTAGAACTCACATTTTTCCTTATAAGTCCAGTGAGTGGCACAGCTATTTGAGCATAGCCCTGAATAAATCTCCGGCAGTAGCCAGTTAAACCCAATAAGCTTCTGATCTCCTTCACTGTTGTCGGCCTTAGCCAATTTTTACCACCTCTATCTTTTGTGGATCAGTGACCACTCCCTCCTTAGAAAGGATGTGACCCAGGAAGGCAATTTCGGTTGTCCAGAAGTGACACTTAGACAATATCGCATATAGCTTTTGTTCCTATAGCTTCTTCAGTACCTTTGCTAGGTGCCCAGTATGCTCTTTTTCTATCTTGGAGTAAACCAAAATGTTATCGATGAAAACTACAACGAACGAATCGATGAGCGGTCAAAGGACCCTGTTCATCATGTCCATGAACATAGCCGTTATATTTGTTACTCCAAATGGCATAACCAAAAACTCATAATGCCCATGCCGAGTTCAGAATGCAGTCTTATGCACATATTCTTCCTTTACTCGAACTTGGTGATAACCCGACCAAAGATCTATCTTGGAGAAAACTGGTGTCCCTTGTAATCGGTCGAACAAATCATCAAATCATGGAATTGGATACTCATTTTGGACAGTCACCTTGTTCAGCTCCCTATAAACGATACACATTCTCATCGATCCATCCTTTTTCTTCAACAATAGGACTGGCACTCCCCAAGGTGACGCACTTGGTCTAATAAAACCTTTGCCTAATAGTTCTTCAGTCTGCTTCTTTACCTTATTCTGTTCCACCGGTGCCATTCTGTACGGTGCCTTGAAAATCGGTGCACTCCCAGACTGAATGAAAATGCTGAACTCTACATCCCGATGGGGTGGTAGTCCCGGTAGATCTTCCAAGAATACTGTCGGAAAATCTCGGACTATAGGAATCTGCTTAACTTCCTCAGGAATCTTCTGCTTAGTTATAGTTGCCATCAACTGCTTGCACTTTCTCTTCCCCTGAAATGTAACAGCTGGTCTGCTTTCACCAACACTTCCTTGCTCTAGCATTCGATACTGGCACTGTAAATTGAATCCAATCTATGCCAATAATTACATCGACTCCCAGTACTGCCAATTCTATAAGATCGATACCAAACATCCTCCCTCCGATCTCGAGGTCACAACCATCATAGTACTGATCGGTAGTCAACGTTTCTCCTGAAGGAGTAGCTTCTGCTAGAACCTTGTCAGGAAAAAATTTCGGCTCAACTCCCAATCGTTTAGCAAATGCAGGTGACACAAAAATGTGAGACGATCTAGTATCAAACAAAACAAGTACTTTCATTCCATTAATTAGAATTTCTCCTATTACATAACGAGTACTCTCAGTACATAACACTTTCTAATATAAAAACAAGAAATAACAACAGTAAAAACTCTACTCGAGTGCTCTCATACCGGTGATGACATTAGCAGCATCATCCGCATCAGCTTTTGTCAGGGCAAACACTCGTCCCTACCGGTATGGCTTCTTCCCTGGGTCGGCCTGCTTCTAACCCTGCTCCCTCTGCTTCCGTGCCTTAGGACACTCGGACTTGTAGTGACCCACCTATCCACACAAGTAACAAGTCACACCTGGGGGTCTCATTCCTCCGTTGTTGGGCTTCTCAGACACTGCAAGGGCATTCTCCCCAGTAGGCCTGAATATCTGTGCTGGAGGTTGTCCCCTGAAGTTACTTGCTGTTTCGGGCCTCTTGCTAGTACTCCAATTGTTCCTTCTATTCTGCACCACCTGGATCTGTTCCATGTCAGCTTCTGTGGCTGCAGCCCTCCTGACCAACTTGTCAGACCTCCGGATACCGAGGGGTACCATTCAAGACCTCAGACATGGCCTCAATCCCTGTTCAAACTTTCATGCTTTCTTCGCCTCGTCAATTACCAACTCCGGTGCATACCTTGACAGCTGAGTAAACTTAGTCTCATACTCCCGAACAGACAAACTTCCTTGTTGTAAACACAGGAATTCCATAGCATTTTTCTCTTGTACATCCATCGGAAAATAGTGGCCGCGGAACTCCTCCAAGAATTCCTCCCAAGTGATTGGTACATTCCCCAGGGCTCGCTTCACGGACTACCAGCAGACCCTGACGTCCTTCTCTAGCTGCATAGTGGCCAACTTCACTTTGCTCGCCTCTGGGGTCTCCAAGACCTCGAATACCGTTTTAACCTGTCGGATCTAGTCATCCACCGTATCTGGATGTGCCTTGCCCTCAAACACTGGTGGTTTTATCCGCTTGAACGATTCCACCAATTTCATTGCTTCCAGGACTTATACTGCTTGTCCCACCCTGGTGCTCCGAGTCACAGTGGCAGAAAAGGTGTTGATAGTCTGGTCCACCCTAGCGAACTCTGATTCCAGATCGAGTCTATTACCTTCCCCACTGGGTCCTTCACCATTTCAGGTTCTTCGTCCAACCATTTCTGAGTCATAAAACTGCTTTAATCTTCAAAAATAGCAACAACATATACTTTCTTCAACATAATTTATTTCATTTCCAAAATAAACTTTTTACATTCAGAAATAAAAGCTTGTCCAATACATCCATTACATGAAACACCAGAAAAGAAAACTCCAACATAAATAGTCTAGATCCTACGGTTCCTTTTGGTTTTCTTGAGCTCTTCCCGTAGTTCATCTATTTTCCTCGCATCTCTGCGCATTTCTGACTGTATTCTTGCTTTCCCCAACGAGTTTTTTTGTCTAGTTGGTTAAAGTACCGAGCAATCCTGTGTCGAAGTTTCTCTAATTCCCACACTCGCTGGCTTACATCTACAATGTTCCGCGTGTCCTCTGCGTGATGAGCTTCCATGTGGTTTAGTCTCCACTTATAGATGTTTAATTGCTTCTGGAGAGAATAATGTGGTCCTTCCTGTAACGAGTCGATTCTTCATCTGAGGGTTCATCAGGAGAATAAGGTGGAGGTGGAGTAATCTCTCGAGATTCGGGTTGTTCCCCTTCTTCCTCCTCTGGGTCTTCTTCTTCTTCAGGTCTCTCCTCCTCTTCAGGGTCTTCCTCAAAGACCCATTCCACTTCATCAGTGGGATCATGGTTATCATCAATCCTATAGGGAAAGAGATGAGAAAACGTCAGTGTATAAAGCAACACAAATGTAAATCACTTACATTTAAATCTCTAAACTGAACTCACACTTCTAATGTCCACACTAATGTGTCGTCCTTGTAATTTTGTACTACTTATTTAAAGTTGGCTCTGATACAACTTTCAAAATATCTAAAACATTCATTAGCCACTCGTAACATTCACTTGTGTCTCGTAACACCGGTGAATGTTTTAGATATTCTGGAATTGGCAGCAATTATCTACCACGTTTCTATGTTATGAGCTATATTCCGGATCCGAGTCATCAGATACATGAAGTGCCCGAGGGTCTACAGTTGGATATGAGTTACAAGGAGCGTCCTATGGAGATTGTGGACCGACGGGAGAAAGTTTTGAGAAATAAAACTATACCTATGGTCAAGGTCGTGTGGAGGAACCAATTGATTGAGGAGGCAACTTTGGAATCTGGGGAGAGGATGATGAGTGACCACCCTGAACTTTTGATTAGATTTTGTAAACTTTTGTTTTGTTTTGTTTTTTTTTTTTCACTTTTTACGTGTAGTTCTGAGGACGAAACTATTTTAAGGAGGGAGTGTTGTAACATCCCCGAAAAAAATATTTGTATAATAATTTAATTTTTCACTTTTTTCACGTGTAATGCACGTGACAAATTTTTATATACATGTCTCTTATCATTTTAAACATTCACCGGTGTCGGTGTAAATTTTTCTCACTCTTTAAGATTTGGTGTAACCAAATCTTAGTCTGGTCCACTGGATAACTTGGCGTACTTAATTGGTCAGTAACCCAAACTCAGTGAATATTATAGTTATTGAACTTGCATTCATGATGCTCTCATCGTATACATTGATGTGAGATTGTATGCGAGTATATTTTCTCTTAGTATCAGAGTGGCGTGCAGAAGCGTGGTTGGTTTGAACCTACATTCATGATACCTTACACGTAGACACACTTCCCTCTTTAAATTTTTCTTTGTGGATTTTCATCGTAATACTTTTTCATCCTTAAAGTTAATATTTTTATTTTCTTCAAAGAATTATTTTCTTATACTATTAATTCATTTCGATATTTATTGTTTTATTTACAACCCTTAATCTTAATCTTTAAAGTTTGACTTACTCGTTTCTTCCTTGATGTTTCTTTTATGCGCTTACGTTACCTATTTATTTTCGCTATTACTCTTACAAGTTTTGAACTACTACTTATTAAATTTATTTTTTTTACTATCATTTTCCTTGATTATTATTTCCATTAGATTTTTGAATTTTAATTTTTGTATGTTTACATTCACTTTACAAATACTTGGTTTTTACGATGCTATAATTTTCCAAGATTGAATTATTTTA
The DNA here is from genome assembly GCA_017893485.1 of Hemerocallis citrina. Taxonomy (NCBI): domain Eukaryota; kingdom Viridiplantae; phylum Streptophyta; class Magnoliopsida; order Asparagales; family Asphodelaceae; genus Hemerocallis; species Hemerocallis citrina. Next base: position 166,186,825 of record CM030367.1, read on the forward strand.
CTCATATAAATATGACATAGCATTTTATTTTATAGCCTATATTCGATACTATTGTCATTACATACTATTTGCTAATTTATTTTGTTATATTCATTTTTCACTATTTATTGCTACTTGATAATTTTATAGCTTTACACTTCTCTAATATGATACATACACTCACTATTTATATTTTTTTCTCATTTCAATTTTTATTATTTTTACCTTCTTGGTTACTACATATACTTTCCACTGATTTCCATATATATATATATCATGTATTTCAACATACTTACTAGACATATCATTTTACACTTATATAACTATTTATGTTTATTATCCTAATTTAATAAACTACTTAATTATTGTTCTCATTTGTATTTTTTAGCCAATGCATATATTTTATACTATTTCATCTTAATTTTGTAAATCCTTTTCATTTCTACTAATTTTACGTATTCTATATTTAAAATCTATACATTTATTTTAATATTTTGACGTTGTGATTTCATTCACAACTTTTACATCTATTTTTATATCTCGATTTCAAAAAAAAATGCAATACCATACTTTATTAAACACCCAATATCCACAATACATGTGAAAACATTACATCTTTCCATCTCCCGTTTTGGTGCAACCTGATGTCAAGAGGGAAAATCCGCAACTAGACATCAATGGAGCCAAACTGCAACTAGATGTCGGGAAGGAAAATTTTGCAACCGAATGTCCAGAAGGAAAACTGCAACTGGATGTCATAGAGGCAATTTTGCAACTTGATGTCAAAGAGACAAGCCTGCAGTTGGACACTAACGAGGCGAACCCACAACAGAAGAAGATTTTCTACCTTAATAATCCTCACTGTTATTTCTATATGTACTACTTATCTTAATTCTATTTTGTACTAGTTTATAACATTTTATAATATTTTGCCACCTAGCATTAAATTAATTACCTTACTATTTATGCTAGCTTCTATATTTATCCTACTTGCGTATTTACTACTTAATATCAACTATCTTGCCATCTTCTTCTTATTATTTTGAATCTTTACATAAGTTAGCATTCCATACCGCTTCATTGTATTTTGTTTGCTGCTAAAGTATCTTAGATTTGGTGACTACTCACCTAACAAAAAAAAAACTTATTATTTATACTTTTGTGTACGATTCATAATTTATTTCTATACAATTAGTGTTTGTTTTGTTTTCAATTTTAAAACTTTTTCTACTATGATGTCTTGTTTTACTCCTACAAACCATTTATAATTTTCATACCATAATATTGTTTGTTTCACCCTATAATTTTTACGCTTATGTACGTATATAATTTTGTATGCTGGTTTTTCTTGCTCTACTTGATAATTTGAAAAGTAGTTTTGATATATGTCAACCAGTATTCTATATCTTTAATTTTTAAATCGTATGTATAATTATTATATTTACCTTACAAATTATTTTATTAACTAGTTATACAGAATTATTTTATATTGTCTATACTTTAAACTCAACTTCATGCTCGTATATTTTTTGAATTTTTATCCAATAGTCTTCTCTTAAATTGCCAATTCAATTTTTATCATGTAGTACTAGTTCAAGTTCGCGATTTTAATCATTCTACCGCTTACTACATTGATAAATTTTGATTACTAAGCCGATTAATATTTTATTAAAGTATTTATTAATTATGCTTCTCTTTATTCTTTCCAATTGCTTCGTTTTCCAAGCTCTTACACAACTAACGACTTAATTTATACCTTCCTTTCATCCAATGCCTTATCTAATATAATTTTGTATGAAAATTTCTTCCAATCTTTTATGGTTACGCTTCTTTTATATATGCTGTTTTCCGAGTTTTTCTTGTTTCGTCCTTATAAATTTTGACACTCATAGTTTTCTTGTATAAGTTTGCCTTGTTTTTCCACATTGTTTATTTTTATACTACATTTATTTTCTTAATGTTTGCAATTTTTCTATACACAATAATGATATTTTTTTTGCTGTATACAAAATACAACTTTTTCCTTAGTAAGTTCTGAAGACAAAACTGTTCTAAGGGGGGAGAGTGTAACACCCCGTAAAATTGGAATATGATAATTTTTCTCCTCGTGTGTTACGCAGGTATATTTTGACCGTTACGGAAAATATCCGGAATGTAGTTTAATAAGTATTTTGGATTTAGACTATTTATGCATTTCCGTCTTCTCAAAATTCAAAAAATATCCTATTTGAGCCAACTCAAATATTAAATTTTCAATCTTTGTATTTTTTTACGTACTTTGCACGTGTTATCGATGTACATGGCAATTACGTATAATATTCTCTATGTGTTACAATTATTTATTTTATGACTTGTTCGAATTCGTTTTATAAACGGATCATTTTTCTTCTATTTTGATTAAAATATTTTATACGTGCGGTGCACGTGTTTTCTATGTACGTGTTGATTTAATTATGGTATATGTATAACGAAATATATTTTCATATGTTACATTTCGATTACTTATAACATTTTTCCGTCGATAAAAATCTATTTCGTATTTTAATATTTTTATGTGCGACACATGTGTTTGCAGTGCACGTGTTAGCTGTATTCTTTTTCAAAATAAATTTTAATATTTATGCACATACATTTGCATGTAAAATTTTATATGCATGATGTCTATAAAATTTCTTAAGAAGTGATGCACATTTTTTCTTCTCACTTTATTTATTGCATTTTGTAATATTTTTATAAAAAAACCCATACGCCCAAAATTATTTTTTTTTAAAGCCTACAAAAAATATTTTGTGAGACCCCGTATTTCTAGAAATAGTATATATACTAGTATGGTATATATATATAGAATTTAATTAATTGTGTGTGTACGGGCTGAGTGCGGGGCATTACAGATGGTATCAGAGCCAACTTTCGACATCGAATGTAGGACTTGTATATAGGAAGTGCATGGGACGCAATATATGTGTATGAGATGCGAAGACCCTGGGAGGGCAGCGATTAGGAGACAAGTCTACATTCGACTAGAAAGACGATCCTGTACTAGATTGCACGTCCCGTATTCAGCGAGGACGCTGAATTCTTAAGAGGGGGTGAATGTAACACCCCGTATTTCTAGAAAGAGTATATATATATATATATATATATATATATATATATATATATATATATATATATATATATATATATACTAATATGGAATAGTATATCGTAAATATATACTAGTAGAAAAAGAAAGAAAGAAAAAGTGGTGGAAAAGAAGATGATGTGGCATTTGGAAAGAAAAAAGAAAGAATGGAAGTGGTGTGTGTGGATGTTGACTAGCTGACTTATATGGAATAATGGAATGAAGGAAAGAAGGATTGAATGGAAAGTGGGTGTGGGTGTGTTGACCCGGTTGACCATGGAGGGATTTAATCCCATATCGGTGGATAGGAAGGAAAGAAAGAGAGATAAATAGGATTAGCCAAGGATTAAGGGTACCAACGGTTAACCACCCTTTTGAGGCAGCCTGTGGTGGGCGTGGCTAGAATTTAATTAATTGTGTGCGTACGGGCTGAATGCGGGGCGTTACAGATGGTATCAGAGCCAACTTTCGACATCGAATGTAGGACTTGTATATAGGAAGTGCGTGAGACGCAATATGCGTATATGAGATGCGTAAGACCCTGGGAGGGCAGCGATTAGGAGACAAGTCTACATTCGACTAGAAAGGCGATCCTGTACTAAATTGCACGTCCCGTATTCAGCGAGGACGCTGAATTCTTAAGAGGGGGTGAATGTGAGACCCCGTATTTCTAGAAATAGTATATATACTAGTATGGTATATATATATAGAATTTAATTAATTGTGTGCGTACGGGACTGAGTGCGGGGCGTTACAGATGGTATCAGAGCCAACTTTCGACATCGAATGTAGGACCTGTATATAGGAAGTGCGTGGGACGCAATATATGTGTATGAGATGCGAAGACCCTGGGAGGGTAGCGATTAAGAGACAAGTCTACATTCGACTAGAAAGACGATCCTGTACTAGATTGCACGTCCCGTATTCAGCGAGGACGCTGAATTCTTAAGAGGGGGTGAATGTAACACCCCGTATTTCTAGAAAGAGTATATATATATATATATACTAGTATGGAATAGTATATAGTAAATATATACTAGTAGAAAAAGAAAGAAAGAAAAAGTGGTGGAAAAGAAGATGACGTGGCATTTGGAAAGAAAAAAGAAAGAATGGAAGTGGTGTGTGTGGATGTTGACTAGTTGACTTAAATGGAATAATGGAATGAAGGAAAGAAGGATTGAATGGAAAGTGGGTGTGGGTGTGTTGACCCGGTTGACCATGGAGGGATTTAATCCCATATCGGTGGATAGGAAGGAAAGAAAGAGAGATAAATAGGATTAGCCAAGGATTAAGGGTACCAACGGTTAACCACCCTTTTGAGGCAGCATGTGGTGGGCGTGGCTAGAATTTAATTAATTGTGTGCGTACCGGCTGAGTGCGGGGCGTTACATATTTAAATAAAAACCTGCACACAACTTGTCATGTAGAATACTCATTTTATTCAGTAAAAAATAAATTATTAAAAATGTGTGAGGTGTACACAAAGCACGTGCACACCATGGAATGACATCCGTTGGCTTACCTTGACTGGGTAAAAGGAAGTGGAGTAGTGGGGTATGAATTAGTGGGAGGCAGTTTTAATACCACATAATGAAAATCCCTATAACTATTCCCTAAGCCTAAGTGTACTTATTTTATCCTAATAAAAAAATAAAAATAAAACCAAGAGAAGGTGACATAGGAGCTCTCGGATGTGCTTGCTGTTTGACTTCAGTGGCTTCTTTCTGTGCCTACTTTTGGCTTTTGTGAAGGGATTTTACTATTAAGAGCGGATAAAGTACATTACATTATCCGTTTTAGGGATTTGCGACTTACCCATTCAGTGACTTTGGCACTGGATGTTCCTAAAATGGGTACTATCGGGTCGGGTGAATTAGAGAATAGACAGACGCCTGTTGGCATTCCAGCCTTCCTTCTGCTTCTAAATTGTAGATTAATTGCTTGTGTAGATGTTCTAAAGTACAATTGTAGATGTAAAATTGCTTAATTCATTCTCAATTTTGATGTGATGCATGTGGTAGGAGAAATTCAATAAATGCATGTTATTGGAGGTAGATTCTATAAAAGTAAAATTTAAAGTTGTGCGAATTAACGTGTGAGATGTTATAGGCTAAATTTGGAAGAAGAAAAAAAACCCTTGAACTATGGCCTTTATGCAGAAAACCCCCCTGACCTTTTGTTATGCAGAAAACCCCCCTGAACTGTGATTGTTGCAAAAAAATCCCTGAAGTATTTCAAAAAGCCATATCTAACTTTTGTACTTGTATCAGATAACCTCATTCATCTTTGCAAGTTGGTTCAAAAAAAGTCATATGTCTTTCTCATTATTGTCAAAAACCTCCCTCAACTTTAGCAGAAAGTCTCACGCTGGCAGGGTGATTTTTTGCAACAATAGTTCATGGGGGTTTTCTACATAAGAAAAATGCCAGGGGGGTTTCTACATAAAGTCATAGTTTAAGGGAGTTTTTTTCAAATTTAGCTGATGTTATATTGTGTTTATTTAGAGTAAGTAATATTTTTCTAAACAATTTATGAAAAGAATCAATTTATGCATGAATTGAATTTATTATGAAATTTTGGGGGAAAATTATCCATCTTGATAATTGTCATTGAAAAGAGGAAAGAATCTATAAATGTGGGGTAGAATAGTGTTTTATGAATTGCATATGATGTTGAGATGTTCTCAATTTGTTAGAAACTCTTGAATTTTGTAGAATTACTTTATCGTATGACATCTCAGTATGGATTGGTTACTGTGTATTTTAGAATGTGTAGTATGATCAAATAAATCTAATGTGATAAATTATAGGAGTTGAATGTGTATGTTTTTAAAAGAATGAAATAGGCACAGACCAATTACTTACTGATTTTTATCCCATATATGGTGTGATCTGAGCTACGGCACAGTGGGTAGGCACGTTGTCATCTCGCTGGTTGCGTGGGTTCGAGTGGGGGTATGCTATGTTGTTGTTCCAATATTTTTTAAAAGGGTCAAATGAAGAGTAAATTAGTATTTAATAAACTCGGCATACTATATTACTGAGTATTGGTTTGGCTCAGTGGGCTGGCGTTGGGTTTGCTGCCTGCTGGCACTGGTTCGAGTCAGTGCAGGGGCACTTGACTTTTAAAAAACTTTTTTTTTATTTGTGTAATCTTTTGTAGGAAAAAATTCATGAAAAACTCATAAGTCATCACCATAATAATTTGGAATTATTATATACTATTCTAAAGATATTTTTAGAATCTAAAGGCCATGTTTTGTTTAATTGTTGAGTTGGGTTTCAAATTTAAATTGTATATGGTTGAAGATATTTAAAATTGATTTCTAAAACAAAATTACAGTAAAGTTGAATTGGTAATAAAGAAATTTTAGCCATGATTTTTAAAGAAGTTCGGAATTTAAAATAAAGAAATTAGTTTTGTTTGAAACATAGAATAATGTGAAAAGAGTTACAAATGTTTGAAAGTAATTTAATTTGAAGAAAATGAGTTTAGAGAAAATTTTGGAAGTGATTAGTTTGTTTAACTAATTAAAAGTTATGTATGAGGAAGTTCTAGTTGGCAAATTAATAAAGAATGAATTATGAAAGTTCAATACTTCAAGGTTGAAGAAATTTGTCATTTTGAAAATTGAAATATTATTGTTGAGGTTGACTATAACTTATTATTGATTTCTAGAATGAGATAGTTGTTGGAATCTAGAGGCTAGGCGAGACCCTAACAACCAGCAGTATTATTAATGAGATTTTTTAGGAGTAACTAGTGTGGATTGACTCTCTCTTTGAGAAGTAGCCAGTGTGGGCTGACGTTCTCTTGTGTTGGTTTAAATTCGGTGGGGTAACCTAGCTCTAGGTTATGATGATTTTCTTTAAAACTAAAACTTAAGGAGAGGCACTATGGGGAAATGTGATGAAGTATGGGCAAACATGAGTATGAGGGCCTAGATAGCACGGTGGGAGGTATCTCCAGAATTACCGGGGTTGATGCTCGCAGTGGGGGATATTACTCCAGAATTACTGGGATCGAGGCAATGCTCTTGGGGTATTTTTGTGATGAGGTACCTATGACAGCGCAGTGTGGGTATTGGTCTCCAGAATTACTTGGTTGGAGGCAGTGTCCAAAATCACTTGGAGTGGGAGTACAATACTCAAGAATTATCGAGGTCATAGCTCGCAGTGTGGGTATTCGTCTCCAGAATTACTAGGTGTGAGGCAGTGTGTCCAAAATCACTTGAAGTGGGAGTACGATACTCAAGAATTGTCCGGGTGGTACTAGATACTTACAGAATATCTAAAACATATGTCAGTCACCGTAGTAGAAATTCATGGCGAGGGATTAGACCCTATATTGTGGAGTACGATGAGGGCTTGCCCTCGAACCTATGTACAATGGGATGCATAGAATCCGAACAAGCATGCATTAGTGCATCATAGTGTAAATCTGCATTAGGCATCTAAGGCATATCATACACTGTCATGTTTAGGAAAGTCACTCTTTACACTTTATTTTACATTCAAGATTGTGTTTGTGTTTGCTAAAGTATAAAGAATCGTTACATTACGACATAGTGATGATGGCTGTTTTATAATATTGCATCGGTTGTAAGCAAACTGACGTGCCCACAGTTTTTAGTGCAGGGTTGGGATTTGAAAAAGAACACAAAGATAAATTGGTGCTAAAGATTGCTTTCAGATTTAAGATGTTGATGTTAAAGTTGTATTTATCATGTTGTATTTATTTAATTCTGCTGCGTTGATATAAAAGAACAGTGTTGTATGACAAAGTTTTAATTTTCTTGTAAAATTGTACAAATTTGAAGTAAAAGATCATGTTGTGCTACGAATTACCGTGTTTCGAAATTCGTGGCGTTACAGAGTGGTATCAGAGCCAACTTCAAATAAGTAGTACAAAATCAAAAAGACGACACAATAAGGTAGACATTAGAAGTGTGAGTTCAGTTTATAGAGATTTAAATGTAAGTAATTTATATTTGTGTTGCTCTATACACTGACGTTTTCTCCTCTCTTTCCCTATAGGATGGCTAATAACCACGAACCCGCTGATGAAGTGAAATGGTTCTTAAAGGAAGACTTTGAAGAAGAGGAAGACCTTGAAGAGGAGGAGGAACCTAAAGAAGAAGAAGGCCCAGAGGAGGAAGAAGGGGAGCTGCCCGAATCTCGTGAGATTACTCCACCTCCACCTAATTCTCCTGATGAATCCTCATATGAAGAACCAACTCGTGACAGGAAAGAGCACCTTATCGCTTCTCTCCGGAAGCAATTAATCATCCATAAGTGGAGAGTAAACCACATGGAAGCTCATTATGCGAAGGACAAGTGGAACATTGCAGATTTGAGCCAGCGAGTGTGGGAATTAGAGAAACTTCGACATAGGAATGCTTGGCACTTTACCCAAGAATACAACAAAACTCGTTGGGGAAAGCAAGAATGCAGTCAGAAATGCGCAGAGATGTGAAAGAAAATAGATGAACTACAGGAAGAGCTCAGGGAAGCCAAAAGGAACCGTTGGATCTAGACTGTTTATGTTGGAGTTTTCTTTTTTGATGTTTCATGTAATGGATGTATTGGACAAGTTTTTATTTTTGAATGTAAAAAGTTTATTTTGGAAATGAAATGAATTATGTTGAAGAAAGTATATGTTGTTGCTATTTTTGATGATTAATGAAGTTTTATGACTCAAAAATGATTGGACGAAGAACCCGAAATGGTGAAGGACCCAGTGGGGAAGGTAACAGACTCGATCTGGAAATAGAGTTAACTAGGGTGTACCAGACTATTAACACATTTGCCACTAATGTGACTCGGAGCACCAGGGTGGGACAAGCAGTACAAGTCCCGAAAGCAGTCAAATTGGTGGAATCGTTCAAGAGGATAAAACAACCAGTGTATGAGGGCTAGGCAGATCCAGATGCGGCAGATGACTAGATCCGACAAGTAGAAACGGTATTTGAGGTCTTGGAGACCCTAGAGGCGAGCAAAGTGAAGTTGGCCATTATGCAGCTAAAGAAGGACGTCGGGGTCTGGTGGCAGTCCGTGAAGCGAGCCCTAGGGAATGTACCGATCACTTGGGAGGAATTCTTGGAGGAGTTCCACGGTCACTATTTTTCGATGGATGTAAAGGAGAAAAAGGATATGGAATTCCCGAGTTTACAATAAGGAAGTTTGTATGTTTGGGAGTATGAGACCAAGTTTACTCAACTCTCGAGGTATGCACCGGAGTTGGTAATTGACGAGGCGAAGAAAGCACGAAAGTTCGAACAAGTATTGAGGCCAAGTCTGATGTCTCGAATGATACCCCTCGGTATGAGGAGGTTTGACAAGTTGGTCAGGAGGGCTGAAGCCACGGAAGCTGACATGGAACAGTACCAGGTGGCGCAGACCAAGAGGAACAATTGGAGTGCTGGAAAAAGGCCCGCAACAGCAAGTAACTTCAGGGGATAGCCCCCAGCACAAAGATTCAGGCCCACTTGGGTGAATGTCGTTGCAGTGTTTGGGAAGCCCAGCGAAGGAGGAATGATACCCCCAAGTGTGGCTTGTTACTTGTGTGGAGAGGTGAGTCACTACAAGTCCGAGTGTCCCAAGGCACGGAACCCCCCAACTTGTTTCAACTGTGGGAAGGAGGGCCATGCTAGGCCACATTGCCCACAACTCCAGCAGAGGGAGCAGGGTTAGAAGCAGGCCGACCCAGGGGACAAGTCATACCAGCAGGGACGAGTGTTCGCCCTGACAGAAGCTGATGCCGATGATGCTGATAATGTCATCACCGGTATGGGAGCACTCGAGTAGATTTTTTACTGTTGTTATTTCCTATTTTTATATTAGAAAGTGTTATGTACTGCGAATACTCGTTATGTAACAGGATAAATTCTAATTAATGCAATGAAAGCAACTATTTTGTTTGACACTGGATCATCTCACACTTTTGTGTCACCTGCATTTGCTAAACGATTGGGAGTTGAGCCGAAAATTTTTCCTGGCAAGGTTCTAGCAGTAGCTACTCCTTCAGGAGAAATGTTGACTACCGATCGGTACTATGATGGTTGTGACGTCGAGATCGAAGGGCAGATGTTTGGTATCGATCTTATAGAATTGGCAGCGTTGGGAGTCGATGTAATTATTGGCATGATTGGATGTCAATTTACAGTGCCAATATCGAATGCAAGAGCAAGTGTTGGTGAAGGCATCAGGAGCCAGCTGTTCCATTTCACGGGAAGAGAAAATGCAAGCAGTTGATGGCAGCTATAACTAAGCAGAAGATTCCTGAGGAAGTTAAGCAGATTCCTGTTGTCCGAGATTTTCCGACAATATTCTTGGAAGATCTACTGGGACTACCACCTCAACGGGATGTAGAGTTTAGTATTTCCATTCAGCAAGGGAGTGCACCAATTTCCACGGCATCGTAAAGAATGGCGCCGATGGAATACGATGAGGTAAAGAAGCAGATTAAAGAACTATTGGGCAAAGGTTTTATCAGACTAAGTGCGTCGCCTTGGAGAGCGCCAGTCCAACTGGTGAAGAAAAAGGATGGACCGATGAGAATGTGTATTGATTACAGGGAGTTGCACAAGGTGATTGTCCCGAATAAGTATCCAATTTTGCGAATTGATGATTTCTTCGACCGACTACAAGGAGCAGCCGTTTTCTTCAAGATAGATCTTTGGTCAGGTTATCACCAAGTTCGAGTAAAGGAAGAAGATGTGCACAAGACATGTATCTGAACTCAGCATGGGAATTACGAGTTCTTAGTTATGCCATTTGGAGTAACAAATGCATCGACTATATTTATGGACATGATGAACAGGGTCCTGCGACTGTTCATCGATTCTTTCGTCGTGGTGTTAATTGATGATATTATGGTCAACTCTAGGTAAGAGAAAGAGCATGCTGGGCATCTAGCAGAGGTACTAAAGAAGCTGCAAGAACAAAAGTTGTACGTCAAGTTACCTAGGTGTGACTTCTGGAAGTCCGAAGTCACGTTCCTGAGTCATATCTTTTCTAAGGAGGGAGTGTCCAATGATCTGCAGAAGATAGAGGCAGTAAAGGATTGGCCAAGGCCAATAAAACAGTGAAGGAGATCATAAGCTTTTTGGGTTTAACTGGCTACTACAGGAGATTTATTCAGGGTTATGCTCAAATAGCTGTGTCACTCACTGAACTTACAAGGAAAAATTTGAGCTTTAAATGGATGGAGTAGTGTGAGGCAAGTTTTCAGGAGTTAAAGGAGAGGTTGACTACCGCTCCGATACTGGCTTTGCCGAGAGCATGGATCGACTATGATATCTACAGCAATGCTTCACATCGTGGGTTGGGCAATGTGCTGATGCAAGAAGGGAAGGTAATAGTTTATGGGTCTAGGCAACTAGACTGCATGAGAAGAATTACCCAACTCATGATCTGGAATTGGCAGCAATTATCTTTGCTTTGAAGCAGTGGAGGCACTACGTGTACGGAGAGAAGGTCAATATGTACACAGATCACAAGAACCTGAAGTATATCTACCAGTAAAGGGATCTGAATTTGAGGCAGAAGGTGGTTGGAAGTACTGGAAGATATTCGTACAAAAATAAAGTATCACCCAGGCAAGGCAAATGTGGTGGCTGATGCGCTCAGTCGGAAGAGTAGTTTATCCAGTTTGATCACGACTCAGGAGAGATTAGCAGAGGAGCTCGATCGAGCTGGAATAGAAGTGGTGTTGAAAGGAATGGGAGCGTCTGGAGCATAGTTGAGATTTCAGCCCACACGGAAGGAGAAGATTATCGATATTCAGAAGTCTGATCCAGATATTCAGAAGATGAAAGAGCAGGCCAGCACAGGTAAATTAGGCATAATTCCAGGTGATAGACAAAGCGCTGTGGTTTGGAGAGAGGTTATGTGTACCGGATCAAGCAGAACTGAAAGAAAGAATTCTACAGGAAGCACACACTGCCCTTTTATCAATACATCCAGGAAGTACCAAGATGTACAAGGATATCAAACAACATTTCTGGTGGTCAGGGATGAAGCAGGATGTAGCAGAGTTTGTTGCAAGATGTGTAACTTGTCAGCAAATCAAGGCAGAGACTCAGAGACCCGGAGGATTATTGCAGCCGTTACCCATTCGGTGTGGAAGTGGGATAACATCAGCATGGATTTTATCATAAGATTACCCAGGAATTCCAAAGAAAATTATGCGATTTAGGTGATAGTCGATCGACTCACCAAATCTTCTCAATTTTTGGCCATGAAGATCACATGGTCTATGGAGAAGTTGGCAGAATTATATATTGGGGAGATTGTCAGACTACACGGAATTCCTGTATCAATCGTGTCAGATCGAGATGCGAGATTCACATCGCATTTCTAGAAGAGTCTTCAGTCAGCTTTGGGGATCAGGACTGATTTAAGTACTGCTCGTCATCCTCAGACTGATGGGCAGACTAAGAGGCCTTGGAAGTGATTGAGGATATGTTGAGCTGTTGTGTGTTGGACTTTGTTGTCAGCTGGAAGAGGCACTTAGTTTTGGTGGAATTTGCTTACAACAACAACTTTCAGACTATCATTGGTATGACACCATACGAAGCTTTATATGGGAGGAAGTACAGGACACCAGTGTGCTGGTATGAAGTGAGCGAAAGGCAGATGTATGGGCCCGAAATAGTACAGCATGCCTCAGAGAAGATTGAGCTGATCAGGAAGAGGCTGGTTGATGAACAAAGCAGGCAGAAGAGTTACGCCGACAATCGGAGAAGAGAATTGGAGTTCAAAGAGGGGGACCATGTTTTCCTGAAAGCATCTCCAACCAAGGGTGTGATTCGGTTTGGAAAGAGCGGGAAGTTAGCCCCGAGATACATTGGACCTTACAAGATATTGAAGAGTATTCAGAAGACATCCTATCGATTGGAATTACTGGAGGAACTGGCCCAAGTTCACAATGTCTTTCACGTGTCTATGTTACAAGGCTATATTCCAGATCCGGGTCATCACCTACCGGAAGTGTCAGAGAGTCTGCAGTTAGATCTGAGCTACAAGGAACATCCTGTGGAGATTGTGGACCGACGGGAGAAAGTTTTGTGGAATAAAACTATAACTATGGTCAAGGTCGTATGGAGAAACCAACTGATTGAGGAAGCCACTTGGGAATCTGAGGAGAGGATGATGAGAGACCACCCTGAACTTTTTGATTAGATTTTGACTTTTCTTTTCTTTTGTTTTCTCTAGGGATGGAAAACGGGCCGGGTCAACCCGCGACCTGCCCACCTAACCCGACCCGTGACTAGTTGATTCGGGTTCGGGTCAAACCCACGAATATAAGCGAGTCAACCCGGGTCATTAAAAGAGAGAATTAGACTCGTCGAACCCAGCCCGATAACCCGATGAACAGTATCGGACCCGCTCGCGAACCCGCAGGTCGACCCGTGGGTTTTGAACCGTTTGACCCGTGCGGGTCAAACTTTCGACTCGCGCGGGTCCAACAGCCGAAACCGAGATCCGTTGCTCTTCTAGCCATTTTTTTTAATTTTTTAATTTTTTTTATTTTTTCCCTATAAATACCCCTAAAACCCAAGCTAAAATTTCACACCTTACTCTCTTACTCTTTATACTACTATTACTCAATTCATTCCAATTTTTGTGAACAATTGAACAAAGAAGCTAGCAACATACAAACGATCAAACGATAAATTCCGATCGTATCAAATTCAACATTCAACTAAGTCTTCAAGTCTTCAACTCCTCCAAGTGATCAAACAAAGAAGTACTCTTTCTATCTACATACGAATCCGGACTTCTACTTCTACTTCTATTTTTATTTTCACTCTCATTTTATATACGAGTATCCGCGGAATACGGTATCAAAATTTCATAACCCTCGTATTGTCTTGATATTTTTTTGTAGTTATAACTTTTTTTATCATATTTGTTTGTTGGTTTTTTTATCTTCTCTCTCACAACCCTCTTATTGGTTTCTAGATTTTTTTTTGTAACTTATCTCGCCTACATTGTATTTAATTTTCTCACATACACTACTATATCAACATGTCTAAATCACGAGGTAGCGGCCGTAGCCAAAGTGGACAATATTCCACTGGCCCTTCTCGTAGGCCTCCAATTGTCCCACAAAATGAGCCCGCCGAAAAGTACCCTAGTCCTATGACCCAACACATTGGTACACACGATGAGTTTGTAGGAGACATAGACATAGAAGAAGAACCACAAACACAAAAAACCGAAACAACACAACCGGCTAGTAGTAGGAAAACTAGAGGGGAAAGTAGTGATTGACACAAATTTTATGATTACATTCCGGATGAAAATGTACTGAGCGTAGGTATTAAAGTTTGTAAAACATGTTCGAAGCCTTACAAATGGAAGAGGGGTGAGGGGACGGGTACAATTAGATGACACATCCAAAATGTGCACGAAGAACTTCTTGTAGACCTACTCGGCCAACAAAAAATCCACCCTAGGACCGGTGTAGTTGATAGCCATTCTTATGATCTCGAACTTGTTCGTCGAGAAATGTCCCGACTAGTAATCAAGGAAGAGTTACCATTTTCCTATCCCGAGAGTAGGAACTTAGAAAATTTTAATCAAACCGCCTTAAACCCCCATTTTAAAAGAATCCCTAGGAATACTTGCAAATCTGATTGTTTTAAAATGTACAATGAAATGAGAGAAGCTTTGATTGCCATTATATGGAGTTTAACTTATAGAGTTTCTTTATCTTTCGATTGTTGGACAGGGTTGCAACAATATTCCAATGATGGGAATAACCTATCATTGGATCGACAGTGATTGGATTCTTCAAAAAAGGATCATATCACTTGCCGCGTTGCCCTATCCCCATAGTGGTAATGAAATTGCAAACCGTATTTTAAAAATTTGTGATGTTTTTCATATTCGTGATAAAACTATGTGTATAAGTTTTGATAATGCATCTAACAACATTGCATCAATTAATATATTAAAAACCGCATTAAACCCTCCATCTGAAAATATTTTTCAAGTTAGATGTGCATGTCATATTTTAAATTTATGTGTTCAAGATGCATTAAAAATAGCCGAACCATATATAGTTAACATTAGGAATTGTGTACATTTTATTGTATTAAGTGTCACCATATTTTAAGAATGGAAAGCATGGTGTAGGCTTAAAAATTTACATTTTAGAAAATTTTCAAAGGATGTTAAACACCGATGGAACTCTACTTTTGATTTGCTACAAGTTGTTACTGAATATAAAGCATGTATAAATGATTTTTGTATTGCAAAAAATATGCCAAATTTTGAAATAACTCTCCAAGCTTGGTTTTATGCCGAATCTTTGTTGAAATTTTTAGAACCTTTTAAAACCGCAACTTTCAAATTTTCAAAATCTTATGAATCAACTTCTAGTAGCATTTTTATTTCAATAGTTACTATGATGCAAACTTTAGAAATGATCGATGATGCTTTTATTGGTCATATTGTGAAACCTGCATACACCAAATTTTTGAAGTATTTTAATCCTTCTCCTATGTTGTATTGTGTTGCTAATGTGATGGATCCTCGTATCGAATTAAAAGGTACGAAGAGTTTGATTGAAATATTTTTTACTTTACTTGGGGAAGATGAATGTGAAATTGATTGCGGAGCTTTTTTAGTTAAATTTGAATTGATATTAAATAACTTGTATGATTATTATGATAGAAGTTTTGTATCTAGTAGTACAACTTCTTTAGTTAGTTCTTCTTCTGCTACTTCTAAAGATAAGGGTAAGAGTAAATTAGATGATGCCACATCTAATTTACTTGCACAAATTCAATCAAAAAAACCTAGGATTAATCAACCAAATGAATTACATTGGTATAATCAATAAGATTCTGAATCTTTTACTTCTTCACTAGATTTTTTACAATGGTGGAAAGACCCTGAACACACTTATAGTATTCTTAAATATATGGCTACAGATCTACTAACTCCTCCTATCCTACAGTTGCTTCGGAAAGTGCATTTTCTACAAGTGGCAGGGTTCTAACCGATTACAAGAATCGCTTGAAGCCCCAATTGTTGGAGATGCTCGTCTGCACGGAAGACTGGCTGAAGGCCGAAGATAAGACTCAAGGAAAAGTGTTCAACACATCTACAAGTGAGAGCAACTCGCTGGAAGAACAACAACAACAACAACAATAGCAACCAAAATGAAGAATTGAAGACCAACAACAATAACAACAAATTGAAGACCAACAAATTGAAGACAATTGTAAATGTATAATAAATTATTTAAAATCTTTGTTTGTTATTAAAAATTAGGAAAATTTAAGAAAATTGAAATTGTATATAAGAAATTTGTTATTGTATAAAACAAATTTGTAGAAAATCTTATTGTGAAACTTGTATAAGTTGAAATCATATTAATAATATGTATAAAAAAATTTGGCAATTTCTCTCTTTGAATCTTATTATTATTATTACATTTTTTATTATTATTAAAATTACATTATTTGTTTAACTAAAAAAAAACTTTAGACTAGACGGGCCCAACCCGCGACCTGACCCTTACCCGACCCGGGTTAGACACGAAAGGGTTCACGAGTTGGGAGGGTCGTCTATCTTTGCTATCGACCCGACCTGACCCGGTTACTTCTAGGACCTGACCTGAACCCTGCCCAAGTTGGGTTCCAACCCGGGCGGGTTCGACCCGACCCAACCCGTTAGACCCGTTTGCCAACTCTAGTTTCCTCACTCTTTAAGTATAGTTCCAAGGACGGAACTATTCTAAGGAGGGAGTGTTGTAACATCCAAGAATATATATATATATATATATATATATATATATATATATATATATATATATATATATATATATATATAAAATTTATTTTTTCACATTTTGCACATGTAATGCACGTGAGAAATTTTTATATACGTCTCTTCTCATTTTAAATTAATACACTTTGCATTATTATTATTATTATTATTCTTATGAAGCTCATGGGCCTAAGAAAATATTTTTTCAAAACAACCCCATTTTTATAAATGAGCCCATTTATAAAACTTTTAAAAAAAAGGGAGAAAGTGGTGTGCACAAGCACGTGCACGTGCAAATGCGCATTGTGCACACAAGAGGAGCTTGCGGTGAACGTTGGAATTGCTTGGACCAGGTCTTCTAGTGTGGTGGTAGTGGAGAGAGATAGTGGGAGGTAGTTTTATAACTACTTAATAATTTTATAAATAAACTCCTAAGACTAAAGCCACTTTACCCTAATCCTAATAAAAAAATAATATTAAACAAGAGAGAGGCAAAGAGTTCAGGTGTTGCATGAGGGGCTTACTGTTGATTTCGGAGCTTGATTGTGTGCTTGGTTTTTGGGGATTTCGGTGGGTTGTTTGTGTGTTTGCTTTTGCTTTGGAGAAGGAAAATTGCTATTTGGAGGTGGGTTTTGCTTCATACTCTCTAAATTGTAGAGTAATTTCATGTGTACGTGTTCTAAAGTTCAATTGTAGATGTAGAATTGTTTAATTTAATATCAGTTTTGATGTGATGCATGTTGTAGGAGAAATTCAATAATTTTGAGTGAAATGCATGTTATTGAAGTAGATTTTTACCAAATTAGAATTTAAATTGTGCAGGTTAACATATGAAAAGTTATAATGCGATTATTGTTAGAGTGAGTAGATTTTTATAAATAATTCGTGAGAAGAATCAATTTGGGTATGAATGTAATTGATTAGAAAATTTTTAAGGGAGAATTCCTCATATTGTTAATTGTTATGAAAAGAGAAAAGAAATATATAAATGTGAAGTAGATTAATATTTTATTAATTCATATGGTATTTGAGACATTCTCCACGTGTTAGAAACTTTAATTGTGTAGAATTATTGTTATGGCATTACAACTCTGTGTAATTTGGCCTCTGGATATTTAGAATGTGTACTGTGATCGAATTAATCTAATGTGACAAGCGATAGGAGTTGAATGTGTATGTTTTGAAAGAAGGAAATAGACAGAGACTAAATTCTTAATGATTTTAATCCTATAGTTAGTGTGTTCTGAGCTACGGCTCAGTGGGTAGGCACTCTGTCGCATCTCTGTTTGCACGGGTTCGAGTGGGGGTGTACTTTGTTGTTGTTCCAAATTTTTTTTAAAGGGATTAAACGAGAGGGTTTTGGGTATTTAAAAATGTCGTACATCATATTAGAGGGTGTGCATGTGGCCTAGTGGCTGGGCACTTGGGTTTTCACTCTGTTGGCGCTAGTTCGAGCCAATGCAGGGCACTTGACTTTAAAACATTCTTTTTTGGATTTTGAGCTATATTTATGGGGAAAATTATGGAAAAATTTTACTAAAATAATTTGGAAATTTTTATATACTATTCTAAAAGATAATTTTAGAATCTAAAGGGCATGTTTTGTTTATTGTTTAGTTGGGTTTCAAATTGAACATGCATATAATCGAAGATCATAAAGATTG
The DNA here is from genome assembly GCA_017893485.1 of Hemerocallis citrina. Taxonomy (NCBI): domain Eukaryota; kingdom Viridiplantae; phylum Streptophyta; class Magnoliopsida; order Asparagales; family Asphodelaceae; genus Hemerocallis; species Hemerocallis citrina. The sequence goes on from CM030367.1 coordinate 166,205,379, forward strand.
ATTTTTTTGAAAGTGAGATAAAGTTGGAAATAGAAATAAATAATTTTTTGGGGATGATTTTAAAGAAGTTCGAAAATTAAAAAAATGAGTTTTGTTTGAGACATAAATTAACGTGAAAAGAGTATAAATGTTTGAAAGAGAATTAATTTGAAGAAAATGAGTTTCGAGAAGGCCTTGGAAGTGATTGTCTTGATTGGCTAATTAAAAGTTATTTATGAGGAAATTCGAATTGGAAATTATTAATGAATGAATTATGAAAGTTGACTACTTTACGGTTGAAGGAAATTTTTGTTTTGAAAATTGAAATATGGTTGTTGAGGTTGAATATAACCTATTTGATCTCTAGAATGAGATAGTTGTTGGAATCTAGAGGCTAGGTGAAACCCTAATAACCGGCAATATTATTAATGATTTTTTTAGGAGTAACCAATGTGGGTTGGCTCTCTCTTTGAGAAATAGCCAGTGTGGACTGACTTTCTCTTGTGTTGGTTTAAGTCCGGTAGGGTAAGCTAGCTCTAGGTTGTGATGATTTTAACTAAACTTAAGGACCAGGCACTAGTTGGAGACATGATGAAACAAGGGCAAATGTGAGTTATGGACTCCAGGATTATTCTTAGAGAGTGAAAATCCCCAGTATTCCGGGACGATGGATGTAAGGGCCACAGAATGATCTACGGAGCGAGAATGATCTCCAGTATTCCGAGATGAGAGTGACGCTGATGAACACAATATTATTCACTTTTTAGAGCAATAATCTTAATATAATTAGACATTTAAAAGCTCTATATGTGGTATTTAACTCTTATTTTCTCTTTTCCATAGGAAACAACTTATAACAGAAAAACGAAGCATTATTCAGGGGGCGATCTATCTCTTGGACGCAACTTAATCTCAAAATTCCCAACGATCAAGTCATCAACCAGTGCTTCATTCCATCATCATCGAAGAAAGGGAAGAGGAGAACCAGTACTCGAAGGCAGTCGACTGTGTGACAGCCAGTTGACTCTATTGCCGGAATCCATTAGTTTATTTCTTCTCTCTTTATTCTTTGATGTTGATCATGTATTTGAACTTGTTAAGCAATAAAAGTATTATTATGTGGAACTAATTTCATAGTTGGGTAGATCGAAGCCGTAGTTATGTAGTGCTCTGTTCTTTTGAATCCTTCTATTTTACTTATTGATTGAATCTAATTGAATTGATATAGATTGATAACAGTCAAACTTGTTCAGGAGTTATAAGTGCAGTCGACTGAAGGTGAGAGCCAGTCGACTGCCATACAGAATCTGATATTATCAAGTTTGTGAGTTAGAAATCTGAATCTGTTATATGAGCATATTGAGACGACCCGTATCTCGTGTTCGTAACTTGTAACAAGGGAATCTTTAGGATTCTTGGTTCAATCAACTTAAAGGATCTAGATCTGATACCAATTTCTAGAACTTTAGGTGTTTGTTCGTTTCCACTGTTCTTATGCTTTTGTTAAGTAGATACTTAGGAGAAGAAACGAATTAAAGTAGATACCATGCCTAATTCTTGGCTTAGGAAAACAATACTTTAAGGAGTAGATACCATGCCCTTGAAGTGAACAAACATGAGTAATTAGAAGTAAATTCAGAAGGCAACTTAGCATTACTAACTATTGGTGGAGATCAACAACCCAACTATTCAAGAGATATTTGTGATTCAACACCTCTCATCTTAGTTTTAATCTTTTAGTTCTTTTAGAATATTACAACAACCCTTATTCATTCTTATTATTAGTTTTATTGATTAGTAAGTTGAAATCTACAATCTCTGTGGGATCGACCCTTGCTATTACTACGATTCTATAAACGATTCGTGCACTTGCGAGGTTTTTAATTTGTGTCTAGTTTTATCTATTTATTTAGGTATCTAGATTTAACACAACAAGTTTTTGGCGCCGTTGCCGGGGATTGTTTAGTATTTTAACTTACAAGTCAGTAGAATTTTTATTAGTTTTTCTTTTCTTTTATTAATAATTTTTCTTTTAGGTTACAGGACTTTGGTGAATGCACAGTAGACGATCACTTCGACCAGAGCTACTACCTATTGACGCAGAAACAGAACGAACTTTGCACAGACTAGGTAAGCTGTTTTCAGCCAACCAGTCGACTGCTGTACGGACCCAGTCGACTGCACAGAGACAAATTTGACAGGAAAGAATGGCTGAAGAAATACAAAATCGAGTGCCAATGCAGGACAAATTCACTCCTAAGAATATTGAGCAACCTTCCTGCATTGCTTTTCAACCTAATGCTACAGGGAACATGCACCTATCTCCTCATTTACTTAGTATGGTTGCCCACTTTAGTGGCAAACCAGATGAAGAGCCTCATCTTCACTTGCAAGACTTTTTTGATCTTTGCAGGACACAAAGCGTCCAAGGGCTTACCGCTGAACAAATCAGGTTAATCTTGTTTCCTGTTTCTTTAAAACTTAATGCTAAGTTGTGGTATAATTCTTTGGAACCAGGATCAATTAATTCATGGGAACAATTGGCAACAAAATTCTTGAAAGAGTTCTTTCCAGCCCAGAAAACCAAACAGCTAAAAAGGGAGATTCAACTCTTCCAACAAAAGGATGGAGATTTATTCTTTGAAGCATGGAAGGACTTCAAAAGCAAGCTTCTCAAGTGTCCTACTCACAATCTGCCTAAGGATGATCAGGTACAAGCTTTTTATGAAGGTTTAAATGACACTAACAAAGCAATTGTTGATGCAGCTTGCAATGGAATTTTGATGAGGAAAAGTGGAGAAGAAGCCATTGAACTTTTTGAAGAACTCAGCGAGAACTCCCAACAATTCTCAACAAGAAGGGGACCTTCGAAAAAACAGAGAGTTTACGAAATCTCTAATAGTAATAACATTCAATTAGAAATGGCAAACATGAATAAGAAAATTGATATGCTTGTTAATGTAATGTCGACAATGGGTGGAATTAAAAATCAAACAAATGAAATGTGTGCAATTTGTTCTCATTTAGATCACACAACTGATACATGTCCCATGTCTACTTTCACAGATCAGGAGCATGCGAACTATGTGGGTCGAGGAGTATTTCCACCAAAGAACAATCCATACTCGAACACATATAACCCAGGATGGAGGAATCATCCAAACTTCTCATGGAGCAATAATCAAAATAATCAAGGGAATCAATTCACACAAGGACATACAAGGAACCCTCAGATGGGAAGTGGGTTTGATCGACCAGCTCCAGAACAGAAGAAGTTGGATTTTGAGTCCACCGTTCTTCAATTGCTCCAACAACAACATCAAACAAGCAACCAACAAGGACAAGCGATTCAGAAGTTAGAAACACAAATTGGTCAGATTGCAAAAGAATTGAGCGAACGAAAAGCAGGAGAACTCCCTTCACAAACCATACCAAACCCAGGAGGTCAAGAACAGCTCCAAGCAGTAACAACCCTAAGAAATGGTAAGATAATTGACAACATGATTGGAACACATACAGACAAACCAGATACACAACCATCATAAGCTTTGGGTTCAAATAAGGTAAGTGAAAAAGTAGGGACAGTACCACCACCATTCCCTCAAAGGTTAGTCAATAAAAAGAAAGAACAACATTTATTTGACGTCTTTGAAACTCTCAAAAAGGTAGAAATTAATATTCCCCTACTTGATGCTATTAAACAAATTCCTTCTTATGCCAAATTTTTGAAAGACTGTTGTACTCATAAAAGAACATTTCAGGTTAAGGAGGATGTGGCTTTGACAGAAGAAGTGAGCGCTGTATTATTAAGAAAACTACCACCTAAACTGAAAGATCCAGGTAGTTTCACCATTCCTTGCAAAGTTGGTGAGCACTTCTTTGAAAAAGCACTGCTAGACTTGGGGGCAAGTATCAACCTTCTTCCTTATTCTGTTTACGAAAAGCTTGGATTGGGGGAACTTAAGCCAACATCCATCACTTTGCAATTGGCTGATCGCAGTATAAAAAGACCTAGAGGTATATTAGAAGATGTCCTAGTTCAGGTAAATGATTTTATTTTGCCTGCTGATTTTGTTGTGTTAGATATGGAGGAATCTTCAATGTCATCATCTCTACCGATCATATTAGGTAGGCCCTTTATGAGTACAGCTGATATCAAAATTTGTGTTAAAAAGGGCATTATAAGTATGAAGATAAACGGAGAAAAAGTGGAATTTAAGATGTTTGATACACTAAAATTACCACAAGATGATCATGAATGCTATAATATTGATGTGGTGCAGGAGATTGTTGATCAAACATTTCAGGTACATAGCGTTGAACCACTTCAAGCCACAATCACTCAATCTCTAACTTTATCTCATGTTGAACAGGAATACGATTACTGGAGGATTGCAGAGACAGTACATCACCTTGAAACTCCACAGTCATATTCAGGTAAGCCTGCACCTTTATTTGAAAAATTGGTGTCTGATAAAAATTGTTCTTCTACAGATCAAGCGACTGATGAACAGAGTAAGTCGACTGGTATTCTAACCAGTCGACCGAATCAAGACACCCAGAACAAGTCGACTGCTGACATGGACCAGTCGACTGTACAGAAACTTCCAGACATAGAACTTAAGCAGTTACCCCACCATTTGAAGCATGCATTTTTAGGCGAGAACCAGACGCTACCAGTAATAATTGCTGCGAACTTGAGTGCACAGGAAGAATATAAGTTGCTGAAGGTATTACAAGAACACAAGAGTGCAATAGGATGGACCATTGCAGACATCAAGGGAATAAGTCCATCCAAATGCATGCATAGAATACTCCTTGAGAACGATGCAAAACCTAGCAGAGAGGCACAGAGAAGGCTCAACCCCAACATGAAGGAAGTGGTAAGAGCAGAAATTTTGAAGCTACTAGATGTTGGCATCATCTATCCTATCTCAGATAGCAAATGGGTAAGTCCTATACATGTAGTTCCTAAGAAAAGTGGAGTTACAGTGGTAACAAATGAAGAGAATGAACTTATCCCAACAAGAGTAACCACAGGATGGAGGGTTTGCATTGATTACAGGAAATTGAATAATGAAACCAGGAAAGATCACTTCCCTCTTCCTTTTATTGATCAAATGTTAGAAAGATTAGCAGGATATAGTCATTACTGTTTCTTAGATGGTTATAGTGGCTATAATCAAATTGCTATTGCTCCAGAAGATCAAGAAAAGACCACTTTTACATGCCCTTTTGGTACTTTTGCTTACAGGAGGATGCCGTTTGGATTGTGCAACGCACCAGCAACATTTCAAAGATGCATGATGAGCATATTTTCAGACATGGTGGAAAGGTTCATCGAGGTATTTATGGATGATTTTAGTATTTTTGGATCTTGTTTTGATGAATGCCTTAACCATTTGCAGCTTGTGCTTAAAAGATGTGAAGAATGCAATTTAGTGCTGAATTGGGAAAAGTGCCATTTCATGGTACAACAAGGTATTGTGTTGGGACATGTAGTGTCCAAAAGGGGAATAGAGGTAGACAAGGCAAAAATTGATATAATATCAAAACTACCCCCTCCCACTACAGTTAAGGGTGTTAGGAGTTTTCTAGGACATGCAGGGTTCTATAGAAGATTCATAAAAGATTTCTCAAAAATCTCCAAACCCCTTTGTGACTTGTTGGCTAAGGATGTTGAGTTTGTATGGACAGAAGAATGTACAAATGCTTTTAACACATTGAAAAATCTTCTCATTTCTGCACCTATAGTCATGGCACCAGATTGGAGCCATCCTTTCGAGCTTATGTGTGATGCAAGTGATTATGCTTTAGGGGCTGTTCTAGGTCAACGAATCAATAAGAAACCTCATGTTATTTACTATGCTTCTCGAACTTTAAACGATGCACAGCTAAATTATTCCACTACTGAAAAAGAAATGTTAGCTGTTATTTTTGCTATAGAGAAGTTTAGATCATATTTAATTGGTTCTAAGGTTATTGTTTTCACTGACCATGCTGCCTTGAGATATTTGTTTGCTAAAAAGGATGCTAAGCCTAGGTTAATCAGATGGGTGCTGCTGCTTCAAGAATTCGATCTTGAGATTAGAGATAAAAAAGGAAGCGACAATGTTGTTGCAGATCACATGTCCAGGCTACTGCACGAGGAAGAGAGAAATGTGCCCCCGCTGAATGAAAATTTCCCAGATGAACAACTATTTGAAATCAATGTGCAATCTCTCGGGGCAGTCGACTGGTCCCTCAACCAGTCGACTTACCTCTCTGAACAACTCCCTTGGTTTGCTGATATTGTCAATTTTCTAACTGCTCATGTTTTCCCTCCAGGTATGACACATCAAGAAAGAAAAAGATTGGTGGCTCTGTGCAAACACTTTTATTGGGATGACCCTTATCTATTCAAATTCTGCCCTGATCAAATGATACGAAGATGTGTGGCAGACGAAGAACAAATGAGTATTCTACAACACTGCCATCAATATGCCTATGGAGGACATTTTGGACCAAAAAGAACAGCACTAAAGGTATTGCAATCTGGTTTTTATTGGCCTAATGTATTCAAAGATGCTTTTTCTTTTTGCAGGACTTGCGACAAATGCCAAAGGACAGGCAACATCTCTTCTAGAAATCAAATGCCACTGCACAACATACAAGTAATCGAGCTTTTTGATGTTTGGGGAATCGACTTCATGGGTCCATTTCCTAACTCATTTGGTTATTTATATATTCTTGTTGGTGTAGATTATGTGTCTAATTGGGTCGAGGCCGTCCCCTCAAAAACTAATGATCACAAAGTTGTTGTCAAGTTTTTGCAGGAGAACATTTTCACTAGGTTTGGTACACCACGAGCGATAATTAGTGATGGAGGGAGCCATTTCAACAACTTTCCATTTGCTTCTTTGATGAAGAAGTACGGTATTACACATAGAGTGGGGACCCCTTATCATCCTCAAACCAGTGGACAAGTGGAGATTAGCAACAGAGAAATCAAGAGCATTTTGGAAAAGACAGTCAACACAAGGAGGAAGGATTGGTCGCTACGCTTGAACAATGCATTATGGGCCTATCGAACGGCTTACAAAACACCCATTGGCATGTCACCATACCGGTTGGTCTTTGGAAAAGCCTGTCACTTGCCAGTTGAGTTGGAGCACAAAGCATATTGGGCCATCAAAAGGTTCAATTTTGACATGAAACAAGCAGGTGACAAAAGAAGACTACAACTAAATGAGCTTGAAGAGTTGAGGCACGATGCATATGAAAATGCCAAGCTGTACAAGGAAAGAACCAAGTTGTACCATGACAAACAGCTAGCAAGGAAGGAGTTTTATGAAGGACAGAAGGTATTGATATATAACTCAAGGTTAAGACTTTTTCCAGGCAAGCTTAAGTCACGATGGTATGGACCATATATTGTCACAAAAGTCTTTCCACATGGCGCTTTGGAGGTTCATAGCAAGGAAAAGAATCAAACATTTAAGGTGAACGGGCATAGAGCGAAACCATACATAGAGATGAGCATTGAACCGCAAGAGGAGGATGTGAATCTTCAAACCGTACAATACATGGCATGACCTCATCAAGTCTAGCTGAAGACAGAAAACACAGCGCTTATTGGGAGGCAACCCAATTTTTCAGGGGAGTATTTACACTTTCCCTTCAGTTTTTTTCAGTTGTTTATTATTCTTTTTTTTCTTTGAGTTATTTTTATTTTTTATCTCCCTACTAGATGGTGACACATGCCTATTTTTATATTTTCTTCCGAACATTGAGGACAATGTTACATCTAAGTTTGGGGGTATTAGGGTTATTTTTAGAGTCTTTTGAAAATTTTTGAAAATTTTAGGATAAACAATCTCTTATAAAGTAAGAAGAGGGATACTTATTTACTTTAGAATTGTTGATTTTCATAATTCCTTACGAAGTTATAGAAGTCATGCGATTATACATAATAAACAAATGTGATGCTTTTTTTGATTATTATTCCCTTTAGATCTAGTCATAAATCGAGTTTAAGTAAATAGAGTGATAAAATATATATATGTATATATTTAAATAAAGTCAATCTACTCCAATGTTTTGAGTGCTTAGTAACTAGGGGTATTCATCACCAATGTTTACCTTTACGTCAAATGGCAACTCAAAATACGAGTATGCAAAGCACTTTAGAGTTTGTGACTTGTTGAGTAACCGGGTGGATACATCACAAATGTTTCGCATTCGCGTCAAAAGGCAAGTGACACCTTTAGAGAAGAGACTAACTAAAAAAAAAAAAAAAAAAAAAAAAAAAAAAAAAAAAAAAAAACTCTAGTTTGCTACTCGGTTTGTAGTAGAGGAAAGGGGTAATCACAGACTGAGTAGTTGCATACTATAACTACATTAATCGCATGACAAATATGATTAAGTTCGGGAACTATGAATAGACAATTGCACTAGAGAAAGTGGGTATGTTTAATTTTACTTTGTCTGAAATTGTTTATACCTTTCTATGCTGATGTCCACATAATAAGAAATCTTGGTGGTTGAGTCTATTGTTATTATTATTCTCCTTATTCACAATTTTAGTTTGCTTGAGGACAAGCAAAATCTAAGTTTGGGGGTATTTGATGAACACAATATTATTCACTTTTTAGAGCAATAATCTTAATATAATTAGACATTTGAAAGCTCTATATGTGGTATTTAACTCTTATTTTCTCTTTTCCATAGGAAACAGCTTATAACAGAAAAACGAAGCATTATTCAGGGGGCGATCTATCTCTTGGACGCAACTTAATCTCAAAATTCCCAACGATCAAGTCATCAACCAGTGCTTCATTCCATCATCATCGAAGAAAGGGAAGAGGAGAACCAGTACTCGAAGGCAGTCGACTGTGTGACAGCCAGTTGACTCTATTGCCGGAATCCATTAGTTTATTTCTTGTCTCTTTATTCTTTGATGTTGATCATGTATTTGAACTTGTTAAGCAATAAAAGTATTATTATGTGGAACTAATTTCATAGTTGGGTAGATCGAAGCCGTAGTTATGTAGTGCTCTGTTCTTTTGAATCCTTCTATTTTACTTATTGATTGAATCTAATTGAATTGATATAGATTGATAACAGTCAAACTTGTTCAGGAGTTATAAGTGCAGTCGACTGAAGGTGAGAGCCAGTCGACTACCATACAGAATCTGATATTATCAAGTTTGTGAGTTAGAAATCTGAATCTGTTATATGAGCATATTGAGACGACCCGTATCTCGTGTTCGTAACTTGTAACAAGGGAATCTTTAGGATTCTTGGTTCAATCAACTTAAAGGATCTAGATCTGATACCAATTTCTAGAACTTTAGGTGTTTGTTCGTTTCCACTGTTCTTATGCTTTTGTTAAGTAGATACTTAGGAGAAGAAACGAATTAAAGTAGATACCATGCCTAATTCTTGGCTTAGGGAAACAATACTTTAAGGAGTAGATACCATGCCCTTGAAGTGAACAAACATGAGTAATTAGAAGTAAATTCAGAAGGCAACTTAGCATTACTAACTATTGGTGGAGATCAACAACCCAACTATTCAAGAGATATTTGTGATTCAACACCTCTCATCTTAGTTTTAATCTTTTAGTTCTTTTAGAATATTACAACAACCCTTATTCATTCTTATTATTAGTTTTATTGATTAGTAAGTTGAAATCTACAATCTCTGTGGGATCGACCCTTGCTATTACTACGATTCTATAAACGATTCATGCACTTGCGAGGTTTTTAATTTGTGTCTAGTTTTATCTATTTATTTAGGTATCTAGATTTAACACAACAGACGCTCATGGGATATTTGTGCAGTGAGGGCTCCAGGATGACCTACGGAGTGAGACAATCCCCAGTATTCCGGGACGATGGACGTAAGAGCCACAGGATGATCCACGGAGTGGGATTGGTCTCCAGTATTCCAAGGGCGAGAGCCAATACTTGCAAAGTGCATAAATATTGTGGTAGTCATAGGAGTAAGTTGCATGGCGAGGGATTCAACCTTATAATGTGGAGTACGTAGGTGCTTGCCCTCGGACCTGTGTAGATGGGATGCATAGAATCCGAACAAGTATGCATTAGTGTCATCATAGCGTAAACATCTGCATTAGGCATTAAGTCATTGCATACACTGACATGTTTAGGATGATCACTTTTCACACTTTGTTTTACATTCAAGTTTGTGTTTGTTAAAGTATAATGAATCGTTATATTACGGCATAGTGAGGATCGCTGTTTTATAATATTGCGTCAGTTGTAAGCAACTGACGTGCCCACAGTTTTTAGTGCAGTGTTGGGATTTGCGAAAAGGACACAAATATGTTTTGGTGCTAAAGATTGCTTGCAGATTTTTGTTGTTGTCATTCAAGTTGTATTAATCATGTTGTAATTATTTATTTCCGCTGTGTTAATGTAAAATAAAAGTGTTATCTAAAAGAAAAAAAATCCTTGTAAAATTGTACGAATTTGAAGTAAAAAATACTGTTGAGCTACGAATTACCGTGTTTTGGAATTCGGGGCGTTACAGATGTTGTAACAGTGCGTCACTACAACTCTGTATAATTTGTGAAGGAAGACCACAAACAGCACGAGGGAAGACATTTGTTCACATCCAGTTCCTACTACAAGCTAAGGAACACACAATAAGTCTCTTATTCTTGGCACAAACCTAAAAGCAAAACACTTCGGGTTTCTCCACTCCAATTACTCACGACAGTGAGCAAAGGGGACACTTCGGTTCAGAGACGTATTCCACTTGAGACACTTCTTCACTATTGAAGAGCCACTTCGGTCACCCGAGCTGCCCAAGAGAGGTTCCAACCCCACAAATCGACTCCTGGCCATACAACTATGAGCGCCCCTGCCTTCTTGTCAGATTCAATGCTTGATTCCCAACCACTCGCTTTGGGCATCCCCAGGGATCCGTTCTCCTAAAGAATTTTACCCTGATACATGAGACATCTCGAATCATCAAGACGATCCCTCCTTATACGGGTGAACACCAAGTCTCTTCCAACCAATGTTGCCTTTAGCCGGGAGAGCTCCAAGACAGAGCATGCTTAGATTCTGAGGGTCTACCCAGTAAATACAACGATCTGTCAATAAAGAAATAGATGGAGCCACTACAACATTAGCAAACACAAAAGACTTCGATCCAAAGTTAAGAAGACTCGGAATACAAATAACTCATCAACTCAAGCTCGTCCATAGAGCTTCTTCCACAACTAGTTCACCTGCAAGCATCGGATATGACATGCAACTCACTCATTGAGTTTGCCTCTATAAGATTGTCGGGCCAAAACGTCAAGGTCGGCACCAACTTCCATGAGTCGCCTCTACAAGCTTGTACAGCCCAAACATCATGTCTGGCACCAACTCCCTCATCAAGTTGCTTCTACAGACCTACGGGTTCAAACAACAAGTTCGGCAACAACTCCCTCATCGAGTTGCCCTCATAAGCTTGTTGGGTTCAAACAGGAAGTTTGGAGTCCAACTTCCTTATTGAGTTGCTTCTACAAACCTTCTGGGTGCAAATAGCAAATTCAGCACCAACTCCTTCCTCAAATTGCCTCCACAAGCTTGTTGGGTTCAAACAACAAGTTTGGAGTCCAACTTCCTCCAAGTAGAGCTGCTTTCGAATCCTATCGGGTCGGGTCCTCCACTACCCGGACCCAGACCCGGTACCTCACAGGTCCAAAAATTAGACCCAGACCAGGACTTACGAGAATCGGGTCTGGGTCCGGGTCCGGGTCTGGGTTCGGGTCCTAATTAAAAAAATCTAGCCGTCGGGTCCGGTAGCGAATAATAAATATTTACACTTAAGTATTTTTGCACCCAATACCCTACAGTTTCAACAAATTTTGCACTTAAGTACATGAATAAATATTATATTTACACATATATCTTCAACAATTACTATTTACATGTATATCCCTATAACTCTATTATTAAAATTTCATATTTTTTGGGGTATTTTTTAACCGGTCCGGGTTCGGGTCCGGGTCGGTTCTATTTTGAGCAAACACGGACCCAGACCCGGACCCAAAAGTGCATCGGGTCTTATTTTAGGACCCGGACCCGTATAGATCGGGTCGGTTTCGGATCAATACCAGGTCCGGGTCGGGTCCGGGTATCGGGTAAATGTGACAGTACTACCTCCAAGTGTTGCTTCTACTAACTTGTCGATTTCAAATGACAAGGTCGGCACCAACTCCCCACTCAAGTCGCCTCTGTAAGCTCGTCGGGCTCAAACGGCAAGGTCGGCGCAAACTCCCTCATCGAATCGCGTCTACAAACTTGTCGGGCTCAAACCGCAAGTTCAGCACCAACTCCATCCTTTAGTCGCCTCTAAAAACTTGTCGGGCTCAAACGACATGGTCCGATCCAACTCCCTCCATGAGTCGCCTCTACGATCTTGTTGGATTCAAACAGCAAGTTTGTGCAAACTCCCTCCTCGAGTCGCCTGTACAAGCTTGTCAGGCTCAAACGGTAAGGTCGGCGCCAACTCCGTATTTAAGTCACCTCTCCAAGCTTTTCGAGCTCAAACAACAAGTTCAACGTCTAAATCCATTCAAGATTCGCTCTCACAAATTTGTTGAGTTCAAACGGCAAGTTCGGAGTTGACTCCCTCCTTGAGTCACTTCTACGTACTTTCTGGGTTCAAACAGCAAGTTTGGCGTTCAACTCCCTCCTAGAGTTTTCTCTAAAAATTTGTTGGGATCAAATAGCAAGCTTAGAGTCCAACTCTCCCCTAGAGCTGCTTCCTAAACTCACAGACTCACTCCAGGAGGTGGCAACACAAAGAGAGTGTGAGTCGAGATGAAAACACTTGGGAAATCCGTATTAACCTTCCAGTACAGGCGCGAAGCCCCCTCGTGACGAAGTTCCTCTTCTTAGCCTCTCGTGGATGAGTCTCATCTTCGTAGCACCCCTCGGGAGCGAAGCTCTACTTCATAGCTCCCTGGGAGCATCAACCTTCTAGTACAGGTGCGAAGCTCTTTAGTGATTAAGTTCCTCTTCTTAGCCACTGGGGGGACAAATCTCCTCATCATAGCACCCTTCGGGAGCGAAGCTCCACATCATAGCTTCCCAGGGCCGAAGCTCCTATTCGCAGCTCCACGGAACGAAGCTCCTCTTCAAAGCTTCCCGTCACATAAGCTTTTCTTCGTAGCTCACCAGGAGAGAAACTCATCTTTGTAACTCTTCCAATAGCGAAGCTTCTATTCATAGCATGCAGGCACCAAAGCTCCTCTTCATAGCTCCTCAGAAGCGAAGCTCCTCTTCCTACCTTCTCTATGGAAAAGTCCTCTTCGTAGCTCATCTTCTCGACTCTCCGTGCGTAGAGACATTGCGGGACTGTTTTGACCCCCCAAGCCGGATTATTCATCGACCGACATATGAATAGAACTTGTAGATCTTCGAGTCCCCTTTGAAACAAGGGGTCATATGCCCCATCGGATCTCTATAGCACAAATATTCGTTACACTACAGCTGCGTGCGAGGGGCAAGAAAAACAAAAGCAAGACGAAAAAGAGAGAGGGAAAAAAGGTTGCTGACGTCAGCAGACATATGGAGCCTACATAAGAATTCTAGCAAAAAAATGTTGACTGGTCAATGCCACGTCAGTGCAAAAATAAAAAGGAAAAAGAAAATGGAAAAGAAAGATGATGTGGTAGTGGGGTCCACGTGTCAACACAAAGTCACTACACACATGCCCCACCTCCTCCCCTGTGCCATCTATCAACCGAGGAGAGGGGTTGCTTTGAACGTCGTACACCATAGGATCTCCTCAAAATTCACGATGGTTCTGATCAATGATCCGAATCGCTTTAGATCCACACAAGTATTATTTATAATTAAATTGTTTTTATTGATTAAAAATTTTAGAAAAATAATTAAAAATCCAAAGATCATTTTACAATTCTGGAAAATTATTTTAAAGAATCTAAATTATAATTAAAATTCGAAAAATTATTTTAAAAATCCAAAAAAAATTATAATTTTAGAAAAATTAATTTTAAATTCCAAAAATTAAGTTAAAATTTAGATTAATTAATTAAAATTCTGAAAAATGATTAAAAATTGGGAAAAATCAAAAAAATCCCAAAAGTTCATAAAAATCACAAAACATCCAGATAATTCTGAAAATAATTATGGATACTTTACAAATGCAGAATAGCGTCGTTACACCCTGAGCAAGATTCAAACGCCCGAAGACGCCAATAAGTTCTTTAAATAGGTAAAAACAGGCGAACTACTCCTCAAAACCTGTGAAACTCAGTGTTCGAGAATGGGGATTGATGATATGGATAAAAATAGAACAAAATTTGATCATTCAAATCGAGCACGAATATCAAAGATCTCAGGGGTAAACGGTAATTTTCAGTGGAAATAGTCCTGACGGGAGGGGTTGGCCAATTTTTAGGTTCATTGACCCGATCCAGCCTGTAACAGGGACTGCTAGAATATCCCTAGCACAAAGGAGTCCAGATTTGTCGAAAGAAACCAGTTTATACCACTATTTCTAGAGGGTAACTGATTATATCCCTCCATGCATAAGAGAGAGTTTGAAAACTCTCTCTCTTTCATCAAAAGAAGAGTCCTGACTCGGTCTCCTCATATGGATAAGATAATTGAATCTATCAAAACACTAGAAAGTAGAGATAGATGAATATCTTGAAAATGGCCCCTTCAACAACTATATATACCTCAAGACTCCTCAAAACCAGGTAATTACGAATCTCGCTCTCAAAACCCCCCATATATCTAAGTTTCTACCTTGGGCATCGGAGGGTCTGTCACTGGAGCCACCCCCGGTGCTTCAGACTTGTTTGCAGGTCCACGGCAGCATTATCTGCAACACCTGATGATCAGATCTCGGAGTCAAGTGCAGTTTTTTGTGGTCAACACCGACGAATAGTGAAGGTTTGATCATAATTGTTTTTATTAAAAGAATTCACATATTTGTTTTCTCCCACACAGAAAAAAGCAGCAACAACTCTAAACAATGAGTTAGAAGCTTATCTCCTCATCTGACTTACACCAACAACACATCAACTACAAGCTATGATGTAGGTATTCTGAGCTACACCAACAACTTATCAACTCCAAGCACTAAGATAGGTGCTCAGCTCCTCTTCCTAGATACACTAACAACTCATCATCTCCAAGCAATGAAATTGGTGCTCAGCACCTCTTCCGAACTGCACCAACAACTCATCAACTCAAGAATATGAGTATGGTAATCGGCTCCTCTTCTGAGCCACGCCAACAACTCATCAAACCATGGCAATGAGTTTGGTGCTCGGCCCCTTTACTAAGCTACACCAGTAACTCATCAACTCTAAGCAATGAATTAGGTGTTCAGCTCATCTTCTGAGCCACACAAACAACTCATCATACCTACAAGATGATATTGGTGCACAGCTCCCCTTCCGAGCTATACCAACAAATCATCAAAGAAAGAAAATGAGTTATGTTCTCGGTGCCTCTTCCGTGCTACACAACCAACTCATCAACTTCAAGGAATAAGTTAGCTCCTCAGCTCCTCTTCCTAGCTGCACCAACAACTCATTAACTCCCATCAATGATTAGGTTCTTAGCTCCTCTTCCGAGCCCACCAACAATTCATCAACAACAAGCAATAATCTAGGTGCTCGACACCTCTTCTAAGCTACACCAACAACTCATCAACTCCAAGCGTTGAGTTAGGTGCTTAGCACCTCTTCCGAGCTACACCAACAACTCATCAACTCCAGGCTATGAGTTAGGTGCTTAGCCCATCTTTTGAGCCACACCAAGTAGATCAACTCCAAACAATGAGTTAGCTGCTTAGCTCCTCTTCCGAGCTACACCAACAACTCATCAACTCAAAGAAATTAGTTAAGTACTCAGCTCCTCTTCCTAGATATACCACAACTCATCAACTCTGAGTAATGAGTTAGGTGCTCAACTCCTCTTCCGAGCTACACCAGCTGATGAGTGTAATTTTTATATAATTTTAATTACTCTTTTATGCATTAAAATTGCGAGTTCTCGTTTATTTCTTTAAAGTTTATCTTATTTCTACGTAATTTTATTTAGTTGTTTGTTTTTGTAGGAATGCGAATGATAAGTACAAAAAGAGAGTATTTTTGGTGAAATCAAGGAATAGTGCAAGGATAAAGATTTTAAAATTTCAAATTAATTCTATGTGAAGATTTCTGGAAGATTCAAGCACCCGACTGTACGTGTTTACAAATTGACCTTTTGAAGAGCAAATAAAAAATATTATGGTTAATTAGAGGTGGAATGAAATTTTGTAATAAAAAAATCAAAGAATGAAAGAAGTGGATTTAAATTAGGGTTAGTTAATTGATTAGTTTAAAATTTAATAGATTAATCTTAATATATAAATTTTAATTAATTAATTAATTAATTAATTTAAAAAATATTTAAAACCCTATCCAAATCCTATAAAAAGAAGTGGCTACATAAACAAGTGGGGGCTTGAGGAGAGAGAGGAAAGGTGAGGGAGTTGGGTGGTGGTTGTACTGTGGCCGAAATCAGAAGAGTGAGAAAAAAGAAAAATAAGGGTGGCATGGGATTCAAGGAAGAAGAAAAGAAAAGAAAAGAAAAGAAGAAGAAAAGCACGGATTCAGAGGAGCAGAGTTTGGGTCTTGACTTATTTCGAGATTCGAATTACGGCTTCAAGCAACAACGAGTTCTTTCTTCTCTCTTCTAATTTTATTATTATGCAATCCAAAAATTTGTTTGTTAGTTGCAAAATTATCATGAACTAAATTTATTTTTCTAGGGCTTCGATGTAGCCTAGTTTTAATAACACTATTCTACTTTCATGTTATTTTACTTTTCTACTTTCCATGGTTGTGTGTTTAATTTGTTCTTAATGCTTACACTTGTTTGGCCAACTATTGTTTGATTTATTGAATCATGGAGAGACCGAGATGTAATTTATGATTTAGAATTATAGAATTCAACACCATTGAGTTATTGAATCAAGGGGAGACCGAGAGATAACTTGTGATTTACTGCGATTAATGTGATTGTAAAGAAATCCATAGAACTTAATGAATCTTCAATTAATAAAATTTGCATAAGATATGACAAATTGTTCCATTGAATAATTAGGAGATTTTGGTCTACAACTTGGAAAAGAAGAATTTCCGGTTACATAGAATTATGAATTATGTGGGATTAACTAGGTGAAATCAAAAATCCTAGAACTAGCTTTGCTATTAACAAACAACAAAATTTCATATTTTCATTATTCTTAATTAGATTAGCTTTTCATTTAGTTTAATTTAGTTTAGTTGTTAATTTATATTATATTTTCGATTTTTCAAATAGTAATTAATCTAGTAAATTTTGGTATTCAATAAAATAATTAGTCCTTGTGGGTTCGACCCTCGTTTCATTTAAACTATACTATTTGTTACGATTTTGTACACTTGCAAATTATCCCAACAAGTTTTTTGTGTCGTTGTCGGGGACTAATTATTCTTTTATTGATATTGATAATTGCTAGATAGTTACTAATTTGGATTTTTCTTATTATTTTTTAGTTTTTATTTTTTTGAGTTTTTCTGTTATTTAATAGCTATATTTAAAGACATACAAGTGTATCACCATGGCAAACGAGAGTAATAGAGAGGAGACTAAGGCTTTAAGAGACTATGCTATGCTCTCACTTAATGGAGCAACATCAAGCATACAGAGACCGACTATATAAGCTAACAATTTTGAGATTAAACCAGTGATAATTCAAATGATTCAATAAATTGTTCAGTTTGGTGGACTGCGGCACGAGGATCCTAATGTTCACATTGCAAACTTTCTAGAAATTTGCGACACTTTCAAGCACATTGGAGTATCAAATGATGCAATCCGATTGAGACTCTTTTCTTGTTCACTAAGAGATAAGGCGAAGGTTTGGCTAAATTCTCTACCACCGGGTGTTATCACTACTTGGGAGGGACTTGCAAAAAAAATTTGGCTAAGTATTTTTCACCGGCAAAGATAGCAAGGTTAAGGAATGACATCACCACATTTACTCAATTTGAGACTGAGTCTTTGTATGATGCATGGGAGAGGCATAAAGAGTTATTGAGAAAGTGTCACCATCATGAACTTCCGAAATGGCTATAAGTTCAAATACTCTATAATGGTTTGGGAGCTACAAATCGGTCTTTGGTAGATGCAGCAGTTGGAGGAGCTTTTATGAGCAAAACCCATGAAGTGGCTTATGAACATTTAGAGGAGATGGCGTCCAACAGTTACCAATGGTCTTCAAAAAGAGCAATACCAAGAAAAGCAGTTGGAATTTTTGAGCTTGATACTGTCACCACATTGACGACACCAATTGCTACCTTATCTAAACAACTAAATAATATGAATGTTAATGTTATTCAGACTCATATTATTTGAGATCTTTGTACAGGAAATCAGTCAAGTATTGATTGTCAAGTGGAAAATCCATTTGCTTACCCACATTCCTATCAAGCAAATTATGTGTCCAACTTCCAACATCAAAACAATTGTAACCCCTGTTTCCCCTTTTTGTGTATTTTCTTTTTCTGTGTTTGTATTCTTCTTTGTATCTCTTCTTGGACCGTATATTGGATTTTTATCTTCAATATATTCATTTGTATTTTTTGTTTTATCTTCTTGTATCTATTTGTCTATCTTTTGTTTCATTCCTGTGATCGGGCCATTATTTTTGTTCTCCGTTATTGTTTTTGCTATATTCTTATTTCTTGTTCATGCCCTATATTTGTGTGTGCTCTCGTTTTCCATCTCCTACCTTTTTTTCCTTGAGCTTGAACCCAAAATCTTATATTAAACCCTATACCAAATTACCCAAACCCACTAACTAAATATCCATTATCTAAACCTATACCCTATTAAAATCCCATTACTACAAACCCAACCTACACTACCCTAGCTACCCGAAACCCATTGCCCATGAAACCCAAACCCGAAACCCATGTAAGCATACCCGTTAATTCCATCAGCCAAACCCTAATCCTACACCCATATATATACCCCCATCCCCTGCTGTGCATCCCTACACCTTGAAACCCTAGCCTCCAAGCCGCAACCCCTTTGACCAAACAAATCATGATGAAAAATTATGAAATTATTCTTGCTGTTGCTAAACATATAGAGGAATACCCCAGATTTTTCGTGGAATTAATTAAGATGTTTTCATGCTGTTTTCCTGCACTTGAATATAATTTGCTGATTTCTGGCTGAACACATTTTCTGGTTTCAAATCAGTTTTGACTCATGTTTTTGTGAAACACTATATGACTTGTATATACTTGCTGGATTCGGCCGGAAGTCTACTTTTCAGATTTTCTGACGGATACAGGTTTGCATGTTTTTCGCAACGAGAATCACTGTTTTAGTGTAGCACTGTCTTGATGTCCTGAATTAGAATTCTCGTTGTTCTCTTCTTTCATGTGTTATATATTACCCGTACATGCTTATTTCTTGACCTGAACTTTTTGCTTGCTATATCATGCTGTTCTTGCCTTATTTTGTGACACGTACATGCTTGTTTGAGAATAATAATAAATAATCAAGCCGAGATTTATAGGAAAAATCTAGTAGTGGATAATGCAGAAATGTGTACTCGGAAGAATCTATTGGTTTGGTGCTTGACACGATATACTTACATGATACATGACACGTGCACACATGACACTGGAGCTTGTTTGGGTTTTGGAGCTTGTTTACATGATTACATGATTACATGATATTTGAAGCTTGTCCCTGAGTACACTGCCCTGTACGGTCCCCTACGAAATCTAAACGTAACTTGATTGTATGTAGCAACCATGTGGTAAATAGTTGGGACACATGAAGTGCTACCTAGATAGTAATAACATACAAGACTCGACATGATTACATGATTACTTGATTACATGATTACTTGTTTACATGATTATATGATAACCTGTTACATGATACTTGATCACTTGATACATGCTCACATGCTCACCTGTTACATGCTACTTGTTGCCTATTTGTATGATATTTGACACCTGAAACATGATACCCATAATTGCTTGTATACCATGTTGCTTGTTCTATTTTCTTGATCCATGCTAGATGTACTATTTTGTATACCATGCTAATTCCATGCCATGCTTGTTACTTTAGACTTGTTTAGTTTTTCCATGTACTTGTATCTTGCATGATAAGCGGCCTGTAACTTGCATTGTTGGGAGTTTGTTTGTTTCTTTTCTCTTCCTGCAATTATCTAATTGCAAATCAGGGTGACCAGTTGCCAAATGGAGTTGGCGACATGAGATACTAGTACTGGAGTTTTGCCTATTATTATATTTGCTTGTTATTCTTGAACATGTACTTGATTACTTGAATATTTGTTTGTATTTTTGGGCAATGTGACCCAAGACTTGTTAACTTGTTCAGACCAAGTTTATTTGAGGATTATATATTTGTTTCAAGTAAATTTTGTGGGTATCTCGGCTTGATTTTACATGCTTGGGTTGTTTATTTTGCTTCCGACTCTGATTATTCTTGAGAAATGTTGTAATGATTCTTGAAAAGCTTATGGATGATGAAAATCATTCGCTGGGCTTAGTCGTGTACTCGTATTCCGTAATCTCTTTTGGAAAGCGGGGCGTGACAACAATCCTTATTCAAACATGTATAATCCAGGATGGAGAAATCACCCTAATTTGTCTTGGAACAACAATCAAGAGCAATTAGACCACTTCAAAATTTTCCAC
This sequence comes from Hemerocallis citrina, assembly GCA_017893485.1. Taxonomy (NCBI): domain Eukaryota; kingdom Viridiplantae; phylum Streptophyta; class Magnoliopsida; order Asparagales; family Asphodelaceae; genus Hemerocallis; species Hemerocallis citrina. The sequence continues at coordinate 166,226,125 of CM030367.1, forward strand.
AACAAGAAAAGAAGTCGACCCTTGAGAAAATATTCATGCAATACATGCAAAAGATAGATTTGACGATCCAAAATAATGCAACTTCAACTGCGACTTCAATTCGCAACCTTGAGGTTCAAATTGGTCAGCTTTCAAATATTCTTGCAGAGAGAACAGCGTGAACCTTACCTAGTAATACCGTGACCAATCCCAATGAGCATGTCAAAGCAATAACAATAAGAAGCGGGAGAACAATTGAGCAGCCATAAGCCCAAACAGCATAACAAAATGTGATTGAAAAGCAAGATGAGTACGAGCCAATTTTGGAGTAACAAACGCAGCGGTGGCCAACCATCATATTGAGAATTCTAATACATGCAAAGGAGCTTCAAACACCACGGTTTCCAGGGAGTTTAATTCTAAAACTTATCCTAATTCACATTATGATCCTCTTATTCCTTATCCGCAAAGACATAAAAAGAATAATCTTGAAAATCAATTCTCTAAATTTTTAAGTACTTTTAAGAAATTGCATATTAATATTCATCTTATTGAAGCTTTAGAACAAATGCCTAAATATGCTAAATTTTTTAAGGGATATTTTATCAAACAAGCGGAAATTGGAGGAGCATGAGACAGTTATACTAATCGAAGAGAGTAATGCAATTTTATAAAAGAAGTTGCCTTATAAACATAAAAAACCAAGGAATTTTACGATTCCTTGCACTATTGGAAAGTCTTATTTTGATAAAGCTTTATGTAATGTAGGAGCGAGTATAAATCTTATGCCTTTTTCGATTTTTAGGAAACTTAGTATTGGAAAAGTAAAGCCTACTACAATTTCTTTACAATTGGCGGACATATCTATCAAGTACCCAAGAGGTATAATTGAAGATGTTTTGGTGAAGGTAGACAAGTTCATATTCCTAGCTGATTTCGTAGTGCTTGACATGCAGGAAGATGAACAAATTTCATTGTTTTGGAGGTGGCCTTTTCTAGTTACGGGGAGATGATTGATGTTCAACAAGGAAAAATTATTTTGAGGGTTGGGGATGAGAAAATAATGTTTGATGCCTTTAACTCCATTAAGTTTCCTGCCAAAGTGCAGTCACACTTCAAGTTTGTGAAATTGATTTAATTGTGGACAAGAAACATAAGGCTCAAGTTGAAAAGTTACCAATTGAAATATGTCTAACAAAATCAGCAACTTTTGAATCTGAGAAAGAAAATATTTTGGAATATCTTCCGTATTTGGAAGCAGCACCATCTATTTATCTTTATTCTCAGCTAAAATTTAAAGAGGTAAGGATATCAAAGATGCCGTCTTCAAGAAGGAAATGACTCAAACTTGAGCTAAACATATTCCACACATGAAGGGAAAATTAGAAAAGAGGTTCTTATGTTGTTGGATCTTGCCATCACATAACCATCTCAGCTACCATGTTCAGCTGAAGACTTAAAACTTAGCGCTTCTTGGGAGACTTCCATTTCTTTCTCCTTCCTTTATAATTTCTTTTATTTTTGTTTAGTTTATTTTAATTTTTTATTTAATTTTATAGGATTGCATAAGTTTGGGAGTATCCGGGCGGAGTTGTTTTCTATACCTATTTTGATGGGCTGATTTTGGGCATGATGGAGTCCGAATCTGGAAAAGTGTCTCAAATAGTGATCGAAGAAAATTGTCTTATATTTTCATCGCAAAAAGAATCAGGGAATTTGGACATTTACAACTTCAGATATCACTGAAACAATGAACGTCACCCATCGAGAATTTTAATATGAATCAGGGGAGCAATTCTGAACTTTTCTCATTCTTTTTGTTTTTGTTTTTCTTTACCCATTGAGGACAATGTGATATTCAAGTTTGGGAAAGGGGTACAATTTATTTATATATATATTTGGAAAAAAAAAGGAGGAGGGGGGGGGGGCAGGGGGGTGTTCTTTATTGTGGTAAAGCATTGCAATTTTTTTAGGATAGGCAATATCTTATAAAGAAAGACTAAGCATACTTATTTTTTTATAATTATTGAAGTTCAAAATTCCTTACAAATTTGTGAGAGTCATGTGATTATACATAAAAGAGAAGTGTGATGCTTTGCCTTATAATTATCCTCTTTGATCTAGTCCTAAACAGGGTTTAGGTAAAAAGAGTGACAATGATCAAATAATTGAATAAATAAAGTTTTATCTACTCCAATATTTTGAATTGCTTAGTAACTAGGGGTATTCATCACCAATGTTTACCTTTACGTCAAACGGTAACTTGAAATATGAGTATGCAAAAGCAATCGAAGTGTGTGACTTATGGAGTAACCGGTTGAATCATTCACAAATGTTGGCATTTGCGTCAAAACACAAGTGACAAATTAGAGAGTAAAAATAAATAAATAAATAAACTCTAGTTTGCTACTCAGTTTGTAGTAGTGGGAAGGGGTGATCACAGATTGAGTTGTTGCATGATTTAGTTGTGTTAATTACATCACAAATATGAACGAGATGGAAATTAGGTATAAATAATTGCACTGGAGAAAATAGGTATGCTTAGTTTTACTTTATTAGCTATTGTTTGTGCTTTAAGTTCAAATTTTGATGCTTGCATGATATTATCTTTTGGTGTGATGAGTTAAACCTAATTATGATTTTTATTCTTCGATTTATGGTTTTACCTTTCTTCTCAAGGACAAGAAAAATCTTAAGTTTGGGGATATTTGATAATTGTAATTTTTATATAATTTTTATTACTCTTTTATGCATTAAAATTGCGAGTTCTCGTTTATTTCTTTAAAGTTTATCTTATTTCTACTTAATTATATTTATTTGTTTGTTTTTGTACGAATGAGAATGATAAGCACAAAAGAAGAGTGTTATTGGTGAAATCAAAGAAGAGTACAAGGATAAAGATTTCAAAATTTTAAATTGATTCTATGTGAAGATTTTCGTAAGATTCAAGCACTCAACTGTACGTGTTTACCAGTTGGTCATTTGAAGAACAAATAAAAAATATTATGGTTAATTAGGGGGTGGAACGAAATTTTGTAATAAAAATCAAAGAAGGAAAGAAGTGGATTTAAATTAGGATTAGTTAATTGATTATTTTAAAATTTAATAGATTAATTTTAATCTATAGATTTTAATTAATTAATTAATTAAATCATAATTAACTAATTTAATAAATATTTAAAACCCTACCTAAATCCTATAAAAAGAAGTGGCTACAGAAACTGCTTGGGGCATGCGGGGAGAGAGAAAGGTGGGGGAGTTGGGTGGAGGTTGCACTATGGCCGAAATCAGAAGAGAGAGAAAAAAAGGAAGAGAGGAGTCATAACGCTCCGAATTTCAAACACAGGCAATTCGTAGCAAATACAGGATCTTTTACTTCAAATTCGTACAAATTTACAAGAAATTTACAACTTTTATTTACGACAAGTTCTTTACAACAGCACAGTAGAATTAAAATGAATACAATGAAATCTAGAAAGATGAAAATTTCTTCAATCTTGTAATCAATTCATCATGGTGACTTCGAGTCCATGCCAAGTCCAACCCTACATCTGAAAAACTGTGGGCACGTCAGTTACATACAACTGACGCAATGCTATAATATAGCGATTCTTCTACTTTATCAAATACAAACTTGAATGCAAACAGAAAAAGTGACTATCCTAATCATGGCAGTGTATGATATGACTTAATGCCTAATGCAGATATTTACACTACGATGACACTATTGCATACTTGTTCGGATTCTATGCATCCTATAATACAAAGGTCCGAGGGAAAGCCCTTATTGTACTTCTCATTATAGGGTTTACATCTCATGCCATGCAACCTAACCCGATGAATATACTCTAACGCGTAGTCACCGAGAATTCGCACCCCCAGGATATTGGACCTTACCGGTCTACCCCTAGTCCACATATAGTAGATTTACCGGGCGTATCCTCAGCCACAAATCCTAGCAAGTTGATCTCCCGCAACTAAGGACCTTACTATCATACCCCTAGCCCACATACCGTGGATTTACCAGCGTATCCTCGGTCTCGATCATTCCTAGGAACTGCAGTCTCTTTACCGGCCTTTTCGATGATAGACGAATATACCCCTAACCCATATACATGGATTTACCTGGTGTATTCCTCGATCTCGAACCCCTAGGAGCTACACATTCTTTACCGAAAATTTTTGCCATTGTTTCTATCATATCTTCTTCTAGTACCTATCCTTAAGTTTTAAACATGAATAATATTACCACCTAGAGCTAGTTTACCCTCCTACCGATCTTAAACAATACATCGAGAATAATAGCCCATTTGGCCACTTCTCAAATCTCAATAATCTCTTTCATCACTTTGCCGGTACTTTGGGTCTCACTTATCTTCTACAATCAACACATTTCTTGTTCAACAACATGGGTTAATACCGTCATTATTCACATGTTCAAATTTTTATTCATTCACATCTTTTAACTTATTTTATCCATTCTCTTATTTATCAATCATGAAGTAACCAACTTTTATAGCAACATTCAATAACACTTGATGAGTTAAAACCCTTATAAACATCACATATTTAACATTCCAACTTCATCCTTTAATTATCTCTTAATTTCTCATAAGGTACAACTTACTAACATTCCAAATTTTAAATTCGATTTGATACATTGAAAAAGTTGTGGGACAACTTGATAAAAGACATCAACCCAATGGTATATGAATTTCAATACTACTCAAAAAATAGATTTATTAGTTTCATATGATTCATAAATGAGTCTACTACAACTTTATAGTTAAGACTATTTGCATTCATCATCAATTACTTCGTCTAAATTCATTTGCAAAACAGTAGGTTCACAATCCAAAATTGCAGCTCATGCTACTTGTAAAGATCATAGAAAAATTCTATACTTTATGAAATTTTGTGTTCTTTAGATAAAATTAAAGATATACAAGTCTACTATAACTATGTGGTTATAAGTTTCTCCAAATTATTGTGTCTATAACCCTGAATTCTTCAAAATCCACAGTAGGGACGAAATGTTAGAGTACTGTCACTGTTCGATCTTGTAAAAATTATTATAAATTCAATTCTTTAAAAAAAATTGATTTCTTAGACTTTATAGGAAGGTTAGCGAGTCTACTACAAGTTCTTAGTTTTGAAATTTCTCAAAATACTTCATCTAAGATGTTGAAATGATCAAAATCTGAAGTATGTACAAATTTTCAGCAACTCGCCAACTGCCACCCAGCTAAGTTTGAATTTTATTAAAATAGTAAACGATATCCAAATATTATGAAATTTTAAGAAGATGTTCCTGACATATAATAGATGCTCTTATAAAAATTTAGCTCTGGATGCCATCTATTTTAATAGTTACGATTTTTTTTTGAAGTGCAACTAAAACTCAAAACAGAACCTTATGAAAATGTCCCCCGAATCAAACATATCATAATTTCACACATTCAATCAGGAACAAATAATCTAAATATGAATGTCCAATCTATATAAGTTATCATGCATCTAACAGTTCACACATGTCAAACTTTCTACTAATAAAACTATATTAGTAAGTTGGAGAAACACCCACCTTAAATGTAAAATTTCTAGTAGTAGAACTCCAAGAAAATAATGCTCCAAAGCTCCAAGCTCCCTAAAAAATGGCCGGCATCTTCCTAGCACAACCCGCAAGCTCTTCTCCCTCTTTCTATTTTTTGTTGTTTTTTGAGTTGTGTTATTCATGACAAAAGTATGGACTATTTATAGGAAAATTGTGTGGTCAAAATAGCTCTCCACTTCCTACTAACTCACATCACTCTCTCTCATTCTCAACCATGGTAAGAAACACGTGCACGTGTAGTCAATGGTGTGCAAGCTCTTCGTACAAATTTTATTATTAATTTTTATTAAGTTAGATGTGTGTGTTACACATGGCAAGTGTACCAAACTAACTATATTTTAAATGTACACTTTAGTGCACACAAAATCAATCATGAACTTTAAATTAATTTTAATGGGCTACAAAATGGATTTAGGCCTAATGAACTTTAATTAAAAATAAATCACATAATTGTGACTAGAAAAATAAGAAGAAAAATATTTATGACTAAAGAAAATTTTAGGAACCAACATGTACACCGCGAACACGTGTGTTGCACGTATAAATATATTCGAGTCAAAATATGAGAAAATTGAATTTCAATTTATAAAACGAATTCAAAAAAAGTTATAAAATAAATAATCGAAATACGTAGAAATATTACACATAACGGTGGAATATACATAATCGTCACGTGTATTGAAAACACATGTAATACACGTAAAACACAAAACGATTAGGTTTTATATTTGAGTTGGCTCAAAATAGGATAAAAATGTATTTTGAGAAAATGGAAAATGTATAAATAATTGAGATGTAGAAATACATATGATTTTTATATTAAAATACGTTACGGATATTACTCGTAACGGTACAAAGTATATGTGCGTAACACTCGTGGACAAAATTGTCATAACTCAATTTTGCGGGGTGTTATGGGATGGCACGGGATCCAAGGAAGAAGAAAAGAAAAGAAAGAAAAAAAGAAAAAAAGAAAGAAAGAAGAAGAAGAAGAAGAAGAAGAAGAAGAAGAAGAAGAAGGGCACGGATTCTGAGGAGCAGTGCTTGGGTCTTGATTTTTTTTTAGATTCGATTTACGGAAAAAAAAAACACAACTCCCAGATAAATTTGCTCAAGATGCTTATGAGAATCATATTTCAAAAAGAGGAACTTGGTTACAAGTTTTATTGAGAAACAAAGCCTCTACAAGTTACAAAATCGCATTTTGCGCCATCTTAACTTCTTCTTGGGTAAAGTGATGCTCCTCTTAAAGGACACACGCGACCTACGGCTTACAATTAACACCCGAGCACTATTCCGTTCTCTCGAACCATTTGAGGAGATATCCAGGCCCCCAGGTCGGGTCATACCTTCGAGACCCACTGCTTTTGTCGCTCGTCCAACTGACGCCCCGCTAGATGAATCGGCCACATCGCTTTGAGCGTCTCCTAGATTTTTTAGAACTCCAGGCAAATGTAGGGCCAGCTCATGGAATGATCTCCCCTGGGCGTGCTCTTCATATGAACAAGAAGTGCTCATAATATTGCCACCCTCAAGAAGTAGTCTTAACCGATGAATTTTCATCTCTAGTTCAACCAGCCTCTCTCTGAGGGAATCATCTCTCACTTTAAGTTTCAAACGAGGCACACTATCATACGTTGAACCACCTGGACCGGCACCCGCAGAAAGTTCGAAGATTGTTCTCTTAAGATGAGCCACTTCTAAACTCCTCTTGAGCACTACATTCTTCAGCATGTCTCTTTCGGTGGTGACCGCGAGCAAAGAGCGACAAAGGACTTTGAACCTTAAGGTGTCTCCAGTGGGCGCTTGCCCTGAAGGATGATCTTATACACCGGCTGGAGGCACCTCTCGTAAGATCTCGTAGTTACGTCTTGCTTCTATATCCCTTTGGGACAACACTCTTCTCATATGACTGTAACATCTGTCTTTTTTAACTCCTTCATTATTTGTTTTAAATTATTTTTAAATATGTTTCTGAGTATATTTACCCCTATTAATTAATTTTATTAGTATTAGAATGATTAAATTGATATTTTGGGGTAAACGGGAAAAATTGACAATATAGGAGTTTTGAGATGAGTTTTCTCGGAGGAGACGAATCCGATTTGACCCGAAATTTTTCTAGGGCATTTGTTCATGATAGGGGGTTTAAATTTTTGAGTTATTAAATTATAGTTTGAAGCTGAAGGTATTTTTCTGAAATATTGCGATATTCGTATATATACATATTTATATGTATTGCTACCGTTCGTAACTATTGATTTTGATTACAATTATGCATACAAATGCACTTCTAATTTTATTTTATGTTTGAGATGAATTTAAGTATACTATGGAGTGATTTTTACATGAAAAACCCTATAAGAGTTAACTAGAAGGGTGTATATATAAATATATGGTCAATTAGGGGCTTATATGAAATTTTGCCCTTTTATTTACTTCTCCATACTCCTTCTCCTCCCCCTCCTTCAGATTTCGGCCAGCACAAAATTCCCCCAACCGGCCAAGGCTAGGGTTCAAACCCTAGCCAATTTCTATGGGGTTCTTCACAAAATTTTGAGGGTTTAAGCTAATTTGGAGGTGCTCTACTCATTTTTGGAGTCCATTTGCAAAGATAAGGCTTGGAAGGTAAGAAATTATGAAGTTTATTTTATGGGAATATATGACTTTGAGTTTTAGTGCTAGAAAATGATATAGTAGGGTAATTAGGTGATGCTAGTAATTATAGAGAAGGAAGATTGGTAAGAAATTGAGTGGTTTGTAAGTTATAAATTAATTAGTGTGTTGGCTTTAGAATTTGGATAATAAATAGAGTAATTGATAAGGATGAGTTATAGGAATGGTTGTGTATTAAGGGGAAACGATTTAGAATGGGTTTAGTGAGAATTTTATGGAGTTAGAAACCCGTCGGAATCTTAAAAATACGGGTATACCATGTATGCACGCCGGGTGTTCGGTGAAATGCCCGAGCGAGGTTTAGGTGCAAATTTGATGGGTTCGGAGGTATAATTGAGTTCTATTATTATTATTATTAACCCAAATTTGTGAGATTAGGAAAAAGAGGATTAAAGAAATTAGAAAATATGAATTTTTCTTATTAGGAAGCCTCCAATCAATAAGGGAGTGTTTGTATTGGGATCCGAATTCAAAATTTATCAATGTAGCTCACCTACATATGTCATTTGTGACGCGTGGGTGAAGACGGATTCGAATTTGGAGGTCCGTAAATCGAGTTTTGAGTTTTAAACTAATCGGTTCTATAATTTTTCAATTAGGAGGAAAAAGTCGAACTTCGACTGGCTACCGAGCGGACGTGGGACTTCGTTTGCTTGATCCCTCATGTGAGTATGTTGTATTTATGTATATTTTATGTTGTGGCCAAATTCGTGGCTTTTTGATATATTTCGTAGAAGTTATGCTAAAAGTCGATTTTGAAAGAAAATACGGATTTTTAGGGGCCCGAAAATGGGTTTTTGAGATATGTGGTGAAATTAACTATTTTAAGTATACAAAACCTATATTATGGGTTAATGTGACGTGTTAAACTATAAAAATTAAATATATTAAATCGTTTATGGATATTTTTATCCCGTGCATGTTTTGTGCATGTTTTTGGGGTATATAGGCCGATATAGGCAATCGGGTATATGCGGAGCCTGGTGTATGGGCTAGCATGCTATGGATGGATGTTATAAGATGTAATTAGACGAAATTAGTGATTGTGATCATGTTTTGAAAATCTGTGTAATTATAGTGCCCGTTTTGTGCATGTTTTGGGGCATATAAGCCCTTATAGGTGATTTTACTTATATGAAACATGATGTATGAGCTAGTATGCTATAATTAGAAATTATAAGATTTAATTAGAGGAAATAAGTGGTTTTGGCACCTTAGGATGGGAAACCCGCATGTGTGGTGTTTATTTATAATATATATATATAGATGATTGTGATGTGTGATGCAATAATTGATGAAATTAAATAAGTGGGTGCATGTTTATATTCTAATCATGTTCAAAGACAAGTAATGGGTAATCATATGATATTATTATGGGATGAAGTATATTTTGATAAGTTTATGATACGGAATAACACCTTATAATTCTTTTATTAAGGATATAACTTGGCATATGTCTATATGTGATTTAATGAAGTAGTAAATATCATGTTACCCTTAATGTGAATTGTTATGGCAAAATAAATATCTTGGCGCATTAATATTATGCAATAAAATGATATGATGAGTTATGTGTGGAATAACAGGGTGCGTGCATAACCTGGTATATTGATATGAAAATAAAAGTTCAGCTGGTACGTGCTAATAAAATGTGGTATTAATTTTTGTGATTAAAGTCAAAGTGTGGCAATTACTGAAGTCAAAAGTGAAATGCGTGTGTTGATAAGTAAGCTGAAAAGATGAAATGATTAATGCTAATAACATATGGTTTTGTTGACCAGTACCTACAGCAATCCTGGGAGTTTGGGCTAGACCTCCTAACGCCCAAGGACCGGCTTGGGAATAGTGGACCCAAACTATGTTTGGGGTAAGTGATTTTTATCGCCCAAGCTATCGGCTTGAGGTCCGGTTTTCCCTCGATGACAGTTGTCGCGAGGAAGCACCCTAGTGGGACTAGTGGTGAGTGTTTACCTCGCTGGCTTCGGCTGGGAGGAAGTACCCTAGTGGGACTAGGGGACTGTGGTTTTTTCCTCGATGACAGACATCGCGAGGAAGCACCCTAGTGGGACTAGTGGTGATTGTTTACCTTGCTGGCTTCGGCTGGGAGGAAGTACCCTAGTGGGACTAGGGGATTGTGTTTTTTTCCCTCGATGACAGACGTCGCGAGGAGGCACCCTAGTGGGACTAGGAGTGTTGTGTTCCCTCGCTAGTTCGGCTAGGAGGAAGACGTAGCCTCGGACGAGTAAGACTCTGGGAGAGCATCGGACCGCGTGTTTACTGGGCTATCGGCTTTCAGTATGTTGGGATACTGTGGCTCACTGGTCGACAAACTAATAAAATAACTAAGTGTTAATAATAAATGTGATAGTAAAGGAAGTGGATAGTGGAATGTGAATTGTGGATGAGAAAGAAAGTGGTTGTGAATGAAGTAAATGTGAAAGAAAATGAGTTATGAGTCAGTGTATGAAAAGAAGTGATAAATGCAGTGCGTGGTTAAATTAAAATGATAATAATAAAAGAGACATGTGTTATTATGAATAGTACGTAGTAATTGTATTATGTAAGTGATTATTGAAGTAAAATACAGTGTGATGTAAGTTGTTACACCTTGGAATTGTGTCAAGGAACTACTTGCCCACTATTTCTGTGGAAATTGTGGGAACTACCTGCCTTGGCATAATTCGCAGGGTGAGCTGGTATGATAGTGGTAATGATTAATGGAAATAAAGAATTAAATTAAGTGAAGATGCTAAGTGATTGAAGTGGATTAATAACCAAGCTATCGGCTTGCGATGTGATGTGATATTACCCAAACTGTGTGTTTGAGGTGCAGTGATTATTACCCAAGCTATCGGCTATGGGGTGTGATATGTTGTGGTCCCAAAATTGTGTTTGGGAAGTAAGTGAAAATGATAATAAGAAACATAATGCTTATAAGAATGAGAATTACTACGTGGAGTAATGAGATGTGAATGAGTTATAAAACATGGCTTTGATGTAACGAGTATAAGTATTCCATTAATGATATGTTAATGATGTGAGGAAATGTGAGGTCATTGCAATAAGTGCAAAGATGTATATTTACATCATAAGACATGAATAAATGTGGTATTATGAGAATAGAAACAATTGTAAGAAGTGGTACTTGACAGGGCTTAATAAAATAAATACCCGTATGATGGGATTGATTATATAAATGGTTATTAAGAGAATATGTTGTATTATGAGTTGTATTTATATAAATGGTGATTAATGAGAGGAGTAACAACATCATATAGTTATATTCATACAATGCTATTATGATGATACTTGTGGAGGAATGAATATTTTGGGTAGAGAATTTAAATTGAAAAGTAGTGGATTGTGTGTGTATTCGTACTATGCGGACGTAAAATAAGAATATATATATATATACGTGGTTGATGTGAAGTATATTATGAAATGTGGGAAGTTATGGATAATTAAATAGTTGAATGCGGGATTGGCAGAGTATTTGATATATCATTATATTGACGATGTTGTTGTGTTCAGGATTCAAGTTGCATTATCTTAATTTGGTATTCGTAAGTTAAATTATTTTCTTTATACTATTTTAATTTGTCATTAGATTAATAACTATACTCACACCAGAAATGGCTAACCCCTTAGTGTTTGGGGGGTTAGGGGAGTCGGAGGACTACCCTAGATCCTCCACTGTTGCAGGTTCTCATCAGTGCAGAGGTGAGGCGTGGAATGGTAGGATAAACTTTTATTTTAAAACTTTGTACTATTTAGTTATAGGAATAGTGAAATTTATGATCTAAATTGTATTATGGGTGTATAAGCATGTATATGACGATGATGAGTATAGTGTGAGGTGGTGTGGTATGTTTGTGACCCGTACACATCTCGTTGTGGAGTATTGGGCTCTGTGGTAGGTTTTACAATGATTTTTCTAAAATTTTACCTCATTTTCAAAGAAATTTATAGTTTTTAATTGATATTTGATAATCCGTTATGAGTTTGGCCCCCAGAGCATTATATTATATTGCCTGTGTGTATCTGCTCATTTTGGCCTGGGGAGCCCATGAAAATATTATGTGGATTGTGAGCTACGGAATTTTGAGCAGAATTCCGTAAGCTTTTTGTGTTTCGGGGCAAAATTTACAGGGGAGACTCTGTCAAAATTTTCCCTGAAATATAACTTTCTTAGTTTATGATTAAAGTGATATAAAAATGGAAGGAATTGAATTTGGAGACTTAGTTTTCGAAAAAAAAAAATTTGGGGTGTTACAATGACTGAGCTCCACTTTAGCTTTTGAAAGCCTCTCCCGTGAACGAGCAAGACCCAATTCAGTCACATGGAGCTTGGTACAGAGGATGGAAACCTCGCAGTCGTAAAGGGCATGTGCATTGTGCACGACAACCTGCTGCAAAAAGAATGGTAGATCACTCTAATGGAAATAACCAAAGTCACAAGATACCAAAACTCAAGGAGCTAAAATGCCACACAAGATGTGAACAACTAAAAGAAATTTCACTGCAATGTAAAGATACAACAAGTGGTCAATCCGCTGTTAGGCATTAATACAATAGGAAAAAAATAATAAAGCCAACGAGCTATGAGAGAAGTCAAGGGTCCACCTAGGCCAACTGATCCACGGGAGGAGTATACTCGTGACCGCTTTCCTAACTACCCCCGGAGCAACTTCTATGGCGGACATGGGATCCGCTATAACGTTCTGCTCCTGCTCCTCTTCCTCCTCTCCCTCATCCTATTCCTCCTCCTCGTCGGGAACGGGATCATACAGAGAGTACCCCGAACTTTGGTTGGTTAATCCGATCAGTTCATCGATGAGCAGCAAGTATGATGGTTCTAATGATGATTCTGCATGTATTTCGTGTCTACCTTATGGGTGGATCCCATTTTTGACCAATTGTTCCGCCTATCATATTTCAAGTTTATAATGGAATTGAAAGAGAAAGATCAAGGGCAGAATGAGGATTGGATTGGGTTGGGCCATGTATATCAAAAAGTATAAAATAATGATGTATTTGGTGACTACGCTATGATGATCCAGAGAAATGTGTGGTTTCCGAACCCTGGAACGTGCGCTCCAACGTGCCGAAGAGCCATGGCATATGCCTTCTCCATGTTCAATTTCAGGTACCCCTCGGCTTCGTCCTTCACCGCCTTCACCGCATCCTCTCTCTCCTTCACAGCACTCTCCTTCTCCTTAGCTATGAGATCCCTCTCTCGGTCCGCCCTCTTCTTCTCTTGGACAATCTGATCATTCACCTTCGCCAAGGCCGACTCCAGCAATGCGATCGCCTGGGTCTCCGATAGGCGCTTTTCTTACTCCAAATTATTAGCAGCCTTCGCCCGCTTCGCTCGGTCCCCATCACTCGCTGCCCTTAGCTCCTTCTCCTACTCCGCCACTCGCTTCAACAAGTGGCTGAAGTGGCAAGTGAGCTATAAAAGAAAAAAGATTCAAAGTTACAAAGGGAAAACCAATTCAATTACTTCATAAAGAATGAAGTGCTGAAATAAAATATTGAAAGCTTACTGCCAAGTTAGCCCTGGCTATCTCCAAGGCGTCGTCGCCCACAGACCCTGCGTCCATCGCTGCTCTATCCTTCGAGGCCGCAAGGTGACAGACTGCTTGCATGCAAGTGGCTGAGTCCCCGAGAAACCCATTGTGCTTCATCACTCACCAGTCCGAGACGAAGAGCTTCTTATGCTCCTCGGTAAGAATTGCCTGCACCGCCGCGGTGAGGGGAGGAGCCTCGAGTGCAAGATTAGCACCCAAAGTGAATCCCCCGATCGAGGGAGCCGATGAAATAGAAGGTGGAGACTCTGAGTTCACCAAAGGGGAGGCGGCCATAGGACCCCTTGCAACATTCGCCACCGAAGGTTTGGCAGCCGTTCTCTTTCTCTTCCTCTCCTCAGGGGCTTTGCTACTCAACCCCGCACGCTTAGAGATAATCGCGTTGAAGTCCATGCCAGCAGTCCTTGCAAAACGAGACACAAAGCGATTAAAATGGAGAATGAAGAAAAAGAAGAAGTAACTATGAAAGCGAAAGTAAGGAACGAAGGAAAATCGAAGATGCATACTAGGGTTGATCGGACTGAGACCCCCCCGTGAAGAGGAACTCCTCTGTCACTTCCTTCCAACTCATGGTGGGCTGATCTAAAAGTATTCTAACCATTTCGTCGTCTTCTGGACTTAAGACGGGGTAGGCCTTCGCCCTCTTTGGCACTTCCTCTCTCCACCTCATGGGAATCACCCACGGATAACGACTCGGAACAAGAAAATACTTGTCCATCCAGTGTTTGATTGGGTCAGGATTGTTGATCAGCTTCACCCCCTGAAGAGGAGTAAGATAGTATCTAAATTCTAACCTATTCTTTTGATGAATCTTGTAGAGTCTTCTTAAAACATTCAATCGATGCTCGATCCCTACCGCCTGGAAGTGTAGCACGAAGCCATTCACATGTTTCCACATGTTTCGCATATACTGGATAGGACTCAAAGAATATCATCGGAGAACTTTGGTCGCAAATGGGGGTAGGGTGGACGGAGGCCTGCAAAAAATGCATCGAATGAAAAGAACCACAAGTCAGAAGAGATAGGCGTGCATGCTCTGACGCCGAGGCCTGGCAAGATGAGATCGAACTCCATCGGGAACATGAAACACTCCCGAATGCTGCTCAAATCCTCCTCCATGAGCATCGAAGATATGTCATCCACCTCCGAGTGCTCACGAGGCTTGTTCTCCTCGAACAATGGCATCATCCCATGCACCACTTTCGACAAGAGATTGGTGGAGTAGTCTCGAACACCACTGAGGCACGTCAAAGGGCTAGGAAGCCTACCCAACTCCCCCGCCTCTCTCGTTCTCTCCACTATTGTCTCAACAACAGCCGACTCCGCCACTCTCTTCCCTTTATCTATCCTTGAAGGCAAAATCTGTTGTCGATCTCCACCGTAACTCGAGGGGGAAGTCTCATCTCCTGAGGATTCCCAAGACATCTTTGATCGGGAGAATTCCCAAGACATCTTTGATATATATATATATATATATATATATATATATATATATATATATATATATATATATATTACCTTGGATGTGATAGCTGGGTCGGAAAGTTTGCCGGAAAAAACAAAGCCCCGCCGCAACGAATAGCAAAATCGCCGGAGAAGAAAAAAAATTTGAGAAGAAAAAATGAGAGAATGATGGAAGAGAGAAGAGAGTGGGGGTTTTATAAAGAGTAGGAGGCAACAATTGGGCTTCAAAAGCTCATGGGCCCCCAAACCATTGGGAAAGCCCAAAGGCCTGGGGAATCCAACGATCAGGATGACTAAACGATAAAGAACCCAAACGGTCGGGAAGATCAAACGACGCATTGTTGACTTGTCAACAGTCAACGATCAATGGGACACATGTCACGCAGCCGAACCACCTTCAACGTTCGGTGATAAGAACTGAGCAAACATGCCCCAGATCGTGAAAACACGCAAAAATATGTTAGACTTGTCAACGTCAACGGGACACGTGTCGCACAGCTGAACCATCTCCAATGATTGGTGACAAGCGCTGAGAAAACGTGCCCCTGATCGTGATTCACCAAAAAACTGTTGACTAGTCAACGGTCAACGGACACGTGTCGCGCAGTCGAACCACCTCCAACGTTCGATGACAAGCGCCGAGCATACGTGCACCCGATCGTGAAAATACGAAAAAATCATTGACCGCTCAACCGTCAACGGTCAAAGGACACGTGTCACGCAGCCGAAGCATCTCCAATGTTTAGTGACAAGCGTCGAGCAAACATGCTCCCGATCATGAAAACACCAAAAAACTGTTGACCGGTCAATGGTCAACGGTCAATGGTCAATATCAAAGAACTCGTGTCGCGCAGTCGAACCACCTCAAATGTTCGGTGACAAGCGCCGAGCAAACGTGCCCCCGATCGTGAAAACACCAAAAAAAATCATTGACTAGTCAACGGTCAAAAGACACATGTCACGCAACCGAACCACCTCCAACGTTCGGTGACAAGCACTGAGCAAACGTACCCCCGATCGTGAAACACCAAAAAACCGTTGACTGGTCAACGGTCAAATGACACGTGTCACGCAGCCGAACCATCTTCAACTTTTCGTGGTAAGCACCGAGCAAACGTGACCCCGATCGTGAAAGTGCTGACTAGTCAACGGTCAACAATCAACGGTCAATGGTCAATAGACATGTGTCGCTTGGACGAACCATCTCTTTCGTTCGGCGCTACGTTCCAAGCAAACACGTCCCCGGTCTAGGCATGAGCATTTGGGCGTTGACTGGTCAACCGGACCCTACCGTTCGATCTCCGCGGTTTTCACACCTGCCATGATCAATGCACCAATCGCCACGTCATCGGGTAATTATTAATCCCTCTACTTAATTATTAAATCGAAGTAATTATTTAAAAATTCCAAAAAAATGATTAAAATGGTAAAAAAATTAAATAAATTTTCTAAAAATAATTATTAATTCGGGAAAAAATATTTTTTTAAATTCCAAAAAATAATTATTAATTCAAAATAATTAATTAAAATTTTCGATAATTAGTTATTAAATCTCGAAAATTGAATAAAAATTCGAAAATGCTTTAAAATTAGAAGGAAAAAAATCAGAAAAATCTGGAAAAATCACAAAAATTTCAGAAAATTCTACAATTGATTTTGGGTTACCGTTATACCTCAAGCAAGATCGAGACTTCCCTGAAAACTCCGATACATTCTATAAATTATTAAAAACGGACGAACTACTCCTCAAAGGTTTGAGAAACTCAGACATCGAGAGTGGGGGACTTGTGATATGGGTAAACATAGAACTAAATCAGGACCGTTCAAATCAGACACGATTCTCAAATCTCTCATGGGTAAAACGACAATTTCACCTATAAACGGGTCCATGAATGAAAATTGGGTATCTTTCAAGCCCGACAATCCAAAAAACATATCTGTCTTATTGGGTTGTCCTACCAGTCCAATGAGAATTGGTCCAGATTGTTTAAACCCATGATTATCCATAAGAGGTGGTTTAAAAATCATCTCTCTCATCCTGAACGCAGCTTATACACTCCCAACCACTCTTATCTCTTCATAATGAAAAGATAATTGATTCAATCCAAAATCACCGAAAATTAAAAGACAAGTCATTATCTGAAACTGACCAAAAGCGACTATAAATAACCCCCTACCTCCTCCAGAAATAATTAATCGATATTTTTTCTCCAAAAAAGCTCTATCATAGTCTTCTAGATTTCTGACTTAAGCATCAGAAAGTCTGTCGTCAGAATCAACTCCGGTATTTCATATTTTTTGCAGATCAGCGGAGGCGATTGTCAACACACGAATTGAATTCTATGGCGTAAACGAGTCAGATCGTCAAATCAATCGCAATGAAAGGCAGTCAATATCGTGGAAGGCCAAAATGTGAAGTTCTTTGATTGTTCCTCCAAATAATTCACATCATCTGGTTACTCATACCCAAAAAAAAATAAGCAGCAACACTACTATTATAGCCCATAAAGAAAACAGGATCAAAGATTCCATTAAGTTTTTCATCACCTCAACTTGCTGTGGATCATAGAGGGCCCTACTCTGCACATGAGTACTGTATACAAGAGGCACACATCTTTAAGAACATATTATGTCTTAGGTAGTTCAGCAAGGTTCACCACATTACCACCATACTACCAGTACTACCAGAATTTAAACACCAGAGAATAATTATTCATCCCACTTCGACAAAAGAGGAGAAAATTATGCATACTGGTACATCACAAGACCAAATAAATATGATATACATGTTCTGTTTTTGTTATTTAACTAAAGGGGAGGGGCGAGTGCTTTGATTAAAATTTCCATGAAAACGCTTCAATAATCTTTCAAACCTCACAAAATCTAAAGCTGGAAAACAGTAATCAGCACCCAGATGAGAGACGTTCTAGCTAAAACTTGGTCCAATTCTCATCATCATCAACATCGCTATTGTCTCCAAACATAGAAGCCATTTTCATAGCTAGCTTTGCAGCCATATCTCTCCTTTGGAAGTCTGGCATCAGCCTCAAATTGTCACGCATGCTTCCAATTTCACACACCAACCTCTCCAAATCCTCGTGGCCATAGTATGAATCCTCATTGGACTCAGCATCTGCGGCCGTTTCAACTTCTAATTCTTCTCTTACATTAGCATGGGAGGTTGATGGGTGGTTTTCAACTGCGTCTTCACTGTACGTTAGCTGACAATGATGATCCTCAATAGTACTGTCCCCACAGCTAACTTGTTGGGTCACACCAGGTTCTGACGGAAGATCATTACAATGAGAACTTGAGGCACCAGCAGAGGCTTTGGAATTTGAAATCTCAACTGTAGTTTTACCATTGCCAGTGATTTCAGGTTCCAGGTCTTCAATGTTTCTGATTGTGAACTGTTCTTCAGTGAATTTAACTTCTCCGCTAGCTGATGGGAGGTCATTACTGGAAACACCGACATACTCCCATGGTTCATCTGAACCCCTAGATAAAACCTCGTACTCAACTTCATAATCAGATTCATCATCCGTCATATCTGTCAAAAACAGCAGGAAAACAACAGTAAGAACCAGATCTGTTGTAGCTTGATGATTCTTGAGAATAGTCATTTCTGTAGGAGTTTGAGAGTTGGGATACAACACTATTTCAGTGGATTTTGTGGATTTGCAAAAACAGAAATTGATCATGCAATTGCTAGATCTAATTGTCCCTTTCATCTGGGCAAAAAATTAGGTACTGAAAGAAGACATGTTGGCTGGGGTAAAAACTAGAAACAAACAAAGATTGGAGGTAAGTTCAATTATGAAGATTTTAGGAGTTCTATAAATCTAAAGCCCAAATATGAGTGTAACCATAAACAGCAGAGTAAATGCAGATTTCCAGTTCTAATTAATAATCAAGTTTTCCTGCCCGAGACACTAATTTACAGCTTCCATAATCAGCAATCTTTATCAGGAAAAAGTTTCAACTTTATGGACAGCTCAGCTCAAGGACAACCCTCTCGGGCTCAGTTGGAGGTGATGGGTTCAAAACTGTCAGATACAGAAAGAAAATGGGTCACAGGAAAACTTCAAATGAATTGATATAAACAAGAACAAAGTCTTTTTTCCAACCTAGTTGGGTCAGTTACATGAATCTTGATTTTTCATTCTGCTCAGTTTAGCACAATATCTTCTGTAAGGCAACAATCTATTATATCTTTTCTCACAATTTTCACCCAAGTCAGTCTAGGTCTTCCCCTACTCCTCACCCTACCCTTAATATTTATCAAATCAATCTTTCTAACGGGGGCACTACTAGATCTACGTGGGACATGTCCAAACCACATGAGACGATTCACTTTTTATTTATCTTGGAAGGGGCTACCTTTGCCATGTCTCGTATGTGTTCATTTCTAATTCTATTCTTTCTGGTTTTACCACACATCCATTTTAGCATCCACATCTATGCTACACTCATTTTTTGGACATGTTGTTCTTTTGTTGCCCAACACTCCTCCATACACCATTGTTGTTCTAACAATTGTCCTATAAAAATTTTACTTCAACTTCAAAGATATACGTTTATCACACAAAATACCACTAGCGTTTCTCCACTTAAGCCACCCTGCTTGGATTTTATGTATAATCTTCACAAATCTTCTCATCTCTTTGTATAATCGAGCCTAGATATCGGAAACTGTCTCTCTTAGGTAACTCTTGACTATCAAGTTCGCTACTTCCTCATTTGTGTTCTAAATATAGCTGAAATTACACTCCATATCAAGTTCGCTACTTCCTCATTTGTGTTCTAAATATAGCCGAAATTACACTCCATATACTCTATTTTAGTTCTATTTATTCTAAAGCCTCTATTTTCTAAAGTTTCTCTCCACCATTCTAATTTAGCATTGATTCCTACTCTAATCTCGTCCACTAAGACAACGTCAAAGAAAAAAAGCATACACCAAGGCACCTTACCTTGTATTCCTCATGTCAATTCATCCATCACCAAAGCAAAGTGGTTGAGACTTAAAGCCAAACCTTGATTCAACTGAATTGATATGAAATTTAAAATAACTTCCTATAATTAATAAGATTAAGGCCACAAATTTGAAATCAAGTAGACCCCAAAAACAGATGGAGGAATATAGCAAACAAATTAATGATTTAAATTAAACTATGACTGTAGTGGCGCAACAAATGAGTAAAATTAAACTATGATTCTGTACTGGCAATTTATTTACCTTCCTCCTTGGTTGGCAATTGAGCAGTAAACCTTTCGCCAGATTTCATGACCATTCCAGGCCACATGTGAGCAGAAAGTGCTCCACATAGGCGCTGCACACCTTGAATATCACCATTAACTGATAGGCCTGAATATCATAAATCTACAGTTAAATTAAAACTACTACCATAATGTAGAAAAAAGATGATGATTTTTAACCAATTGGATGTAAATAATGATGACATTTGTTGATGAAAAGAAATTAAGAAACAAATGTGGTTGATGTCGGTGGTTGATTAATTCCTTTCCCTCCATACAATAAAGGAAGATTCATTGTTTAATAAAAAATAACCAATTGCATCAATAAATAGAATGTGGAATTTCGGATGATCCTACTGCAAACTATAATATTATTATGTAATTTCTTTAGAAAGAATAGGTTCCTTGCTATTTAGTTTTTAAAATTATATGTATTTGCTTCGAGAGCACCCAAAATTTATGAATTGTGACTAGGTCGCTCGATTTGTATAATCAATTTTATTAAATCTCTCTGGTTAATTTACTACTGTAAATTTGTTGAAGGAATCTTATACAATCACTATATTTGCCCGTGGGCACGTGCCTACAGCACGTCTTCAGAATGATACAAAACACGAAAAACCATGTAAACAGTAAAACAATAATTATGTAGCTCAAGTTTGAATAGTATGACAATAATTAGTTATAAATAAAAGTCTATGTTAAAAAATAATTATAAATGGGGGTATAAAATCTAACTTCTTAGAACTTTTAAGTGTAAAAAATAATGAAAATTAATTGTTGAAGAGATATTTGCTATCAAAAATTCTGAAATTTTACAAAACCGAAATCTTAAAATCAAAATTTCTAAGTAAATAAAGAAAGAATGGGAGAGAGAGATAAAGAGAGAGAGAGAAAGAGAGAAATATGAAAAAGTAAAGAGAGGAGAGAGATAGTAATAAAGTAATGAGTTTTTTAGGGGGAAATTTTTGATTTTGGGTTTAAAATTTTGGAGGAAAAATGTGTTTTGTGAGGTTTGATATGGGCCTTTGATTTTGGGGGGGTTGATTGTGAGCCACTTGACAGCTTTCTTTGAAATTTATTATATACATGTATTTTCCCTTACATACCATTCTCCCCATTTTTCTTAACTAGTGATTAGATGGAAAATCCATTAGATGGGAGGACCTGTTTCCAATTAAAAATACAAACTAGGGATTTATCGCAATTAACAAGAATTGGAGATATTATCACTATGAACAAGCTTTAGGAGACCTAATAGCGAATGCACATAATTTAAGGGGCAGAATAATGAAATCCCATAAAATGGTCCTAGAATATTATAGCATGTTAATATTTTTGGTTCCGAATTCCAAAAATAGAATAGATATAATAGAAAAGCATCAGAATATTTTTCAATACATGATTAACACATCATTCAAAACTTTTCACAGTGAACGGAATGAACTTACATTTATCAAAGTCAGCATTAGATGCACACGCTTCAACATACTCTATATTATGTTCAACGCACCATTCTAAACAAGACTTCCTTATTTCCTGTGAGTGCTCTTCATCTCCCAATAAACTAAAACCCTCAGCCTCATTAATTCCGTAGTCCCAGAATTCAGGATGAGGGTCCCTACTGGACTCTCCTCGCTTCTGCAGATATCTTCTATACTCTGCATGGGCACTATGGCCTGGTATAAGATCAGCTTTATTTCCTATACATAATAAAATTTCAAAATTCTCGAAATTGGTACTCTCAGCCCAATCTTTGAGGGCAAGGAAAGAAGATTCCTGTATACAATAAATGAAACCAAGACTAATTATAATCAAGAGACAGATGAAAGAAGAAAAACAAGTAGGGAGAAGTTCGAACATCACTCATGTCAAAAACCATAACTAAGCCTGCTAACTGCTTGGACATTGGCAATGCCCCAAATGAAAATTCCTCAATAAGATGAGCTACCCATATAGAAATATCAGCTGAGTAATACTTAGTGTCAATAGTCCACCTGATCAACCAAAAAACAGCACAAACAAAATCAGACACAGTAGGTCCATAAATGTGTGCATGAAGTCTAATCTTGCACATTAGCTACCCTTGACAAAGTACCCCTCCAGAAAGGTCAGATGAGTCTGGAATATCGAGTGAAAGCAATCCTGCAACCAGAGTGACAGAAGGAGATATCAAAACAAGCAACCAGTAAATACACGCGCGATGTACAAAAGGATATCTTGTCAGCAAAATGGCTGCAAGCTCATTGGTTATCATCTAATATTCCATGGCCGATACAAATATTACATAATTCCATATGTGAATATTCAGACATCACTGTAAATAGTTGTGTTCTATGTACATGAGTCCACATAAACATGTCCCCAAGGTTTCAATACTACACAGTGAACTCTCACTATTGTAGTGGCCTTCTCTTGAGAAGCTAACGAGTTAATGATCCAGCCCTAAATCTTTTAAATCAGGCTTGAACCTATTTCAATTTGCCTAAACCCACAACAAATCTAAGACACACTTCACTTCAATAAGTTATGTTACAAGAGACAAAGAATCAATCAGTAGCTTCACTTTGCAGAGCATGAAGCATCAAGGGTCGTCGTAGACTGACATTATCAGCTAACTCCATTTTCTGTAAATTTCACAGTAGTTCCTCTCTATGTTCCCAACTTTCTGCTTAAGTGTCCGATGTGGTAGCCGCCTCAATGAGGTGCTTAGAACCATAATGCTCGTATGAAGACCTGTTTTTCTTAGGAGGCTGCTTGGGCCATTTGCATTTGGTTCTGATACAGTCGGTTTTGGGTATATACTTTAAATTTCAGATTAAAATATTAAGCCTTTTTACAGGGAAAAGATAAGCATGGCATATCAGGATTATGGATCACGCTGCTGAACAACCTCTGTATCAATGAACACTTAACAAACAATTCTTCAACTTGAACAAAAACTAACTGGGTCATTGAGACTGAGCCAAAGAGATAAGCAAATACATATGAATCATTACTTCATTAATGGCCACATATATTAAGTATCAACACTTAGATATGAAATCATGCTATTTAGAATGCATGGAATTTTTAGACGTATTACAATAGTTGTTTACAGAAGCACTACAACAGTGCAGTAATCTCATTAATTTTGGTCCACAATTTCATTAGAAATCTTGCGAAAAATGTCAGGATCTATAACCGATGAATCAGACTATCAAACCAGTATCAGACTAGTGAAACCAACAATGAAATATTGAAAGGGTCTATCAAAAACATCTTAAACACCAGTCAGTCCAGTTCATTTAGAAAATTATAACTCAAGTTAGTTGCAGGGTTGCAGAACTTGGAATGACAAACTAACCAACCAAACTGCGGTAAAATTTAACCATCAATCTATAACCGGCCATATGGGAAGTTGAGGGCTGATTTTGAAACAACAAAACTATTATGCTCAGCAACAATCCAATCACACATAATAAATTATTGATAGATAAACAAATCCAAAATTACTGTAATAGTTTGTGACGTGTTGAGAGCTTACATTTGTATTCTAACATTCACAAAGGATTTCATTAAACAAATCATTCAGTCACATGACCAAATGCTTGCGACTGCAACTTATAAACTATGGGCTAGCTAATGATTCAAGATACGAGATACAAAACTACAATTTATTGTTCGACATGAAAGAAACTAAAACAAAAAAGTGAGCAAAGTTCAGAAAATCGAATACTATAATTCTGCAATAAATACAATAAATAAAAAGAATTGACAGAGGATTAGAAGAAGCGTACTGGAAAGAAGAGTTCGCTTGCCAACGTTGGGAGATCCGATGATGAAGATTCCGGGTCTTCTCTCGAGGGATCCATCTTCTACGTAGATCTCTCTCGCCATATCGATCAGATGAACCCTAATTCTCTCTAACCCTAAGCCTATCTAACCACAGAACTGATCAGAAGAGGATGGGGATGGAAGGGGAGAAGGTGGAGAAAATGGAGAAATGAGGAGTTTGGAAATCCATCAATGGGTTCGGCTTTACTCAAAATTTAACTCAATCAAACCCTTCACATGATGTGGTACTGTATCTACCATTGGATTGTCGAGGGATGGCAACCGGGCCGGACTGATCCGCGACCCGCCCGCGACCCGCTCACCAAAACCCGCCTCGTTAAGTTACGGTTTCGGTACGGATCGAACCCGCGAGCCTAAGCAGGTCGGCCTGAGTCGTCTAATTTGGATCTCCAACCCGTTCAACCCGGCCCGTTCAACCCAGTGAACAGTGGCTAGCCCGCATACCAACACGCGGGTCGACCCGCAGGTTTCGAACCGTTAGACCCGTACAGGCCAAATGTTGGACCCGCGAGGGTCGAACGTTCGACCCGCAGGTCCAACAGACGAAAATTAGAGGGTGTTGCTATTCTAGCCTTTTTTGGGGTTTTTTTGGGTTTTTTTTTAAATTTTTTCCCTATAAATACCCCTTAAACCACTCTAAAAATTTCACACCTTATTCTCTTACTCTCTCTACTACTACTCAGTTCAATCTCAATTCTTTGAAATTTTGTCAACAAAGAAGCTGGCATCATAAAAGCGACAAATTCCGATCGTATCGAATTCAACTTTTAACTTCATCTACTTCAAGTCTTCAACCAGTGTAGTCGAAGGCGTAAGGCACAACGCAATTTCACTACCTCGTAAAAAGTCTGAAGCGCAAAGCGCAAATTGAAGGGTAAGCCTCACTTAACTGAGGCGCACTTACTTTTTGAGATTTTTAAATTTTATATATAAGAATATATAAACAAGATATCATAACAACAAAATATATCATACAATGACCAAGATAACTATGTAAGTGATCATTTTTGTAAAACTACAATGTATTCCTCGGTAATGTATGTGTTTCTTGCTCCAAAGAAGAATTGATACAAATGTGTTCCTCTGTAAAACTACAATAATATCATGTTCTTTCAATTCATAGTTTCATATAGTAATGAGCATACAGTATTATAGTATTACAGTAATATAGATACCATACAGCATACAGTAAAACTACAATAGTATCAAATTAAATATAACAGTAATGAGCATATAGTATTACAGCATTACAATCTTAGTAAATGATAAGGTATTTTAAAATATTACAGCAATAACATAAATTTAGCCGACCATAAAATTTGATCATGCTCTACAATGAGATATGATGCAATTGTTTGAATAAGGCATGGTTTTATAATTATAGTAAATTATGGAATGAACTAGCTTCACAATTTTATTTCAAAGTAACTTGCAAAAACATCATGAGCAAAGATATAAGCAAATATAAACGAAAACCCAAGAAAGAAACCATAAAAGTGTAAAATCAAAAAGGAAAGAAACCATAATAAGAGTTGAGAGCCTGGAGACTAAGTAGGAGTGTCAGCAGCGCAACCGATCTGCTTCCGTTGTGCCCGCCGAGCTGCTTCTTAGTCGCCACCAATGCTATTGAGAGGGGTGAGGAGGAGATTGATGAAAAGGAGTGCAAATTGAGAAGGATGAGTGTTGATTGAGGAGTTAGGAGGGTGGAGATTGGGGTTAGAGTTTGAAATTAGGGATGAGAAGGTAAGAGAGAATTGGGAGAGTTATGGAATATGAGAGGTTGAAGATGGGTCAGGTTGTAAAGACGGGTTGGGTCGGATCTGTTATATTCAGGCACATATTTTGTTTAAGGCGCAAGCCTTGAACCTTTGCTAAGGAACATCCAAGTGCAAGCCTGAGTGAAGCTTCAAACAAAGGGAGAGCCTTAACTGAGGCTTGAGGCTCAAACTGTTGTTAAGCCTAAGCCTTTAGCCTGAGGCTGAGCCTGGGGCGAGCCTTCAACTACACTGTCTTCAACTCCTCCAAGTCTCCAACAAAGAAGCGACCTTGTTCAGCAAAAAGATGGATGAAGAGCAATAACTCGGCACAATAATTTTTTTTATATCAAGAATAGCATTACTCATTAATTTCAAGGTCTATATATAGGCTCAAAACAAATTCAAAACAAATCTCAAGCAAATCTAAAACAAATCTCTCAAATAAACTACATATTGCTAAATCTCAAAACAAAATAAAACATACTTGATGTCCTCATCAGTATCATTTTATATATTTTAGCTTCATAAGATTATTATGAAAAGAATGGCTCTATCATTTTAAAGGAAATTCATTATGAAAGAGAGATAATTTTATTTCCATTTCTACAATTATTCTTTATTTAAATATTTTTTAAAATGTTTTCTTACATTTTGTCTCATTTGGAACCCTCTTAAACAACACAAGTTGGACCTCGAAAGACAACTCAAGTTCATTATATTACTTCGTACTCTATAAATACCCCATTAAACTTTTGCTTTTGAACTACAAGAACTTTCATTATCTTTGAGAAAACAAACAACTTTCTTTCAACTTCAAAAAAATCAATTTTTAGAGCCTCCGCTATAATTTTTCTTTTCTTTTGTAAGCTATGAGCGTCTCTATCAATTTTCTTTTGTAATTTTAAGTTGATCTCTTCGGGGTGAAGAGGTTGGGTTGTAAATTGGTATGTTTCGATCCATTTTACGTGAAAACTTAGATATAAGAGAAGACACATAAAGATGTTTATGTTGTCACATGCAATACAAATTTTTATGTTACAAACCATTACTTGTGCATGGACATGCATCTCAAGTGAACGACAGATCTAGAGTTCATAGCACACAAACATTCTAGAATGGACATGTCAACACTGGACATTAATCCTCACAAATAGTTTACAAATATAGATGCAAATGTGTATACATACACCTACACCCAATCAATCCATAGTACGATAAGACAGATATGGAATCACCCTTTAACATGATTGAGACATATCACATGAAAGTAACATCATATCGACATATCACATGAAGGGTGATATGATATTAGAGGTGAAGTCATCACATTTGCCTCAGAAAATTAAAAAAAAAAACCAGCAATAAATTTTTACTCTCTTTATCCTCTGCTATCTATTTCTTGTTAAAACCCAATTGAATTTCCCTTATAGCGTTTTAATGAATTTTGGTCTCTAAAACTTGATAATGAATTTCAGTAGACCTTGTTTAGCAGAAAGATGGATATTCCTTGCTTGTTATCAGATAATCAATCACTTATTCACTGTAAAAGATCCAACCGCTAAGACCAAAACTGCGAAGTTGTAGCGACGGTTGAGAGCTTACATTTGTATTCTAACATTCACAAAGGATTTCATTAAACAAATCATTCAGTCACATGACCAAATGCTTGCGCCTGCAACTTATAAACTATGGGCTCGCTAATGATTCAAGATACGAGATACAAAACTATAATTTATTGTTCGACATGAAAGAAACTAAAACAAAAAAGTGAGCAAAGTTCAGAAAATCGAATACTATAATTCTGCAATAAATACAATAAATAAAAAGAATTGACAGAGGATTAGAAGAAGCGTACTGGAAAGAAGAGTTCGCTTGCCAACGTTGGGAGATCCGATGATGAAGATTCCGGGTCTTCTCTCGAGGGATCCATCTTCTACGTAGATCTCTCTCGCCATATCGATCAGATGAACCCTAACTTTCTCTAACCCTAAGCCTATCTAACCCTAGAACAGATCAGAAGAGGATGGAGGTGGAGGGGGGAGAAGGTGGAGAAAAGGGAGAAATGAGGAGTTGATGTTAGGGGCGTCGGGGGGGGGGGGGGGGGGGGGGGGGGGGGCGTCCTGGTCGACTAGGGAAAGGCGACGAAGGAAGGGGGGGCGTTAGAAGGTAGCGGGTGGTGACGGGGTGGAGACGGCCGCGGCGGGGACTTGGGTGCGGTGGAGGTCGAGGTGCGAAGAGGGGTGGGTGATGGGTTTCGGGATGCAGATGAGGGGAGGAGGGAGGAGACAAGGAGAGAGAGAGTCAGGGTAGGGTTCCAGGAACGAAGAGGAAGAATAAGAAGGAGTTAGGGTTGACTTTGCGTTGGATTTGGGAATTAGGGTTTTGGGGTTGAATTAATTTGGGGATCGGATTTTTTTTTTTGGAGGGGGGGGGTTTAGAGTTTATCACATAAAATTCATTAGGATTTCTCACAAATTGAGTGCGTTTGGTTTGTTGTTTTGAAAACAATTTTCTGAAAATATTTTGTGAAAATTATTTTGTGAAAATTGTTTCCTGAAAATGAGAGTGTAAAAGCTGTCTGGAATAGTTTTCTGAAAACTGTTTTCTGAAAATGAGATTGTAGAACCTATTTGAGTAAAAAAATAGTCTGAATGTTGTTTTCTTAAAACTAGACGGTAAAATGCTGTTTGGTAATAATATATTTCGAAATCCCTTTTTTTCTTCCTTTTTTTCCAGTTTGACAACCTTTTTTTTTCAGTTTTCTTGAAAAGGAGCTTATGCAGGGTGTATGTTTAATGAATTTGCATTAGTTTTCTTATGATTTTTTTTTATTTTTTTGCAGATACAGACCCAAGTTCTACCAATATACGAACAAGCCTTCGACTTTGTAATATTTTATTTGAATTGTGTAAGAGTCGGCTAATACAGCAATTGGACACAATATGCAAATTTTCAATAAATGTACAAAATATCCATTACAAATTTGTGTTTTGTTACATTCATTTCACAATCTAGGATAGCCATCTAATGTGAATTCTACACTTAAACCTCTTACAAAGCAAAAAAAAAAAAAATTTAATTCCAATCCATCAGTGTCCATCATATGCCTTTAGCAGCATCAGATGTCATCATAGGAAGGTAATTGTACACTCTATCGACAACGTACAAATTGAAACTGACAAAAAAATTACGAAGAAGCCCAAAGCAGCTATTACATAAGTCCATCAGCAGCCATCAAATCCTTCACAAGTATCAGAAGCCAACACAAGTATCAGAATCCATCAATACCAGCATGCAGCGAGAAGCAGTCATCACAAACAGCCAGAAACAACCAGCTACCATCAGCAGCATGAAAACTATCAGTAGGTGATAATCTCCCATCATGCTGGGCATCAATACTCATCACAGCATTGTATTAGTTTGTGTACAGTATAAACCATCCGAATGTAATAATCTCCCACCATGTTGTTAATAATACATAAACCATCAGTAGATGATAATCTCCCACCATGATGGGCACCCATACTCAGCACAGCATTGTATTAGATTGTGCACATTATAAACCATCAGTATGTGATAATCTCCCACCATGTTGTTACTAATATATAAACTTTGAGTAGGTGATAATCTCCCACCATGATGGGCACCCATACTCAGCACAGCATTGTATTAGTTTGTGTACAGTATAAACCATCCGAATGTAATAATCTCCCACCATATTGTTAATAATATATAAACCATCAGTAGATGATAATCTCCCACCATGATGGGCACCCATACTCAGCACAACATTGTATTAGATTGTGCACATTATAAACCATCAGTATGTGATAATCTCCCACCATGTTGTTACTAATATATAAACTTTGAGTAGGTGATAATCTCCCACCATGATGGGCACACATACTCAGCACAACATTGTATTAGTTTGTGTACAGTATAAACCATCAGTATGTGGTAATCTCCCACCATGATGGGCACCAATATATAAACCATCAGTAGGTGCTAAGTTCCCACCATGATGGGCACCCAATACTCAGCACAGCACTGTATTAGATTGTGTACATTATAAACCATCAGTATGTGCTAATATCCCACCATGATTGTTACTAATATATAAACCATCAGTAGGTGCTAACCTCCCACCATGATGGTCCCCAATACTCAGCACAGCACTGTATTAGATTGTGTAAATTATAAACCATCAGTATGTGATAATCTCCCACCATGATTGTTACTAATATATAAACCATCAGCAGGTGATAATCCCCCCACCATGATGGGCACCCAATACTCAGCACAGCACTGTATTAGATTGTGTAAATTATAAACCATCAGTATGTGCTAATATCCCACCATGATTGTTACTGATATATAAACCATCAGCAGGTGATAATCCCCCCACCATGATGGGCACCCAATACTCAGCACAGCACTGTATTAGATTGTGTAAATTATAAACCATCAGTATGTGCTAATATCCCACCATGATTGTTACTAATATATAAACCATCAGCAGGGTGATAATCCCCCCACCAGGATGGGCACCCAATACTCAGTACAGCACTGTATTAGATTATGTAAATTATAAACCATTAGTATGTGCTAATATCCCACCATGATTGTTACTAATATATAAACCATCAGTAGGTGCTAACCTCCCACCATGATGGTCCCCAATACTCAGCACAGCACTGTATTAGATTGTGTAAATTATAAACCATCAGTATGTGATAATCTCCCACCATGATTGTTACTAATATATAAACCATCAGCAGGTGATAATCCCCCCACCATGATGGGTACCCAATACTCAGCACAGCACTGTATTAGATTGGGTACATTATAAACCATCAGTATGTGCTAATATCCCACCATGATTGTTACTGATATATAAACCATCAGTAGGTGATAATCTCCAACCATGATGGGCACCAATACTCAGCACAGCATTGTATTAGTTTGTGTACAGTATGGAAATTAAACCCAGTTAAACTCACGCTGCTTTCTCATATCACAGAAGAAGTCATCACAAACTGATATAAAATGCAGGCCTTACTTTCGTTTAAAGCAAACAACAATAATTACACCAAAGAGTATTAAAGGATCAGAATAAAGCATCATCACTTCCAAATTTTGAAAGTGGGTAGTATCAATTACAAAATTCATCATATCCATTGTTTGCCTTATTTGTCAAATTCCAACATATTCTGATGACTTCCTTAAATCTGTGATGAGTTCTTCTGGTTTTGAGGAAGGTATCAGTTTAACTGGGTTTAATTTTCATTACTGTACACAAACCAATACAATGTTGTGATGAGTATTGCTGCCCATCATGATGGGAGATTATTACCTACTGATGGTTTATATATTAGTAACAATCATGGTGGGAGATTATCACATACTGATGGTTTATAATGTACACAATCTAATACAGTGCTGTGCTGAGTATTGGGTGCCCATCATGGTGGGAACTTAGCACCTACTGATGGTTTATATATTAGTAACAATGGTGACATTGAAAGTTGTCAGATACTCCAAATATAAGATAACATGTGTAGGTCCAGAACAACGAATCAATAAGGTTGTCATTATCCCAAATAAGAACTGCAGGATCAGAATATAATATCGTCATATCCATATTTTGAATTCTAGTAATCAATTACGAAAGCCTCACAAATAATGTTATATAGGATCAGAATATATCATCATCATATCCATATTTTGAATTCTAGTAATCAATCACAAAAGCCTCAAAAATTTATATGATATATAGGATCAGAATATATCTTCATCATATCCATATTTTGAATTCTAGTAATCAATCAGAAAGGTCTCACAAATTATATTATATAGGATCAGAATATAACATCATCATATCCATGTTTTGAATACTAGTAATCAATCACAAAAGTTTCCCAAATAATGTTATATAGGATCAGAATATATCATCATCACATCCCTAATTAGCCGTATCCTCAAAACATATTGTCATAGAACAATTGTTCAAGCAAATCATCATGATTAGTGTAGAGCTGCAATTTTTAAAATTGCCATGCCAGCTACTACTAATGTCTTGTACCCACCCCATCCATCACCCATAGTTGAATACATCATTCATTGAGTCAGTATAATGGGAATATAAGATCATTAGATTGTTGTCTTCTAACATAAAAAATTAAAATAAATTCTGGATCAGAATATACCATATCCATCATTTCCAGAAACTCAGTGACACATGATGGTCCCCCAACCTGCATGCATACAAATATTTCTTCATATATCGCCTGCTTAATACATTAATATACGTGATCATCAAATAGATGGGCTACAAATGAAAGGAAAGAACTTACAACCATAAATTACAAGAACAGAAAGTAACCATGATCAAGTACATGCTAAAAACCTACATCAATGTCTAGCATTCCATATTGCCATAGCTATTTGATCTCTTTTATTATTCATGTGATTCAACTGAGAAGATGACATATCCAAAGGCTGAGATGTGGAAGCATTCTCTTGATTGTGTAGGTGATTATTTTGTTCTTCTTCTATGTCTGAAAATAATGAATCATCGGCAGAATACCTACGTATAAAATTATGAACTGCACAACATGCTGGTACCATCATAACTTGTCTTGTGTAGAAGTAATTGGGCATAGACTTGAATATGGCAAACTTTTTTTTGAATACACCAAAGGTTCGTTCTATTACATTTCGTAGCCTAGCATGCTTTTTGTTGAAAAGTTGCTTATATTGGGTGGGTGCATGGTTAGGACCTTGGAAATCCTGCAAATGATATGGCTCCCCGCGGTAGGGAGCTAAAAACCCTGGCATGTTTGTGTACCCACAATCTACTAAGTAGTACTTATCTTCGGGCGGGATTGGCAACAATCTTTTTGTTAATGCACTATGTATTACGCGGGGGTCATTAGTGCTTCCTTCCCAACCCGCATAAACAAAAGTGAAATTCATGTCAAAATCACAATTTGCCAGCACATTTTGACATATATCACCTTTTCGACCACGACAACTGTTTTGTCGGCTAGCGGGTACGGTAGCAGGTATTAAGGTACCATCGGCAGCACCAATAGCTTCCTACATTATTGAGGTAGAAAGCTACTACTTTATTGAACACATTTGAATCATTAGAATAAATGATTTTAAACATGAAATGCACAAATTACCTTAAACCATGGATAGAAATCTGGGGAACCCCTAATCTTATCATGTACATGTTCCGGGTCTGGGTGTTTAATAAGAACTGCTGATGCTCTTACCAAACCTTTCAAAACCTCAGTGAAATGTCTTTCAATTGTTTCCAACGAATGATCAAACCGACCACAGGCAAGCCTCATTCTATTACTATGAGCGACAATAAACAAAAAAATAGCAACACTTTCATGATGAGATATACGCCTTCTTTGTATTTGCTCGGGCGTTTCCTAAAGGTAGTTGCCATTTATTATAAATTGACACAAAGCCAAAAAACAGTCCTTATTCATGCGAAACACCCAAAAGAATTTGGCATCTGGACCGTCTAAGAGTTCTTGTAGGTATTCACGACCTGATAGTTTGGATGTGGAATTGGGACTTTTATTATTATAAAACGGTTCCATCTCTTGAAGAAAGAACAAGTCCTCAAGATCAGATTCATCAGAACTTGACGACGTGTTACTTGAAGAGTCCATCAGTATGGTAGCAAGTGCAGTAGTATAGAACACTGTAACAATTAGAATACATTTGCATAAAGAATACTTCTAATTTTGAATACTCTACGACCATAATGGATGTCATATAAATAATAACAGCAACCCATAGAATTGAAACATAAGCAGTCATAACAAACAGCACAAGAATGTAGGAAAACGAGTGCAGATGAAATTAAAACCGATATATTAGCAAAGCGAACTCATTGTGCCATTACATATAATCACCCAACTACTAATACAGAAATATGTCAATAAACTGCTACATTTAAATAATACATAATGAATTTTTATCTAATTTAATAAATTAGAATTATTTTTTCACAAGTCTGCGTAACCACCCTACTCTCCACTCCGGTTTCATTAGAACAAAGGTTCTACGCCAATTTGGGTCATGAATTATGTTCTCCAGTGCCACATCGATCATAGCATCATCAAGCCCATCCAAACCATTTAGTATTAACATGGAATTGTCAATGGACGACTGATCGTCGGGGACGGAGCGATCAAGATTGCTGGCTTCTTCTTATAATATTCTGCTTTAGCAATGGACTTTTCAGCATTGGCATCAACAGCAACATCCATTCTTGAGCTTTTTGTTGCTCGGCCACTAGACCCACTAGAGCGTCTCTTATGAGACACCGACCCCGTAAACATTGGTTCGTAATCATCATCATCATCCAAATTTACATGTGGTGAATTGGGGGGAGTGAGGTGGGCGAACTCAAACATGACCCTTTGTTCCTCATCGAGGTCATACACCCTTTGAGATGAAGCCCTAGAAAGTAAACCCTCGGCGGTAGAATCAGCAAAAATTTTGGTCAACACATCATAGTTAGCCAAACCCTTCGTTTTGAATTCGGAAGCTTTAGGGTGTGCCTATTTATAAGTTATTGTATTGTTAGTTTACAACTATAAAAGTCAATAAAAAGTATATTACGATCATAATCCCACAGCAGCATAAAAAAAATTCATATGAGAACCTTGACATATGCCTGCCAAACAACGGGATCGCAAGTCACTGTCTGATTCTCTTCATCCCAACCCATACCGCTTTGATTCTTCAAATCGTGAAAAGCTTTTCACTACATCTTAAGTCGTCCATATTTTTCTTTTATTTGTTTAAGCGTGTATGCACGACTACATTGTTGGTTCAAAGAAGCCATCAATTGAGACCATTGTCTTGCATCAAATTTCACACTTTTCAAACTATTCCAATCAACCTCGGCCTCCATCATCTCAATAAATGTACGCACATTAATTGCTGGCCAAAGCCCAAGATCACTCTCCATCTCAATCTCCTTTCCCTTAACGATCAGTATTAAATAACAGTGATCAATTGGTAAACATTAACAGTGAACAGTATTAATTTGAGGTTACTATAGAAATTGTAGATGATGTGTACTATCCATAAACAAATCAGTACTCAAGATCAGTACTCAAGATCTCCAAATCAGTACTCAAGATCTCCATAAACAAATCAGTACTCAAGATCTCCAAATCACAGCAAACCCAGAAAAAAAATAACAATTTTGGACCCTCAATTCGTCAGTATGTCCATTAAATTAACCCTAAAAAAGGGATTTTTTATGAAGCAAATGTGGAAATATAGATCAAATACCATAACAGAATCAAAAAAAATGGGCATAGATATGAAACATACCTTGGATTGCTGGTTTTCAAACCTGAAGAAGTTGTCTCCGACAGATTCCCTCGACCGGCGTCGGATTCTTGAACTACGATTTCGAAGAGACCTTCTAGCAAAAGCAGATCTGGTCTCACAGACCATGAATCGAGCACTGTACGGGGTGAGGAGGGGCCCGAAGAGAGACACGCTATCGTGTGGGGTGAGAAGGGGTGAAAGAGGGCGTTAGGGTTTTCAGATCTGACGAGGGCATTAGGGATTTCAGATCTGAAAACTTCGATAGAGGAAGGGTGGCGAAGAGGGTGAAGAAAGAGGTGACGAGTATGGGTTACGAGAGAGGAGGAGGAGATGGTGAATAGGGTTTTTTATTTTCGACAGTGAGAAGGGGATGGAAGAAGGGGAAAAGGCCAAAAGGGGAAAACAACTCAAAGCAAATTTTCCCAAAAGATGCTGTTTGGAAAACGTAACCAAACGCATTTTGACAAAAAAAAATTCTGAAAATATTTCCAAAAAATGAAACCAAACGGACCTAAAAGTTCTCTCAATTTTCACACACAAAAAGAGAGATGAAACAAATTTTTTTTATATCAACACAATAACTCAACACAATAATTTTTTTTTATATCAAGAATAATATAACATCTCATTAATCTCAAGGCATATATATAAGCTCAAAACAAATCCAAAACAAATCTGAAACAAATCTCTCAAATAAACTACATATTGCTAAATCTCAAAATAAACTAAAACGGATTTAATGTCCTCATCATTCTCTCCGAGGTGGGAGAGGGCTCAACCTAGTTGAGTCAAAACCAGTGAATTTGTCATGGTGCTCCAAAAGATCTGGATCCAAGCGCGGGAGCTCCTCACGATCACTCCAAGTGTCATCCAACTTCGGCTTGTTCTTCCACCTCACCAAATACCTATAAATACCCCAATCTCTGATAGAGATTATCTGATCAACTTTAATATTATCCAATTTGTCTGTCGGTGGGTAAGTAGTATCGGGTAAAGGAAAAATGAGGAAATCTCACAATTAGGCTGCAGGGTAGGCTCATCTATAAGAGAATTTCTAGAGTTAAATTTTGAGCCTTCATAGGGTACTAGATCCTCAATATTAAAAGTTTTACTTATGCCAAGACCTTCGGGAAGATCAACGACATATGCATTATCAGTGATTTTATGCAGAATTTTAAATGGGCATGCAGCACGTATGTTCAAGTTCTTAACAGATCCAGCTGAAAACCGTTCCGAACGAATCTGAACCATCACTTCATCACCAACATCAAGAGTTTTAAATTTTCTTCTAGTATCTACTATCAACTTGTAGTTAAAATTATTCTCATTAATTTTCTTAAAAATTTCTCTATGCACGTCATGAATGCGATATGCATATGTTGATGCAGACTCAGAGACTATGATGTTCTAACACATCGGAAAAAACTATAGGTTGGCAGACTTGGGAAGAAATGAGTGACTCAGGTATATTCAACAGAGGTGATTGGATCGACCGAATGCAGTTGAGAGGTTGGTCATCCACTTCTTCATCAAAGTCAACACTTACATAAGGTTCATAAGTAAACTCATTGTCGGCATCATCAGCAATGACAGCAGTACCCTCTATTATATTGATCATACTTAGGCTGTGACAGTTGCCAGCAACATGGTTGTAACTCTTGCATTTATAGCACTTAGTGAGAGAATCAATCTTAGAATAGTCTCGTTCAGTATTCTTACCCGTGTTGACATTTCTAAGTGAATAGGAATTTGAAGTAGTCTTGCTGGGGTAAGACTTGTTAGGGTACTGAGGAGAGGAGTGTTCAGGTCTAGAGGGATCAGGAGGGGTCATTCTTAGAGGAATGATCCAACGAATCGCTGGACTTGTAGTGAAAACTTGCTTTAGGCTCTGTTTGGTTCGAAGGAGGGGAGGGGAGGGGAGGGGAGGGATTTTATTGGAGGGGAAGGGAGGGGAGGAAAAGGGAGGGGAGATATTTTAATCAAGACTTTGTTTGGTTCAAATGAGGGGAGGAAAAGGGAAGGGAAGGGGAAATAATTATTTTCTTGTTTGGTTCACAAGGGGAGGGAATGAATTTTATAATTAAATTACTTTTATACCCTTTCATATTTTAGAAAAGCCTATGTATTATTGTTTCTAATTATAATTTTGTAATATAAACAAAATAATGAAGACCAATAAACAAAATAATGAAGGCAGATTGATTGATAGTACTTGAACAAATTAAATCAAATTCTGGCTCCAAATGCTACATGCTCTGAGACCACCACCAGTTGGCTAAACCACTACTAAACTAACAACAGCACCAGTTGACTCCACCTGGTACATATCACCAGGTAATGTATCTACTGAAACTAACTTTGAACTACCCTTAAGATGGCTCAGATCAATTCTCTCAATAGCCTCTTTCCTCAGTGTTTCCTTACTGTTACGAGCATTCCTAAAAATTGTTTCATGTGACAAATTCCCCCTGGCATCGTATTGAGGTTTAAAAAGGAAACCTCAAACCTTAAGTTGAAATTACTACTACATGTGATAAATTAGTAGCTACAAGTAGAGTAACCTACTACTACTACATACTATTGGATACAAGCCAGTACTGAGGGTTTTTTTTGTTCAATAAATTAGTAGCTACAAGTAGACTCTGTTCGGTTTTTTTCGCTTTGACCTTGCAATAACCTACTACTCCTACAAATTAGTAGCTACAAGTAGAGTAACCTACCCTGGCATCGTATTGAGGGTTTTTTTGTTCAATAAATCAAGGCAAACCAAATCTACTACGACATACTACATATTTTATGTAAAATCTGGTACTGTACCTCTCCAGCATCAGTATATA
This sequence comes from Hemerocallis citrina, assembly GCA_017893485.1. Lineage (NCBI taxonomy): Eukaryota > Viridiplantae > Streptophyta > Magnoliopsida > Asparagales > Asphodelaceae > Hemerocallis > Hemerocallis citrina. The sequence goes on from CM030367.1 coordinate 166,264,508, forward strand.
GTCAGATCTAGGTTTTCGTGCACGGCCTCTAGATTGGATATAAGCCAGTACAGTTTTTGCAAGGTCAAAGTGAATGACAACATTGCACTGTCGAATATCAAGTCCTTCTTCAGCTACACTAGTAGCTACAAGTAGAGTAACCTGCAAATCAAATGCATACCCACTTTCAAAAAAATTAAACCAATCACTTCAAAAAGGCAGTTTAGTCCAATCACTTAAAAAAAATTAGACCCACTTTCTCTCCCCTCCAAATCCCCTTAATATTGGAGGGGAGCCAAAATTGGTTCAGGAGGGATGCTACACCCCTCCATTCCCCTCCCCTCCCCTCCTAAAAAATGAACCAAACAAGAAATGTTTTAAAAAATCCCTTCCCTCCCCTCCCCTCCATTCCCCTCTAGCCAAACAGGCACTTGAGGGAATCCATATCGAGGACATGGGCATAAGCTGCCGCTAATGAGTTCATATTTCCATGAATTAGCTCATTCCTCAGATTGGCTCGTAATCCAGCCCTGAACCTAGAGAGAGTTTGTTCTTCGCTCTCTTTACCTAAGGCATTGCACCGAATAAGGAAGTTATCAAACTTATCAATATACTCTTAGGTGGATTTGCTTTCTTGATAAAGTTGGTTCCACGAATCTAACAATCGGGTGCGGATTGATAACGGCACATATCTCTCAGTGAGCTTCTCTTTCATGGCTTCCCAAGTGGCTATGGGTGCCAGGCCTCGGCCTCGACCTCTATGAGCATGTTCAAGATTGGTCAAGTGTTGTTAAGCTTTTTCAGTCAATTTTATCGTGGCAAATCAAGGCTTCGCTCATGTCAAACCACACGAAGTAGTGGTCCATGGCACGGATCCAATTAAGATAAGCTTGGGATTCCATATGGGCTTCAAAATGAGGAACGTCAGCCTTAACGTTCTTCTTGTATTGTTCGTTAGGGTCACGATCTTGACATTGGCCATCACGATTATTTTCTTGAGGGATCTGACGATTAGCATGAAGCACCGGGACAACAGTTTGATTTAATTCTACTTTTTCAAGCCTCTGATTGATATTGACAAGAGTTGCTTGAATGGCAGCTAGGGTAGCGGAAATATCAGAGTTGTCTATCTCAGTTCGGGAAGGGGCTCACGAAAGTCAAGGATTCCTAATTGGGTGGTTTGGGAGGGACAAGAAAGGCTCTTCAGGATCTGTGATGGTGCTGCGAAGACGTATTCACCAACAGTGGAAAACTAAGGGTTGTGGGACGTGTGTTTGCTGAAATTTGGGGGCACATATTCTAAATGCACCTAATTTTTTTTTTAATAATCTGAAGTGATCTAAAAGAACGAAAGCAAAAATAAAATAAAGACTCTAAACGATTCTAAATAAATGCAAAAAAAAATAATGCCCAAATGATGCAAGAACTAGGGTTTTAAGAACCTTCGCTCCGATACCAAAAATAATGTAAAACTTAACCCTAAATAGAGAATTTCCAAGAATTTTAAATGATAAATTTACCAACACGTAAAGCAGATTAAGTTAGAAATTATAACTATTAATTGGTTTGATGAATTTTCAAGAATTGAATTAAGTTTAACAAGCTCAATTAACGATTCAGTTCTAACAATCAATAATTATATACTTATGCGTTCTTAGCAAGTAAAAGATGCAATAATAACTTGTACTCTTATAGGCATGTGAAAACACTCACTCTCAATATTTGTGGACGACAGATAAATCAGATAATATAATAGAGACGATGAAGCAGTAACACAAATATTTGAGATGTGGAGAGAAGTTATCGGGTTCGAAGAACATGTTGCTGCGTGTTCTGGTTTCCACACAAAGATCCAATACCTTGTCCAAAACACCAAACACCAAGCTATCAAATTGGAAAGAATCTAATTTGATCTTGGCCGACTCGTTGTTGAGGGCTCGAAAGGAGATCGACGGTGGGCTGGTGGTGGTGGGTGCGCTGATGGCTTGCAGTGGCGTCGATGTTAGGGGCATCGGCAGTGGAGGGGGTGGGGGGGCTTTTGAGTAGCGGGTGGTGACGGGGTGGAGAATGTCGCGTTGGGGAATGGGGTGCGGTCGAGGTCGAGGTGCGACGAGGGGTGGGTGACGGGTTTCGGGATGCAGATGAGGGGAGGAAAGAGGAGACGAGGAGAGAGAGAGTCGGGTTAGGGTTTCGGGAACGAAGAGGAAGAAGGAGAAGGGGTTAGGGTTGACTTTTGGGTTGGATTTGGGGATTAGGGTGTTGGGGTTGAATTAGTTTGGGGATTAGGATTTGGGATTTTAATTTGGGGGTAGTTTTAAAGTTTATCACAAACTCTAAAAATTTATTAGGACTTCTCACAAACCCTAATAATTCACTCAATTGTCTCAGACAAAAAGAAGGATAAAGAGTAATAACTCAACACAATAATTTTTTTATATCAAAAATAACATAACTTCTCATTAATCTCAAGGTCTATATATAGGCTCAAAACAAATCCAAAACAAATCCCAAACAAATCTAAAACAAATTTCTCAAATAAACTACATATTGCTAAACCGCAAAATAAAATAAAACAGATTTGATGTCCTCATCAATATCATTTTATATATTTTAGCTTCATAAGATTATTATGAAAAGAATGGCTCTATCATTTTAAAGGAAATTCATTATGAAAGAGAGATCATTTTATTTTCATTTCTACAATTATTCTTTATTTAAATATTTTTCAAAATGCTTCCTTACATTTTGTCTCATTTGGAACCCTCTTAAACAACACAAGTTGGACCTCGAAAAACAACTAAAGTTCATTATATTACTTTGTACTCTATAAATACCCCCATTAAACTTTTGTTTTTGAACTACAAGAACTTTCATTATCTTTGAGAAAACAAACAACTTCCTTTCAACTTCAAAAAAATCAATTTTTAGTGCCTCCGCTATAATTTTTCTTTTTTTTTGTAAGCTATGAGCGTCTCTTTCAATTTTCTTTTGTAATTTTGAGTTGATCTCTTCGGGGTGAAGAGGTTGGGTTGTAAAATGGTATGCTTCGATCCATTTTACGTGAAAACTTAGATATAAGAGAAGACACATAAAGATGTTGATGTTGTCACATGCAATACAAATTTTTATGTTACAATTACCATTACTTGTGCATGGACATGCATCTCAAGTGAACGACAGATCTAGAGTTCATAGCACGCGAACATTCTAGAATGGACATGGCAACACTGGACATTAATCAGCACAAATAGTTTACAAATATAGATGCAAATGTGTATACATACACGTACACCCAATCAATCCATAGTACGATAAGACCGATATGGAACCACCCTTTTAACATGATTGAGACATATCACATGAAAGTAACATCATATCGACATATCACATGAAGGGTGATATGATATTAGAGGTGAAGTCATTACATTTGCCTCAGAAAATTAAAAGAAAACGAGCAATACATTTTTACTCTCTTTATCCTCTGCTATCTATTTCTTGTTAAAACCTGGTTGTGGACTGCCTGAATTTCCCTTACAACGTTTTAATGAATTTTGGTCTCTAAACCTTGATAATAAATTTCAGTAGAACTTGTTTAGCAGAAAGATGGATATTCCTTGCTTGTTATCAGATAATCACTTATTCACTTTAAAAGATCCAGCCGCTAAGACCAAAACTCCGAAGTTGTAGCAACGGTTGAAAGTTTACATTTGTATTCTAACATTCACAAAGGATTTCATTAAACAAATCATTCAGTCACATGACCAAATGCTTGCGACTGCAACTTATAAACTATGGGCTCGCTAATGATTCAAGATACGAGATACAAAACTATAATTTATTGTTCGACATGAAAGAAACTAAAACAAAAAAGTGAGCAAAGTTCAGAAAATCGAATACTATAATTCTGCAATAAATACAATAAATAAAAAGAATTAACAGAGGATTAGAAGAAGCGTACTAGAAAGAAGAGTTCGCTTGCCAACGTTGGGAGATCTGATGATGAAGATTCTAGGTCTTCTCTCGAGGGATCCATCTTCTACGTAGATCTCTCTCGCCATATCGATCAGATGAACCCTAACTCTCTCTAACCCTAAGCCTATCTAACCCTAGAACAGAGCAGAAGAGGATGGAGATGGAGGGGGGAGAAGGTGGAGAAAAGGGAGAAATGAGGAGTTTGGAAACCCATCAATGGGTTCGGCTTTACTCAACATTTAGCTCAATCATACCCTTCACATGATGTGGTACTGTATCTACCATTGGATTGTCGAGGGATGGCAACGACTGACCCACGACCCTCCCGCGACCTGCTCACCAAAACCCGCCTCGTTAAGTTACGGTTTGGGTACGGACCGAACCCGCGAGCCTAAGCAGGTCGGCCTGGGTCATCTAATTTGGATCTCCAACCTGTTCAACCCGGCCCGTTCAACCCGGTGAACAGTGGCCTGCCAGCCCACCAACACGCTGGTCGACCCACGGGTTTCGAACCGTTAGACCCGTACGGGCCAAATGTTGGACCTGCGCGGGTCGAACGTTCGACCCACAAGTCCAACAGACGAAAATTAGAGGGCGTTGCTGTTCTAGCCTTTTCTTGGGGGGTTTTTTTTTGGGGTTTTTTTTGTATTTTTTCCCTATAAATACCCCTTAAACCACTCTAAAAATTTCACACCTTATTCTCTTACTCTCTCTACTACTACTCAGTTCAATCTCAATTCTTTGAAATTTTGTCAACAAAGAAGCTAGCAACATAGAAGCGAAAAATTCCGATCGTATCAAATTCAACTTTCAACTTCGTCTACTTCAAGTCTTCAACTCCTCCAAGTCTTCGACGAAGAAGCAACCTTTCTATCTATATACGAGTCCGGACTTCTACTTGTACTTGTACTTTTATTTTCACTCTCATTCTATATACTAGTATCCACGAAGTACGGTATTAAAATTTCACAACCCTCTTATTGTCTTTAAATTTTTTTGTAGTTTAATTTTTTTGTATCATATTGGTTTGTTGGTTTTTTTATCTTCTCTCTCACAACCCTCCTACTGTTTTCTAGGTTTTTTTTAAAAACTGATCTTGCCTAGATTGATTTTGATTTTTTCACATACACTACTACATCAATATGTCTAGATCACGAGTTAGTGGTCGTAGCCGAAGTGGACTAGATTCTACTGGTACTTCTCGTAGGCCTCCTATTGTCCCACAAAATGAGCCTGCCGAAGAGTACCGTATGAACGGACACATTGCTACACACGATCTATTTGTGGGAGACATAGACATAGAAGAAAAACCACAACCATGACAAACCGAAACAACACAACCGGATAGTAGTAGAAATACTAGAGGGGAAACAAGTGATTGACACAAATGTTATGACTATATTCCGAACGAAGAAAATTCGGGTGTACTTATAAAAATTTGTAAAACATGTTCGAAGCCATACAAATGGAAGAAGGGTGAGGAGATGAATAGAATAAAACAACACATCCAAAATATACACAAAGAACTTCTTGTAGACCTACCCGGCCAATAAAAAGTCCACCCTAGCCACTCTTATAATCCTGAACTTGTTCGTCGGGAAATGGCCCGACTAGTAATTAAGGAAGAGTTACTATTTTCCTATTCCAAGAGTAGGGACTTAGAAACTTTTAATCAAACCGCATTACACCCTTATTTTAAAAGAATCCCTATGAATACTTTGAAGTCAGATTGTTTTAAAATGTACAACGAAATGAGAGAAGCTTTGATTGTCATTTTACAGAGTTTGACTTGTGGAGTTTCTTTAACTTCCGATTGTTGAAAGGGTTGCAATAATATTCCAATGATGGGAATAACTTGTTATTGGATCGATGATGATTGGATTCTTCAAAAAATGATAATATCACTTGCCGCATTGCCCTATCCCCATAGTGGTAATGAAATTGTAAATCGTATTTTAGAAATTTGTGATTTTTTCATATTCATGATAAAATTTTGTGTATTAGTTTTGATAATACATCTAACAACAATGTATCAATTAGTACATTACAAACCGCATTAAACCCTCCATGTGACGATATTTTTCATATTAGATGTGCATGTCATATTTTAAATTTATGTATTCAAGATGCATTAAAAATAGCCAACCCACATATAGAAAATATTAGAAATTGTGTACATTTTATTGCATTAAGTGGCACCATATTTCAAGAATGGAAAGCATGGTGTAAGCTTAAAAATGTACATTTTAGAAAATTTCCAAAGGATGTTAAACACAGATGGAACTCTACTTTTGATTCGCTATATGTTATTACTGAATATAAAGCATGTGTAAATGATTTTTGTATGGCAGAAATATGCCAAATTTTCAAATGACTCCCGAAGCTTGGTTTTATGCCGATCTTTGTCTAAAAAATTAGAACCTTTTAAAACCGCAACTTGAAAATTTTCAAAATCTTATGAATCTACTTCTAGTAGAATTTTTATTTCAATAGTTACTATGATGCAAACTTTCAAAGAAATGATCGATGACGCTTTTATTGTTCATATTGCGAAACCTTGCATACACCAAAATTTTGAAATATTTTAATCATCCTCCTATGTTGTATTGTATTGCAACTGTGATGGATCCTCATATCAAATTAGAAGGTACGAAGAGTTTGATTGAAATGTGTTTTACTTTACTTAGGGAAGATGAATCTGAAATTGATTACGGAACACTTTACGCTAAATTTGAATCGACATTAAATAACTTGTATGATTATTATGATAGAAGTTTTGCATCTAGTAGTACAACTACTGTAGTTACATCTTCTTATGCTACTTCTAAAGGTAAGGGTAAGAGTAAATTAGATGATGCCGCATTTAATTTACTTGCAAAAACTCAATAAAAAAAGCTAGGACTAATCAACCAAATGAATTACATTGGTATAATCAACAAGATTATGAAAGTTTTACTTCTTCACTAGATATTTTACAATGGTGGAACAACCATGAACATACTTATAGTATTCTTAAATATATGGCTAAAGATCTACTAACCCCTCATGTCTCTACAGTTGCTTCAGAAAGTACATTTTCTATAAGTGGCAGGGTTCTAACCATTACATTAAACGATTACAGGAATCGTTGGAGATGCTTGTCTACACGAAAAACTGGATGAAGGCCGAAGATAAGACTCAAGGCAAAGGGTTCGATACGTCTACAAGTGGAAGCAACTCGCCGGAACAACAACAACAACAATAGCAACCAACATGAAGAATTGAAGACCAACAACAACAACAACAAATTGAAGACCAAAAATTGAAGAAAATTGTAAATGTATAAAAAATTGTACAAAATCTTTGTTTCTTTTGTGAAACTTGTATAAGTTGAAATCATGTTAATAATATATATATATATATATATATATATATATATATATATATATATATATATATATATGGCAATTTCACTATTTGATTCTTCTTATTATTTTTACATTTTTTTAATTATTAATTTTTTTAGTTAAAAAAAATTAGTTTAAATAGACGGGCCAACCCACGACCCAACCCGGATTGGACCCAAATGGGTTCGCGGGTTGGGCGGGTCGACATTTTGCAAATCCAACCTGGCCCGGTTAATACTTGGACCCGACCCGAACCCGCCGTACTCGGGTTCCAACCCGGACGGGTTCGACTCGACCCGTCCTGGTCAACCCGTTTGCCAACCCTACGCTGGATGTTGATGGACACTAAGAATCAAGTGGGAACTCAAGTTTTCTAGAATTTTTTGCCGTACTGACCCACTTTTTGAAAATATTGAAGGTTGTGACCCACTTTTGAAAATAATTAGCGATCTAACCCAGTTTTGGATACCTCAGCATAAACCGATATTGGGAACAACGACATAGGTTATTTAGATACAGTTGTTTCCAATAGTGGCACCTGTTTAAAAATAATTTCTCGTGCCGCTATTTGGCAACACAGCATCAGTTATCTTATTCTCAATTGCTTGCTCTCTGACTTGGAAAAAAAATACATGTGTGAAAAAGCCCATAACTGATGTCGTTATCCCTAACAACGGCATCTGTCATAGCATTTGCATTACAAATGTCATTATTACGGATAACGGCATCAGTTATAGATTTTTTGGCATATAAATAGTGGCCCCCTCTTCTCCTTTCCCCTTTCACTTTACATCTGCTTCCTCTCTCTCTCTCTCTCTTACTTCCGAAACCCAAAAACCCTAGAACTCTAAACCCCAAATCCCAATTATTGGAGTGCTCTTTCACATCCCAAACAAATTCATAAAATACCCATCCATAAATCCTAATTGTGATTCCCTCCTATCTCCGTTGACTTTGATATTTGGCGCTCATTTCTTCTACAGCTCTTGTAAAATCCGAAATTGTGGTATGTATTCAAAACCCTAAATTTCTAAAAAAAATGTTCATTTGGATGATTGAGAGCTATATTGATAGTATAGTATAAGAGATGTAAATGAGATTCATCAAAGTTGTAGTATGAATGGATTGTTGTAGTTGATGTCTTTAATTGACAATGTTGTATATTATATAAGTAAGGGAAAATGGTCATATATTAGAATTGCTATATTTGTAATTCTTATATTCATAGTTGTGTATGTATGAATGGATGTTCATATGAGATTGTATATATAGATAGATACATACTATGTGGAGATGTTGTGGTGGGGATTGTTATGAGTAGTATTTCGATGCGAGTATTCAGAAGTTGTTGTTGTCTTCACACATCGTTTATTAATTTTATTGAAGAAATATGGCTTATTAATATTGTTATCTTCCCACAACATTTATTAATATTGTTGTTGACACCCATTTATTTGATGTTCACAGATAAATAGATGCTAGCCAACCATCTTCTTCCCATGATGTGGGTGCATCATCTTTGCACGCACAACAAGAAATTCCTGTTCCATTAGACCTAACCGTACTCTATTTGCAAGAAGATCATATATCTCAGGCAGTGTGGAATGGAGAGACCGAGAATATAAGTTTCCGAATGCTGCCGATGCACCCTCGCATATAAAACTATTTGGTAAATTGCGGGTTCTATGGAATGTCCATGTTGGCTAAAGTGAAATGCGACCATTCATTACTTACCGGTCTTGTGGTGCGATGGAGGCTGGAGACACACATGTTCCACCTACCCATTGGTGAGATGACGATCACGCTATAAGATATAGCCGTCATATCGGATCTTCCAATCAATGGGATGGCAGTGACCGGAAACTCATGTTTAATAAAGTAATGTTGGTTAGAGATTACCTTGGGAGGGAGGTTGAAGAGGAAGATAAAGGTGTATTCGTCGGCGAATCATTCCTACGTTTGTGGCTCTATCAAGAATTCAATAATAATTTGAGAGAGGAACCGACTGACTTCAAAATTCAATGTTACACGCGGGTGTATCTTATGTCAACGATCGGAGGTATTCTCTTTCCGAATTCTTTGGTGATGTAGTCAAATTAATGTACCTTCCCTTGATTGCCAACATATATAGAGCCGGGCCGATATAGTTGGGGAAGTGCGGCATTGGCTTTCCTTTACCGTGCCCTGTGCAATTGTTCAATGGGGTTGATCCAAATGATGGAGCCAATGGGGATATTACAAATTTGGTGTTAGGAACGAATACACCTCGGTCGACTGCGAGTAACTGTTCTTTCAAATAATTGGAGAGTGCTTGAGGAGAATATAGTGTTGAGGGCTCCTTTAGGTGTGTATTAGACGATAAACTCACGTGGAGAGATAACCCACGTGGTGTGTTGACGTATTATAGGGATGAGCTCGATCAGCTTCGGGAAGAGTACATCAATTGGTCACCGTACACGGCCGAAAGGGTACAACGTCTACCCCCACTATGCACGACAAAAAATCAATTTTGGTTGACACGAGCTCCACTTATAAATTTTTCTATCGTGGAGTTTTATTATGCCGATCGAGTCCTCCGACAATTCAATTCACAACAATTTATCACGGAGAATAGGATGTACGACCAAAGACTTCACAATATTACTTGTCATGGTCGATTGCCAAATATGGATTGGGCCATCACCACCGCTCTCATGTAGCAAATGTGGAATGAGAGGAAATATGACTTGGTGGTAGAAGAGATTGTACTATACGATGTGTCGTTGTAAGAAGCTTATATGGCGTGGTATCGTCGTATTACACGCTTATTTATTGATCCATGGTCAGCTATCCCCGCGAGTATCCAAATAATGATACCGCAGTACCAAGTCGAACCACAACTGGCACATTTCACTTTGCAACCTATGTATCAACCAAAGACCTCCCCGTACCGACTCATGGTAAAATTATGCTTTTGTTAACAAATATTAATAAATTTTTGTAGACATTTTGCTTTTACTTGTTTAACAAATTTTGGTTTACTACTTCTATTATATTTTATTGGTGTTATAGATTGATAACACATGGGATATTGCGCGCAAATGTGCTCGTGTGTTGAAAAGCAATGCTTCGAAAGCTTGCAAGGAGATTGCTCGAGAAATCCTCCATCCATGTTGTTTATCACTTGAAGATGTTGGAGACAGTCCGGCTGTAACACCCTGGTAATTTTCAAAGACTATAAAATATTATAAATAATATATATATAATGGTATGTTGGAATATATATAGAATGGTAGTTGGCTGGTTTGGTTAATGTAGTAAAAAAAATGAAATAAATGGAATTGGGGGGTCCCACGTGAGCAAACAGCAAGTGCATGCTTTGCTTGTGCCGTTGCTTGTATGATGACGTGGCATTGTGCATATGGGGCCCACCCGAGTATTAGGCTTGCAAATGTCTTTCGGCTGTGCATATTTGGGAGAGAATAGAAATGTATGGGAAATTGGTCCCATATCGGTAAAAATATAGATTAAAATATAATATAAATAATATAACCTAAGATCAAGAGTTACCTAATCGGTTAACCAACTTTTGAGAGGCAGCCTGTGGTGGGCAGTTGTACTACATAGTTTCTAATTTGTCTTATAAATTGTATAAATTGTCTGAGCTAGGGGCAGGGGCGTTACACCGGCCTTCACTGCTCTTTTAGGATCATTCGAAGTTACAACTCAACCGCCCCATCCAAGTACTAGACGAGCTCAACCTCCACCACCACCAATAAGACAAGTTCAACCTTCCTCACCACCACCAAGACAAGGTCAATCTCCCCCACCACCATCTAGACATATAGAATTTTCATCTTCACATGGGCAACGGCGGAAGAGCGTCCGACACCCTCCTGCGGCTTCTCAATTAGCATCACAAGATATTGTAGAAGAAGAAGCGGAGCATGAAGAAGAGATGGGCCCCCGTGTACCTAGGACACAAGATATTGTAGAACGTAGGAGGAGAGTCTCATCTCGAAAGAGGAGGCAGTCGCAACACAATATGCCGAGTCAGGTTAAATGTAGAAATGTGTTATTTTGTAACCTATGAATTGCCCTATAATTTCATATATGTTTTAAATGTGAAATTTTACTACATTTTGTTAATTTGTTAACTTTGGTTGAATGTCAAATTTTGGTCGTTCATATATTGTGTTGCAAATAGAAAACTTGATGCTATGTATTTGGCAAGAATTGTTTGTTGGTGTCACTTATTATGTATATTTTATGGTGTTCATAGTTTCCATTTATTGATCATGTGCAAATTGAAGTCTTAAACTAATGAAAATTAGATATGTGAATGGTTGTGCATGTTTTGAAGCAAATTAAAAGTTAGATGTTGTTGTTGTGAATAATGACATCTGTTACCTGTAATGCTATCCCAACAACGGAAACATTTCAAAATATGCACATTCTACTTTAAATTTTAATCTTACTTGTTGTCGCTTTCCAAAACAACGGCAACAGTTCAACTTATGCCGTTTATTCAAACAACGACATCAGTTATCTCTATTTTTTGGGTGGGGCACATTAGCTGCCAAACTCTCTGCCTCCACAGACGTTCTTTGCGACAATGGCATCATTGCAAACAGTGCCGTTATTCTGAACAACGACATCAGTTAAATTAATATTTTCCCACCGATTAGATTCCTTGCCAAATCCTCTGCCTCTACAGACATTACTCCAAATTTATAACTAACCAAGATTCTCTTTTAATTTGAACTATTGTCGTTGTTCCAAACAATGGCATCCATTAACTGATGCCGTTATTTATAGCAACGTCTGTTGAGGCAGAGAATTTGACAGAGAATCTATTTGGTGGGAAAATATTGATTTAACTGATGTCGCTATTCAGAATAACTGCACTGTTTGCAACGATGCCGTTGTCACAAAAAACATCTGTGGAGGTAGAGAGTTTGACAGCCAATGTGTCCCAACAAAAAAATAGAGATAACTGGTGTCGTTGTTTGAATAAATGACATAAGTTTAACTATTGTCGTTGTTCTGGAAAGCAGCAACAAGTAAGATTAAAATTTAAAGTAGATTGTGCATGTTTTGAACTGTTGTCGTTGTTGGGAATAGCTTTACAGGTAACAGTTTCCGTTATTCACAACAACGGACATATGTCACTTTTAATTTGCTTCAAAACACGGACAACCATTCACATATCTAATTTTCATTTATCACAGTCATATATATCATACTCAACTTGACATTATCATACATTACAACAAATGTTCATCATATCCAAATTCTCTAAATCATAATAAGTTACAGATACATATTACAAAAATTGTAACTCATGAGAGTTACACATATTAGGATAGGATACAACTTAAAATATCCGTCGTTTGAGATGTGCCAACATTGGGTACATTCTTACATCTACGCCTATTGTGTCCACTTAACCCGCGTTTAGAACAACGTTTACCCGTGCTCCCACCTTCTCGAGCATCCATATCATGAATACAAGTACTCCTAGGGTGACCTTTCAACCTACGTAGACTCGCATCGGCAATAAGTTTTGATCCACTCGGTGTTGGCTAATAAGATTCATCTTGGATAGAATAAAAAGTTAGTGTCCAGATTTGTGCTAATGAACTTGTAGAATAAAATGCATCAATGTAAGGTTGATAATCAATTACACGGGAGGCACAAGCGGCCAATACATGAGAATATGAAATGTGATAGAGCTGGAATGTTCCACAAGTAAACGTACGTTCCCAAGGTCAACCGTGTACCAATGTCCACCTTTTGATGTCCATTATCCATTCTAATGCCAGTTTTAACTCCGAATACACTAGGCCAGTTATTAAACATTATAGCTACATGCAAATTTGATTTCTCATGCCGTAAATCGATAATCTCTTGAGCACGTGGTACCCATAATTTTGCTTCACTATAAGGGTCTGTGCCGTTTCACGACGGTCAGTAAAGTACATGTTGGGATGAAAGAATATCAATTCCACAATTGCCATGACGGACAAGCTACGAATACCTTTTAAAACCGAATTGAACACTTCCGACATATTTGTAGTCATTATACCATATCGATAGCCTCCGTCGGCGGAAAGTGCCTACTTCTCAATCGGCTTGTTCTTCAACCAATTAGCCCCATCAAACATTAGCGACTTCAAGCTGTGTAAACTTTTCTTCAAACTTCTTAAACTGACTTTGACACGCGATCACCTTGAGCTTGTTCATCAAAAACTTGCAACCAAATTTTTTATAAAAATTACTAGCAAAATGATGCATACAATAACGATGATAAGCAAGTGGCTCCTTCCATGTTCTGAACTCATTATCCATTGCCGACAATATACCTGCATGACAGTCAAAAATGACACATAGACCTGCACGGTCCGTGACAAAGCACCGAATACAGTTTATGAGCCATGTCCATGTTTCTATGGTCTCTCCATCAACTATTGCAAACGCAAATGGAAACAACCTACCGTTTGCATCCGGTGAAATAACTATCAACAAACAACCTTTGTATTTTCCATACAAATGTGTTTCGTCAACACTTATAACTGGTCTTCATGCCTTAAACCCCTCGATCGAAGGGTCGAATGCCCAAAAGACCCCCGTAAATGTTTCTTCAGCCCAATGGACGGTCGTTCCTGGATTTGAGGCTTGAACTCCTATGAGAAGATAAGGCAATTTACTGTAAGCTTTTTCAAAGGAACCATACAACCGCTCAATTGCTTTATGTTCGCCTTCCAAGCTTTCTAGTATGAAATAGTGCAATTGAATTGAAGTTTGACTATCTCAATTATGGCTCTTGGTGTTACTCCTAGTTGTGCCTTCACAACATTCAATATGATCGTTGATACAATCGTAGAATCAATTTTCCTATGATCTTGATTCAATGTCGGATTCATACATGTGTGCGGACATTCAATCTTCTTTACCTTAAAATAAGTATGACCTTTTGGGACAATTGTACGCAATCGTCAGGGACAACCCACCACATTTACAAGTTCTGAATTTTCTGCAATTTCCTCGGCTGAATGTTTGATCGGTGCGTATTTACATTTGATATAGTATAACTAGGGGTCGATTTCACCGTCACAAATTCTCAATGGTTCTTCACGGAATACATCTTCACTTGATGTTGTATACTATCTTTAGTTGGAAATCTTTGACCTATGGACAATTCATCCGTGTTCGAAGAGCTGACGGAAGACTGTGCATGTTCGTGTACGGTCGCATGGGACATCCATTCACACGATTGAACCTCATGTACATATGCACTAATGGATTGGTTGGGCAACACAACATTGTTCACTGGCACATGAACGTTCACATCATTAACCGGAGCTTCATCAGCATCCTCCTTCTCCTCAACTTCAAGACCGTGATCCTCATCTTCTTCCTCTTCTACCAAATTGTTATTTACAATGGCATTGTCAAAGTCTTGCATTACCATGTAGGTGTAGACAATATTTTGTGTCAAGGTGAATGGATGTACCGTCTCAAATTCTGTGATAATAGCATCTGCTGGAGTTGTGTTAACGTCTTCTTCTATATTTGGTATGCTTGCATGTGACTCAGCAGATGGTTTCAAACTCACAGCTCGACTTGGACTTGGAATAACAACTGGCCTAGTGCTTGGAAACTTCATTTGCTCAATTTATAACTCCAATGCAGTCCAACTACAATTTGGATCAAGTGACCTGGCAATCATGGACCTCAAATAATTATGATCATCTACGGGAACCACCATGAAATATTGCCCTTCCCCTTTACCAGCAGCATAACGGACTTTGATTTTGACACTTAATTCACCTCTATCCTAATTACTAACTTCAAATATCTTATCTATTAGTTGTGAGTATATAAAGTTATGGGGAGCCCAAATAATGACCGGTTCAACATCGCAATAACAATATCCAATCTTCTGATCTCTAATTATTTCACCTCCAAAATATAACCAAATAGGTATATCATATTCCATACCTAAATATAAAGATTCAAACATATTCAAGTCATTAACTAGTCATAAGCATAACCTATGCATATGATATGGCTAAAAATGGGGTTAAATCGGAACCGTCCAAATCAAGAATGAATCTTAAAGCTTAGGGGTAAATGGTAATTTCACCTACCAATGGACCCGAAGCGGGTACTGGGTCTCCTTGTCGAAGATCCACTAACCCTGCGAACGGATCCATCTCCCACTGGGTGCGGATTTCAACCCGCAACAAACCCGGTCCAACAGGATAGAATTAGGGTTTCTGATTAATACTAATCAACGGCCCTGATTCACATCTATCCTTTCACTGGAGATTAGGGATTACATTCCTTATCTGATCACAGGGATTACATTCCTAATCTGATCCCTAAGGCGGATTATTTAATTGTTGTAAATTTTACTTCCTCCATGCAATGTAAAGTGTAATGTTTTTATGTAAACTCTGATGTAAAGTGAAAAGTTCAAATTTTCTTGTAAAATTGTACTAAATGAAGTGGGAAAGATCCTGTAGAACTCTCGAATTCAGTCGTATTTGGGATTCAGGGCGTTACACCAGATCCCTAGCCCGCAAAGTGTTGAATAATGGATATTTCTGGCCCACTCTCCTACAAGACGCCGAACTGCACGTTCGGCAGTGTAGCTCTTGTCAGAAGTACTCCAACATCCGTCGACTCCCACAAGCTCCACTTACCTCCCTATCAAGTCCTATCCCTTTCGCTATGTGGGGAATGGATTTACTAGGGCCATTCCCACCTGCTCCCGGCCAGTTCAAATTCTTAGTCGTGGCAATCGACTACTTCTCGAAGTGGATAGAGGCCGAGCCCTTGGCCACAATCACCGAGAACAAAGTACTTCAGTTCTTCTGGAAGAATGTAATCTGTCGATTCGGTGTCCCTCGAGTCCTCATAACAGACAACGGAACCCAGTTTACCGGGGCTGCCTTCCGAGCTCTATGTGAAGACCTCACCATCCAACAACGTTTCTCCCGTCTCCCATCCACAGTCGAATGGCCAAGTCGAGAATGCTAACCGACAGACCCTCTCCGGTATTAAGAAGAGGTTGGATAAATGCTCTGAAGGCTTTTGGGTCGATCAGCTCCCTAACGTGCTGTGGAACTACCGCACCACAAAACGGACCCCCACAGGAGAGTCCCCTTTCAATCTTACCTATGGGTCCGAAGCTATGATCCCTCTAGAAGTTGGTATATCCTCTCCTCGCCTAATGGCTTATGAAGAAGAACAAAATGCTAGAGAGCTCCGAGCAAATCTGGACTTGATTGATGAGATCCGTGAAAGGGCGGCCATTCGGCAATAAAGCTATCGGAGAAGGATCGAGTTAGCATACAATAAGAGAGTCCGTCCTACCGACCTTAAAGAAGGGGACTTGGTCCTCAGAAAGTTAGCCATCTCTTTTCCTAGTCAAAAGAGTAAACTAGCTCCAAATTGGGAGGGACCCTACAAGATCGCCAAAGTAGTTCGGCCCGGGACATATCGACTGGAAGACCTCGAAGGCAGAGAGATCCCCACGACTTGGAATGCCGACCATCTTCTGAAATACCAAGAGAGAGCATCAACGCCTCTCTAAGTATTCTGGGATGTCGAACCGTTCCTCTCCTTTACTTGTATTTTTTCCTTTATTTCTCTCATGTAATAATGACTCGCAACTTAGAAGCAGCCAACTATTAGTGATCAATAAAGAAAGTTTTTTCATATTCTACTTGTAAAATTGTTTGTATCTCTCTGCTTTTACTCTTCACCCTAACGACGAGTTCGGAGTCCAACACTTGGTTCGATTCTGCTCCGCGAGCTCACTCTTAAACGAGCTAGGAGTGGGTCACCATTCGCAATTACTCCCACAACCGTTGAACAAACTCTAACGACGAGTTCGGAGTCCAACACTTGGTTCGATTCTGCTCCGCAAGCTCGCTCCTAAGCGAGCTAGGAGTGGGTCACCATTCGGAATTGCTCTTACAACCGTTGAACAAACTCTAACGACGAGTTCGGAATCCAACACTTGGTTCGATTCTGCTCCATAAGCTCGCTCTTAAGCGAGCTAGGAGTGGGTCGCCATTCGGAATTGCTCCCACAACCGTTGAACAAACTCTAATGACGAGTTCGGAGTCCAAAACTTGGTTCGATTCTGCTCTGCAAGCTCGCTCTTAAGCGAGCTAGGAGTGGGTCGCCATTCGGAATTGCTCCCACAACCGTTGAACAAATTCTTCGAACTCAACTCTAATGGTCAGTTCGGGGTTCAACACCTGGTTTGACCGAGCTACTTTGGGCAGAGGCAGAGCTACCGAGTCGCCGAACCGGGCGGACGAGGTACCGACCTCCACATATGGAGAAAAAAGCCATCGAGCCAGCTACACCGTCTGATCACCTCAAAATGTGTGCTAACACGCGATGAACGGCTCAGATCGCACCACGTATCCACAAAACGACAAGATAACATTTTCTCGAAATTTGAGCCTCTTGTCTCGTATTCGCGCCCTGATCATGATCCACCACCAGATCGTGCCACGTGGTTCGGCCATAAATCCAAGCTACCTAACTGCTAAAGCCCAAAAAGACTTCGCCACATCCCGAGCAAAAGACAGTTCTACACCTAGGACGATTAAAAGGAGCCAACTTTTGGCTCTTATGGATCGTTTCAAAAGTAAAATAGCCACGGCGCAACAGCAAGCAGACGAACTCCAATTTTATTAAAACAATTTAATAATTTTACATGGCAAAGTTGCCACAAAAGGGCGTTACAAAGACTCGAGAGACCAGTACAACTTTTTCAACGCCTCTTCGGAACGGGGACATTCCGATTCAGAGACACACGGGGTCGGCTTCGCTTAACCTCCGAGCACGTCTCTAAGCCGGCGAACCGAGACGCCTCTTCGCCGCTAACTCTAACGGTGGCTCCGCTCGAGAAAACTGCTACGCCACTTTGAGCATCGGCCGCTGTCCGAACTGTGGCGGGAGGACGAGTCGCGAGTTCGTAGAAGGAAATACCTCGTTTGCACTCCTCGCGTGTACACGAGGTGTTGCGGACGTTGGCCCTCGCGGGCTGGGGCCTTAGACGGGCGACCTCCTCCTCGAGCTCGACGATCCTATCTTTCAAGGTGTCGTCTTTCACCGATATATTTAGCCGAGGGAGTTTTGCCGAACCCGGGTACTCAGCACTATCGGATATGATGCGATGCAGATGGGTCACCTCGATGCTTTTGTCAACTATAACCCTCTGCAGCTGCTCGACCTTCGTCGCGAGCTCGTCTCGCTTGACCAGCGCCGAGGCCAACCCTTCCTCCTTAGCGGAGAGTTCTTCCTCGACTATCCGCAGGTGATGCACCTCGGCCAGTAATTCGCTGTTCTTCTTCTCCATGTTGAACAGCACTCTTCGGATCAGGTCAATCTCGCCCTTGAGACGAGCTTCGCGAGACCGCTTGAACAGTTCCGCACGGTGCCGAGCTGCTGCGGTGTCCGAACCAAGTTCGACGATCTGAAAGACGAAGGCGTCACATTGAAAGACTATAGCTGAGCTAGACACTTAGACAAATTTGATACAAAATTTTCAAAGGAAAGCCTTTTCATTCACATCAAAAGAGCGGTGGCCAGTCCGCTATAAGGCTTACACAGAGAAAGAAAAAATTACAAAAATACAAAGAATTAGGGGTCCACCTGGGGCGGCAGCTCGGATACCGGCACCTCGACAGATGGCCCTTCGCCCCTCGACACCTCGGTTCGAGGATCGGCCAACGCGGTTTTGGGGTCGGCTGGCACCTTCCCATCCCGAGGTTCATCCTCCTCCTCCCATTCGTCGTCTTCCTCGACCTCCACGCCTTCATCCTCGACGACAGGCCATAGCCGCTTCCCGACCCTCTGAAAGCCGGGGACCCGAGCCTCAACGTCGTCGAGCGCCCTGGCATAGGACTTCTCCATATTCGAAGCCATATGCTTCTTCGCCTCGGCCTCGACTTCCACCCTTATAACTGCCGCCACGGCGTCCTTCTCCAACTTCGCTGCCTCCAGGGCCTTCACCGAATCTGCCAACTCCTCAGCGGCCTTAGCAGCTTTGGTGACCTCCGTGGCAAGCTGCTGCTTGGTTCGCTTCAAGTCCGCCTCGAGGTCGGCGACTCGAACCTCCAAGCCTTCCGAGCGACGTTGCTCCGCCTCGAGCTGCCTAACTGTCCTCGCCTTCTCCGCCTTGTCCTTGTCACAGGCTGCCTTCAGTTCCTGCTCCTGCTCGGCGAACTCTTGAATCAGATGGCCGAAGTGACAAGTGGCTTGTGGCAAGAAGGAGTTAGAACCGAGCTATGAACTTAGACAAAAATCATAATGAGAGGAAAATCAAGACTTACCGACATAAGCGACCGGGCGACCTCGTAGGTGTCGTCGCCAGTCGTCCCCGCCTTCAGGGTAGCCCGGTCCTTGGGGGTCGCGAGATGCTTGACGGCCTGCATACACATCTGAGAGTCACCGAGGAAGCCGTCATGATTCTTCACCCGCTAGTCGGGGACGAACAGCTTCTTGTGCCGCTCAGTTAGAATCTCCTCGGCCTGAGTTGTCAGGGGAGGTGCCTCGAGCGACAGCGCCGCCGAAATGGAGAAGACCTCACCGGCCGCGGCAGACGAAGCCGGAGCCAAAGGGTCGACGGGAGCAACCACCTCCAACGGTGGAGCTTGAGTAGCGGGGGCATGGTCGGCGACTACCGAGGGAGCCTTGGTAGAGCGGCAGGACGAAGGACCCGTGCCCGGCCCCGGCCTCTTCCTCTTCCTGCCATCGGCCACCTTGCCTCGCTCGCTCATCATCCCCAGAAAATCCATCTTCGGCGCTTCTGTTCCGGACAACCAAACAAACAACAAATTAGAGAAACGAGCAAGAAACTTGAAAAAAAAAAATTTGCTACAAGATGTCAGGGGCATACTCGGGTCGATCGGACTAAGGCCCGACCCGTGTAGCACCTCTTCAGTCATTTCTCTCCAACTCAACATGGGGAGAGCAATGAGCTTCGCTGCCACCTCCTCCTCGGCCGGAGTCAGCACCGAGTCGACCATAGCGAACTTCGGCACCTCCACCTTCCACCGTTTCGGAAAATCTAGCATCGAGGGCCCATTCAACAAGAAAAACTTCTCCTTCTAACCTTTTATCGAATCCGGATTCTCTATGAGCCTAACGCCTTTCCGAGGTGATAGGTAGTAGCGAGGCTCGGCCTTATTCATCTGGTGGATTCGATACAGGCTCCGGAGCACCACCAAGTCAGGCTCGACCTTGGCGACGCAGCACTGCAACAAGAAGGCAAGCACGTGGCGCCAGGAGTTCGGCATAAACTAGGTCGGCGCCAGGCAATACCACTGAAGCACCTGTAACACGAAGGGATGCAGGGGGAAGCGCAAACCGGCGCTCAAAGAGTCGACGTCAAACATGCACGTATCCGGCGACAGTTCGGAGTTCGCCCACATCCCAGGGCCGGGGAGGATCAGCTTGTACTCCGGAGGGATAGCGAACCCCTTTCTAATCCGGAGCAGGTCCTTCTCAGATAATACCGAGGCGATTTCGTCCACCTCGGTAGCCTCTCTCGGGTTGTTTTCCTCGTAGACTGCCGACCTACCAACGATCTCCTTCTTCAGAAGATCACCCTCGTACCGCCTAATACCGGCATGGCCAGACAAGACGCTAGGGTAACGGCCCAACTCAGGGGCTCGCCTCTCAGTCTCCACGATCTCCTCGACCATAGGAGACCGGGCCACTACCTTCTTCCTCTTCTCCACGGTCACAGAAGGTCCTACCACCTCCTTCCCCTTTCTCCGGCTAGCCACTTGACTCCTCGTCTCGGCACTGCAATCATCCGAGGACGATGCCTCACTTCCCGAGTTTACCCTTGGCATCTCTAAAAAAGTATAAGGCAAACACACTGACCTTGAGGTGACGTATCCTTGAAGTGACGTTCACGGCCGGAATTAGATCACCGGAAATCGCCTGGCCTACGCGACAGCTAGCGCAACCACCTTAGAACACAAATCGCCGCTAGCAGAGCAAACTGACAGCGAAAGTAAAAACTAGAGAGTAAAAGTGAGAATGAGCCAAGAGGCGAAGGGGGTGAGGATCTATAACCTCAAAGCGATGTTTGGGCTTCCTTGGGCCTTTAAAAGCCCAATAAGAGAAGGCAAAATGCCAAAACGGAGAGTTGCGACGTTTCAAAACAAAGACTTCAAATCGCCTAAGTCCATGACTCGGCCATCAGAGTGCCTAGCCGAGCTACCGAACAGCACGGCTATGCAACCAAGCTAATGAGTAGAAGATGGGGCGAAGCACAGCAAGAATCGTTCGACCAGCTGAAAGCCTATCTGGTGAACCCCCCTCTGCTCAGTAAGCCGGTCCCGGGCGAGCCTCTCTTCATCTACTTGACCGCTTCCGAGCAGACCTTGAGCGCTGTCTTGGTAAGAGAAGAGGACTGGACCTAAAGGCCCATTTACTACGTGAGCAAGGTGCTTCGGGACGCCGAGCTCCGCTATCCGAGGATAGAGAAGATAGCCTACGCTCTGGTCATGGCAGCAAGAAAGCTTCGGCCCTACTTCCAATCTCACTCGGTCGTCGTCCTCACCGATCAACCCCTCAAGCAAGTCCTCCACAAGCCCGAAACCTCGGGCCGGCTGATGAAGTGGTCCATAGAGCTAAGTCAGCATGACATCTCCTATCAGCCTCGGACGGCAATTAAGGCACAGGCTCTCGCCGACTTCATTGTAGAGTCCACCATCCCTGAGGTCGGCCACGTCCCAAATGGGCCCCCCATTTGGACAGTCTTCGTGGACGGATCCTCTTGCAGTGAAGGAAGCGGCGCCGGCATTATCCTGAATGGCCCTGACAACTTCGTCCTGCAGTACGCGATCCGTATGAACTTCAAGGCCTCGAACAACGAGGCGGAGTATGAGGCTCTCATAGCTGGTCTCGGACTCGCACGAAGTGCTGGGGCGCAGCGCCTTCGGATTCACAGTGACTCCCAACTAGTCGTGAACCAGGTCTTGGGCGAATATGAGGCCAGGGACGGGCGAATGGCGAAGTACCTCGCCAAGGTCCGGGACCTCATGGGCCGGTTCGAAGAAGCCATCATCCAACGGGTCCCCCGGGAGGAGAACTCACAAGCTGACGCTCTCTCCAAGTTGGCCTCGTCTTCTCTACAAGGTCTCGAACAGACCGTACTGATTGAAGTCCTCTCTAAACCGAGCATCGAAGACGAGACACCTAGCTCGGTGGAGTCATTGCCGGTCATGCTGCAGGACAATTGGATGAAGCCACTGGTAGAATTCTTAAGGGATGGAGTTCTGCCCTCAGATCCCAAAGAAGCACGCCGAGTCAGAACTCGGGCCGAGCGCTATGTCTTGATCGAGGGCATCTTATACAAACGCTCCTTCTCTCAAATAGATGGCCGACCTTACCTAAGGTGCCTCTCTCCGGATCAGGCCGAATATGCCCTACAGGAGCTTCATGAAGGCATCGGAGGGGCGCACTCCGGATTTAGGTCTTTGGCCCGGAAAGCTTTGAACTATGGGTACTTCTGGCCGACCCTTCTTCAAGATGCCGAGCGACATGTTCGGCAATGCAGCTCCTGCCAGAGACACTCCAACATCCGACGTCTCCCCCAGGCCAACCTCACCTCCCTATCGAGCCCTATCCCCTTCGCGATGTGGGGAATGGACTTACTAGGGCCTTTCCCTCCAGCTCCAGGTCAGCTCAGGTTCTTAGTCGTGGCCATCGACTACTTCTCGAAGTGGGTCGAGGCCGAGCCCCTCGCCACTATAACCGAGAACAAAGTGGTGCAGTTTTTCTGGAAGAGCATCATATGCAGATTCGGCGTCCCCCACGTCCTCGTGACGGACAACGGGACTCAGTTCACTGGCACAGCATTCCGAGCCCTATGCGACGACCTCGTCATTCAACAGTGCTTCTCGTCCGTCTCACACCCCCAGTCGAACGGGCAGGCCGAGAATGCTAATAAGCAGATCCTCGCGGGAATCAAGAAGAGGTTGGACAAGTGCTCCAAGGGTTTGTGGGTCGACCAACTCCCTAATGTGTTGTGGAACTACCGCACAAGCAAGCAGACGCCCACCGGAGAATCCCCTTTCAACCTTACTTATGGGGCCGAGGCCATGATCCCCCTCGAAGTCGAAATACCTTCCCCTCGGCTCATAGCCTATGACGAAGCGCAGAATGCCAGGGAGCTCAGAGGAAACTTGGACTTGATAGATGAACTGAGGGAAAGGGCATCGATTCGGCAGCAGAATTACAGAAGAAGGGTCGAGCTAGCATACAGCAAGAAGGTCCGACCCGCCAACCTTAAGCAAGGAGACTTAGTACTGAGAAAGCTAGCCATATCCCTCCCCAGTCAGAAAAGCAAATTAGCTCCGAATTGGGAAGGGCCGTACCGGATCACAAAAGTTGTTCGGCCTGGAGCATACCGACTTGAAGACATGGATGGCAGAGAGCTTCCGAGGACCTGGAATGCCGACCACCTCTTGAAATACCAAGAGAGCGCTCCGGCGCCTCTCTAAGTAATCCGAGGTGTCGAACCATTCCTCTCCTCTAACTTGTAACCTGTCCCATGAATTGTACTATGTAAAACGGTTCGCCGTCAAATATCAATAAAGAAAAGTTCTATTATGTTTGTGAATTTGCATGTTTCTCTCCCCTCTTATTTAACCAATGGTTCGGAGTCCAACACTCGGCTCGACTTTACCTCCTCGGCTCGTCTCCGGACGAACCAGGGGTAGATCGCCGTTCGGAATTGCTCCCACAGCCGTCGAACTGCACCGATGGTTCGGAGTCCAACACTCGGCTCGACTTTACCTCCTCGGCTCGTCTCCGGACGAACCAGGGGTAGATCGCCGTTCGGAATTGCTCCCACAGCCGTTGAACTATACCGATGGTTCGGAGTCCAACACTCGGCTCGACTTTACCTCCTCGGCTCGTCTCCGGACGAACCAGGGGTAGATCGCCGTTCGGAATTGCTCCCACAGCCGTTGAACTATACCGATGGTTCGGAGTCCAACACTCGGCTCGACTTTACCTCCTCGGCTCGTCTCCGGACGAACCAGGGGTAGATCGCCGTTCGGAATTGCTCCCACAGCCGTTGAACTATACCGATGGTTCGGAGTCCAACACTCGGCTCGTCTCCGGACGAGCCAGGGGTAGATCACCGTTCGGAATTGCTCCCACAGCCGTCGAGCTCCAGCGATGGTCCCGGGGTCCAACACTTGGTTCCTAGTCCATCTAAAAACACTCCGGTAGGTCGATGCCGGACCTTCGTTCGAACACAAAAGTCCGAACTCTCCTAACTACTAGCCGAAGACCGAAGACCCACAAATTCGGTCGGCTTCCGAGCAAGTGGCTTCCCGAGCGTGTAAACGGGGAAAACGCACTTTCCCCTCAACTTTCGTACGTGATCTCGATCAGGCGGCTCAGATCAAGCCACCTGTGCAAAACGACAAGATAACGTTTTCTTGGGAACTGAGCCGCCTCGAGATTCGCACCTACGTTCGACGGCTCAGATCTCGCCACCTACTCTAAGCGACAAAATAACGCTTTCTTGGGCACAGAGCCGTGCCGTACCGTGTCAGATCCACTAAATGACAAAGAGCCGCACCCCTGGAGATCCATTCGGCTAAACAGACGTGCTCGCTTCAAAGATCGCGGCACGACCGATACGGTTACAAGCAAAGACAAACATACAAAGCAACGAAAGGGAATTTTATTAATTGTCGGCGCATAATACAAAACATTCCATTACAAAGGGTCGGCAAACAAAACACACAATGCCCGACCCACTACACTTGTCTCTCATGTAAAAACATCCTCACTAAACTGTTCGTCCTCCTCGGCTGACAGCTCCTCCTTCTCCCCCCGGAGCCTCGCCATCACACCACGCAGATGCCCCATCTCTGAGAGCAGGTCATCCCGCTCGGTGACGATCTTCGACTGAATGTGCCGAATGCTTTTGACCCGAAGAGCGTTGCTGAATGCGGTCTGCGAGTCTTCATCCTCCCCTGCGAGGCTCAGCTCGGCGATCTTATTCTCCAAGCATTGGATCTCGGCTTCCCGGAGACTGAGGACCAACGAAAGGTGGTCCCACTCACTCTCGGCTCGGCATAACTTCATATCGGCGCTCCTAGGGCTCAGAACCACTGTTCCAGAGGTGGCCTCGGATTCAGAGTCATCATTCGAATGCTCGGAGTCCGAGCCATGGATCGTCACAACGAGCTGAAAAGAAGAGAAAACGAATAACACAGTTTCAATACACTACCGGAGTCTAACACTTGAAAATTTTTCAGAACTATTTGCATTCAGACATGATAGTGTTGCAGACGGTCGGTCGACCCTACAGCTAAGTTGTTACAACGGTCAACAAAAACAGGAAAACGACAGAATCAGAGCCTCTTCGGAAGGGGAATGCTTCGGTTTAGGGAAACACGAGGACGGCGAGGTCTACCCTCCGAACCCGACCCTAAACCAACGAAGCGCGACCCCCCTTCGCTACTAGCTCTAACTGCGACGCCAGCCGAAGCCCCGCTCGACGAGGCGGCCGCACTGCTCTGAGCGTCGGCTGGACTCCGCCTGGTCAACGGCGAGCGCATCGCAAGTTCGTGAAACGTAATCCCCCTCTCGCTTTCTTTGCGAGTGCACGAAGTGCTGCGAACGTTAGCCCTGACCGGTGCCGGCTTGAGCGAGGCGATCTCTTCCTCCAGTTCGATAATCCTATCCCTCAAGACGTCGTCCTTCGCCAACTTCTTCGGTCGCGGGGCCGTCAACGAGCCCGAGGCATTGGCGTTATCAGTCGCGAGCCGTCGGTAATGGGTGACTTCAATCCCCCTATCTATTGTGATCCTTCTGAGCCTGTCGACTTCGCCCGATAGCCTCTTGCGCTCGGACGACGTTTTCTCCAGTTCGGAAGCCAGCTTCTCCCACTCTGCCGAACGCTCTTTTTCCGCTAGCTCCAAGTATTGGACCTCGACCAAAAGGTCGTCATTCTTCTGCTCGACGGCAGTAAGCTCCCTACGGAGGTTCTCAACTTCGCCTTCGGGATAGGGGGCTGAAGAGCACTTCCGGTACTGGTACAGCTCGCGACCATACCTCCGCAGAGCCGCCTTCGTATCCTCCAGCCTGCCGAGCAGGAGATATCGCTTATACCGGCTCTGAGAGAGCTCGTCCTTCGTTTTCACCAGCTCCTGCCGAAGGTATTCAGCCTCCGTGATCGGACCGAATCTCACCTGAAATACAGAGATAAATCCGAGGCCGAACACTTGGAGAAAGTTACGCCAAAACAAACACTAAGTCCGAGACTCAACACTTGGGCAAATTTTGGCCAAACAAAACATTTTTTCATTCAAAATTCGAAGAGTTCTACAACAGCGGTGGCCAGTCCGCAGTTAGGCTTACAAAAAAAAAAAAAAAAAAAAAAAAAAAAAAAAAAAAGAGAAAAGAAGACAACCGAGTCAGGGGTCGACCTTTTTGTCGTTCGGGTCCGTCGACCCCTCGGCCTTGTCCTTGCCCTCGCCTCCGCCACCTCCTTCGCTCCAGCTCTTCTCCTCGGAGTCGTCCTCCTTCTCCTCCTCGGCCGCGGCCTTCCGCGGGTCCTCGACGGGTTCCGTCTCCCCCTCGGGGCCGATCAACCCCTCGGGGACAACCTCCTCCCCTTCCACGAGGTCATAGAAGTTGTAGGTGGACGTGTCGAAGCCCGGGTTCTTGGCGACCACATGTTGCAAGGCACGGCCGTAGGCATCCAGCATGTTCTGGATCATGTGCATTGCGGCCTCCTCCTGCACGGCTTTCTTCACCCTCTTCACCTTCCTGAGGTGTTTTGCCTTGATCTTCTCGGCCCCCTTCCGAGCGTCCTCCGCCTCCGACCGAGCCTTGGCCAGCTCCTCCCTCAGGTCGGCAGCCTCCTTCACCGACGCCTCGAGCTTGGCCGCCGAATCCTTCAGCTCGGAGACCTCCTTCTCCGAGGCCTCGAGCTTGGCCGCCGTATCCTTTGACAGCTGAACAGCATCGGCCAGCTGCTTCTCCAGCCCCTCCACTTCGATGGCCCTCTTCGTCGAAAGAAGCAACTCGGAATCGAGCCGCTTCGCGACCTTGACGCGTTCCGCCCTCTCCTTCTCCTTCTCCTGATCCTTCCTCGCCATCTCCTCGAGCAGGAAATTGAAGTGGCAGATGGTCTGAAAGAGAACAACAGAGTTACGATCCGAATCCAAGAACTTAGAAAATTTTCTAAGGAAGAAATTCAGATGAAGAAGAAATCAGCCTGCTTACCGACATGGTATCCCGGGCGATCTGCATCACGGCGTCCCCTGCCATCCCTGGCCTTCAGGGTCGCTCGATCCTTCGGGGTCGGCAAGTGCCTTATCGCCTCCATGCAGATGTTCCCGTCGCCCAGGAAACCATCGGCGTTCATCACCTGCCAGTCGGGGACGAAGATCTGCTTGTGACGCTCGGTCAAGATCTTCTCTGCCTCGGCAGTGAGGGGCGGAACCTGCATGGACAACGCATCCTTCACCCCGAACACGTCGCTCGACGAACCCGGAGCGTCCGTCCCCGGGGTCGGCACAGGTGCATCCGAGGTAGGGGGATCGGAGACAATGGCCTCCCCCTGCTCGGCCACCACGACCTTCATCGGAGAGACGAGGACCTCGATCTCCCCCTCCTTGAGGACCGCGACCTTCGGTTGGTCGGCAGTCTTTGCGATTGAGGGCTTCTTCGAAGCCCGGCTGTCCTGAGGCGCTGCCGACGGCCTCTTCTTCTTCTCCTGCTCTGCCCGGCCCTTCGCCACCAGAGCCTTGTAATCAAGCTTCATTGTCTCTGCAAAAGCCAGATGGAAAAACTTAGAAAATTTTTCATGAACTTTAAACAAGGAGTATAAATACCAGATGCATACGAGGGTCGATCGGACTGAGACCCCCACGGAACAGATGCTCCTCCATAATATCCTTCCAGCTTAGCGCTGGCAGGGCGAGAAGCTTCCTCTGGACCTCAGCCTCCTCAGCATTCAGCGGGGCATCCTTCTTTGTACGCTTGGGCAAGCCGTCCTTCGCCCAAACTGTCGGTATCACCCACAGCGTCAGATTTCGGACAAGGAAGTATTTATCCTTCCAATGTTTGATCGAGTCCGGGTTCTCGATCAACTTAACTCCCGTCCGAGGAGAAAGGAAAAACCTCTGCTCGTCACGCCTCGGCTGGCAAGGTCGGAATAGACTCCGAAAGAGGAACATAGTCGGCTTGGCGCCGATCTCTTGACATCAGAGGAGGAACGCCACGACATGCCTCCAAGTGTTCGGCATCAGTTGGGCGGGACTCAGACCGTACCAGACCAAGACTTCGACCACGAACGGGTGTAGGGGAAAGCGGAGCCCGGCGATGAGGGAATCGACCGGGAAGACGCATATGTCCGGCGAGGACTTTGTGTTGGCTCGGAACCCCGGCCCAGGAAGAAGCAGCGCATACTCAAGCGGGATCCGGAAACCCTCTCGGATCATACGGAGATCGGTCTCGGTGAGTGTCGAGATCCTGTGGTCGACCTCGGACAGCTCCCTAGGCTCGTTCTCCTCCACCAGCTTCGCCGTACCTTGAGTGACCCTCTCCAAGGTATCCTCGGCGTAATCCCGGACGCCTCCCACGGTCGATACGGCGATGAGCTGCCGACCGAACGCCCCCGCTCTCTTCGGCGTTTCCACTATTGTGATCACGGCTTTACCCTTTCGGGACTCCGCCGCGACTTCCTCGGGCACTTTGGCCACTTCACCCTCTTTATCCGGACGAACAACGTCTTGCTCGCTCGGCTCCATTACTCCCTTCCCTTTATCCCCTCGGCCAACGGCTTGCTCCGAGGCGGGGGTCTCCGCCGAAATCTTAACCATGTTTTCCTAAAAAGAGAAGGGAAAGAAACTGACCTTGAAGTGACAGGTGCGGTCGGAAAGTTCGCCGGAACTAAGAACGCTACCGCGACAGCTAGCAACGCCACCAAGGGAGCTAAAAACTGCGAAGCAAAGTAAAAACGGAAGAGAGAGAGTAAAAGTGAAAAGTGGAGACTTGGTCTTCGGGGGGTGAAGATTTATAGTAAAATTGGAACGTCCCTTGGACTTCCAATGAAACTCCGCGACTTTTGGGCTACTCTCGAAACGTCACGAAGGCCCATCACCACTACTCCTCTGACCAAGTCAACTGGCTCGGCCCCAACGGATCCAAATCCGAGCTACGAGCGACCCAAACACGCCGACAGTAAGGTCCGGTCGGAATCCGAGCAAGTGCCTTCCCGAGCTGGTAAACGGGGAAAACTCACTTTCCCCTCAACTTTCGCGCCCGATCTCGATCAGACGGCTCAGATCTCGCCGAGAGCACTAAACGACAAGATAGTGTTTTCTTGGGGACTGCGCCCGTCTTGAGATGCGGCCATCATCCAGCGGCTCAAGGTACGCCACGTCGCTCGGACGATTGAACCCTCGTACGCCTCACCTATGCATAGAGGAACCTGGAAAAATTTTGATTCAGTTTTGAGGCGCCACCTTCGGCGAGCGCCCCCCAGGTCCCGTGCATCAGTCGGTATTCCGCCGACCACGGGCCTCGGTCGGGAACAGATCGGCACTCCCCCCATCTCTAACTTCCCCGGGCTGACATCCATCAGAAGCCATCAGCCCGGAAGGAAGACAGAGATGAGAGAAGGCCCATCAACACTCAGAGGACAGGAGAAACACGCCGTTCCGAGCTAGTTGTTTACAACTGGAAGGCGCGGCTTGTCAGAGGACTCCAACCGCAGCGCCTTCACAGTTGCAAACAACAGGCTCGGACGGCCCAGAAGCCCGAGCTGCAACTCATGATAGGGAAGCGCGCCATCCCGAGCTAGTTGGTTGCAACTGGAAGGATCAGTTTGTCAGAGGACTCTGACAGCGGCGCCTTCACAGTTGCAACAAACGGACTCGGATGGCCCGGAGATTGGCATCGGACATGGATCGTCACTCTCCCACCAAGACCTCCGCCTACTTCGGCACTCACTTCGGAGCAACCAAAGAAGGCAGAAGATCTTGGTGAGAGAACGACCACCCGTCCTCCCGAGACGGCCCATCCCTCGGATCCGGACTATGGTCGTCACCACTCTTGCCTTATTCTCCCCCGCTCCTGACATCCACTTAGGGACCGTCCGGAACGGGAGAAGATAAAGGTAAGAGAGTGACCACCCGTCCTTCGGAGATAACTCATCCCCCGGTTTCGGACTACGGTCGTCACCACTACTACCTCGTTCCCCCTCGCTCTTGACATCCACTTGGGGGCCGTCAGGAACAAAGGGAAAACCAGGCAGAAGAGCGACCCCCTCTCCGAACCTCAAGAGAGAAGCTACCCAAGGCAGATGCCTCCGAGGTCTGAAACTCAATTTGGTTGTGACTAAAATGACAAAGGGAGTGGAGTACTTATAGCCTGCCTCCTAGAACCAGCCATTATGACCCTCGGAAATCGAAGCGCCGCGTTTTAATTAAGGGAATTACTGATCCTCGGAAGTTGAAACGCCACGCATTAATTAAAGGAATTATCCTTAATGACGTCGGGAAGGCAAAACGCCACACAAGTCACGAAGCGCCATTAACACCATGGGGAACAGAGCCATCTCAGATTGCCAAAAACCACAGGCCCTCGGTCGGCTGCCGAGCAAGTGCCTTTCCGAGCGTGTAAACGAGGAAAAATCACTTTCCCCTCAACTCTCGCGTCTGATCTCAATCAGACGGCCCAGATCTCGCCGAGAGCACTAAAAGACAAGATAGTGTTTTCTTGGGAACTGTGCCCGTCTCGAGATGCGTGCCGACATCCAACAGCTTAGATAATGCCACGTCGCTCGGCCTGCCGAACACCAATGCCTTCGGTCGGCATCCGAGCAAGTGCCTTCCCGAGCTGGTAAATGAAGAAAAAAAGACACCGAGCTACGTGGACCGCTGGATCTCTCAAAAATTCGCGCTCCCAATGATGAAGAGCCCAGATTGCGCCACGTGCGCTAAAAGACAAGATAGTGTTTTTTTGGGAACTGCGCCCGTCTCGAGATGCGTGCCGATATCCAACAGCTCAGATAACGCCACGTCGCTCGGCCTACCGAACCCCCTAGTCTCCGGTCGGCAGCCGAGCAAGTGCCTTTCCGAGCTCGAAAATGGAGAAAAATGCTGCCGAACTATAACAGCCGCCAGATCTTTCCGAAATTCACGCCCATCCACGATCGACGGCTCAGATCAAGCCACGCCATTAATCGGTATTTAAATCGTTTTATTTGTTTAAAAATTGCAAGAAAATTGCTAAAAATTCGGGAAAATTAGCTAAAAATTCTGGGAGATAATTGAAAATTCGGGGACACACTTTCGGACCCCGGAGCGAACAATTATTACCCTGAATGCACCGCTAAAGCCCCCGAACGATTAGCAAACACATCGCAGAATTAAACAAATACTTCGAAAAAAGTAGATAAAAGACTGTCAGATACCCGACGCAGCTCAAGAACAGCACACAGCGTCAAAAGTTACCTCACTACCCCCTTTCTAGATTCAAAATCCCACATTTGGACTCCGATACAACTCCACCAGCCACTGAAACCGCTGAACTACTCCTCAAAGTCTGATCACGCTCAGCCTTTAGGAGTGGGGGGCTCGTGATATGGCTAAAATTGGGGTTAAATCGGGACCGTCCAGATCGAGCACGAATCTTGAAGCACGGGGGTAAAAAGGTAATTTCACATACAGATGGATCCAAAACGGGTATTGAGCCTCCTTCTCACGAAACCAACCGCCCGCGAATAGATCCACTTCAACTGGGCACGGGTCCCGACCCGATACAAGCCCGGTCCACCAAGAGGAGAATCAGGGCGCTGATTTGATTAAATCAAATCAACAAACTTGATTGGCTCCCACCAGGGAATCAGGGTCTAACTTCCTAAAACAGAATAGGAGGATTTTTCTCCTAGCTGTTAGGCAGGAAATCAGGGCCCTAATCATTCCAGAAGGCGACTATAAATATAACCCCTCTACCACCAAGACCAGGTTAATCACTTTTTCACCACTTAAGCTTTTTCTTAATCTTTTACTAATTACTGACAAGAGCGTCGGAGGGTGCGTCGCCGGAATCAACCCCGGTGTCTCGCACTTCCCTACAGGTTGCGGCGGGAGCAAGAAGGCCGAGTCAGCTGTTCAGGTTTTCCTCGGATCCACAAATTCTATCTGTTTACCCCCACACCGAAATCAGCGGTAACATTCACTATCTTAGGTGGCATACTCCAATAGGTAGGGGATCATAGAGTAGGTGGGAGAACTCTCCAATAGGAGTATGCCACCTAAGGTAGTGAAATTGGTAGTGGCTAAAGCATTACTCTTTTAATAAAGTCCACGGACTTGCATATGTTAGTATTTTCTTCTTCGTTCTCTTTATATTGAGATGGAGTTTTTTGTATGAGGTTCATATTGAATGAATTGAAATTAAAATTTTAGTTTCCATTTTCTTTTGTTCTCTTTTTGTTTGATTTCATGGCGACCACCGTCGGCGCCTTCCAAAGTTACAACGATTCACCACCGGATTGGATTGGGTCTGTAACAGAGAGAAAACGGATCTATTGGGGGAGAGAGATCGAGAGAGAAGAGATCGAAAGGGATAGGTATTAGTGATTTAGTGAAAATATAATATACGAGGAATTTGGATAGCTGAGATTTACTGATCAGCTTGATCAATAAAATGAACGAAGGGTTGAGATTGGCTCTGGACAGATTTCTTTTCTATTCTTAGAGCATCTACAGTCGTTTGCTAGATTTTCATATTATCCATATTATAGCGAAATCACCTATGCAGTAGTTTGCTATTTATTCATATACTGACGATTTCGCTACGGAAGATTGCTATACCTGAGAGGCGATTTGAGGAAATGGATATTATAAAGGACGAAACTCTAAAGTCCGTCCCAAATATATATATTATTTCGGACGAAATTCGGTAGTCCGTCCCTATTTTTTTTTAAAAAAATTATATGAGACGGAACTTAGAGTTCGGTCCCAACAATTTTTTTTTGTCGTAAATCTCAACCTTGGACGGATCGCTGAGATCCGTCCCACCTTTTTTTTTTACTTTTTTTAATTATTTAAATTAATAAAATATTCAAATTAATTTTTTAAAAATGCCCATGGTTTTTTTTTCGCGGGACGGAACTTGAAGTTCCGTTCAATCAATTTTTTTTACTATATGATAGCATTTCACTACTGCAACAACGTCCGATTGTTATAGGTATAATATACATTTTGCTATTTTTTAGCAATCATGACTGTGGATGTTCTTATTCTTGCAGAAATAAATATATGAAGAGTTCTAGCCTGCTTTTGTCCTGCGGCCCGGGCCCTGAACATGGGATCCACAAATCAAAATATGAAGGTGCGATCCACAAATCAAAATAACATCATATGCTAGAAGGAGAGAGCACTTATCGGATGAAAGATTTGCATGCGCAGGTAGATTGTTAAAATTTAAATTATTTATATTTCTAATTTCTAATATTATAATTGATGCGGTCTGTTTTAGGGAGGCGTGTGGATGCACCAGGTATGAGTTCTTACTCGATTTGTATTGGAGGAAGCACCTATGCAGACGGCCTTCGGCTGGCCAAACGGTACGAAAGTGGGCTGGAGTAGGGTGGAGGCTGGATGATCGGCTCAGATCAGAAGGCTCGGATCCGATGTCTCGTGTACCTGCAGACGGTCTAGAAACACCGGGGTTGGTCCCGGTGGCAGACCCTCCGACGATCTAGTCAGTTCCTGAGAGAAGGTAACAGTAACTAGGGTTTGAGTCGGTAGAGATTGATTACCTGATTCCAGGGGTAGGGGTTTGGTATTTATAGGAGAAGACAACCGGGTCTGGACCCGTTTGGGGCCGGGTTTGGACCCGGTTGCCCGTGGGGCTGAAGCGGTGGAAACCCGGACGGTATAGGGCTGACGTGGCAGACGCCTGGGCAGTTTCCGAGCTGACGTGGCAGCGGCCCGGGCGGTTTTCCAATGCTGACGTGGCGGATCCGGAGGATCAGGAGGTGCACGCATCCTGAGTGGATCCCGTGGCCCAGGATGGGCCACGTCATTTCCAACCCACATCACAAGCCCCACACTCCTGTAGGGCTGGGTGAACCCACCGTGTAGGAGTGATTCTTCGCCTCTGTAGGAAGAGCAGGGTGGAAGGTGCGGTGAGAAAGTAGGATTTGCTACTTCCGAAAGAGGCCAGGGGGTAGGAGGAAGGGATCCCTTATTGGAGTTTGCGCGGGATGCTAAGCGTAGAAGCGTCGGAGTGGCGCTCGCCGAGCTTCGGGGTCAGCAGACGAGCCTCGGAGGTCGGCAGACGACCCTCTCGCTAGTTGGAAAAGCGAGGGGGCGTTGAGGTCTGTCCGATCGAAGCTCTGTTTGCCAAAGGTCTCGGGTCGATAAGCGAGTTCTGAAGGTTGGCAGACGGTCCTCTCGCTACTTGGAAGAGCCAGGGGACGTCGAGGTCAATCTCATTGGAGCCCAGCTTGCCGAGCATCTGGGGTTGATAGAGGAGCTCCGAGGGTCGATGGACGGCCCTCTTGCTAGTTGGAAGAGCGAGGGGCCGTGGAGGCCATTTTTTGCTGGAGGTCAGTTCGTCGAGTGCTAGGGGTCGGCAGCCGAGCCCGTGTTTGTGGGACAAAAGGGAGAGGTTCGGGGCTCGAGATTTCATCTGAGCTCCGAGCCTCCTGTGACAAGGGGAGGGCTTACGGGGCTCGCGATGCTATCCGAGCGTCTACCCTCCCGCTGATTAGGAGGGGAATTTGCGGCTCGGAATGCTGTCCGAGCTCCGAGCTTACCGACGAGCAGAGAAGGAGAAGTGGCTCAGGATTTCATCGGAGCTCCGAGCCCCCTGTCAACAGAGAGGAAGTTGGGTGGCTCGGGATTCTATCCGAGCGTCGACCCTTCTGTGAATAGAGAGGAATTTATGGCTCGGGATTTCATTCGAGCTCCGAGCCCCTTGACAATAGGAAAAGAGGTGCGGCTCGTGATGCCATCCGAGCGTCGACCCTTCTATGCATAGATGAGGAATTTATGGCTCGGGATCTTATTCGAGCTCCGAGCTCCCTCCTCAACAGAGAGAAAGTGGGATGGCTCAGGATTCTATCCGAGCGTCGACCCTTCTGTGAATAGAAGAGGAATTTGTGGCTCGGGATTTCATCCGAGCTCCGAGCCCCCTCGTCAACAGAGAGAAAGAGGGGTGGCTCGGGATTCCATCCGAGCGTCAACCCTTCTGTGAATAGAAGAGGAATTTATGGCTCAGGATTTCATCCGAGCTCCGAGCCCCTCGTCAATCAGAGAAAGAGGTGCGGCTCATGATGCCATCCGAGCGTCGACCCTTCTGTGAAAATAGAAGAGGAATTTGCGGCTCGGGATCTTATCCGAGCTCCGAGCTCCCTTGACAACAGAGAAAGAGGTGCGGCTCGTAATGCCATCCGAGCGTCGACCCTTCTGTGAAAATAGAAGAGGAATTTACAGTTCGGAATTTTATCCGAGCTCCGAGCTCCCTTGACAACAGAGAAAGAGGTGTGGCTAGGGATGCTATCCGAGCGTCGACCCTTCTGTGCATAGAAGAGGAATTTATGGCTTGGGATCTTATCCGAGCTCCGAGCTCTCGTCAACAGAGAGAAAGTGGGATGGCTCGGGATTCTATCTAAGCATCGACCCTTTTGTGAATAGAAGAGGAATTTGCAGCTCAGGATTTCATCTGAGCTCCGAGCCCCCTCGTCAACAGAGAGAAAGAGGGGTGGCTCGGGATTCTATCCGAGCATCGACTCTTCTGTGAATAGAAGAGGAATTTATGGCTCGGGATTTTATCCAAGCTCCGAGCCCCCTCGTCAATCAGAGAAAGAGGTGCGGCTCGTGATGCCATCCGAGCGTCGACCCTTCTGTGAAAATAGAAGAGAAATTTGCTGCTCGGGATCTTATCCGAGCTCCGAGCTCCCTTGACAACAGAGAAAGAGGTGCGGCTCATGATGCCATCCGAGCATCGACCCTTCTGTGAAAATAGAAGAGGAATTTACTGCTTGGGATTTTATCCGAGCTCCGAGCTCTCTTGACAACAGAGAAAGAGGTGTGGCTAGGGATGCTATCTGAGCGTCGACCCTTCTGTGAATAGAAGAGGAATTTACGGCTCAGGATCTTATCCGAGTTCCGAGCCCCCTTGTCAATAGAGAGAAAGTGGGGTGGCTCGGGATTCTATCCGAGCGTCGATCCTTCTGTGAATAGAAGAGGAATTTGCGGCTGGGGATCTAATCCGAGCTCCGAGCTCTACTGACTGGTCGAAAAAGTCCGTATGTGGAGAGAGGCCTGGTGGTAGTAGGGTAATTTCACGCCCATTGCTGACGTCAGGAGTGCTAGGATCAAAGCATCCCAGATATTAACGGCCGTTAGATCTTATGATTGAGATCCAACGGCCAGCTCTTAATTGCAGGAAATCGAGGAGTCACTTTCTCCTTATAAATCCCCTTCCCCCTCCTCATTTTTTCTTCTTCATTTCTTTACTCCCACTTTCCAACTTTCACTAAGACAGGGTTTTTACTGCCATTGGCGACTTTTTCCGGTGATCGCTCAGTTCACGCTTCAAGTTAGTATTTCTGTTTTAGCAATGTCGTGCAATCAGTCCGGATCCGAGGCTAGCTCGTCGGGCCATTTCACGAAGGAATCTGAGTCAGAGACGTCTTCGTCTTTTAGCAAATATAAGGTTAAGGATGAGGTCCTGACCGATACGAGGTCGGATGATGGTGACGATGTAGTCTTTGTTGTGTCGCCGCTGAGGTCCAGGAGGCCTGGAAAGGAGCCTGTGGAGGAGGACGAGGAAGAGGAGGAGGAAGAGGAAGAGGGGGAAGGCGAGGATGAGGAGGATCAGGAGGACCAGGAGGGGAGCGAAGAGGATTGGGAAGACCCGGATACCGAGGGCGAGGAGGAAGATGAGGAGGATCGGGATCCCGAGGGCCAGGACATTATTGAAAAGGAGGATGATGGCGACGAACGTGAAGCCGCTCTAAAAGGCACTGGTCAGGGCACAGTAGGAAGGTCGGTCGGGGTCGGTGATGACCTACCGCCCCTTCCCCCTCTGTCAACGCCGTCTCCCGAGAGGAAGCCTCGTCCCCGTCAGAAGAAGGTGTTAAGTATTCCGGACAGCCCCCCTCCTCAGGATGAGTATGCACCCCGACCGGTGCTCGAGTTTCCCCCCGTCTCCTTCAAAAATTCAGGGTTGATTCGGATGTACACCGATGACATCAAGGATATCGGACCTATCCTACCGGTGCTGGGCGAAGAGGGTCGAGTGAAGATTCGGATGGATAGCATCCCATGTATTTTAAAGGTGGACTACCTCCACATTCTGAGGGCCTCCTACTTCATTCCGATGGAGTTCGAAGTCTTCATTCCGAGCCCCGGCGTTCGGCCCACAACTGTTCTCGCGTCGGGTTATTGCATGTTTCCCGAGGACGCCTTCATCTCAGGGCCTGAGGCTGCCACTGCATCCATTCGTTAAGAGGGTCCTGAATTGGACGAAGCTATGCCCCATGCAGTACGGGCCGAACTCTTGGAAGCACTTAGTCTACTTTATCCTAAGGTGCCAAGAGAAGAGGGTGAAGCCGAGGTTGACGTACTTCCGGGCCATCCTGGGGATTAGCTCGGTCGGAGATCAGGAGGGGATTTTTTATTTCTTGCCGAGGCCGCATAAGAAAATTATGCACGGCCATCCGGATTCCATCAAGGGGTGGAAAGAGAAGTATTTCGTGGTTCGGAATGAGAGGTCTTGGGGGATACCCACCAGGTGGAATTTCTTTAAACCGAACCACAAGCCTCCGAAGCGAAGCGATTCGACAGCCAAGGAGTGGAAGAAGGTGGAGAAAATAGTTGGGGGGCACAGTATAGCGTGGCCTCGCGTGACCGAGCTACACCTTGCCCAGGCCGGACTGAGCCCTGCCGACCCTAGTATGTTTCTTTCCAAATTTTTGCATCTTTCAGCCTTCGTGTTGACGTTAGCCTTTCTTCTTTCATTTTTGCAGGGATGACTTCTCAACAAGTGGACGACAGGCGGGCATTGCTGGCCATCGCCGAGGAGGCGAGGGCGGAGAAGAAGAGGAAGGCCGAGCAGGAGAGGCTGGTGGCCGAGAAGGCGAAGATGGCGGCCACGGCCGGGGGGTCCTCCAAGGGGTCGGCCCCGGTAGCCGAGGAGCCCTCCCCGGCAAAGAAGGCCAAGAGGCATCACCCCCATACATCGAGGGCAGCTCGGGATGTAGGGGTAGCTCGGGCAAGACCGTTGAAGCCCCGAAAAAAAAGACTCCCACCACCGAGGCCTTCCGCCGAGGAGATGGTGAGTCAGCAGGGTCTGGGACCCTTTGCCGCTGACTGGTCGATCGTGCAGGGGGATAGTCTGCTCGATGGGCCCGTGTCGATTGAATTTGTCACGAAGGCCGCCACCGAGCGTGATCGGATGGTCCTGGCAGCGCAGACGACGGACCGGGCCTTCATGCGGTGGTCCCAAGCGCACATCTCGGTAAGTCGGTTCGGCGCTACTTTTCTTTTTTGGTTTTGAACTTGGAATTTTTCTAACCTCTTTTTCCTCGGACAGGCGATGCTCCACGACCAGCACTTCCAAAAATTCCTGGAGAAGGAAATCTACATTGAGAGGAGGAAAATGGAGAAGTACCTCCACGAGCTGAACAAGGTTACCGACGAGCTGAAGGAGGCTCGGACTATGGTGACCGTCCATGAGGCTCAGATAGCCTCACTCCGCGACATCCATAAGACGGACGTAGAGCGTCTCGAGGGGAAGATCGAGGCGGAGGTGGAGAAGGGGCAGAAGGCCCTGAAGAGGATGGAGGCGGCTTCGGCGGAGGCCCTGATGATAGCGCAGGACGAGGCGTATGATCAGGCCAAGTCGCATTTCAAGCAGATCTACCCCGAGCATAGCATGGACCACCTCTACTACGGATAGCAGGCGAACCTTCCGCCGACCCCTGGTGGCGACGAGACAGGGGGCGTCTAGGGCGAAGAAGAGGTGCCACCCCCACCCTCAAGAATAGATTAGTTGTTTTTCCTTTTTTTCTTTATTTTTCTTGAGGTAAATGCCTCGAGCAGACTGGCCACCACGGCTTTTGTATCAATTTTTTGAAAGAAATGAAATATACTTTTTTGGGCTGAGGCTTCAAGACTTGCACTTTTTTTGATGTTTGCTCTCGTCTTTTGATAGACGCACGGGAACTGGGTCGCTGCCACTGTTTCTGTCGAGATACCTCTGGTTCGAGCAGAGGAGGATGCCGTGGAGGCAGCTTTGGCTCGCCAGCGAAGATAGGCTCGAAACCGAGCGGCCGCCGTTAATTATTTCCTGAACAAGTCCAGGGAGTTCGGTCTGGAGGTGGCGCGCCTGAAGAAAGCCATAGCCGACCGGGACTGGTGGGTAATCGAGATGGACTGGTCCCTCTCGGATGCCTCGAGCGGGCGGTCGGCTTCGGAGTCTTTCCTTCGCGAGGCTGTGGTTGAGAAAGAGCTGGAGATCTACAGGCTGAAGCTGGTGTTAGGCGGGGGTCTGATTGAAGAGGCCAGCAACTCGATCCCAGGGCGGTCTCCGATATTTTTATTAGATGAGGCCCAGCCTGATGATGCCGAAAGCATGGTGGCAGGAGTATCTTCCCAGACCGGTCCAGCCGAACGTGAGAAGAGCCCCGAAGGAGGCACCGAGTTTGAGTTTCAAGCCGAGTGCGAGTGAGTTGTGGGTTGTTCTTTGTTTTTGTATCGACGTTCATTGAGTTGTAAGCAATGAGTAATAATAACAGCATCCGTTTTCCTAAACCTTGATTGTCTCGGTGGCCGAAGGTGGCTGCAGTGTCTACTATGAATGGGTCGCCGCCGAGGCGACCGGGCGCAACGTGCAAGCATGTAGTGGTGTATCGCCCTTCGATAAGTCATAGGTGGCGACATTTTGCCTTCCCATGAGCATTAATGGCGATGTTTCGCCTTCCACCATTTCGTATTCCCAGACGTAATAACTGCCCCCCTCAGGGGGTTATATAATCCCCTCTCCCCCTTGTTGGTTGTTAAGCAGTGAGCATCCCTTGACTTGGGTGCCTGCCGAAGGAGGGCGCCCAGAAAACAAAATTGTCTCCGAGTGCTCCGGATCAGAGGCACACCAATCACCCTTCGGACTATTCGGGGTTCGGGCCATAAGAGCCGTGCGACCCCGGGTTGTTCGTTGGTAAGTGGTGGGCGGACTGATCTGTTTAGGGGTTCGGAGAGAGCCAAGGCTCGGTGGCTCTCCTGCCGTCCTCAAACAATTCGGGGTTTTGGGCTCGTGAGAGCTGTAAACCCCGGGTTGTTCACGGGCGAGAGGAGGGTCAATCGAAAGGCTCGAAGCTCGGGGCGCCTATCTGGGACAGAGAGAGCAGAGGATCGGTGGCCCTCCTGCTGTCCTCGAACAATTCGGGGTTTGGGCTTGTGAAAGCTGTGAACCCCGAGTTGTTCGCGGGCGAGAGGGGGTTCAACCAATCGACTCGAAGCTCGGGGAGTCTGCCGAAGGCGGATGCTCTAATACTTAATAGAAATTTTGCTAAAATGTGGCCGTAGGTCGTAGCTGAGCGTATTGGTCAAGCGGCTTTGGAAAAAGCCGTGGCCTTGCTCCGAGTTTGACGACGAGGCATCGCCTCAGGAAAGATGGTGCGGGCGTGGCTGGCAGTTGTCGCCTCGCGTATAGGTTGATGGACTTGAAGAAGCCCAAACCGAGCGAGGGACGGGTGCCGAGCCCCCACACCGGGTAGAAATCCAGTTCCAGGCGTAGCAGAGGGTCGTCGCCGAACATCAAGGTTGAGGTGCCTTGAAGAAAGCACCTGCCTTGCTTGAGGCCGACACCGAGCTCCCGCACTTGTTCTCAGGAAAGACGGTGTGGGTGTGGCGGGCGGTTGTCGCCTCGCGTATAGGTTGATGGGCTTGAAGAAGCCCAAATTGAGCGAGGGACGGGTGCTGAGCCCCCACACCGGGGAGAAAGCCAGTTGCAGGTGTAGCAGAGGGTCGTCGCCGAGTGTCAAGGTCGAGGTGCCTTGAAGAAAGCACCTGCCTTGCTCGAGGCCGACGTCGAGCTCCCGCACTCGTTCTCAGGAAAGACAGTGCGGGCGTGGCTGGCAGTTGTCACCTCGCGTATAGGTTGATGGGCTTAAAGAAGCCCAAACCGAGCGAGGGACGAGTGCCGAGCCCCCACACCGGGGAGAAAGCCAGTTGCAGGCGTAGCAGAGGGTCGTCACCGAGCGTCAAGGTCGAGGTGCATTGAAGAAAGCACCTGCTTTAATCGAGGCCGATGCCGAGCTCCCGCACTTGTTCTCAGGAAAGACGGTGCGGGCGTGGCTGGCGGTTGTCGCCTCGCGTATAGGTTGATGGGCTTGAAGAAGCCCAAACCGAGCAAGGGACGGGTGCCGAGCCCCCACACCGGGGAGAAAGCCAGTTGCAGGCATAGCAGAGGGCCGAGCCCTAAGCTTGTAAGTGAATCTTTTCTGGCTCGCGATGCCATCCGAAGGCCAAGCCCCAAGCTTGTAAGGAAAGCTTTTCTGGCTCGCGATGCCATCCGAGGGCCGAGCCCCAACCTTGTAAGGGAAGCTTTTCTGGCTCGCGATGTCATCCGAGGGCCGAGCCCCAAGCTTGTAAGGGAATCTTTTCTGGCTCGCGACTCCATCCGAGGGCCGAGCCCCAAGCTTGTAAGAGAAGCTTTTCTGGCTCGTGATGCCATCCGAGGGCCGAGCCCCAAGTTTGTAAGATAAGCTTTTCTGGCTCGTGATGTCATCCGAGGGCCGAGCCCGAGACGTGTTCTTAATTTGTAACAAAATATGAAGCCACAAGCTTGTTTTAAGAAAGCTGGTATATTTACAACATTTGAATTTTACAAAAGACAAGGCACGACGTGCCGATTACAATCTTGATAATTTACATGGGGGTTACTCTCCCCCTAAGAACTTGATGAGGTGTTCAGCGTTCCATGGCCTCTTGATTGGCTTGCCTTCGGTGTTGGTCAGGCAGTACGTTCCTGGATGCACGACTTCTGATACTCTGTAAGGCCCCTCCCAGTTTGGGGCCAATTTTCTCTTCTGGCCGGGATTGGATACCGCCAGCTTTCGAAGGACAAGGTCTCCGAGTTTGATGTCGGTGGGGCGCACCTTCTTGTTGTAGAACCTTTCGATCCTTTGCTGGTAGATGTTCCTTCTAATGGCGGACTTTTCCCTGACCTCGTCTATGAGGTCCAGGTCGGGTCGTAGCTGAGCAGAGTTACTTGCTTTGTCGAACGCCATGATTCGGGGTGAAGGAATTCCGATTTCCAGGGGAATGACGGCCTCTGTGCCGTACGTCAGATTGAAGGGTGATTATCCCGTCGGGATTCTCTTAGTTGTTCGGTGGGCCCAGAGAACACTGGGCAGTTCGTCGACCCACAACCCCTTGGAGGAGTTATCAAGTCGCTTCTTGAGGCCGTCGAGAATCTGGCAGTTTGCGTTCTCTGCTTGTCCGTTAGACTAGGGGTGGCATACTGAGGAGAAGCGCTGCTGGATCCCGAG
The DNA here is from genome assembly GCA_017893485.1 of Hemerocallis citrina. Lineage (NCBI taxonomy): Eukaryota > Viridiplantae > Streptophyta > Magnoliopsida > Asparagales > Asphodelaceae > Hemerocallis > Hemerocallis citrina. The sequence continues at coordinate 166,307,426 of CM030367.1, forward strand.
ATCTTTGTAGAACTTGCGGAAATGCTTACCAGCGAACTGAGTCCTGTTGTCTGTGACGAGCACGTGGGGAATCTCGAACCGACAGACGATGTGCTTCCAGAAAAACTGTTGGGTCTATTGCTCGGTGATCGTTGCCAACGGCTTCGCCTCGATCCACTTCGTGAAGTAGTCGATCACCACTATGAGAAACTTCCGTTGGCCCGTTGCCTTCGGAAAGGGGCCTACCAGATCCATTCCCCACATGGAAAAGGGAGTCGGACTGGCCATGGAGCAGAGATTTGCTTGTGGAGCCCTTTTGATGGGGGAGAACCGTTGGCAGGGACCGCATTTCTTTATGAGGGCGAGGGCATCTTGCAACATGGTGGGCCAGTAGTACCCGTGATTTAACGCCTTACGTGCAAGTGAACGACTTCCCATGTGGCATCTGCCGATCCCTTCGTGTAGCTCCATGAGGGCATATTTGGCTTCATCCGGGGTGAGGCAACGGAGATAGGGTCGGCCATCCGTAGTTGTGTAGGACCTTTTGAAGAGGGTGGCATTGATTACTGCGAATCTTTCAGATCGGACCCTGATCTGCCTTGCTTCGGCCCGGTCTTCAGGGAGCTCTTCCTTGACTAGAAATTTCCTGATAAGAGTGGTCCAGTCGTTGGGAGGAGCCCCGTCTTCAATACATAGAACCTCCGGGATGTCTGTACTTGGCTTCAACAGGACTTTAATCAGGACCGTGCGGTCGAGACCTTTGAAGGAAGAGGAAGCTAACTTCGACAGGGCATCAGCCTGGGCATTCTGCTCCCAGGGGATCCTTAATATAGCCGATTCGTCGAAGGCCGTCAATAGGCATTGGACCACGACCAGGTACCTGATCATTCGATCGCCACGGGCCTCGTATTCCCCAGTGATCTGGTTGACCACGAGCTGGGAGTCGCTAAAGGCCCTGATCTGTCTGGCACCAGCCTGATGAGCCAGGGTGAGCCCGGCATTCATGGCCTCGTACTCAGCCTCGTTGTTAGAGGTCGAGAAGTTGAGGCAGAGGCAATACTGAAGAAGGAAACCATCTGGACCTCGCAGAATGATGCCTGCCCCGCTACCTGCTTCACAAAAGGAGCCATCGACGTAAACTTCCCACGTCAGGTTGGCTTCCTTGATTGCAAGTTGCTCAGAGATGGTGCATTCATTTATGAACTCAGCGAGGGCCTGCCATTTGATGGCTGTTCTTGGCTGATAGCCGATGTCGTACTGACTGAGCTCGATCGACCATTTGACTAGTCGCCCCGAGCTTTCGGGCTTATAAGCACAGCCTTCAGAGGCTGATCGGTGAGCACCTGGACCGAGTGTGACTGAAAATATGGACGGAGCTTTCGCGAGGCCATGACCAATGCGTACGCTACTTTTTCCATCCTGGAATATCTAGTTTCGGCGTCGAGCAGGACCTTGCTTACATAATATAGGGGTTTTTGAGCCCCTTCTTCTTCCCGAACAAGGACGGCGCTGAGCACCTTCTCCGAAGCTAAAAGGTAAAGCCAGAGTGGCTCACCTGGTTCGGGCTTGCTGAGGAGGAGAGGGTTGGTGAGGTACTCCTTCAATTGGACGAAGGCCTCTTGCTGCTGAGTACCCCATTCGAACCCTCCGGTACCGCACAGTGCTTTGAAAAACGGAAGGGACTTTCTCTCCAGACTTGGAGAGGAAACGGCTGATGGCCGCCAGTCTCCCCGTTAGCCTCTGGACCTCTTTGATGTTCCTGGGAAGGGCCATGTCTATTATGGCCTGTATTTTCTTGGGGTTCGCCTCGATGCCGCGCTGGCTGACGATGAACCCTAGAAACTTTCCCGAGGAGACACCGAACGCACACTTCACCGGGTTGAACCTCATGTTGTGTGTTCGGAGAACCCAAAAGGCCTCCTCCAGGTCGGCGACGTGATCCTGCCCCTGCTGGATCTTGACGAGCATGTCGTCGACGTATACCTCCATGTTACGCCCGATTTGATCTTTAAAGACTCGGTTGACGTGCCTCTGATAAGTGGCACCGGCGTTCTTCAGCCAGAAGGGCATAACCCGGTAGCAGTATAGCCCTTGGTCCGTGACGAATGACGTCTTTGCGATGTCTGGAGGAAACATCCGGATCTGGTTGTAGCCTGAGAAGGCATCCATAAAGGATAAGAGCTCGTAACCCGATGTGGCGTCGATGAGAGCATCGATGCTGGGGAGGGGGATTGGATCTTTGGGGCATGCCTTGTTGAGGTTGGTGAAATCTATGCAAATCCTCCAGCCCCCACTTGCTTTCTTGACCATGACGACGTTCTCCAGCCAGTTAGCCACTCTGGGTAGCTGACCTCTTGTATGAAGCGCACGGACAAGAGCTTGTCGACTTCCGCGTTCGCTGCCTGCTGTCGCTCTGGAGCGAACTTACGTCACTTTAGGACAACCGACTTTAACCCGGGGATCACGCTGAGTTTATGCATGATGAGATACTCGGAAATGTCGGGCATGTCAGAGGGCTTCCAGGCGAAGAGGTCGACATTGCGGCGAATGCAGCTGATCAGGGCGTACTTGAGGTTGGGTGCGAGGGAGCAGCTCACTCGAAAGTGCTTCGACGCATCCCCTGTCTCGAACAAGACATCTTCTAGCTCGTCTGCCGGCTCAGGTTCTGGCTGGGTCCTATTAGGCTGCAGTTCGACGGCATCGAGGGGAAACACCCCACTCCCGATTGCCGTCATGTAGCACGAGCGTGCCGCTTCTTGGTTTCCTCGGATGACCCCGACACAGTGCTGGTAGGGAACTTCATCTTCTGGTGGTAGGCCGAGGGAACCGCCTGGAGAGAAGAGAGCCCCGGACGACCGAGTATTGCATTGTAGGCTGCCTTGACATTCACAACCATAAAGTCCATGGACTCGGTTCTTCTGTTCGGGGTCGTACCTGCCATGATGTCCAGGGTGACGATCCCCTCTATTGTCACTAGGACTCTAGAGAATCCGTGCAAGGTGTATCCGACCGGTTTCAGCTTGTCACGAGAGAGCTTCAAGTTCTCGAATGCCTCTAGAAACAGGAAGTTGACCGAGCTCCCGTTGTCCACGAGGATTCGTCAGGCCACGAAGTTCGCCATGCCAAGACTGATGACGAGAGCATCACAATGAGGGAACCGAACTCCCCTCAGATCCTCCCCTGAGAAGGAGACAGGGAGTTACTGGATCTGCGGGGGGAGAGGGCCCTGGACAGCGTTGACCTCCCGGATGAATGCCTTACGGGAAGTGTTGGATTCCCCTCCCATAGCCCCCCCATGGACGCAATGCAAGATCACCTGACCCTCGGGCTCCTCAAGTTCCTGGTCCCGCTCGGGGTGCTGCCGGGGGGCCCGAGGAGGAGGGGAAGCCCTCCTGTTCCTCGTGTCCCTCTGTCCCCGAGCTTCCTCTCGTTTGAACTCCCGGAGGTACCCCCGCTAGATGAGGCCCTCGATTTCGACCTTCAGGGCACGGCAGTGATCTGTGTCGTGCCCGTTATCCCGATGGAAGCGGCAATAGAACTGCTGATCCCTCTTCTTGCTGGTGTTGTTGGACGGACGAGGAGGGTACTGGACGAGGTCCCTGTCCTCTATTGCCAAGAGAATGGTTGAAACATTCTGTGTCAGCGGAGTGTACCTCTCGAAGCGAGGGACCGGCGGGGCCTTCCTCATGGCGCCCGTGTCCCTCGGAGCCTTCTTTGCTGGCTCGGCTTCTTCGGCCTTCCGCTTTCCCTTCCCGGGAACCTCCCTGGACTCTTCTGGGTTTAGGGCTTCTTCGGCCCGAATGTACTTCTCGACCCGGTTGAGGAGGTCGGGGAAGTCCACCGGGGGCTTCTTCGCCAGGGAGGCCTTCAGCTGTCCGTGCCGGACGTTGTGCCGGAACGTGGCTGAGGCAACGCCGGGGTCGAGGGAGGAAACCGACCTTGCCTCAGCGGTGAATCTCCCGACGAATACTCGGAGCAACTCCCCATCCTTTTGTCAGAGACCGAGCAGGGACGCACTCATCCTTTACCTTTCGACTGGTGACAAAGTGGGCAAGGAAGTTGCCCTCCAACTGATCGAAGGAGTAGATGGAGCCGGGGGTGAGCTTGGAGAACCATTCCCGGGCCGGACCCCGGAGGGTGGCGGGGAAGGCTCGGCACAGGAGGGGATCCGATGCGCTGTGAATCATCATGAGGGTCTTGAAGCCTTCCATGTGATCAGCGGGATTGCCCTCGCCGTCATAGGTCTCGAACTGAGGCGGACAGAAATTCTGGGGTATCTCCCCCTGCAGGATGAGGGCGGAGAAAGGAGGCCGGATAGGCCTGTACCCCTGGGCTGCCCTTGGGCCTCCGTCGCCGAAGTGGTCGAGGCGGTCCTCCATTTCTTGGAGGCGCTTCAGAATGTCGTCGTCATACTCCGGTGGAATTGTCGAGGGGCGGGACATGCTGGCCTCGGCATCCGACCGGGAGTGAGATCGGCGAACGTTCTCACCGACAGGGATCTCTCGGAGGGCTCCCATGATTTCCTTTCAGAAGTCCTGGAACTCCTGGTGAGTGACTGGGGCTCGCCCGGCATGGTTCGGTGGAGCCGCCGGTTGCCGCTCGACGCGGCTGAGTGCCAGCCTCCGCCCTTGGGATGGAGGTTTGGGATGGTTCGGGGCCAAGTTGGAAGCGGCCCTTCCCCTGCTGCGGCTAACCTGTCGATTTATGATTACTCCTCGCAGGTCGGGCGGAATCGGACGGGAGGTATTCGGCTGGGGTCCGCGGCTGACCCCCTTCTGGTTGGATGCATGAGCCTCGACGGCGGCGCCCGGCGGAGGCACGTCCTGCCTGTTAGTGTTAGTGCCCTAGAGACAATGTGATTGTGCTTCTAGGAAATACTTTTGTTAATTAATGATTGTGTTCTATTGATTATTATATGTTAATTTATTATGTCTTAATTTACTGCGATAAAAATGTTAGAGTAATAAATGTCCTTGGAATATATAATACGTATTCTATATCTTTAAGTATGTGACTTAAAAATGAGATTATATGAATAGTGTTTATATTCCTAAATATCCCTAATCAAGCATTGTCATTATGGGACAATAATAATGCATGAAGATTAGTATGTTTGTTGACTGATGACCACATCTCATTGGTCATAGGTATAGTGATACTAAAGTCAAGAACATAGGTGCATGTAAGATTCTACATGGCACTGGATAGACCCACAGTGAGATTCTTCATGTTTAAATAAAGTCATAAGAAAGACTCACAATGATAATGGTGTAATGATCCTCTGACTTGAGATCATTATATTTCTATACGAGGATTAATATACTTTGACTACATTAAAAGTTACCTTTGACCGGGTGATGATAAAAGTGGACATCGGGTATATTATGAGTCGTATGAGAAATATGAATGATAGATAAAGGATTTAACCCTCCTATAATTAGGAGAGATATTATTGGCCTCTTGATTGAGTGAGACTATGAAATGCATGGCCATGCTCGAATAATGATTTGTTTTAATAGTCTACTCATTGATCAAGGAAACCCGGATTAAATGTTGAAGAGGATGACTGAGAACATGCTTCGAGTTTAATCTATAATATTTGGTTAAAGGGATTATATTACACGGAAACATTAATCACGAAAGGTTTTATTGGATCACCAATTATTATTATTACTTGGGTAGCAATGATGTATTACTAGATGCCGCTCATTGTTTATAATTTTATTATTGGATATTAAAATTATTTCCAACGTAATAATAACCTAAAGGGTCACACACAAGAACGCTTGAAGGAGATTTGATTTAAATTATGAATTTAAATTAAATAGTAATTTGAATTTATTTATGATATTAATTAAGTGGGACTTAATTAATTAATTAAATATAATTTCAAATTTACTAATGATTAGAATTAGAATTATATTAGAATATTAATTAAGTTTGACTTAATTATTTATTTAATTAGGAATTCTAATTTTAATAAAAGCCCAATAGGATTGGGCTTTAGAAAAAAACCAGATTTGTCTCTCTATATAAAGATCTTAAACTCTCAAATTAGTTTTTTAAGGCTTAGAGAAAAACCCTAGCCGTTTTGAGAGAAGAAGATGGAGATAGAGAGAATTTGGTTTTCGGATGCTAGTACATCGCTCCTTCAAAGACCAAGTGTTCGTGTGGATACCGATAGAGCGTAGATCGCGTGAGCGGGATGCGTGGTGATTCAAGGAGCTTGGACCTCCATTAGTCATCCTTTCTCAACTGTTAAAGCTTCGTTTTAAGGTAAACGTTCATAACTACGAATTAAACGTCTTGTTTTGCATGGATCCTGCGATTGGGCTTCGATTTTATTGTTTCAATCCGCTGCATTTATGCCCCGAAAACCCAACAATGGTATCAGAGCCACTTGCGAAAATGTTTTAATTCGTTTATTTGTTACAGTTTTGATATATATGCATAAACTGTAAGTTAATGATGATTGGGATGATCATATGATGATCTTATAATCTGTATATATACTGATATGTATATGATTTATGTTTGTTCTAATTACGAGAATCGTATTCGATATGGATTCTGAAACGGCTGCTGCAGATTTGCGGAAATCTATTTCTAGTATCCGATTTTTGCAAATGAGTACCTTTTCGGAAAGGGAAACGAGCGTCTGAACAAAACTGATAGCTTAAGCTATCACCGATTCGTCTGTAAGGCGTTTGACGCCGTTTAGGGCCTGAAATATGCAATTTTATGTTTTCAGATTTAATTTCAATTTTCTGAATTATGCCTTATATGATTTTTATGATTGGATCATGATGAAATATGATATGGTATAACATGATAAGATAATATATGATATTATTTGAATATTATATATTTGTTCTTATCGCGTAGATTGTATACGATACGGTTTCTGAAAAATTGCGCAGATTTAGTGAAATTTGCGTACTGTATCTGATTTTTGCAAACCATATATGGTTTTTGACTGAAATCAGGCCACTGAGCAAGACTGACAAAGTCAGGTTCGCATCTGTAAGCCGTTTAACGCCGCTTACTGCCTGTAAACAGCGATTTATGGTTTTTTGATTTAATTTCGAATTTTCTGAAAATTGTTTTCTGAGATGTATCTTATATGATCATATTGGATATGATATGTACTGTTATGTATTGATGTATGGTGACATATGATGATGTCTATTAATTGTTTACTTGAGCATGGTGCTGGTTATGGCCTTAAGACCCTTAGATTAATGGTTTATGGTTTTGGTTTTGTAAATTCGACTTGCATGTCGTTTTCTTCATTCTTGTAATTGTATAATCTCGAATGTAACTCGAGTTTTATTATGTAAGTACATAAGTACATTAGTATAGGTTGTTTTCAATTATTCAATGTAATGTACTTGAAGATTGAAGGACGATCCAAGAAGTGGAGCAACCAAGGAGAATGAAGACATGTGATTCTTTTTATATTTTCCACCATAGATTGACCTCGATCCTTTCATTAGCTTGAAAGGATCATGTAGGATAAAGGCCATAACCAAGCACGTTTACATACTGCACTTTACATATTGATGTGTGAATGTCTGTGTAGAATACATTATGATGCATGCTTCAATTAGATTAATAATGTATTAATGTATGTATTAGATACATCACCCATGCCATGCCTGCTTAAACAAGATAAAATCTATAACGATTTAAGAGATGCATGCTTAATTAGATTAAGATGAATGTATTAGATACGACACCCCATTCATGCTTAAACAAGATAAAATCTATAACGATTTAAGATGAACATTAAATAAACGATCATGAGATTCTTGTGTTTATGAAACACGGTAATTAAATATGAATTTTCATTATTCAACGATTGAATGATTTTGTCAACAACCGATTACGAATCTGTAAGAAAAGGGGTGCCAATAATGCCGTCTGTGCGTTAACCTCTGATCTGGAAATCATTCATTCAACGAATTTTGATTTGAAATATTTGATTCAAGGAAAAATTGAGAATCTCTTTATGATGGGATCATGATCGTTTATAAGTAAATCCCTTAATAAATATTAAGTTAAACAAGATGCTTTCCAATGAATAACACTCATCAAGGCCTAGATCATAAGGGGTGGGTTTGCCAAAGCAGAGTGCTCCTTTTAATCGTGGTGAGGTACGAAAGAGTAAATGTGATACTCGTTATGTTGATTCATTGGGCCTAACTTAACTAAGTCGTCACAATAAGATTATGAACTTAGAAGCATAGAGTTTGGCAAAAAAATTTATTAGATAAATTAGAGCAATGGTTGTTCACCAAACTATCCAAGAGTTATATACGTGATATAATTGACAAATGTTGTCTACCTAAATAGTTGTGTTTTGGGAGTTTCGGCCAACGCTGACTCAAGACATGATGAAATATGGATCTTGGCTCACTAGAAAGATATATAATAAATGCTTTCCGAATTAATAGTAAGGGCTATTAATTTGATCAAAATAGTGGGAGATATATATTATGAATATATATGAATAATCATTTGAACATAAACTAATAATTCCGTAGACTAATTCTTTTATGCATTTTTACATTATAGATATTCTAATGGCAAACAACTCAAATAACTTCTCTGTACGATCTGTCCTTGAGAAGGACAAGTTGACAGGAACAAACTTCCTCGATTGGCAAAGGAATTTGAGGATAGTCCTCAGGTAAGAGTGAAAGCTCTATGTCATTTCCTCGCCCTGGACCTCTCCCTGTAGGTGCATCGGTTGATCAACGTAATGTTTATCAGAAACATATCGATGATGACACGGATGTCACTTGTCTTATGCTTGCGACTATGAGTCTTGAGCTTCAGAAACAGCATGAGCATATGGATGCTCATATAATGATAGAGCACCTTAAACGTATGTTTGAAGGACAGGCTCGTCAAGAGAGGTTTGATACAAGTAAAGCCTTGTATGCGTGTAAATAGGGTGATCGTGATCCAGTTGCACCGCATGTTCTAAAGATGATTGGATATATGGAGTACCTTGCTACTCTGGGTTCCGCCATCAGTCCGGAAGCTCAGATAGATCTAATCTTGCAATCTTTGAACAGCGACTATGCTCGAATTTGTAATGAATTACAATATGAATGAGATAGACAAGACACCTACCGAATTGTTGGCTATGTTGAACTGCTGAGACCAACATTCAGAAGGCGTCCCCTGCTCACATAATGATGGTCAACAAAGGGAATGCCAAAGGAAAGGGTAAATGGAAAGGCAAGAACAAGATTGGATCTAAGCCTGCTAATCCAGAACCCGCTGTTAAGGCTTTGAAGCCTACTGGAGGTGTTGCAAAGGCAAAGGCAAAGGGTGATTGTCACTATTGCAAGAAGCCGGGTCATTGGAAGAGAAACTGTCAAACTTATTTGGAGGATCTGAAGAAACTGAAGGCTGTTCAGATTTCTGATTCAGGTATTTATATTATAGAAGTCAAATTTGTCTACTTCTACATCATGGGTATTAGATACTGGATGTGGTTCTCACATTTGTATAAATGTGCATAAACGGCGAAGGAGTAGAACTTTGGCGATAGGAGAAGTCGACCTACATGTTAGCAATGGAGCAAAGGTTGCTGCTTTAGCTGTAGGGACTTATTATTTATCGATGCCCATGGGGCTTATTTCAGAACTTGAGAACTATTTTACGTGCCTGCAATTTGCAGAAACATTATTTTAGTTTCTTGTTTAGACAAGATTGCCTTTTTGATTCAGAACAATTGTTGTTCCTTTTCATTAAATAATGTTACCTATGAGGTTGCACGTTTGTTTAATGGTTTATATGTTCTTGATTTTGATACTCCTATCTATAATGTAAATAATTAACGTCTAAAGATAAATGACTCAAATCAAACATACCTCTGGCACTGTCATTTAGGTCATATAAATGAGAATCGCATTTCCAAGTTACATTAGGATGGATACTTGGATAAGTTTGATTTTGAATCATACGAAGAATGTGAACTATGTCTCATTGGCAAAATGACTAAAACCCCTTTTACCGGATAAGGTGAGAGGGCCACCAAACAATTGGAATTGATACATAGTGATGTATGTGGTCCAATGCGTATGTTGGCAAGAGGTGGCTTTTACTAATTTTAACCTTTACTGATGATTTTAGTAGATACGGATATGTGTATCTTTTGAAGAACAAATCCGAATCGTTTGAAAAATTCAAAGAGTAAGAGATTGAAGAAGAAAAACAAATAGGCGAAAGTATAAACTCTACGATCTGATCGTAGAGGAGAATACCTAAGCTTAAAATTTCTTAAAAGCGTGTGGTATAGTATCACAACTCACTCCTCCTGGAACACCACAAAGACATGGTGTGTCTGAGAGGAGAAATCGCATTTTGTTGGACATGGTGCGATTGATGATGAGTCTAGGGGATCTTCCAATTAGTTTCTGGGGTTATGCCCCTAGAGACGGCTGCAGAAACACTAAACCGAGTTCCTTCTAAATCAGTTCAAAAGACACCATACATGAGATATGAACTGAGAAACGTCACAGCGTGTCATTTATGAAAATTTGGGGATATGAAGCGTTTGTGAAACGTATGATCTCTGACAAGCTAGGACCAAAATCAGATTTTGTGGGATACCCAATGGAAACAAAAAGGGTATTATTTCTATAAACCTTCCGAGAACAAAGTGTTTGTTGCTTGAATGGCTATGTTTCTAAAGAGAGATTTACTTTCTAAGAAAATAGTGGGAGGACAATAGATCTCGATGAGGATCGAGAACCACAGAATAATGTTGAACCAGAGTTGGAACATGAGCAGAATGTGACTCAAGATGTTGATAACAACACTGCTCAAGAAACACAGGTTATTCGTAGATCTAGTAGGATTCGCTATGAGCCAGAGAGATATCGTGGATTTCTTCTGACTCAAATTGGCGATGTGATGATCATAGATGATGATGAGCCTCTAACCTACAAAGATGCTATGAATAGTCCAGATTTTCAGAGATGGCTGGAGGCCATGAAATCTGAGATGGATTCCATGTATGAAAATCAAAGTATGGACTTTGGTTGGACCACCCGAAGGGGTAAAACCCATAGGGTGCAAGTGGGTTTCTTGAAGAAAACTGACGTGGATTGTAATGTACAGACCTACAAAGCAAGACTAGTGGCGAAAAGTTTCAAGTAGATTCATAGTAGTGACTATGATGAAACTTTCTCACCGGTGGCTATGGTCAAATCCATCAGGATTTTGCTTGCGATAGCAACTTACTATGACTATGAAATCTGGCAAATGGATGTCAAGTCGATCCAAAGTTTGCTAGAATGGTCTGTGAGAAGCGATGGTCCATTTATGGATTATAGCCGGCCTCGAGGAGATGGAACATTCGTTTTGATGAAACAGTCAAAGAGTTTGGTTTCATGTAAAATGAAAATGTGTCGTGTGTTTACGAAGGGTTAGTGGGAGCCATGTGTCATTCCTAGTATTATATGTAGATGACATATTATTAATAGGGAATGACACTCCTAATCTACATGTTGTGAAGATTTGGTTGGAAAATAGTTTCTCGATAAAAGACTTTGGCGATCATACATATGTCTTAAGGATCAGGATCTATAGAGATAGATCTAAAAGATTAATCAGTTTAAGTCAGAATACATATATATGTAAAGTGCATACTTAAGATAACGTTGCGGACCCACAAGACTAAGGCTTTGTCGCAGCAGAAGCACGAAGGTCACACTAGTTCCATGGGTATTAGATACATGAGTGATTGGCTCTAGTGCAAGTGGGAGATTGTTAGTGTTAGTGCCCTAGAGACAATGTGATTGTGCTTCTAGGAAATACTTTTGTTAATTAATGATTGTGTTCTATTGATTATTATATGTTAATTTATTATGTCTTAATTTACTGCGATAAAAATGTTAGAGTAATAAATGTCCTTGGAATATATAATACGTATTCTATATCTTTAAGTATGTGACTTAAAAATGAGATTATATGAATAGTGTTTATATTCCTAAATATCCCTAATCAAGCATTGTCATTATGGGACAATAATAATGCATGAAGATTAGTATGTTTGTTGACTGATGACCACATCTCATTGGTCATAGGTATAGTGATACTAAAGTCAAGAACATAGGTGCATGTAAGATTCTACATGGCACTGGATAGACCCACAGTGAGATTCTTCATGTTTAAATAAAGTCATAAGAAAGACTCACAGTGATAATGGTGTAATGATCCTCTGACTTGAGATCATTATATTTCTATACGAGGATTAATATACTTTGACTACATTAAAAGTTACCTTTGACCGGGTGATGATAAAAGTGGACATCGGGTATATTATGAGTCGTATGAGAAATATGAATGATAGATAAAGGATTTAACCCTCCTATAATTAGGAGAGATATTATTGGCCTCTTGATTGAGTGAGACTATGAAATGCATGGCCATGCTCGAATAATGATTTGTTTTAATAGTCTACTCATTGATCAAGGAAACCCGGATTAAATGTTGAAGAGGATGACTGAGAACATGCTTCGAGTTTAATCTATAATATTTGGTTAAAGGGATTATATTACACGGAAACATTAATCACGAAAGGTTTTATTGGATCACCAATTATTATTATTACTTGGGTAGCAATGATGTATTACTAGATGCCGCTCATTGTTTATAATTTTATTATTGGATATTAAAATTATTTCCAACGTAATAATAACCTAAAGGGTCACACACAAGAACGCTTGAAGGAGATTTGATTTAAATTATGAATTTAAATTAAATAGTAATTTGAATTTATTTATGATATTAATTAAGTGGGACTTAATTAATTAATTAAATATAATTTCAAATTTACTAATGATTAGAATTAGAATTATATTAGAATATTAATTAAGTTTGACTTAATTATTTATTTAATTAGGAATTCTAATTTTAATAAAAGCCCAATAGGATTGGGCTTTAGAAAAAAACCAGATTTGTCTCTCTATATAAAGATCTTAAACTCTCAAATTAGTTTTTTAAGGCTTAGAGAAAAACCCTAGCCGTTTTGAGAGAAGAAGATGGAGATAGAGAGAATTTGGTTTTCGGATGCTAGTACATCGCTCCTTCAAAGACCAAGTGTTCGTGTGGATACCGATAGAGCGTAGATCGCGTGAGCGGGATGCGTGGTGATTCAAGGAGCTTGGACCTCCATTAGTCATCCTTTCTCAACTGTTAAAGCTTCGTTTTAAGGTAAACGTTCATAACTACGAATTAAACGTCTTGTTTTGCATGGATCCTGCGATTGGGCTTCGATTTTATTGTTTCAATCCGCTGCATTTATGCCCCGAAAACCCAACACTGCCGACGCGCAGATGTAACGGCTCTTGTGGCTTTGGGCGCCATGCGAGCTCGGATTGTCGAGGTACCGTTGACGGCTGAGCTCGGGTCGGCGTCTGGAATAGAGCTTTCCCACAGACGGTGCCAACCCGATGCGGTCTGTTTTTGGGAGGTACGTGGATACACCAGGTGTGAGTTCTTACTCGATTTGTATTGGAGGAAGCTCCTATGCAGACGCCTTCGGCTGGCCGAACGGTACGGAAGTGGGCTGGAGTAGGGTGGAAGCTGGATGCTCGGCTCGGATCAGGAGCCTCGGATCCGAGGTCTCGTGTACCTGCAGACGGTCTAGGAACACCGGGGTTGGTCCCGGTGGCAGACCCTCCGACGATCTAGTCAGTTCCTGAGCGAAGGTAACAGTAACTAGGGTTTGAGTGGGCAGAGATTGATTACCTGATTCCAGGGGTAGGGGTCTGGTATTTATAGGAAAAGCCAACCGGGTCTGGACCCGTTTGGGGCCGGGTTTGGACCCGGTTGCCCGTGGGGCTGAAGCGGTGGAAACCCGGGCGGTATAGGGCTGACGTGGCAGACGCCCGGGCGGTTTCCAGGCTGATGTGGCAGCGGCCCGGGTGGTTTTCCGACGCTGACGTGGCGGATCCGAAGGATCAGGAGGTGCGCGCATCCTGAGTGGATCCTGTGGCCCAGGATGGGCCACGTCTTTTCTAACCCATATCACAAATAAAAGATATGAAGTTGTTGGTTGTAAATCTATCAACTTACGTATATTGCATGTGTATTATTAATACAAAGAAGATCTCAGATTCGAGACCAGATTAGATCAGAACTTTTTACTTTAAAATATATAAAGAAGATATCAAATTTAAGGCCAGACTATGTCAGAGTTTTTAATGTTAAATAAATATATTTAGTAAGATGTGCATACCACATGCAAATTACTATAATAATATTATAATAAAAAGTACATAACTAATAGACATAATTAATAAATATATATTTATTATGATGTACATCATACGTGTAAATTTCTATGATTAGTAGTTGTACAATATGACATTTGTTTATGTTTAGAATAATGGCATTTGTTTATGATGCTAAATAACTTAATTACACCATTTGTGGATTTGTAACAATAATTTCGGGGTATTAATGATACGTAAATTATTGATTTTTGAACATGATGTTGGAGTAACCATTGTGAGGATGCCATGAATAAATTTGAGCAACCAATCAAAATATAAGTCACAATTCAATCTCCCAGAAGTTACGAAAATTTCAACCAACTTAGGGTTAGTTAATTTGAGATGCTTAATTGCTTTCATATGTAAAGGAGGTATATCTCGCATTCATACAGGTTATTGTAAACACATTTTTCTATGCTTATTAGCAAGGCCGGCCCCACCATGAGGCCGGTGAGGCGGCCGTCTCAGGCTTCCGATTTGTTTGCAATTTTAAAAGCCCGAAATTTGTATTTTTCTTGTAAATATAGACACGTATTTTGTATGTACAAAAATTATATTGTAATTAGGTTGCCCTAGAATAATTATTTGGGCTTTTTGCTTTGGGCGCCCGAGAACTTAGGGTCGGCTCTGCTTATTAGAAAGGTGGCTCTAACCCTCCACAACTACTAGATCAATAATTACCCTTAATATGATGCTAGATGATATCCATCCTAATAAAATATCTTAATGCATCTATTCTAGAGTTATATTTGTTTGTCGGCACATAATTTGTACTGACCTCAAAATGAAAACAAATTATTAAGATGGTAAAAGTAAACTAAAAGAATTTTGACATCTTTGCACTCAAATAATAATTAAATTTTTTTTGATAACGAAGATAGCGTTATAAGACTCCAGCCCAAATATATTAAAAAATAAGAACTATACAAGCAAATAATTTTACACAGTGTAAAACTCGCGACAGAGAAACAGAAGAAATTACAACTCAAACAACACCAATGAAGCCATGAAAAGCATAGCCTAAAATACAATATTCAGCGACGAAACTGGCATACATAAGCTGACGACCGATTCGAAAAAGTCAGTGAGCGACCGACTGGAAAGGAAGCTTCAGCAAAAACAAACTCAGACCAGACTCAAACGACTGGGACCCACAAGTAGCTAGAATGACCGAGCTGAAAGATAAGGCAACCACTGTGCACAATGAGCTCAACAAAACTCAACCCAGAGAAACCAAACAATCCAATGAAATGAACAAACCTGCAGTCCGAACATCGGCGCCAACAAGAAAGGGAGAAACGCGGACCGAAGGCCAGTATGAAAGGCGCAACCTGTGATAAAGCAACATGAACAGGAAATGCAAAACGACAGCAGCATACAAAAATAAACCAACAAACCAAAGCACCAAACGTGGTGAAGATAAGCTAATTGAAAATAGGCCCCAACTAAACAGCCGCCTGAAAGAAAAAGGCCAAACAACTGAACATGAAAACCACAGCAAAATAACCACAGAGAGCATCAAAACCAGAAAGTAAACGAGAAAATAGGAACATAGAAAAGTAACACAGTTAAGAGGCTGAAAGATGACAATAATCAGCATAGTAGCAACAAAAGGAAAACATGTCACACCCCGCTTCCCAAAAATACAGAATGCAAGCACGTGACACCGCCCAGCAAATTACTTGCGTCATCCATAGGCTGTTATCGATCCAACTCAACAATATAAACAAGAAGTAAAACAACCACACATACAATGAAAGATTAATCCAACATCTGGAAATTAAGCATAAAAATAACCAACATCAAAATAACCCAACATCTGGAATTTAACAAACAACATTCGGGTCAAAGCCCATAATAAAAACAAAACAATATTTGTTCAATTTAGTAAAATTCTCAAATAAGGCAATATTTATTTAAGCGGCACAGCAAAATATCTCCTTCACCATTGTTGCTCCCCTATTTCGTCAGGTAAATCTCTTTGATTACCTGTAAGCTGTTCATCTAAAGAGAAAAAAAATGTCCTTAGAGCAAGTCGCGGACAGCAAGTAGAGAAACAGAGAACAATGACAATAACGGTATAACGATGAATTCAATGAACGATGAAATCAATAGTGTTGAACAGTGACAAAGTGATAACAGTACAATGTGCAATAACGATGATTTATAACGATAACGATAAACAATAAAAATGATGGTAACAATAACGATAAGAGTGTTCAATAAAGATTACAATATGCAATGACAATATGATGATTAAGTCTATTATTCATTTTCAATCCTAGCTAATGCACGTACTACTACATCTCATACTACAGGTTCCATGCATACAATCAGTTTTGTTTAGACTAAGGTGGTAGATTCTATAGTTCATGTACTGGGTATGATGACGATAACGGTAATAACACTGGACATGTATAATTTCTTACACGATACCGATAACGATAAAAATACTGGACATGTGTAATTTCTTACACTGTGCCAATAACGGTAAAAACACTGGACATGTGTAATTTCTTACACGATGCCGATCACAATAATAATCACTGGCCATTATCCGAGTACAGTCACTATATTGTCAACTACTATAGTCAATTCTTAACCCTGGCTTGATTAACATTCTTTATTCAATTAACATACAATAATGCAACTAGTAAGGGACACTAGAAAGATGAAAAAATAACCCTAAGATCATGCAATATACTCTAGACAAATAAATGCACCAAATATAACATTATAGATTCAATTATGTATTATTAAATATAGGAACCCAATTCTGGACAGCAGTAGGTTGCTGTACCAAAATCAGAATTTCCGTTGCTACGAGATAGCAAATATGGATCAGTCAGAATGTCTATAAACTAGACTCCTGCCCGGTTCCAACGCATATAATTATGGTACATAAAAGTTGTGGTAACATGTGTCAAAACAACAAACTACACAGGATTTGTGTTCAGCCAGAACTTGTAAAATTGTGTTTATACCTTTGGAACAGGACTGAAACTTCATTAATTAATTCCAGAAAAATTATGGAATGTCCTCTAGTGTGTCTAGTATCAGCATGCAAAATTTTAATTCATTATCTTATAGGTAGTATGGTTAAATTAATTGTGAATTAAAGTGTGGCAGCAGTTTTTTGAATCTGGAATTGTTCGATACGGCAGCAGTAAAACTGCGATATCTCACAAACCGTAACTCGAAATTCAATTCCGCCAAAAAATAAAGTAAACTAGACATCTGGGGATATATTTTATATTCAGGAAGTTATTGATTTTGGTGATATTATCTAGGTCGAAACAGCAAGGTAGTGTTCAGGTCGGCGTAAATTTTTAGGATGTTAACATATTCTTTTTGAATAAAATGATTAAAATATTAAGAACGAGGAGTTGGAGGTTAAAAATCATAAATCACAGCAAGCCATACCTATGTGAACATGGTATTAAGATGAGAAATGTCCATAATCTTACCAATCACAAATAACTAATACACTAACATCAATCATATAAGCCATCAATACTAGTATACAATCTACAATTGTTGTGAGATGTCATGACATGAAATACAATAATAATTCATATTCCTATATTCAATAACTATATGTATGCATGTAAGATCCCTATACATTGGAGACAAGGATGGGACAAAGTCAAGGATTCGCTCGTGTAAATCCGTAGTATCCCAACGATAGATAACAATAACAATATACGATAGCAATTGGGGATCTACTTGTGGGATTCAATAAACATTCTCGAATATAATACAAAAACTATTCGAGTAGAAATGACTTGCCTTAAGATGACGTTAGATCCGATATATTGAGAATAACGGGATCGAAATCCCGAAAAAACGGCGACGAGCAAACGATCACGATGACCACGATCGGGCACGGATCTCGTTGATCAAGATGGTGATCAAGATGAAGATCAAGCGAATCCAACGGTCGAGATCGAACATAAAATATATAAGAAGTAGAAGAGTACTAAAAGAATAAATATACCATGATTGACAATTTGATGAATGAGAACAAAAGTGGATCAAATGTTTAACTCACCAAGTAGAAGATGAACGAGACGATCAAAAACCGATATCAAGTGTGATCGGTCGGATGGCTGAGATTGAAGATCAAGATGATGATCACAATCGCGATGATCAAAAGAGATTCGACGGTCGAGATCAAGATCTTGATGGTGATCAATGCAAATTCAACGGCGACGATCGACTGATCAAGAAGTGATCACGATCGTGATGATCAACGATCGGACGACCGAGATTGAAGATCAAGAAGAGGATCGGATGGATGCAATCGCTTGATCCCAAAACGGCAAATGGCTAATCTTAGAACGGCAGATCCCCCACTCTCACAAAACAGCACACACACAAATCATCCAACCCCTGAGCTTCTTCTCCAATGCGACAGGGGGAGAGTGAATGACGGCGGGAGACGTTGACAGCGACTGTAGTCGGGGAGCGACGGCAGCGGCAGGAGCAGAGAGGTGATGGCGAGGCGCTGGCGACGGGGCTCGACGGGGTGGCATGCGAGCAGGTTGGAGGAGAAAGAGAGTAAGGCACTGAGGGTCGTGGTTGTCGATGCGGCGGTTGAGAGGAGCACAGGGTCGCAGTGCTGATGCTGCAGGATGCCGGCGATGGGGTCGGTAGTCGCACGACAGGAAGGAGGAGCACCGGGCGGCTGTTGCTGACGCTGAGGAGGACGGAGCAACACTACAGTTCTAAGTCTCAGATATCTAAATGAACAGATAAACTAGACACAAATTAAAACCTCGCAAGTGTACGAATCATTTATAGAAGCGTAGTGAAAAGTAAGGATCGATCCCACAGAGATTGTAGTAATTAACTCACTAATCCATAATCAGAAATGTTTGTCATAAAGTCTGTTCTAAAAGTATGCTTTGAAAGGAAGTAGTTCTTAATTTGAATCACAAAAATATCTATTAAACTAGTTGGGCTTGATTTCCACCTATAGCCAAGAATGCTAGATAACCTTCTACACTACTCTAATCACTCGTGTTTGTTCATTTAAGGGCATGGTATCTACTCCTTAAATTTAAGATTTTCCTAGGCCAAGAATTAGGCATGGTATCTACTCTAATTCGTATATCTCCTTAAGTATTTAGCATGGTATCTACTAAGTTGCACTTGAAGAGAGCATAGGATCGATGAAAATTAACAAACACTCGAAGCTCTCGAAGTTGGTATCAAATCTAGTTCCTCCAAGTTGATTAAACCAAGAACCTAAATGATTCTTGTGTTACAAGTTATGAGCACAAGATATGGATCATCTCTATACTCATATAACAGAGTCAGTTTTATAATAAGCAAACTTAATAAAGTAAGGTTCTTCAGTTCAGTCGACTGTCGCTAGCTCTAAGTCGAATGTACCTAAGAACTTTCTAACAATTGCTGCTTCATATTATAAATTTGACCAAGACAACCAAGTTTAATCAATAAGTGATGAAAGTACTGTTTTTAGAAGATTATAAGCATTACATGACTAAGGTTTCAATCAGCCCAACAATGAAATTAGTTGCACATAATACAACCCTTATTGATTAAAAATTTAGAATTCATGGCTTTACAATAAGAACAAGAAAAACGAGAGAGAGAAAAAGTGGCACTGATTTTTATGATGTTAAGCCTTGAAGTTGACTTGATCTGCTTCTAAGTCGACTTGATCTCGTCCTCCAGTGGCACTCGATCTCCTCCTTTGTTTGATTGTACTTGATCGTCTTTCGTTGATTCCTTCTCTCCTCTCTCGATCTGATTCTAACTATCCAGATGTCCTCTAAACTGTGTATTCCAGCCTTTTATAGTTTCTTTTGCCCCCATCTACAGATCTCAAGTTCTAGATTCCTATCTCTTCACACATCGGATATGGATTGAATCGATTTTAATACTTGCCAAACCCGGGTTTCTAAGTTGATTGTTGGAAAGTTGTTATTTGCAGCTATCCCATATCTGTTTCCTGGATTTTGACAGCTCACTTTGATTCGGATTTGGATGAGGGTGTATCTCAACTGTTCTTATCTTTTAACTCCCGTTGAATGCCAGTTTAGTCGACTGGTGTTAGAATCAGTCGACTGAACTGCGGACTCTGGAGATTCAAATCCAGTCAGTCAAGTCGACTGTCTTTTGGAGTAAGTCGACTGTACTGCGAAGCTTTGGAAACTCAATCCCACTCTGTTCAGTCGACTGTTGTTGAAGAACCAGTTGACTGTATTCTGCAGCTTCTATCAAATGCTTTGATGCACTTAGGGCTCATCATTCCAATGTATCATCCTCACAGTCTTGAGTAAATCTTGAATCGGCTTTGTTTAGTTGCTTTTAGGTTGTTTCCTTTGAAAAAGGAAAAAGAAGAGTAAATTACCACATATAGAGAGTTTAATTGTCTACTTGCATTCAGATTATTGTTCCAAAATGTGGATATTATCAGATTTATCATATACCCCCAAACTTAGCTTTTTCTTGTCCTCAAGCAAAATAAAACTACAGCATCGCTTGAACAACTTGACCCTTCTAACTTTTACCTCAGAGAACTTGCTACTTTTGGTGTCAAGGTTAGAACAATCATTAAGATAGGTCTAAACAAGTTTTAATTCAAATGTTAATCACTTATTCACAAGAATACTCAACTTGAATATCAATAAGTAGGGTGGCCACTGCCTCTGCAACATAATCATGATTAAGGTTAGCAAGCTCAACTATATTTCAACTCCAATATCTCACCATGGCATACACTCCCAAAAAAAAATATAGCTCTCCTTAACATAGGAATTTCAAATTAGATCTTTTGACAAATAATCATTACTTGGATGAAACCATATGCTTGATCTTGCTACTACATCTTACACCATTGATTTGCACACTACTTGGATCAAAAGGTCTTATATAGGTTGTAATGGGGCCATGGGTGAGGGTTTAATCAATTGAAGGAAAAGGAACACAAAATTTCTAAAGACTTAGTAGAGCAACTTGCATTGTTCTAAGAGATTGTTGGTTTGTTTGTTTTTTTTTTTTTTTTTTTTTTTTTTGATAATAGTATGGGGCCATATATTACAGGCCTATACTTTATTTCTACCAACACCTTTCACCACTACTCAGCAATTTTTATTTGATGAGCACTTTTCATTTTTCTGATGACGAATCCTCCAACTTTTCTTTATATTTTCATCCCCTTCAACTTGACATACCACATCTCTTTTACAATTCTTGCTTTACTAACTCAATAGATTTAGGTAAGGTAACCTATTCATCTAGGCATGGTTAAGGATGATGTGTCTAACAAAAAGAAAGCTTTTATAGGCTTCAAAGGGGAAACTAGTGAATAATTGATATTGGGCAGGCTATTTGTCTTTGGTGATAAAATCTTAGGTGCCTTAATCATTTCCAAGTTTTTATGCAAAACCAAAATAAGTTTCGAAAAGTAGCAGGAACAAGTTCTAGTTCATCTCAAGATACATGCAGTCAACTGAGATCTTCAAGTGTATGACTCTCTCAAAAAAAATATATAAGGCTCAAAACTCACAATTTGGGTATTTAAGTTTACTCATAGCTGAACTTGCTATTCTCTTTCAAAATTCGTCGAATTGACATGACCAAATGAATGAAAGTTTCAAGTATGATCCATATGATAAGTTATTAACATTTTTAAAGATAAAGACCACACTTAATACTTGTTCTCCACTCTCTACCTATTATAACTGAGCTCATGTTCTCATCATTGTTGTTAGAAGGGTTTTTATTTATTTATTAATTTTTTTTTTTAAAAAAAACTTCTGAATAATTTCCCCCAAGTGTATGTTCTCATCATTGTCCTCAATGTTTGAAACAAAAACTTAAAATAGGCATGTGTCACCATCTAGTTTGAAGGAAAGAAAATGAAGTAAAAGATGAATAAAGAAGTAAAAAGAAAAAGAATAGTGTAAGAACTTCCCTGACAATTGGGTTGCCTCCCAATAAGCGCTGCATTTCCTGTCTTCAGCTAGACTTGTTGAGTTTATGCCATGTATTGAATGGTTCGAAGATTTATATCTTCCTCTTGCGGCTCAAAACTCATCTCGATATAAGGTTTCGCCCTATTCCCGTTCACCTTGAATGTTTGATTTTTCGTTTTGCTATGAACCTCCAACGCTCCATGTGGAAAGACCTTTGTAACAATGTACGGACCATACCATCTTGACATCAGCTTGCTCGGAAAGAGTCGTAATCTCGAGTTGTATATTAATACCTTCTGTCCCTCATGAAACTCCTTCCTTGCCAGCTGTTTGTCATGGTGTATCTTGGTCCTTTCTTTGTACAACTTTGCATTCTTATATGCATCATGCCTCAATTCTTCAAGCTCATTCAACTGCAATCTTCTTTTGTCACCTGCTTGCTTCATATCAAAATTGAACTTTTTAATAGCCCAATACGCTTTGTGCTCCAATTCCACTGGAAGATGACATGCTTTTCGAAAGACCAGACGGTATAGTGACATGCCAATGGGTGTCTTGTATGCAGTTCTGTAGGCCCACAATGCATCATTCAAGCGTAGCGACCAATCCCTTCTGCTTGTATTTACTGTCTTTTCTAGAATGCTCTTGATCTCTCTGTTGCTAATCTCCACTTGTCCACTGGTTTGAGGATGGTATGAAGTACCCACTCTATGTGTAATCCCATACTTCTTCATCAAAGAAGCAAATGGAAAATTATTGAAGTGGCTACCTCCATCACTAATTATCGCTCTTGGTGTACCAAACCTAGTGAAGTTGTTATCCTGTAAAAACTTGACAACAACTTTGTGATCATTAGTTTTTGAGGGGACAGCCTCGACCCATTTAGACACATAATCCACACCCACAAGAATATATAAATAACCAAGTGAGTTAGGAAAAGGACCCATGAAGTCGATTCCCCATACATCAAAAAGCTTGATTACTTGAATGTTTTTCAATGGCATTTGATTTCTGGAAGAGATGTTGCCTGTCCTCTGGCATCTATCACAAGTCCTGCAAAAAAGAAAAAGCATCTTTGAATATATTAGGCCAATAAAAACCAGATTGTAATACCTTAAGTGCTGTTCTTTTTGTCCCAAAGTGTCCTCCACATGCATATTGGTGGCAATGTTGCATAATACTCATTTGCTCTTCTTCTGACACACATCTTCTTACAATTTGATCAGGAAAGAATTTGAACATGTAAGGATCATCCCAATAATAGTGCTTGCACATGGCCACCAACCTCTTTCTTTCTTGACTCGTCATACCTGGAGGAAAAACATGAGCAGTGAGATAATTGACAATATCTGCAAACCATGGAAGTTGTATATTTATTTCAAATAAGTGTTCATCTGGGAAGTTTTCATTCAGTGGGGGCACAATTCTTTCTTCATCATGCAGTAACCTGGACAAGTGATCTGCAACAACATTGCCACTTCCCTTCTTGTCTCTAATTTCATGATCGAATTCTTGAAGCAACAACACCCATCTGATCAACCTAGGCTTAGCATCCTTTTTTGCAAACAAATATCTCAAAGCAGCATGGTCAGTGAAAACAATGACTTTAGATCCAATCAAATATGATCTAAACTTCTCTACAGCAAAAATAACAGCTAACATTTCTTTTTCAGTAGTGGAATAATTAAGCTGTGCATCATTTAAAGTTCGAGAAGCATAGTAAATAGCATGGGGTACCTTATTTATTCTCTGACCTAAAACAGCTCCCAAAGCATAATCACTTGCATCACACATAAGCTCGAAAGGATGGTTCCAATCTGGTGCCATGATGATGGGTGCGGAAATGAGAAGATTTTTCAATGTAACGAAAGCATTCGTGCATTCTTCTGTCCATGCAAACTCAACATCTTTAGCTAACAATCCACAAAGGGGTCTGGAGATTTTGGAAAAGTCTTTTATAAATCTTCTATAGAACCCTGCATGTCCAAGAAAACTCCTTACACCCTTGACTGTAGTAGAAGGGGGTAGCTTCGATATGATGTCAATTTTTGCCTTATCCACCTCGATGCCTTTTTTGGACACCACATGTCCTAAGACAATACCTTGTTGTACCATAAAATGGCACTTTTCCCAATTCAGCACTAAATTGCATTCTTCACATCTTTTGAGCACGAACTGCAAATGGTTAAGGCATTCATCAAAACAAGATCCAAAGACACTGAAATCATCCATAAATACCTCGATGAACCTTTCCACCATGTCTGAAAATATACTCATCATGCATCTCTGAAATGTAGCTGATGCGTTACACAATCCAAAAGGCATCCTCCTGTATGCAAAAGTACCAAAAGGGCATGTAAAAGTGGTTTTTTTCTTGATCTTCTGGAGCAATAGCAATTTGATTATAGCCACTATAACCATCTAAAAAACAATAATGACTATATCCTGCTAATCTTTCTAACATTTGATCAATAAAAGGAAGAGGGAAGTGATCTTTCCTGGTTTCGTTATTCAGCTTCCTGTAGTCAATGCATACCCTCCATCCTGTGGTCATCCTCGTAGGGATAAGTGCTCATTCTCCTCATTCTTCACCACTGTGACTCCACTTTTCTTAGGAACTACATGTATAGGACTCACCCATTTGCTATCTGAGATAGGATAGATGATGCCAACATCTAGTGGCTTAAGGACCTCTGTTCTCACCACTTCCTTCATGTGTGGATTAAGCCTTCTCTGTGCTTCCCTGCTAGGTTTTGCATTGTCTTCAAGAAGTATTTTATGCATGCATTTGGATGGACTTATTCCCTTGATATCCGTAATGGTCCGTCCTAATGCACCCTTGTGTTCTCGCAATACCCTTAGCAGCTTCTCTTCTTCCTGCGCACTCAAGTTTGCAGTGACTATCACAGGTAACGTCTGGTTTTCACCCAAATATGCATACTTCAAGTGTTCAGGTAGCTGCTTTAGCTCTACGTCTGGTGTCATGGGACCTGGTAACAGAAGAAACAAAAGTGTTATTAGACACAAGATTCTCAAACGCAGGAGCATACTTACCTGAATATGATTTTGGAGTTTCAAGGTAGTGTACTGTCTCTGTAATCCTCCAATCATCATATTCTTGTTCAACATGAGATAGTGTTAGAGACTGTGTAATTGTGGCCTGTAGTGGATAGATGCTATGTACCTGATATGTTTGGTCGACAATCTCCTGAACCACATCAATATTATAACATTCATGATCATCATGTGGTAATTTTAGTGCATCAAACATTTTAAACTCAATCTTTTCGCCATTTATTTTCATACTTATAGTACCCTTTTTAACATAAATTTTTATATCAGCAGTACTCATAAAGGGCCTACCTGAGATGATCGGTAAAGAAAATGGCATTGAAGAGTCCTCTATATCCAAAACAACAAAATCTGCAGGCAAAATGAAATCATTTACCTGAACTAAGACATCTTCCAAAATACCTCTAGGTCTCTTGATGCTGCGATCAGCCAACTGCAAGGTGATGGATGTTGGTTTGAGTTCCCCCAATCCTAGCTTTTCGTAAACAGAGTATGGAAAAAGATTGATGCTTGCCCCCAAATCTAACAGTGCCTTTTCAAAGAAGTGCTCATCAACCCTGCAAGGAATGGTCAAACTACCTGGATCCTTCAACTTAGGAGGTAATTTCCTCAACAATACGGCACTCACTTCCTCTGTCAGAGCCACATCCTCCCTAACCTGAAACATTCTCTTGTGAGTACAGTATTCTTTCAAAATTTTGGCATAAGAAGGAATTTGTTTAATAGCATCAAGTAGGGGAATATTGATTTCTACCTTCTTGAGAGTTTCAAAGATATCAAGTAAATGTTGTTCTTTCTTTTGCTTGACTAACCTTTGCGGGAATGGTGGCAATACTACCCCTTCTTTGTCACTTACCTTGTTGGAACCCAAAGATTTTGATGGTTGTGTGTCCCTGATTTTGTCTGATTCGTCTGCGTGTGTTCCAACCTTACTGTCAATTACCTTACCACTTCTTAGTGTTGTCACCGTTTGAGCTGTTCTTGTCCTCTAGGGTTTGGTATAGTTTGTGATGAGAGTTCTCCTGCCTTTATTTCACTTAACTCCTTAGCAATTTGACCAATTTGTGTCTCCAATTTCTAAATAGTCTGCCCTTGTTGGTTGTTTGTTTGATGTTGTTGTTGGAGCAATTGAAGAACAGTGGATTCGAAATCCGACTTCTTCTGTTATTGAACTGGCCGATCAAACCCATTCCAGATCTGGAAGTTCCGCGCATGCCCTTGTGCGATTTGAGTGCCTTGATTATTTTGATTATTGTTCCATGAGAAATTTGGATGGTTTCTCCACCCTGGATTGTAAGTGTTCGAGAATGTGTTGTTCTTTGGTGGAAACACTCCCTGTCCGACGTAGTTTGCGTGCTCCTGATCTGTGAAAGAAGACATTGGACATGTATCAGTTGTATGATCAGAATGAGAACAAATTGCACAAATTTCTTTTGTTTGGTTTTTTACGCCACCCAACGTCGAAATTGCATTAACAAGTATATCAAATTTTTTGTTCATGGTTACCATTTCTAATTGCATGTTATTATTACTAGAAATTTCGTAAACTCCCTGTTTTTCGAAAGGCCCCTTCCCCTTGTTGAGAATTGTTGTGAATTCTCGCTGAGTTCTTCGAATAGCTCGATGGCCTCCTCACCACTCTTCCTCATCAAGATTCCATTCCAAGCTGAATCTACAATTGCTTTGTTAGTGTCATTTAAACCCTCATAAAATGCTTGTACCTGATCATCTTTAGGCATGTTGTGCGTAGGACACTTGAGAAGTTTGTTATTAAAGTCCTTCCATGCCTCGAAAAATAAATTGCCATCTTTTTGTTAGAAGAGTTGAATTTCCCTTTTTAGTTGTTTGGTTTTCTGAGCTGGAAAGAATTCCTTCAAGAACTTTGCGGCCAATTGCTCCCATGACTGAATTGATCCTGGTTCCAAAGAATTATACCACAATTTAGCATTAAGTTTTAATGAAAATGGAAACAAAATTAACCTGATTTGTTCGGGGGTAAGCCCTTGGATGCTTTGTGTTCTGCAAAGATCAAAGAAATCTTGCAAATGGAGATGAGGTTCCTCGTCTAGTTTTCCACTAAAGTGGGGAACCATGCTAAGTAATTGAGGAGATAGGTGCATATTCCCTGTGACGTTAGGTTGATAAGCTATGCAAGAGGTTTGCTCAATATTCTTAGGAGTGAACTTGTCCTGCATTGGTACTCGATTTGGTACTTCCTCGCCCATTATTGCTTTTGGAATGGTTCGCTGTACAGTCGACTTGCGCCCTGATGACAGTCAACTGATCTGACTCTGTCTGTGCAGAGTGTGCTCAATCTCTTGGTCAATAGGTAGTAGCTTGGGATGAAGTGATCGTCTCCCGTGCATACACCAAAGTTATGTAACCTAAAAGAAAATATTTACAATTAATAAAAGATTTTTTTTTATTGATTTGCAAGTTAAAATACTAAATAATCCCCGGCAACGGCGCCAAAAACTTGTTGTAAGTCTCAGATATCTAAATGAACAGATAAACTAGACACAAATTAAAACCTCACAAGTGTACGAATCATTTATAGAAGCGTAGTGAAAAGCAAGGGTCGATCCCACAGAGATTGTAGTAATTAACTCACTAATCAATAATCAGAAATGTTTGTCATAAAGTTTGTTCTAAAAGTATGTTTTGAAAGGAAGTAGTTCTTAATTTGAATCACAAAAATATCTATTAAACTAGTTGGGCTTGATTTCCACCTATAGCCAAGAATGCCAGATAACCTCCTACACTACTTTAATCACACATGTTTGTTCATTTAAGGGCATGGTATCTACTCCTTAAAGTTAAGATTTCCCTAGACCAAGAATTAGGCATGGTATCTACTCTAATTCGTTTATCTCCTTAAGTATTTAGCATGGTATCTACTAAGTTGCACTTGAAGAGAGCATAGGATCGATGCAAATTAACAAACACTCGAAGCTCTAGAAGTTGGTATCAAATCTAGATCCTCCAAGTTAATTAAATCAAGAACCTAAATGATGCTTGTGTTACAAGTTATGAGCACAAGATATGGATCATCTCTATACTCATATAACAGAGTCAGTTTTATAATAAGCAAACTTAATAAAGTAAGGTTCTTCAGTTCAGTCGACTGTCGCTAGCTCTCAGTCGACTGTACCTAAGAACTTTCTAACAATTGCTGCTTCATATTATAAATTTGACCAAGACAACCAGGTTTAATCAATAAGTGATGAAAGTAGTGTTTTTAGAAGCTTATAAACATTACATGACTAAGGTTACAATCAGCCCAACAATGAAATTAGTTGCACATAATACAACCTTTATTGATTAAAAATTTAGAATTCATGACTTTACAATAAGAACAAGAAAAACGAGAAAGAGAAAAAGTAGCACTGATTTTTATGATGTTCAGCCTTGAAGTCGACTTGATCTGCTTCTAAGTCG
This sequence comes from Hemerocallis citrina, assembly GCA_017893485.1. Classification (NCBI taxonomy): domain Eukaryota; kingdom Viridiplantae; phylum Streptophyta; class Magnoliopsida; order Asparagales; family Asphodelaceae; genus Hemerocallis; species Hemerocallis citrina. The sequence goes on from CM030367.1 coordinate 166,336,164, forward strand.
ACTTGATCTCGTCCTCCAGTGGCACTCAATCTCCTCCTTTGTTTGATTGTACTTGATCTTCTTTCGTTGATTCCTTCTCTCCTCTCTCGATCTGATTCTAACTATCCAGATGTCCTCTAAACTGTGTATTCCAGCCTTTTTATAGTTTCTTTTGTCCCCATCTACAGATCTCAAGTTCTAGATTCCTATCTCTTCATGCATCGGATATGGATTGAGTCGATCTTAATACTTGCCAAACCCGGGTTTCTAAGTTGATTGTTGGAAAGTTGTTATTTGCAGCTATCCCATATCTGTTTCCTGGATTTTGACAGCTCACTTTGATTCAGATTTGGATGAGGGTGTATCTCAACTGTTCTTATCTTTTAACTCCCACTGAATGCCAGTTTAGTCGACTGGTGTTAGAATCAGTCGACTGAACTGCGGACTCTGGAGATTCAAATCCAGTCAGTCAAGTCGACTGTCTTTTGGAGTAAGTCGACTGTACTGTGAAGCTTTGGAAACTCAATCCCACTCTGTTCAGTCGACTGTTGTTGAAGGACCAGTCGATTGTATTCTGTAGCTTCTATCAAATGCTTTGATGCACTTAGGGCTCTTCATTCCAGTGTATCATCCTCACAGTCTTGAGTAAATCTTGAATATGCTTCGTTTAGTTGCTTTTAGGCTGTTTCCTTTGAAAAAGGGAAAAGAAGAGTAAATTACCACATATACAGAGTTTAACTGTCTACTTGCATTCAGATTATTGTTCCAAAATGTGGATATTATCGGATTAATCAAATACCCCCAAACTTAGCTTTGCTTGTCCTCAAGCAAAATAAAACTACAGCATCGCTTGAACATCTTGACCCTTCCAATTTTTACCTCAGAGAACTTGCTACTTTTGGTGTCAAGGTTAGAACAATCATTAAGATAGGTCTAAAAAAGTTTTAATTCAAATGTTAATCACTTATTCACAAGAATACTCAACTTGAATATCAATAAGTAGGGTGGCCACTGCCTCTGCAACATAATCATGATTAAGGTTAGCAAGCTCAACTATATTTCAACTCCAAAATCTCACCATGGCATACACTCCCGAAAAAAATATATAGCTCTCCTTAACATAGGAATTTCAAATTAGATCTCTTGACAAATAATCATTACTTGGATGAAACCATATGCTTGATCTTGCTACTACATCTTCACACCATTGATTTGCACACTACTTGGATCAAAATGTCTTATATAGGTTGTAATGGGGCCATGGGTGAGGGTTTAATCAATTGAAGGAAAAGGAACACAAAATTTCTAAAGACATAGTAGAGCAACTTGCATTGTTCTAAGAGATTGTTTTTTTTTTTGATAATAGTATGGGGCCATATATTACAGGCCTATACTTTATTTCTACCAACACCTTTCAACCACCCACGACTCAGCCATTTTTATTTGATGAGCACTTTTCATTTTTCTTATGACGAATCCTCCAACTTTTCTTTATATTTTCATCCCCTTCAACTTGACATACCACATCTCTTTTACAATTCTTGCTTTACTAACTCAATAGATATAGGTAAGGTAACTTATTCATCTAGGCATGGTTAAGGATGATGTGTCTAACAAAAAGAAAGCTTCTATAAGCTTCAAAGGGGCAACTAGTGAATAATTGATGTTGGGTAGGCTATTTGTCTTTGGTGATAGAATCTTAGGTGCCTTAATCATTTCCAAGTTTTTATGCAAAACCAAAATAAGTTTCGAAAAGTAGCAAGAACAAGTTCTAGTTCATCTCAAGATACATGCAGTCAACTGTGATCTTCAAGTGTATGACTCTCTCAAAAAAAATATATAAGGCTCAAAACTCACAATTTGTGTATTTAAGTTTACTCATAGTTGAACTTGCTATTCTCTTTCAAAATTCGTCGAATTGACATGACCAAATGAATGAAAGTTTCAAGTATGATCCATATGATAAGTTATTAACATTTTTAAAGATAAAAACCACACTTAATACTTGTTCTCCACTCTCTACCTATAGTAACTGAGCTTATGTTCTCATCATTTTGCACACCTACACTAGGCCGGATGGAGCAACGAGAGATGGGGAGAGTGGAGTTGTGGATTGAGGTGGTTATGTGATCATGGGTAGTTGCTACAACTCCCTAACTCATCCTAGCCTTTGATCTTTAACCATTTGATTTAATCCTAGCTATCTATTCTCACCAAAAAATGTATAAATACCCCCTAGTTCTTCTCATTTAGTACACTAGAAATTTATTAAAGAAAGAAAAGATTAGAGTGAGAAAAGATTGAGAGTTTTGGTGAGTAAAAGATTGAGGGGATTTTTGTGTGTGCTCAACCAAGGAGAGTCCGGAAGTGCACTAGGGGAGGAGCTCGGGTTGCTACATGCAAGGAGAAGGAAACAATTTTGAGGCACAACTTAGGAGGAGAAGGGTCCATTCGTGCATTCTAGGAGATTTCTAGGAGCTTTCCATTCGTTTTTCTCCAACTAGGTGGGTGTTTCTCATACTTCTAATTCTAGTTACCATGCTAGGAATGTTTTGATAAAATTAGTAATGAAAACTTAAGTGAAATTGACTCCATGTTTGCTCATGTAGCGATGAATTGATAATTTAGATGATGTTTGTTGAAATGATTGCTAGTTAATAAATTATGAATTAAATTGCTAGAAGATGTCATTTTTTGCCATGCTAGATAGTTAAGAACCATTCTGTGTTAAGAAAATCCATACATTTGAGACAAGTTGAATGTATCTTGTGAAAGTGGTTGTTTAAATTAAAATAACTCTGTTGTAGTAAAAGGAGAAATTTGTGTTTTAAAAAAAGGATTGTAGATTGCTAGTAAATAAAGGGGTGAAGGAATGAAGTATTTTGTAGAAGATTATATTCAATTGTGTGCAACTATGATTTATTCTCAATGTCGACACTATGGACCTAAAACTTAAAATAAGACCAAAAATGCATGTTTTATAGGTAAATAATGAGTTACACTGAGCCACAAACCGAGCAATAGCTCCCTTCATACCATGCCACTAGAAATGAAGCTTCAAATCCCGATACATCTTAGTACCGCCGGGATGGATAAAATACGAAGACTGATGAGCTTCTTCAAGCAACCTCTGACGAACTTCACCCTTAGGGACACATAACCGGGAACCAAAACGAGGCGAACCATCCGCATGAATAACCATGTCCGTCCTGGACCCAGACTCAACCTCAGCTCGAAAACCCTGCAACTGCGCATCACCAGCCTGCACCTCTTTAACCTGCTCAACAAGAGACGATTGCAGCTGGAGCGCCAAACAACTCCGACCAGAACTTGGCAACACAACATCCAGCTCCAACCTCCTCATCTGCTCAATGAGATCTCTTTGCTGAGTAAGAAACGTAACTGCTGGTCTCCTGCTCAAAGCATCTGGCACCAAGTTTACTTTACCAGGATGGTATTGCAAACTGATGTCATAATCGGCCATAAGTTCTAACCAACGCCTTTACCTCATGTTCAACTCCTTCTGGGTGAAGACGTACTTGAGACTTTTGTTGTCTGTAAAGATCTTCACTCGGTCTTCAAGTAAATAAAGTCTCTATAGCTTCAAAGCAAAGATCACTGCCGCTAACTCCAAGTCATGAGTGAGATATTTCTTCTCATGCGGCCTCAACTGCCGCGATGCATACGCAACAACACGACCCTTCTGCATATGAACTGCTCCAAGACCCTTACCAGAAGCATCACAGTGAACCACAAATCTGCCTGAACCATCTGGAATAGTCAACACAGGTGCTGATATCAATATGTTCTTCAACTCAACAAAAGCCTCATTGCACTTATCAGACCAACAAAACTTCTGATCCTTCCCAGTCAATTTAGTCAAAGGTCCTGCTATCTTCGAAAAATCCTGAACAAACTTCCAATAATAGCCAACCAAACCAAGAAAACTCCTGACTTCTGAAACTGACTTGGGAATAGGCCAATCCTTCACAACCTCAATCTTGGCACGATCCATAGAAATACCATCGCCAGAAACAATGTGACTCAAGAAAGAAATCCTGTCGAGCCAAAACTCGCACTTGCTAAGTTTTTCATAGAACTGATTTTCTCTCAAAGTCTACAGAACCACTCTAAGATGCTCAGCATGATCTTCCCGATCCCGAGAATACACCAAAATATTATCAATAAAGACCACCACAAATCTGTCCAAGAACTGAGAGAAAACACGGTTCATAAGACTCATGAATACAGCGGCCGCATTCGTGACCCCAAACGGCATCACAAGATACTCATAGTGCCTGTATCTAGTCCTGAAAAAAGTCTTCTGTATATCTGCAGCCTTCACCTTAACTTGGTGATATCCAGAACGAAGATCCAACTTCGAGAAAATAGCAGCCCCACTCAGCTGATCAAACAAATCATCTATCCTGGGCAACGAATACCGATTCTTCACAGTAACTCAGTTCAGTTCTCGATAATCCATGCACAGACGATGACTTCCATCCTTCTTATCAATAAAAAGGACCGGAACACCCCAAGGCGAAACACTAGGTCTGATGAAGCCCAAATCAAGCAACTACTGAATCTGTACCTTAAGCTCTGCCAGCTCAACAGGTGCCATCCTGTAGGAACTCTTCGATATCGATTCTGTTCCAGGCTGAACATCAATACCGGATTCCACTTCCCTATCAGGGGGTAAGCCAGGCAACTCATCTGGAAAAACATCCAAGAAATCCCGAACTACTAGAGGCGCAGCCTCACAGCCTGAGTACAATTACATCGCACAATCCACCTGTTCAACTGCAGTCCTTGCTCGGCCAAGAGAAGATTCTCCGGCATGGAACTCAAATTCTTCTCGATCTGGAATTCTGAAGACAACTTTCTTGGCACGGTAATCAATAATGGCATGGGCTTCACCCAACCAATCCATACCCAGAATAACGTCGAATTCTGAATTTTCAATTATAATCAGGTTGGCCTTGAAATCTGCATCCCTAATAACAACGGAACATTGCCTGCACTCACGAGAACAACTGACAACTCCACCACCTGTCATGATGTTCCAAGCCTCTGACATGTTGCTGCATTCTAACTGATGGCAAGCGACAAATCGAAAGGAAACAAACGAATGGGTTGCCCCAGAAACCAAAAGAACATAGGCAGGAAAAGAGCAAACAAGGATGATTGTCACGCCCCATTTTCCAAAAACACAGAATATGAGTGCGTGGCGAAGCCCAGCGAATTATTTTAACATCATCCATAAGCTATAGGATCGACTCAGCATCATATCAAGAATATAACAAGATATATATAAAACCAAGCATGCATGAATAATTTATTAGCAACAGAAACAATTGAAAACACAATAATAACATCCAAATAGTTTTAAGTCTGGATCAAGTTAAAACTCGGGAATATCAGCCCGTTACAAGTTCTTAAGCAGAAAGAATAAATAATTCAAGAAAAACAAATATTCTAAGCAAGTCTTTTCTCCACTTGAAGACTAAAATTTCTGCTCACCAATTCCAGCAGGTAGTTCGTCACCAAAGTCTTCTTAATAAATATAAAAGGGAAAAAAATAGGAAAAACAAGAGAAAATGCCCTTAGTGCAAGTTAGGGTCACAAATAGTAAAAACGAGTACAAGTAATGTAGAACCATCGCCTCTGCCTGTCCTAAGCTGCCTACAAGTGCTTCCTGATCTGAACCACAACATCTGCTGTCTTGGTGATCAACTCTGGACCCAACAACTTCCTCTCACCAATGTCGTCCCAGTACACTGGTGATCGACACTTCCGTCCACAGAGTGCCTCAAACGGAGCAGCTTTAATACTGGTTGAAAGCTGTTATTGTACGAGAACTCCAGAAGGTGCAAATGATCCTCCCAAGACCCACCAAACTGAAGCATGCAGGACCTCAACATGTCCTCAAGAATCTGAATAGTCCGCTCTGACTATCCATCAGTTTGGGGATGAAAAGTTGTACTGTACTTTAATTTGCTCCCCAAACTGTTCTGAAGACTCTCTCAAAACTGAGATCTGAATCTCGTATTCCTGTCGGATACAATACTGACTGGAATCCCATAAAGTCTAACAATCTCTTGCATATACCTCTCAGCAAGGCTCTCAGTAGACTAACCGACACGAAAAGGAATGAAATGAGCACTCTTCGTCAAATGGTCAACAATCACCCAAATAGCATTATGACCCTTCTATTTAGTTAATTAATCAGATTAACTACAATATTGCATACTGTGTTCATTATTGAATGTTTGCCTAAATGGCTATTAAAGTGTTCTGAGAGTGACTACCTTTGATTAAAGTTAGCTAGGTTACACGTATAAGTTTGATGCCCGACAACTACTAATGCAATTTTGCTCAAACATTTTGTGTGATTTCATGTATTCATAATAGAGTGCCATCGCTATAGCCAAAGAGAATGTGGTTTAAGAGATGAAGGATATTTCTTAAAAACTATATATATAGTTATTTCACCAAATGATTTTAATTAAGCATTTCTTTATTTTAAACGTATAAACACATGCTTTAGATGCAATAGTAAATACTCATTAAAAAATTTTGGGGGTGGGGGACCTTAAATTGGAAAGAAAATAAAAGACAATATTTAAATCATATTTATATTTTTGCTGTCTTTCTTTATCTAGACTAAAATATTTATATTAAAAAACAAAAAATCAAAAACCAAAAACAAAAAACAAAAAACAAAAAACAAAAAAAAACAACGCATTTTCCCAAACTAGTTGATGTACGCTAATGAAAGAAAAATAAAACAGCTTATTAAATAATACGAAATTTTAACTAACCACATCTTCTACTTAGTTACATCTATAACCATTTGTTTATATAAAGTCTAAATTCTTTATTAACTAATATATTAGATCATTTTGATTCAAGTAGAGAGCACCACATGTTATATATCAATATTAATAAATATAAAGTAAAGTTAATGAATTGACCTCTTGGAAACAGATTACATCTGGTTTGTGGAAGACAACTTCGTCACAAATTGCCTTCATTCGAATCTCCCAAGACAAGTAGTAGTCTTCACGAGCCGAATCTATGAAATTATCAGACAAAATATTATTGGAAAGTACCATGATCGAGTCTTCTTCCCTCCATGTGTTTGCTACATTATGCATCCCTCTCAAATAAGGTTGAGGAGTAACTAGCATCTTCGATTGCACAAGAGTGGAGCATATAACTGAACACCTTCCGTGTAATTGTTCCCCATTATGATCCAATCCATTAGCCTTGACTTGAAATGAAATGCTAAGACCAACATCAATATCTCGTATCGCATAAAATTCTTTATTGCCGCGAAATTCCTATTTATATTTTGTACTTGAACCAGGGCCGGCCCCACCCGTGAAGCGGGTGAGGCGGCCGCCTCAAGCCCCCGACGTTTTCGCAATTTTAGCGGCCCCAAATTTTTAATTTGCTTGTAAATATAGGCACGTATTTTGCGTGTAAAAGAAAAATACTATTATTAGGGGCCCCAAAATTAACTATTTGAGACTTTATTTTTATTTTTTTGAAGATTATTTGGGTTTATACAGGAAGACTTGAATTGAATTTGAGACTTTAAATTTGAGTGATTTAAAACAAATTTAAATATTTTGCAAACTTTGCTTTTAACAATGTGCAAATTTTTTGTATACATTTTATTTTATTTTATTTTATTTTATTTTATTTTATCAAATTTTATTTTAGTTTATTTTACTTTATTTTATTTCTGTGTATGGGGAGCCCCATTTCGGGAGTTCGCCTCGGGCCCCAGGGAAGTCACGGCCAGCCCTGACTTGAACCCCTGGCCTGCCTATACAAGTACAATACAATTATAACAATGTAGAAATGGTGCATGTGAGATTATCTGAATTCCGAGATTAAACAAAACTAATTAAAAAAATTAATTACGTACCATAGATATTTATATTCTACATTTTGGGGTGATGGCTCCAAAATGATCTATGGCTCATAGCGTCAATCTTCTGCTAAATAAAAGCACCCAAATCCACAAATCATTGACACCGGCATCTGAAAATCAACAGTTATATGCTCAGATCATTCTACATTCAAAGAAGAAGACGATGAAGATGTTGTGAAGAGATATATCAATACCACAAAAAAACTGTGAAAGAAATCAAAATTAATTAATAAATAAATAAACTCTCTGAAAAATAAGACAAACAGACTTGCACTATATTAAGAGGGTTTCAACAGTTGTAGGAACAATTTTGAATCGTGAACCACTTCGTACGCACCTGTTACCAAGTAGCTAAAGTAGTATCGGACCAAGTGTTGGACTCCAAACATGTTTAAGAGAGTTTTTGTACACTATATATATAGTTATTTCACCAAATGATTTTAATTAAGCATTTCTTTATTTTAAACGTATAAACACATGCTTTAGATGCAATAGTAAATAATCATTAAAAAATTTTGGGGGTGGGGACCTTAAATTGGAAAGAAAATAAAAGACAATATTTAAATCATATTTATATTTTTGCTGTCTTTCTTAAACTAGACTAAAATATTTATATTAAAAAACAAAAAACCAAAAACAAAAAACAAAAAACAAAAAACAAAAAAAAACAACACATTTTTCCAAACTAGTTGATGTCGGCTAATGAAAGAAAAATAAAACAGTTTATTAAATAATACGAAATTTTAACTAACCACCTCTTCTACTTAGTTACATCTATAACCATTTGTTTATATAAAGTCTAAGTTCTTTATTAACTAATATATTAGATCATTTTGATTCAAGTAGAGAGCACCACATGTTATATATCAATAATAATAAATATAATGTAAAGTTAATGAATTGACCTCTTGGAAACAGATTACATCTAGTTTGTGGAAGACAACTTCGTCACAAATTGCCTTCATTCAAATCTCCCAAGACAAGTAGTAGTCTTCACGTGCCGAATCTATGAAATTATCAGACAAAATATTATAGGAAAGTACTGTAACGCCCCGAATCCCAAATATACTGAATTCGAGATGTTCTACAGGATCTTTTCACTTTCTTAGTACACTTTTACAGGGAAATTAAAACTTTTCATCATACATCAGAGATTACATCATAATTACATCTTTCTTTTGCACAGCGGAAGTAAAATACAACAATTAAATACAAGTACAACAGCTTGATATGTTCTTTAAGCATCCAAATCCTCTTTAATCTTTAGCATAACATTTACCTGCATGTTAGACTGTGGGTACGTCAGTTTATTCAACCGACGATCATTATACACGGCCGTCCTCGCTTGCCGGAAATAGTATAACTTAACATTTCATATTTAGCAAACACAAACTTGTCACATTTCAACTAAAGGGACTACCCTATTGATGTCGTGTTGTGATTGTGCACTTAGTCCTTAATGCAGTTACTTAAGTTACATGACACTAATGCGCACTTGTTCGGATTCTATGCATCCCATACTACATAGGTCCGAGGGCAAGCCCTTATTCGTTCTTCATCTTTATAGGGTTCAATCCCCCGTTATGATCTAATCTACTACTGTAATTACGGTAAGTATCCTAGATGCTATCTGACCTACGAACTCATGTTTAGGCACTCTGGAGTAGTATCCTCACCCAGACGCATCATGGGAATTCCTGGGATACGCTCTCACCATAAACATGACACCACCCGTAGTCTTCAAACATCCCACGAGCGTCGCCACTGGGACGGTACTCTGGAACAGTATCCTCACCCAGACTCGTCATGGGAATTCCTGGGATACGCTCTCGCCGCTACCCAGGGCCCTCATACTCAGTGTTTTTCTCTTACTTTCATCACGTCTTCACTATGCCCTAGTCCTTAGTTTCAATAAAAATCATGAACAAAATAATCACTAGAGTTAGCCTCTCCATCAACCGGACTTATTCCTTTAGTTCAACATGACCAACCTTGGTCTAATTTCAATTTATTTCATTTCTCAATGCCGGGGAGACTTAGCTACTCTATTTCAAATTTCATTTCACAATCTTTAAGTCATAACCACTTTCATGTCACAATTTCATACTCTTTCTTATTCATACTTTCATTTGTTCACAAATCCATGGTGAATACTTATAACTCAAGTTTCATATTCAAGTCCAACAATTTCATCAACAAAGTTTCTAAACTTCATCATCATACAATGGACTCATGCACTTTACAAACATACACTCGTACTTCATGTTTTACACCATATCTTCAAGTAAAAATTATAATATCATGTCACACCACAAATTCTTTTGTGTCAAATACTTTCTAATAATTCATTTCAATAACTCTTTATAAATTTGAAAATCCCCATGAGTATGTGTCTTAGAACCATAGCTTTAATATACCATTTGTTCACAACCTACATTATATTTTCTTCAATTAATATCCAAACCAATCCCATAAAATTCCTTGTATTTTTATGAAAATTACCATATTTTTCTTATATTTTTTGGACATCAAAATCTCACAAAAAAAATATTTTTCCCTAAGTGCTAGGGGAAAGATTCGAACCCAGCACAGTAGAGAAGAAGGCCAGAGCACCCGCCGATAGGCGTAAAAAAAAAATGGTGAGACCCGGATTCGAACCACACCGCTCGGGGAAACAGAACAGCGCCACCGACCGCCTGAGCCACTGGCTCAGGTTGTCACAGTGTGGACTTAAACCCTTTTGACTCATATTCACACTGTTTACTTTGAAATTAACTCGATGTTCAACAATTGATTCATATTGCCTTCATATAAACCACTGAAAAATTCCAGATTTAATCTTCTTTATTCCATCTTCAAAACAGTAAGTGTAAAATAAATTTTTGTACTAAAACACATTTTTCTCCACCCAAATTAATTATTTTAATTAAAACTAGCAAATCTTTTTATTTTTCGACATTGAAAATAATCGATTGTTCTTCTAATCTCTCTTTTATCCCAAAATTTTTCATGATAAATTACTGGTCATTAATCTTCATTCACAACACAAGACAATTTGGATTTTCCCATACTCATACTAGTCAAAGAATTCATATAGCACATGAATAGGTGAAACTCAACAATTACTAATTTTGGTACATTTCTAATTTGACGACAACAAGCAATTCTTTGGTTCATTCATGCCACTTCTACACATGGATTCGAAGTATGTAATATACTTTTCTATTCAATTCCCCTAGTGTTATTATCTTTATCAAATGTCATGTCTCAACCACACAATTTGCAAGTAATTAATAAAAGGCTTTCACACATCATGCTAGTCACATTGCATCATTGTTCAACTAAACTAAATAATCATAGTAAGTGCTTCATATGGTATAATTTCATGCAAGCAATTTACATACACAATTTATCACACCATTCTAAGCCATTCACATACTAACTTCTTAATTAGAGTGGTCTCTTATTAGTATTTTCCATGTATAGTGTCATCAATATACTAGCATGAACCCTATATTAGAAACATGAATTGTTTTACCCACCTCAATTGGAGAGAACACAAACAAAAGCAATCAAGTAGATGAGAACACCTCCTCCTAGCCAAATGATTGCACCACTCCAAGCCTCCAACCAAATGCCGAATACTTCTCCTCCTTGGCCGAAAGCTTCCTAGCCGAATGCTCTTGATGGTGCCGGCCACTCCAAGCAATACAACCCACACAACTCTTATTTTTTATAACTCTCACAATATATTAGTATAGCTTTAGAAATTACACTTTGCATATGAAAATTAGCCATGAGAAAGGGGGGTATTTATACAAAAAAATGAGGGAAATGGAGGGCTAAGATCATCTTGGTGGTTGCAAAATGGAAGGCTTAGATTCAAGTAGGAGTTAGGAAAACTACCCACCTCCTTGAAACTACCCCCATGTTCTCCACACCAAAAATTCAACTTTCCCTCCCAAAAAGAATGCTACCCGGCCAAGCATAAGAAATGGGCAATGCACGTGTACGTGTAGTGCACGTGCATGCAACTAGGCCAAATTTGTACATTTCAAAATTGTATAAAAAATAATTTTGTTAAGAAAAGTCTTCTACATGACAAGTTTAATTAAAATAAATTAATTCATGGGCTTTCTTTTTGGGCCAAAGATAATTTATAAAAATAATTAAAAAAATGCTTTTGGGCTTTTTTAAGAAAAGGCTTTTTAATTAATTCAAATAAGGCTTTTAAAGAAGGCTTTTTGTACTAAAATAATTTGAGAAAAATATATTTAAACATACTCATCATTATAAAATAATCCAACAATATATTGCACGTGCACAACACGTGCAAAATAAATAATTTTTCATTTATTGAAAAATCAGGGTATTACAAGTACCATGATCGAGTCTTCTTCCCTCCATGTGTTTGCTACATTATGCATCTCTCTCAAATAAGGTTGAGGAGTAACTAGCATCTTCGATTGCACAAGAGTGGAGCATATAACTGAACACCTTCTGTGTAATTGTGCCCCATTATGATCCAATCCATTAGCCATGTCTTGAAATGAAATGCTAAGAACAACATCAATATCTCGTATCGCATAAAATTCTTTATTGCCGCGAAATTCCTATTTATATTTTGTACTTGAATAGGGCCGGCCCCACCCGTGAAGCGGGTGAGGCGGCCGTCTCAGGCCCCCGACGTTTTCACAATTTTAGCGGCCCCAAATTTTTAATTCGCTTGTGAATATAGGCATGTATTTTGCGTGTAAAAGAAAAATATTATTATTAGGGGCCCCAAAATTAACTATTTGAGCCTTTTTTTTTTTTTGAAGATTATTTGGGTTTATACTAGAAGACTTGAATTGAATTTGAGACTTTAAATTTGAGTGATTTAAAACAAATTTATATATTTTGCATATTTTGCTTTTAACAATGTGCAATTTTTTTGTTTACATTTTATTTTATTTTATTTTATTTTATTTTATTTTATTTTACTTTATTTTATTTCTGTGTATGGGGAGCCCCATTTCGGGAGTTCGCCTCGGGCCCCCGGGAAGTCACGGCCAGCCCTGACATGAAACCCTGGCCTGCCTATACAAGTACAATACAATTATAACAATGTAGAAATGGTGCATGTGAGATTATCTGAATTCCGAGATAAAACAAAACTAATTAAAAAAATTAATTACGTACCATAGATATTTATATTCTACATTTCAGGGTGATGGCTCCAAAATAATCTACGGCTCATAGCGTCGATCTTCTACTAAATAAAAGCACCCAAATCCACAAATCATTGACACCGTCATCTGAAAATCAACAGTTATATGCTTAGATCATTCTACATTCAAAGAAGGATACGATGAAGATGATGTGAAGAGATATATCAATACCACAAAAAAACTGTGAAAGAAATCAAAATTAATTAATAAATAAATAAACTCTCTGAAAAATAAGGCAAACAGACTTGCACTATATTAAGAGGGTTTCAACAGTTGTAGGAACAATTTTGAATCGTGAACCACTTCCTACGCACTTGCTGAACCACTTCGTACGCACTTGTTAGCAAGTAGCTAAAGTAGTATCGGACCAAGTGTTGGACTCCAAACATGTTTAAGAGAGTTTTTGTACACTATATATATAGTTATTTCACCAAATGATTTTAATTAAGCATTTCTTTATTTTAAACGTATAAACACATGCTTTAGATGCAATAGTAAATACTCATTAAAAAAATTTGGGGGTGGGGGACCTTAAATTGGAAAGAAAATAAAAGACAATATTTAAATCATATTTACATTTTTGCTGTCTTTCTTAAACTAGACTAAAATATTTATATTAAAAAACAAAAAACCAAAAACAAAAAACAAAAAACAAAAAAAAACAACGCATTTTCCCCAACTAGTTGATGTCGGCTAATGAAAGAAAAATAGAAGAGTTTATTAAATAATACGAAATTTTAACTAACCACCTCTTCTACTTAGTTACATCTATAAGCATTTGTTTATATAAAGTCTAAGTTCTTTATTAACTAATATATTAGATCATTTTGATTCAAGTAGAGAGCACCACATGTTATATATCAATATTAATAAATATAAAGTAAAGTTAGTGAATTGACCTCTTGGAAACAGATTACACCTGGTTTGTGGAAGACAACTTCGTCACAAATTGCCTTCATTCGAATCTCCCAAGACAAGTAGTAGTCTTCACGTGCCGAATCTATGAAATTATCAGACAAAATATTATAGGAAAATACCATGATCGAGTCTTCTTCCCTCCATGTATTTGCTACATTATGCATCCCTCTCAAATAAGGTTGAGGAGTAACTATCATCTTCGATTGCGCGAGAGTGGAGCATATAACTGAACACCATCTGTGTAACTTTTTTTTTTGACTGAAAAAGGTAGGTCATGCCTACCTCAAAATCTATATAAATATATACGCAAAATGATCAGTACAAAAAACTGCATTATGATCCAATCCATTAGCCTTGACTTGAAATGAAATGCTAAGACCAACATCAATATCTCGTATCGCATAAAATTCTTTATTGCCGCGAAATTCCTATTTATATTTTGTACTTGAACCAGGGCCTGCCCCACCCGTGAAGCGGGTGAGGCGGCCGTCTCAGGCCCACGACGTTTTCGCAATTTTAGCGGCCCCAAATTTTTGATTCGCTTGTAAATATAGGCACGTATTTTGTGTGTAAAAGAAAAATAATATTATTAGGGGCCCCAAAATTAACTATTTGAGCCTTTATTTTATTTGTTTTTTGGAAGATTATTTGGGTTTATACAGGAAGACTTGGATTGAATTTGAGACTTTAAATTTGAGTGATTTAAAACAAATTTATATATTTTGCATATTTTGCTTTTAACAATGTGCAATTTTTTTGTATACATTTTATTTTATTTTATTTTATTTTATTTTATTTTATTTTATTTTATTTTATTTTATTTTATTTTATTTCTGTGTATAGGGAGCCCCATTTCGGGAGTTCGCCTCGGACCCCCGGGATGTCACGGCCAGCCCTGACTTGAACCCCTGGCCTGCCTATACAAGTACAATACAATTATAACAATGTAGAAATGGTGCATGTGAGATTATCTGAATTCTGAGATTAAACAAAACTAATTAAAAAAATTAATTACGTACCATAGATATTTATATTCTACATTTCGGTGTGATGGCTCCAAAATGATCTATGGCTCATAGCGTCGATCTTCTACTAAATAAAAGCACCCAAATCCACAAATCATTGACACCGTCATCTGAAAATCAACAGTTATATGCTCAGATAATTCTACATTCAAAGAAGGAGACGATGAAGATGATGTGAAGAGATATATCAATACCACAAAAAAACAGTGAAAGAAATCAAAATTAATTAATAAATAAATAAACTCTCTGAAAAATAAGACAAACAGACTTGCACTATATTAAGAGGTTTCAACAGTTGTAGGAACAATTTTGAATCGTGAACCACTTCGTACGCACTTGTTAGCAAGTAGCTAAAGTAGTATCGGACCAAGTGTTGGACTCCAAACAAGTTTAAGAGATTTTTTGTACACTGTATATATAGTTATTTCACCAAATGATTTTAATTAAGCATTTCTTTATTATAAACGTATAAACACATGCTTTAGATGCAATAGTAAATACTCATTAAAAAAATTTGGGGGGTGGGGGACCTTAAATTGGAAAGAAAATAAAAGACAATATTTAAATCATATTTATATTTTTTCTGTATTTCTCAAACTAGACTAAAATATTTATATTAAAAACAAAAAACCAAAAACCAAAAACAAAAAACAAAAAACAAAAAAAAAACAACGCATTTTTCCCCAACTAGTTGATGTCGGCTAATGAAAGAAAAATAAAACAGTTTATTAAATAATACGAAATTTTAACTAACCACCTCTTCTACTTAGTTAGATCTATAACCATTTGTTTATATAAAGTCTAAATTCTTTATTAACTAATATATTAGATCATTTTGATTCAAGTAGAGAGCACCACATGTTATATATCAATATTAATAAATATAAAGTAAAGTTAATGAATTGACCACTTGGAAATAGATTATATCTGGTTTGTGGAAGACAACTTCGTCACAAATTGCCTTCATTCGAATCTTCCAAGACATGTAGTAGTCTTCACGTGCCGAATCTATGAAATTATCAGACAAAATATTATAGGAAAGTACCATGATCGAGTCTTCTTCCCTCCATGTGTTTGCTACATTATGCATCCCTCTCAAATAAGGTTGAGGAGTAACTAGCATATTCGATTGCACAAGAGTGGAGCATATAACTGAACACCTTCTGTGTAATTGTGCCCCATTATGATCCAATCCATTAGCCTTGACTTGAAATGAAATGCTAAGACCAACATCAATATCTCGTATTGCATAAAATTCTTTATTGCCGCGAAATTCCTATTTATATTTTGTACTTGAACCAGGGCCAGCCCCACCCGTGAAGCAGGTGAGGCGGCCGTCTCAGGCCCACGACGTTTTCGCAATTTTAGCGGCCCCAAATTTTTGATTCGCTTGTAAATATAGGCACATATTTTGCGTGTAAAAGAAAAATACTATTATTAGGGGCCCCAAAATTAACTATTTGAGCCTTTATTTTATTTGTTTTTTGGAAGATTATTTGGGTTTATACAGGAAGACTTGGATTGAATTTGAGACTTTAAATTTGAGTGATTTAAAACAAATTTATATATTTTGCATATTTTGCTTTTAACAATGTGCAATTTTTTTGTATACATTTTATTTTATTTTATTTTATTTTATTTTATTTTATTTTATTTTATTTTATTTTATTTTATTTTATTTCTGTGTATAGGGAGCCCCATTTCGGGAGTTCGCCTCGGGCCCCCGGGAAGTCACGGCCAGCCCTGACTTGAACCCCTGGCCTGCCTATACAAGTACAATACAATTATAACAATGTAGAAATGGTGCATGTGAGATTATCTGAATTCTGAGATTAAACAAAACTAATTAAAAAAATTAATTACGTACCATAGATATTTATATTCTACATTTCGGTGTGATGGTTCCAAAATGATCTATGGCTCATAGCGTCGATCTTCTACTAAATAAAAGCACCCAAATCCACAAATCATTGACACCGTCATCTGAAAATCAACAGTTATATGCTCAGATAATTCTACATTCAAAGAAGGAGACGATGAAGATGATGTGAAGAGATATATCAATACCACAAAAAAAACAGTGAAAGAAATCAAAATTAATTAATAAATAAATAAACTCTCTGAAAAATAAGACAAACAGACTTGCACTATATTAAGAGGTTTCAACAGTTGTAGGAACAATTTTGAATCGTGAACCACTTCGTACGCACTTGTTAGCAAGTAGCTAAAGTAGTATCGGACCAAGTGTTGGACTCCAAACAAGTTTAAGAGATTTTTTGTACACTATATATATAGTTATTTCACCAAATGATTTTAATTAAGCATTTCTTTATTATAAACGTATAAACACATGCTTTAGATGCAATAGTAAATACTCATTAAAAAAATTTGGGGGTGGGGGACCTTAAATTGGAAAGAAAATAAAAGACAATATTTAAATCATATTTAAATTTTTTCTGTATTTCTTAAACTAGACTAAAATATTTATATTAAAAAACAAAAAACCAAAAACCAAAAACAAAAAACAAAAAACAAAAAACAAAAAACCAAAAACAAAAAAAAACAACGCATTTTCCCCAACTAGTTGATGTCGGCTAATGAAAGAAAAATAAAACAGTTTATTAAATAATACGAAATTTTAACTAACCACCTCTTCTACTTAGTTAGATCTATAACCATTTGTTTATATAAAGTCTAAATTCTTTATTAACTAATATATTAGATCATTTTGATTCAAGTAGAGAGCACCACATGTTATATATCAATATTAATAAATATAAAGTAAAGTTAATGAATTGACCACTTGGAAATAGATTATATCTGGTTTGTGGAAGACAACTTCGTCACAAATTGCCTTCATTCGAATCTTCCAAGACATGTAGTAGTCTTCACGTGCCGAATCTATGAAATTATCAGACAAAATATTATAGGAAAGTACCATGATCGAGTCTTCTTCCCTCCATGTGTTTGCTACATTATGCATCCCTCTCAAATAAGGTTGAGGAGTAACTAGCATATTCGATTGCACAAGAGTGGAGCATATAACTGAACACCTTCTGTGTAATTGTGCCCCATTATGATCCAATCCATTAGCCTTGACATGAAATGAAATGCTAAGACCAACATCAATATCTCGTATCGCATAAAATTCTTTATTGCCGCGAAATTCCTATTTATATTTTGTACTTGAACCAGTGCCGGCCCCACCCGTGAAGCGAGTGAGGCGGCCGCCTCATGCCCCCGACGTTTTCACAATTTTAGCGGTTCCAAAATTTTAATTCGCTTGTAAATTTAGGCACGTATTTTGCGTGTAAAAGAAAAACACTATTATTAGGGGCCCCAAAATTAACTATTTGAGCCTTTATTTTTATTTTTTTGAAGATTATTTGGGTTTATACTGGAAGACTTGAATTGAATTTGAGACTTTAAATTTGAGTGATTTAAAACAAATTTATATATTTTGCATATTTTGCTTTTAACAATGTGCAATTTTTTTGTATACATTTTATTTTATTTTATTTTATTTTATTTTATTTTATTTTATTTTATTTTATTTTATTTTATTTTATTTCTGTGTATGGGAGCCCCATTTCGGGATTTCGCCTCGGGCCCCCGGGAAGTCACGGCCAGCCCTGACTTGAACCCCTGGCCTGCCTATACAAGTACAATACAATTATAACAATGTAGAAATGGTGCATTTGAGATTATCTGAATTCCGAGATTAAACAAAACTAATTAAAAAAAATAATTACGTACCATAGATATTTATATTCTACATTTCGAGGTGATGGCTCCAAAATGATCTATGGCTCATAGCGTCGATCTTCTACTAAATAAAAGCACCCAAATCCACAAATCATTGACACCGTCATCTGAAAATCAACAGTTATATGCTCAGATCATTCTACATTCAAAGAAGGAGACGATGAAGATGATGTGAAGAGATATATCAATACCACAAAAAAACTGTGAAAGAAATCAAAATTAATTAATAAATAAATAAACACTCTGAAAAATAAGACAAACAGACTTGCACTATATTAAGAGGGTTTCAACAGTCGTAGGAACAATTTTGAATCGTGAACCACTTTGTACGCACTTGTTAGCAAGAAGCTAAAGTAGTATCGGACCAAGTGTTGGACTCCAAACATGTTTAAGAGAGTTTTTGTACACTATATATATAGTTATTTCACCAAATGATTTTAATTAAGCATTTCTTTATTTTAAACGTATAAACACATGCTTTAGATGCAATAGTAAATACTCGTTAAAAAAATTTGGGGGTGAGGGACCTTAAATTGGAAAGAAAATAAAAGACAATATTTAAATCATATTTATATTTTTGCTGTCTTTCTTAAACTAGAATAAAATATTCATATTAAAAAACAAAAAACCAAAAACCAAAAACAAAAAACAAAAAACAAAAAAAAACAACGCATTTTCCCCAACTAGTTGATGTCGGCTAATGAAAGAAAAATAAAACAGTTTATTAAATAATACGAAATTTTAACTAACCACCTCTTCTACTTAGTTACATCTATAACCATTTGTTTATATAAAATCTAAATTCTTTATTAACTAATATATTAGATCATTTTGATTCAAGTAGAGAGCACCACATGTTATATATCAATATTAATAAATATAAAGTAAAGTTAATGAATTGACCTCTTGGAAACAGATTACATCTGGTTTGTGAAAGACAACTTCGTCACAAATTGCATTCATTCGAATCTCCCAAGACAAGTAGTAGTCTTCACGTGCCGAATCTATAAAATTATCAGACAAAATATTATTGGAAAGTACCACGATCGAGTCTTCTTCCCTCCATGTGTTTGCTACATTATGCATCCCTCTCAAATAAGGTTGAGGAGTATCTAGCATCTTCGATTGCACAAGAGTGGAGCATATAACTGAACACATTCTGTGTAATTGTGTCCCATTATGATCCAATCCATCAGCCTTGACTTGAAATGAAATGCTAAGAACAACATCAATATCTCATATCGCATAAAATTCTTTATTGCCACGAAAATCCTATTTATATTTTGTACTTGAACCAGGGCCGGCCCCACCCGTGAAGCGGGTGATGCGGCCGTCTCAGGCCCCCGACGTTTTAGCAATTTTAGCCGCCCCATTTTTTTAATTCGCTTGTAAATATAGGCATGTATTTTGCGTGTAAATTAAAAATACTATTATTAAGGGCCCTAAAATTAACTATTTGAGCTTTTTTTTTTGAAGATTATTTGGGTTTATACTGGAAGACTTGAATTGAATTTGAGACTTTAAATTTGAGTGATTTAAAACAAATTTATATATATTGCATATTTTGCTTTTAACAATGTGCAATTTTTTTGTAAACATTTTATTTTATTTTATTTTATTTTATTTTACTTTATTTAATTTCTCTGTATGGGGAGCCCAATTTCGGGAGTTCGCCTCGGGCCCCCGGGAAGTCACGGCCAGCCCTGACTTGAACCCCTGGTCTGCCTATACAAGTACAATACAATTATAACAATGTAGAAATTGTGCATGAGAGATTATCTGAATTCCGAGATTAAACAAAACTAATTAAAAAAATTAATTACGTACCAGAGATATTTATATTCTACATTTCGGGGTGATGGCTCCAAAATGATCTATGGCTCATAGCGTCGATCTTCTACTAAATAAAACCACCCAAATCCACAAATCATTGACACCGTCATCTGAAAATCAACAGTTATATGCTCAGATCATTCTACATTCAAAGAAGTAGACGATGAAGATGATGTGAAGAGATATATCAATACCACAAAAAAACTGTGAAAGATATCAAAATTAATTAATAAATAAATAAACTCTCTGAAAAATAAGACAAACAGACTTGCACTATATTAAGAGGGTTTCAACAGTTGTAGGAACAATTTTTAATCGTGAACCACTTCGTACGCACTTGTTAGCAAGTAGCTAAAATAGTATCGGACCAAGTGTTGGACTCCAAACATGTTTAAGAGAGTTTTTGTACACTATATATATAGTTATTTCACCAAATGATTTTAATTAAGCATTTCTTTATTTTAAACGTATGAACACATGCTTTAGATACAATAGTAAATACTCATTAAAAAAATTTAGGGGTGGGGGACCTTAAATTGGAAAGAAAATAAAAGACAATATTTAAATCATATTTATATTTTTGTTGTCTTTCTTTATCTAGACTAAAATATTTATATTAAAAAACAAAATACCAAAAACAAAAAACAAAAAAAAAAAAAAAAAAAAAAAAAAACAACGCATTTTCCCTAACTAGTTGATGTACGCTAATGAAAGAAAAATAAAGCAGTTTATTAAATAATACGAAATTTTAACTAACCACCTCTTCTACTTAGTTACATCTATAACCATTTTTTTTTTTGAAGGGAAAAGGTAGGGTAAGTCCCTACCTCACATGATATATATAAAAGCAAGATATAGAGTTTGGTTACAAGAGCAGACCATGTAGCCTCAGCCTAGCACTAAGACCCTGGTCTGAAAGTACACACCGGCCGTCTACACCCGGCCCAAAAAGTCTTAACCAAAACAACAAAAACAACTAGTTATAGAAACCCACGCAGGGGTTGGAAGAAACTTCATTAATCAGCCATATAGTTTACCAAGAGCAGCTACCCTCCTCACTTGCTGACTGGTCAGCCTGCCCCATTGTCCCATGTAGCAACAGTTCAAGTGCATTTGCATCCGTTAATTCTTGCTCAATCTTCAGGCGCTTCTTTTCGCTGCCGATCCCATCTAGCCAAGATTTAAACCAAAAAATTGCATTAGAAATAATCTGGCGAGAGGAAGAGAGCTTTGCAGAGAAAGTAGAGTCATTTCTAGCAATCCAGATACTCCAGCATATAGCAATAGATAAGAGATGCCAAGTGTGGTTGTGCGGCGGGTTACCGAGGCACCATGATGCAAAACAATCAAAAACAGTCGTGGGCAGTGTATGTATGTGAAAAATTGCAGTGAAGAAGTGCCAGGTCTCTAATGCTACTGGGCAAGAGAAGAAGATGTGGTAGGTCGACTCAACAGGAAATGCGCAAGATGCGCATTTCGTGTCGCCCGACCACCCTTTGTGGCTCATGAACTCCTTGGAGTTGATTCGGCCCAGACTCAGTTGCCATAGGAATACTTTGCACTTCAGTGGCGCCGATGATGTCCAAATAGCCTTGAAGAAAGGTGATCGCATGCCAGAGAAGATGAAGAATTTGTAAGCTGACTGTACCGAGTAAGCTCCTGTGGGTGTTAGACGCCACTTTGGGGCATCCCTGTCCTGAGAGGGGCAAAAATCTGCAAGTGCTAGGAGGAGGCTTTGCTTCTCAGTTTGGAGAGCTTGCGAGGTGGTGCGGTTGAGACTTGGGTGCCAATTCCAGATCCCCTGAATCCAAGAGCCCTGTGATGAAGCCGTAGCATTGATATTCCATGCTGCTGCAGTGAGCGTGGGGTATAAGGTGGTTATGCTATGCTCATTAAGCCATCGGGATTGCCAAAAGGCGATCCTCTCTCCATTTCCAAGCTGCCAATGGACATTTATAAGGAACTGATGCTGCAAGTGGAAAATGCCTTTCCAGAAATGTGACGCCGATACTGGACAAACGAAGGATTGTGAAGAACTTTTATAGTACAAGTCTTGGAGAGTTTGGCTGACAAGAGAGTCTGATGAGTAGATATTCCACCACCATTTCATCAGCAAGGCTTCGTTGAAAACTTTTAGCTCCAAGACTCCAAGTCCTCCCTGTTCTTTAGGCTGACAGACAGTGCTCCAATTTGCACAGGCAAGGCCCCTCGAGTCTTTGTCCTCCCCGCACCAAAAGAATCTGCTACGTATCTGATCAATGCGCTTAATGACCCATTTCGGAAGGCGAAAGAAAGATGCAAAGTATACTGGTAGGGCGCTAAGAACTGCATTGATGAGGACTAGCCGCCCTCCTTTAGAAAGCATTTTACCTTTCCATACCGATAAGCGCCTTTCAATTTTGATGATGAGTGGCTGCCAATGTCGCTTGTTCAACTTGCTTTTGGAAAGAGGCATGCCAAGATAATTTAGAGGGAGACATTCCTCCTTGCAGCCAAGGATGGTGGAGAAGGCATGTAGCTTGGCCTTAGAGCGGCCAAAATAAACCACAGCAGATTTGGAAAAGTTAATTGCTAAGCCAGAGGTGTTTGCAAAGAGCTGGAGGGCAATCTTGAGGTTCAGAATCTCTTGCTCATCTCCCTTACAAAAGATCAATGTATCATCGGCAAATTGGAGCACCGAAAGTTGGGATAAAAGACCTCTGATCGGCAGCGGAGAGAAAGTGCCGTTACTTCTTCCTAGCTGCAGCATTTTGGCCAAGACATCTACCACCAGAATGAAGAGCATCGGAGATAAGGGGTCGCCCTGTTTAAGTCCACGTTTGGAATTGATTTGTCTGCCTTTCTCTCCATTAATGATGATGAAGGATTTGGCTGTAGTAAGAGTCATCTCTATCCATTTGCACCACTTCGGCCCAAAACCCCTAGCTTTAAGCAATTGAAGTAGGAAATCCCAACTCACAGTATCGAATGCTTTAGTGAAATCAATTTTAAAGAGTAAGGTGTCAGAATTACCCCTGCTGCAGAGATTAATAGCCTCATGTGCTACAAGGAAGCAGTCTACAGTCGACTTGCCTTTCAAAAAAGCACTTTGGGAAGAAGACACCAGAGAGTGAAGGAGAGGGCTAAGCCTGTTGGCAAGTATCTTTGTGAAGATCTTCAGGGAGCAATTGAGGAGGCTGATGGGCCTATAGTCAGTCACTAGGTTTGCGCCATCACATTTGGGAATGAGGATGATATCGGAGTAATTGAGGCGCCCAATATCCGTATCACCGCTATGGACTGACTGTATCATATTGAGCAAATCCTCCTTGATTGTGTCCCAACAGTTATGATAGAAGCTCATAGAGAAGCCGTCAGGGCCCGGTGCTTTATCACTACTCATGTCAAAAACTGCCTTTCGCAGCTCTTCAATAGAAACAGGTTCCTCAAGATGGTGCAGGCTAACCTCATTCGTGGGGTAGAGGGAAGGCCAGTCAATGCTGAAGTCGGAGATGGTGGCAGATCCACATATAGCTTGAAAGTGTGACTCAAAAGCTGTTCTGATGTCTGCAGGGTTGGTTGTGGAGGATTGATCAATGCAGAGACTGTGAATGTAATTTCTCCTTCGTCGACCATTTGCAATGGAGTGAAAAAATTTGGAATTTGCATCGCCCTCTTTGATCCACTGCACACGGGATCGCTGCCTCCAGTATACTGCCTCTTCCTTGATCAGGCTCTGAAGTTCAGACTGAGTGGTTTTGAGGGAGGGGGGGGGGAGAAGGCAGGGACTCAGCCTCAATCTCAAGCTTGAGGAGGAGTTCTTGAAGTTGCTTCTTCCTTGCAGGAATAGAGCCCATGGTGTCTGATTGCCACTTCCGTATGCGTCTTCTGAGTAGGCCTAGTTTGGCCGAGAATACATCAACTGGGTTACCCTGGCAGTGGAAATGGCGCCACCAATTGTTTACTTCTGTTGTAAAAGAAGGTTGCAACAGCCATGACTTTTCAAATCTGAAACGGGAGGCACGGTGATGGAGTGCCAAAGTGTCGAGGATGATGGGGCAATGATCGGATGAAAACCTTGGAAGAGAGGATTGGATACAGTCAGGATAATGCCTATCCCACGCGGCAGAGATGAGGAATCTGTCAAGCCTAGCCATGATGGGAGTATCACGCTGATTTGTCCAAGTGTATTTCCTTCCTGCCAGTGGAAGATCAATCAGTGCAAGATCTTGGATAACTTCACGGAAGCATTTCATGTCTCTAGAAGAGCCTCGACCACTAGATCTCTCTGAATCAGAAATAGTAACATTAAAGTCGCCACATAGGATCCATGCATCATGGAGAGATGGTCGCCTTTGCTTGATTTCGTGAAAGCATAACTCCCTGTCATCGAGCTCAAACGGTGCATAGACAGATGTAATGGACCATATCTCATCGGAGCATCTGCTTTTGAAAGAGGCTGAGATGGAGAAAATATCACAAGTAGAGTAGGTGCATTCGAGGAGGTTGTCATTCCAGCCTAACAGGATGCCGCCACAGTGCCGGATGGAATCAAGTTGAATCCACTTGGTAATGATAGTGCCACCTACTGAAGAAAGTTTGTTGGGAGTTGGCTTACACAACTTCGTCTCTTGCAAGCATACTACTTGGGGGGAACAGCTGCGAATACCTTCTTTGATAAAGGAGCATTTTGTAGGGTTGCCCAAACCTCTGACATTCCAGCTTACTATCTTCATGAGTGAAATAATTAAACAGCACAAATAAAACTAAAGATTAAGTCCCGAAGCACATAGGCTTCTCTCCTAAACTTGGACAGAGGGTCCTTGCTGATCAGTGTGAACAGCGAGGGCCTTCTGAGCATTCGTGATGTTGTGCACCGAGTGTGGCCCCTTAGCCTCCACTCCTATCGATTCAGCTACCTCTAAAATGTCTTCACTAGAAAGTAAAGCAAAAGGGCTTTGATGCAAATTTGTAACCGAGGCAGCTGAAGAAGCTGTACCTGAGGCCTTCTTCTTTATGGTTGAGGAGAGGTGTTTCATGAATGGCCTAGAACATTGTAGCTTGGATACTGATCTGGCTCGCTTCTGGCGCTTTGAAGGCCCGGCAGAGAAGCCAGGAGGCAGGGCAGAGGACGAGTTGGAGGCTTGCTTGTGAGGTTTTTGCATGAGAGATCTAGTGCGAAAGCTTGTATTGCCCAAGGTAGATGTGCCGGCACGGAAAAGCCCTTGAAAGTTACCATGCAGCTTATCAGACTCTGCTTGGGACTGGATAGGGGATGAGTCTTTAACAGCGGGAGCAATATCATCAACAGTAAGCTTGATCTTGGAGTATAAGGACAGGGGTAGCAAGACTTTGCTGCCATTCCAAAGAAGCTCACGGACTTCTTCACAAGACTCTTCATGTACTGAAGGAGATTTGTTGTCCGGTACAAACGGTTGGATTGGGGGGGCCTGCTTGTTGTTGCTATCAGATGATTCGTTGAGGGGGATAAACATAGTAGCTGATTTGTTGGGATCAGGGATCAAAGGGGGGACCTTCGGTGATTGTGGGGTCGGATTTTGGGGGATTTGTGCATGCATGCAGCTCGCCAAAGGGGGAGATAATTGAGGAGCTAACTTTGGGAATAATTCAAAAGTTCCGCCAACTGGCTTAACCGTCCCCGAATTTTGCGCTTCCGAGACTGCAGGGGTTTGCTGACCTGGCACCGGTGAATGCGGCGCGTTGGAGGGGCCTCCCACCTCCATCACCCTAGCGCTTTCCGGTGCCTTCGGGCGCCAGAAGCTGGCCGATGTACCGGAGGACCTCGCTGTAGCAAAAAGTTGAACTTTCCCGCTATGGACATCATCAACTGCAATTGGATCACCAACGAGCAGGATCGGCACCTCGTGAGTGATACGCTCAAGGTTCCAAGGGACAGTGAACCGGATGCGGAGGGACTTGGGAATGAGCGTTATGTCCACCACCTCGATAAGGACGAGGGCCTGGTCTCTGGTTCTGGCTTCGAGCATTTCTTTGCTCAAAGTAACCAACTTTGCGAAAGGCGAGATAAGCTTCTCCATTGATTCCTGGTTCCAATAGTAGAAGGGCAAGAGTGGGAGGTTGATCCAGACAAAGGATGGCTTAGGCCTGAGTTTTGCTCCGAACTCCATAGACCATGGGGAGAACGCAGCGGTGAAGCCAGAGAAACTGAAGACTCCGTCCGCTATCGCACTCTCCGCTTCAGTGGCTGTTGGGAACTGGACATGGTAGATACCCTCGCTCACACGTTGCAGCGTCCACCATCGTCTGGATCTACCCCATGCAAAGTTGAAGGCACTCTCCAGTTCCTTGGTGAGAGGGATGCGGCGGGGGTTGATGAGATGGAGAAATGCACTGGCATGCAGGGCAGGCAGAGCCTGGGCTATGGCGGTATTGTAGGGCAGATCAATCTCCATGGACTCAACTCTGTTGTTAATGGGGCAGTCTCTGACCTTGTGGCCGAATTTCTTGCAATTAAAACAGTGGAAGCCGTAGATGCGACATTCCCTAGTGGTGTGGTCGCCGGCACCGCATTTGAAACAGCGTCTCTCCATTTTCTTTGAGGGATTAGGGTTGGTGGTGGAATGTTTTTTGTGAAGAGAGTGGGGTTTTGGGGAAGGTTGGAAGACGGGCCTAGGGTGAAGAGAGGAGTTATTGCCTGGGTGGATGATGGGACGGGTTGGAGTGACGGCTGTGGGGTGCGGAATTCGAAGAGGCAACTGCAGATGGTCATGATGGCGGTAGGGTGGTGGTTGGCGAAGCACCTGAGCGTAAGATTTGCTCAGATCCCTAGGGAAGAAGGCAGTCTCTCTCCTCACCCCTCTCTCCATTGTCCCTGCATACATTTTGTTGTTTTCCTCTTTAATCTACATCTATAACCATTTGTTTATATAAAGTCTAAGTTCTTTATTAACTAATATATTAGATCATTTTGATTCAAGTAGAGAGCACCACATGTTATATATCAATATTAATAAATATAAAGTAAAGTTAATGAATTGACCTCTTGGAAACAGATTACATCTTGTTTGTGGAAGACAACTTCGTCACAAATTGCATTCATTCGAATCTCCCAAGACAAGTAGTAGTCTTCACGTGCCGAATCTATGAAATTATCAGACAAAATATTATAGGAAAGTACCATGATCGAGTCTTCTTCCCTCCATGTGTTTGCTACATTATGCATCCCTCTCAAATAAGGTTGAGGAGTAACTAGCATCTTTGATTGCACAAGAGTGGAGCATATAACTGAACACCTTCTGTGTAATTGTGCCCCATTATGATCCAATCCATTAGCCATGACTTGAAATGAAATGCTAAGAACAACATCAATATCTCGTATCGCATAAAATTCTTTATTGCCGCGAAATTCCTATTTATATTTTGTACTTGAACAGGGCCGGCCCCACCCGTGAAGCGGGTGAGGCGGCCGTCTCAGGCCCCCGACGTTTTCGCAATTTCAGCGGCCCCAAATTTTTAATTCGCTTGTGAATATAGGCACGTATTTTGCGTGTAAAAGAAAAATACTATTATTAGGGGCCCCAAAATTAACTATTTGAGCCTTTATTTTTATTTTTTTTGAAGATTATTTGGGTTTATACTGGAAGACTTGAATTGAATTTGAGACTTTAAATTTGAGTGATTTAAAACAAATTTATATATTTTGCATATTTTGCTTTTAACAATGTGCAATTTTTTTTATACATTTTATTTTATTTTATTTTATTTTATTTTATTTCTGTATATGGGGAGCCCCATTTCGAGATTTCGCCTCGGGCCCGGGAAGTCACGGCCAACCCTGACTTGAACCCCTGGCCTGCCTATACAAGTACAATATAATTATAACAATGTAGAAATGGTGCATGTGAGATTATCTGAATTCCGAGATTAAACAAAACTAATTAAAAAAATTTATTACGTACCATAGATATTTATATTCTACATTTTGAGGTGATGGCTCCAAAATGATCTATGGCTCATAGCGTCGATCTTCTACTAAATAAAAGCACCCAAATCCACAAATCATTGACACCGTCATCTGAAAATCAACAGTTATATGCTCAGATCATTCTACATTCAAAGAAGGAGACGATGAAGATGATGTGAAGAGATATATCAATACCACAAAAAAACTGTAAAAGAAATCAAAATTAATTAATAAATAAATAAACTCTCTGAAAAATAAGAAAAACAGACTTGCACTATATTAAGAGGGTTTCAACAGTTGTAGGAACAATTTTGAATCGTGAACCACTTCGTACGCACTTGTTAGCAAGTAGCTAAAGTAGTATCGGACCAAGTGTTGGACTCCAAACATGTTCAAGAGAGTTTTTGTACACTATATATATAGTTATTTTACCAAATGATTTCAATTAAGCATTTCTTTATTTTAAACGTATAAACACATGCTTTAGATGCAGTAGTAAATACTCATTAAAAAAATTTGGAGGTGAGGGACCTTAAATTGGAAAGAAAATAAAAGACAATATTTAAATCATATTTATATTTTTGCTGTCTTTCTTAAACTAGACTAAAATATTTATATTAAAAAACAAAAAACAAAAAACAAAAAATAAAAAAAAACAACGCATTTTCCCCAACTAGTTGATGTCAGCTAATGAAAGAAAAATGAAACAGATTATTAAATAATACGAAATTTTAACTAACCACCTCTTCTACTAAGTTACATCTATAACCATTTGTTTATATAAAGTCTAAATTCTTTATTAACTAATATATTAGATCATTTTGATTCAAGTAGAGAGCACCACATGTTATATATCAATATTAATAAATATAAAGTAAAGTTAATGAATTGACCTCTTGGAAACTGATTACATCTGGTTTGTGGAAGACAACTTCGTCACAAATTGCCTTCATTCGAATCTCCCAAGACAAGTAGTAGTCTTCACGTGCCGAATCTATGAAATTATCAGACAAAATATTATTGGAAAGTACCACGATCGAGTCTTCTTCCCTCCATGTGTTTGCTACATTATGCATCCCTCTCAAATAAGGTTGAGGAGTATCTAGCATCTTCGATTGCACAAGAGTGGAGCATATAACTGAACACATTCTGTGTAATTGTGTCCCATTATGATCCAATCCATTAGCCTTGACTTGAAATGAAATGCTAAGACCAACATCAATATCTCGTATCGCATAAAATTCTTTATTGCCGCAAAATTCCTATTTATATTTTGTACTTGAACCAGGGCCGGTCCCACCCGTGAAGCGGGTGAGGCGGCTGCCTCAGGCCCCCGACGTTTTTGCAATTTTAGCGGCCCCAAATTTTTAATTCGCTTGTAAATATAGGCACGTATTTTGTGTGTAAAAGAAAAATACTATTATTAGGGGACCCAAAAATTAACTATTTGAGCCATTTTATCAATTATTTTGAAGATTATTTGGGTTTATACTGGAAGACTTGAATTGAATTTGAGACTTTAAATTCGTGTGATTTAAAACAAATTTATATATTTTGCATATTTTGCTTTTAACAATGTGCAATTTTTTTGTATACATTTTATTTTATTTTATTTTATTTTATTTTACTTTATTTTATTTATGTGTATGGGGAGCCTCATTTCGGGAGTTCGCCTCGCGCCCGCGGGAAGTCACGGCCAGCCCTGACTTGAACCCCTGGCCTGCCTATACAAGTACAATACAATTATAACAATGTAGAAATGGTGCATGTGAGATTATCTGAATTCCGAGATTAAACAAAACTAATTAAAAAAATTAATTACGTACCATAGATATTTATATTCTACATTTCGGGGTGATTGCTCCAAAATGATCTATGGCTCATAGCGTCGATCTTCTGCTAAATAAAAGCACCCAAATCCACAAATCATTGACACCGGCATCTGAAAATCAACAGTTATATGCTCAGATCATTCTACATTCAAATAAGGAGACGATGAAGATGATGTGAAGAGATATAACAATACCACAAAAAAACTGTGAAAGAAATCAAAATTAATTAATAAATAAATAAACTCTCTGAAAAATAAGACAAACAGATTTGCACTATATTAAGAGGGTTTCAACAGTTGTAGGAACAATTTTGAATCGTGAACCACTTCGTACGCACATGTTAGCAAGTGGCTAAAGTAGTATCGGACTAAGTGTTGGACTCCAAACATGTTTAAGAGAGTTTTTGTACACTATATATATAGTTATTTCACCAAATGATTTTAATTAAGCATTTCTTTATTTTAAACGTATAAACACATGCTTTAGATGCAATAGTAAATACTCATTAAAAAAATTTGGGGGTGGGGACCTTAAATTGGAAAGAAAATAAAAGACAATATTTAAATCATATTTATATTTTTGCTGTCTTTCTTTATCTAGACTAAAATATTTATATTAAAAAACAAAAACCAAAAACAAAAAACAAAAAACAAAAAACAAAAAACAAAAAAAAACAATGCATTTTCCCCAACTAGTTGATGTACGCTAATGAAAGAAAAAAAAACAGTTTACTAAATAATACAAAATTTTAACTAACCACCTCTTCTACTTAGTTACATCTATAACCATTTGTTTATATAAAGTCTAAATTCTTTATTAACTAATATATTAGATCATTTTGATTCAAGTAGAGAGCACCACATGTTATATATCAATATTAATAAATATAAAGTAAAGTTAATGAATTGACCTCTTGGAAACAGATTACATCTGGTTTGTGGAAGACAACTTCGTCACAAATTGCCTTCATTCGAATCTCCCAAGACAAGTAGTAGTCTTAACGTGCTGAATCTATGAAATTATCAGACAAAATATTATAGGAAAGTACCATGATCGAGTCTTCTTCCCTCCATGTGTTTGCTACATTATGCATCCCTCTCAAATAAGATTGAGGAGTAACTAGCATCTTCGATTGCACAAGAGTGGAGCATATAACTGAACACCTTCTGTGTAATTGTGCCCCATTATGATCCAATCCATTAGCCTTGACTTGAAATGAAATGCTAAGACCAACATCAGTATCTCATATCGCATAAAATTCTTTATTGCCGCGAAATTCCTATTTATATTTTGTACTTGAACCAGGGCCGGCCCCACCCATGAAGCGGGTGCGGCGGCCGCCTCAGGCCCCCGACGTTTTCGCAATTTTAGCGGTTCCAAATTTTTAATTCGCTTGTAAGGCAAGTATTTTGCGTGTAAAAGAAAAATACTATTATTAGGGGCCCCAAAATTAACTATTTGAGCCTTTATTTTTATTTTTTTGAAGATTATTTGGGTTTATACTGGAAGACTTGAATTGAATTTGAGACTTTAAATTTGAGTGATTTAAAATAAATTTATATATTTTGCATATTATGCTTTTAACAATGTGCAATTTTTTTGTATACATTTTATTTTAGTTTATTTTATTTTATTTTATTTTATTTTATTGTATTTTATTTTATTTATTTTACTTTATTTTATTTCTGTGTATGGGAGCCTCATTTCGGGAGTTCGCCTCGCGCCCCCGGGAAGTCACGGCCAGCCCTGACTTGAACCCCTGGCCTACCTATACAAGTACAATACAATTATAACAATGTAGAAATGGTGTATGTGAGATTATCTGAATTCCGAGATTAACAAAACTAATTAAAAAAATTAATTACGTACCATAGATATTTATATTCTACATTTCGGAGTGATGGCTCCAAAATGATCTATGGCTCATAGCGTCGATCTTCTACTAAATAAAAGCATCCAAATCCACAAATCATTGACACCGTCATCTGAAAATCAACAGTTATATGCTCAGATCATTCTACATTCAAAGAAGGAGACGATGAAGATGATGTGAAGAGATATATCAATACCACAAAAAAACTGTGAAAGAAATCAAAATTAATTAATAAATAAATAAACACTCTGAAAAATAAGACAAACAGACTTGCACTATATTAAGAGGGTTTCAATAGTTGTAGGAACAATTTTGAATCGTGAACCACTTCGTACGCACTTGTTAGCAAGTAGCTAAAGTAGTATCGGACCGAGTGTTGGACTCCAAACATGTTTAAGAGTGTTTTTGTACACTATATATATATAGTTATTTCACCAAATGATTTTAATTAAGCATTTCTTTATTTTAAACGTATAAACACATGCTTTAGATGCAATAGTAAATACTCATTAAAAAATTTTGGGGGTGGGAACCTTAAATTGGAAAGAAAATAAAAGACAATATTTAAATCATATTTATATTTTTGCTGTCTTTCTTAAACTAGACTAAAATATTTATATTAAAAAACAAATAACAAATAACCAAAAACAAAAAACAAAAAAAAAAACAACGCATTTTCCCCAACTAGTTGATGTCAGCTAATGAAAGAAAAATAAAACAGTTTATTAAATAATACGAAATTTTAATTAACCACCTCTTCTACTTAGTTACATCTATAACCATTTGTTTATATAAAGTCTATATTCTTCATTAACTAATATATAAGATCATTTTGATTCAAGTAGAGAGCACCACATGTTATATATCAATATTAATAAATATAAAGTAAAGTTAATGAATTGACCTCTTGGAAACAGATTACATCTGGTTTGTGGAAGACAACTTCGTCACAAATTGCCTTCATTCGAATCTCCCAAGACAAGTAGTAGTCTTCATGTGCCGAATCTATGAAATTATCAGACAAAATATTATAGGAAAGTACCATGATCGAGTCTTCCTCCCTCCATGTGTTTGCTACATTATTCATCCCTCTCAAATAAGGTTGAGGAGTAACTAGCATCTTATATTGCACAAGAGTGGAGCATATAACTGAACACCTTCTGTGTAATTGTGCCCCATTATGATCCAATCCATTAGCCTTGACTTGAAATGAAATGCTAAGACCAACATCAATATCTCGTATCGCATAAAATTCTTTATTGCCGCGAAATTCCTATTTATATTTTGTACTTGAACCAGGGTCGGCCCCAACCGTGAAGCGGGTGAGGCGGCCGCCTTAGGCCCCCGACGTTTTCGCAAATTTAGGGGCCCCAAATTTTTAATTCGCTTGTAAATATAGGCACGTATTTTGCGTGTAAAAAAAATACTGTTATTAGGGCGCCCCAAAATTAACTATTTGAGTCTTTTTTTTTTTTGAAGATTATTTGGATTTATACTGGAAGTCTTGAATTGAATTTGAGACTTTAAATTTGAGTGATTTAAAACAAATTTATATATTTTGCATATTTTGCTTTTAACAATGTGCAATTTTTTTGTATACATTTTATTTTATTTTATTTTATTTTATTTTATTTTATTTTACTTTATTTTATTTCTGTGTATGGGGAGCCCCATTTCGGGAGTTCGCCTCGGGCCCCCGGGAAGTCACGGCCAGCCCTGACTTGAACCCCTGGCCTGCCTACACAAGTACAATACAATTATAACAATGTAGAAATGGTGCATGTGAGATTATCTGAATTCCGAGATTAAACAAAACTAATTAAAAAATTAATCACGTACCAGAGATATTTATATTCTACATTTCGGGGTGATAGCTCCAAAATGATCTATGGCTTATAGCTTCGATCTTCTACTAAATAAAAGCACCTAAATCCACAAATCATTGACACCGTCATCTGAAAATCAACAATTATATTCTCAGATCATTCAACATTCAAAGAAGGAGACGATGAAGATGATGTGAAGAGATATATCAATACCACAAAAAAACTGTGAAAGAAATCAAAATTAATTAATAAATAAATGAACTCTCTGAAAAATAAGACAAACAGACTTGCACTATATTAAGAGGGTTTCAACAGTTGTAGGAACAATTTTGAATCGTGAACCACTTCGTACGCACTTGTTAGCAAGTAGCTAAAGTAGTATCGGACCAAGTGTTGGACTCCAGACATGTTTAAGAGAGTTTTTGTACACTATATGTATAGTTATTTCACCAAATGATTTTAATTAAGCATTTCTTTATTTTAAACGTATAAACACATGCTTTAGATGCAATAGTAAATACTCATTAAAAAAAATTGGGGGTGGGGGACCTTAAATTGGAAAGAAAATAAAAGACAATATTTAAATCATATTTATATTTTTGCTGTCTTTCTTAAACTAGACTAAAATATTTAAAAAACAAAAAACAAAAAACAAAAAACAAAAAACAAAAAACAAAAAAAAAAACAAAACAAAAAAAAACAACGCATTTTCCCCAACTAGTTGATGTACGCTAATGAAAGAAAAATAAAGCAGTTTATTAAATAATACGAAATTTTAACTAACCACCTCTTCTACTTAGTTACATCTACAACCATCTGCTTATATAAAGTCTAAGTTCTTTATTAACTAATATATTAGATCATTTTGATTCAAGTAGAGAGCACCACATGTTATATATCAATATTAATAAATATAAAGTAAAGTTAATGAATTGACCTCTTGGAAACAGATTACATCTGGTTTGTGGAAGACAACTTCGTCACAAATTGCATTCAAATCTCCCAAGACAAGTAGTAGTCTTCACGTGCCGAATCTATGAAATTATCAGACAAAATATTATAGGAAAGTACCATGATCGAGTCTTCTTCCCTCCATGTGTTTGCTACATTATGCATCCCTCTCAAATAAGCTTGAGGAGTAACTAGCATCTTTGATTGCACAAGAGTGGAGCATATAACTGAACACCTTCTGTGTAATTGTGCCCCATTATGATCCAATCCATTAGCCATGACTTGAAATGAAATGCTAAGAACAACATCAATATCTCGTATCGCATAAAATTCTTTATTACCGCGAAATTCCTATTTATATTTTGTACTTGAACAGGGCCGGCCCCACCCGTGAAGCGGGTGAGGCGGCCGTCTCAGGCCCCCGACGTTTTCGCAATTTTAGCGGCCCCAAATTTTTAATTCGCTTGTGAATATAGGCACGTATTTTGCGTGTAAAAGAAAAATACTATTATTAGGGGCCCCAAAATTAACTATTTGAGCCTTTATTTTTATTTTTTTGAAGATTATTTGGGTTTATACTGGAAGACTTGAATTGAATTTGAGACTTTAAATTTGAGTGATTTAAAACAAATTTATATATTTTGCATATTTTGCTTTTAACAATGTGCAATTTTTTTGTATACATTTTATTTTATTTTATTTTATTTTATTTTATTTTATTTTATTTTATTTCTGTGTATGGGGAGCCCCATATCGGGAGTTCGCCTCGGGCCCCCGGGAAGTCACGGCCAGCCCTGATGTCATGCCCCGCTTCCCAAAAATATGGAATACGAGCACATGACGAAGCCCAGTGAATGATTTTTACATCATCCATAAGCTGTAGGATCGACTCAGCATCATAACAAGAATATAACCTGATTTATATGTAACCAAGCATGCATGAATAATTATTTAAGCAACAGAAACAATTTAAATAAATGATAATATTCAAATAGTTTCCATGTCTGGATCAAGTGTAAACTCGGAAACAAGTCTTAAACAGCAGAAGAAATAAATACCTTAAGGAAAGCAACTATTTAAACAGGTCCTTGCTCCAAGCAAAACCTGAATTGTCTGCTCGCCAATTCTAGCAGGAACCTCGTCTCCAAAGTCTGCTTAATAATATAAACAGGGAAACAAACGGGAAACAAGAGAAAATGCCCTTAGTGCAAGCTAGGGCCACAAATAGTGAAAACAAGTACAAGTAAGGGAAACAAGAATTGGAATTCAAAATGTAACAGAGTTATAAGAAGTCGTGGACAAATTCAAGGACTAGCTAGCAAGGGGGAACATCTCAAATACTAGGTTGGATAACAACTGCTAGTGGTCAAACACATGTCAGGTGCACCTATAGGGTTATTTAATATCAAGCGCCAAATCTCAAGTCTAGTGTCATGTGTTATTTAAATGTCAGGTCTCAAATGTCAAGTTGTCAAGTTCAAGTATCAAGTTGTCTAGTTCAAGTTATCAAGCTCAAGTCTAGTTCAAGTTATCAAGTTCATGTCTAGTGGTGATTACTATCTAGGTAGCACGACATGCATCCATATTTTTACTACATGGTTGCTACAGTCAAATCAGTTACGTTTAGACCTAGTAATGGATTTTATAGGGCGGCGTACTCAGGTATCAAGTATCAAGCAAGCCATGGTTCATGAATCAGAAAATAAATAACAAGTTCACGAAGCAAGTTCGTGAATCCACAAGCAAGTTCAAGAACCGCTCAATGGGTTCAAGAATCAAACAAGTTCATGAGCCAAGTAACTGACTCCATGAATCGAACAAGATACAACAAGTTCATGAACCAAGTATTTGGGAAACACGGGCCTCCTTCCGAGTACACTTACCTATATTGTCCACTCTATAATCTTTCCCAAAACCCCGGCTTGTTACTTTTATTAATTCTTATCAAGCAAGCATACATATGTAAATGTTGTGATTTAATTCTAGGAAAAATTGGGGATGTCCTATATGGTGTCCAGCAGCAACATATAAAATTTCGTGTCAAACGCTCGCTGTTTGCACAGCTAAAATAATTTGCAAGGTAAATGTATACAGCAGTTTTGCAAAACTGCGTCTACTGACACAGCTGCAGTATAACTACCATAACTCCTAGACCGTAACTCCAAATTCAAAAATTCTGGAGTCTATCAATATCTACACATCCAGATCTACAATTTCTATTCAGGGCTCGTGGCCTAGATTCAAATGATAAATGGGTCGAAATCGCAAAAGAATATTTCAGACAGCAACACGTAGAATTAACTTGCTAGTGTAGATTTTATGGAAAAATGTCATTTGACCTCTAAGTTATTATGTGGCATAAATACATGATAATGGAGGTCAAAAACAGCAAATAATAAATATTTTTCAAGTTATTGGGTTGCAAGTTCGTCAAAAATTAAATGTGACATGTATCTACAAGTTTAGGGACTCCTAAATTCATATGTCTATATTTTCATGTGTCCAAGGGTAAAAGAGTCCAATAATTATAAATTAAATACAAGGAAATTTTGTGACTCTTAGATTTGTCAATTTGGAGGTTCAATATTGATCCACAACGATATTTCAAAGAGGAGTCACAATCTAATTATTTGTAGTATTTCAAGGGTGCTTGTACTAGAACAATAAAATGTACAAGGATACTTGCCTAGTTTGACGATGACTAGATTCACTGCTGAAGAAAGTTGGATCGAAAAACCCCGGAAGGAGTCCTCCAAAAGCACGTGTGAAGCACGTGCGAAGATCGACCGCAGATCGAGTTTTTCCCCCGCACCAGATCGCTCCAAACAGCGAACAGCACTTCTGGATTCGCTGCGCCAAAACAGCAGAACACCGAAACCCACCAATCGGATCGCTCCAATGCAGCGGATTCGGCCAGAACACGGAACAGCGGTGATGGATTTGCTGTGGGTGAAACAGGGTACGGTGATCAGATCGCACGGATCTTGAAGAGATCCAAGGGCCGAGATTGGATCCCGCCAATCCCGCTCTTCTCCTTCGTTCTCTTCTTCGATGAACTGAGCGCGAGGGAGAGGGAAAGCGACGACGCTGGGTCTCCGACGTGGCGACACGACGGCCGTGACTGGTCGGGAACGTGACGCAGTGCGAGGTCGTCGGCGATGACGGGGCGGCGTGCGTCAATCTCGAGGGCGGCTCTATTTGGGTTCAAGGAACAGGGGAACGATCGGAGGAGTGGGTTTGGGGTGTTGGCGACGACATTGGTGGTGAGGTATTGGGTGTGGCGAGGCGGGGAGGGGCTGACGAGGCGATGGGGGCGGTGACAGGTGATGGGTTGCGAGGTTGGGTGGATGAAGACGATGGGTTTTTCGAAGTTTGGGAAATGGCGGAGGAGGTGTTTCTGTGGTGGATGGCGAAGGCAATGAAGGGTGGTAGAAACGAACGGAGAGGGAAATGGGTCGAAGAGGCGGGCGGAAGTGGGTTCTGGCGTGGAGAAGAGCGGAGGAAGGAGAAGGTGAGAGCGGCGGGGGGGTTAGGTCAGAACAGTAGGGGTAGGGGTTAGGGTTAGGGTTAGGTTTAAATAGTATGGTTTCAGGTTCGTGGGTTTTAGGTATCCGTTTCCAAAAGAGCCCAACAGGAGAAATGCTCAAAATGCAATAAAATGGGGATTAGAGAGATACATGAGAAGAATTGGTCATTTCTTCATGAGAACGACACAAATAGCATACAACTGAATTTGATAAAAGAAACCCAAAAATTGAGTCGAGACAGAAAAATGATTTTATTCAGTCTAAAACAAAATACAGGATCTCAATATAGACGAAAGAGTACAATGTGGCGAAATACAGTATAAAATATAAGTACGGGGAAACAGGAGTTACGCCTGACTTGGAACCCCTGGCCTGCCTATACAAGTACAATACAATTATAACAATGTTGAAATGGTGCATGTGAGATTATCTGAATTCCGAGATTAAACAAAACTAATTAAAAAAATTAATTACGTACCATAGATATTTATATTCTACATTTCGGGGTGATTGCTCCAA
Organism: Hemerocallis citrina; assembly: GCA_017893485.1. Classification (NCBI taxonomy): domain Eukaryota; kingdom Viridiplantae; phylum Streptophyta; class Magnoliopsida; order Asparagales; family Asphodelaceae; genus Hemerocallis; species Hemerocallis citrina. The sequence continues at coordinate 166,375,288 of CM030367.1, forward strand.
AATGATCTATGGCTCATAGCGTCGATCTTCTGCTAAATAAAAGCACCCAAATCCACAAATCATTGACACCGGCATCTGAAAATCAACAGTTATATGCTCAGATCATTCTACATTCAAATAAGGAGACGATGAAGATGATGTGAAGAGATATAACAATACCACAAAAAAACTGTGAAAGAAATCAAAATTAATTAATAAATAAATAAACTCTCTGAAAAATAAGACAAACAGACTTGCACTATATTAAGAGGGTTTCAACAGTTGTAGGAACAATTTTGAATCGTGAACCACTTCGTACGCACATGTTAGCAAGTGGCTAAAGTAGTATCGGACTAAGTGTTGGACTCCAAACATGTTTAAGAGAGTTTTTGTACACTATATATATAGTTATTTCACCAAATGATTTTAATTAAGCATTTCTTTATTTTAAACGTATAAACACATGCTTTAGATGCAATAGTAAATACTCATTAAAAAAATTTGGGGGTGGGGGACCTTAAATTGGAAAGAAAATAAAAGACAATATTTAAATCATATTTATATTTTTGCTGTCTTTCTTTATCTAGACTAAAATATTTATATTAAAAAACAAAAACCAAAAACCAAAAACAAAAAACAAAAAACAAAAAACAAAAAAAAAACAAAGCATTTTCCCCTACTAGTTGATGTACGCTAATGAAAGAAAAAAAAACAGTTTACTAAATAATACAAAATTTTAACTAACCACCTCTTCTACTTAGTTACATCTATAACCATTTGTTTATATAAAGTCTAAATTCTTTATTAACTAATATATTAGATCATTTTGATTCAAGTAGAGAGCACCACATGTTATATATCAATATTAATAAATATAAAGTAAAGTTAATGAATTGACCTCTTGGAAACAGATTACATCTGGTTTGTGGAAGACAACTTCGTCACAAATTGCCTTCATTCGAATCTCCCAAGACAAGTAGTAGTCTTAACGTGCTGAATCTATGAAATTATCAGACGAAATATTATAGGAAAGTACCATGATCGAGTCTTCTTCCCTCCATGTGTTTGCTACATTATGCATCCCTCTCAAATAAGGTTGAGGAGTAACTAGCATCTTCGATTGCACAAGAGTGGAGCATATAACTGAACACCTTCTGTGTAATTGTGCCCCATTATGATCCAATCCATTAGCCTTGACTTGAAATGAAATGCTAAGACCAACATCAATATCTCATATCGCATAAAATTCTTTATTGCCGCGAAATTCCTATTTATATTTTGTACTTGAACCAGGGCCGGCCCCACCCATGAAGCGGGTGCGGCGGCCTCCTCAGGCCCCCGACGTTTTCGCAATTTTAGCGGTTCCAAATTTTTAATTCGCTTGTAAGGCACGTATTTTGCGTGTAAAAGAAAAATACTATTATTAGGGGCCCCAAAATTAACTATTTGAGCCTTTATTTTTATTTTTTTGAAGATTATTTGGGTTTATACTGGAAGACTTGAATTGAATTTGAGACTTTAAATTTGAGTGATTTAAAATAAATTTATATATTTTGCATATTTTGCTTTTAACAATGTGCAATTTTTTTGTATACATTTTATTTTAGTTTATTTTATTTTATTTTATTTTATTTTATTTTATTTTATTGTATTTTATTTTATTTTACTTTATTTTATTTCTGTGTATGGGAGCCTCATTTCGGGAGTTCGCCTCGCGCCCCCGGGAAGTCACGGCCAGCCCTGACTTGAACCCCTGGCCTACCTATACAAGTACAATACAATTATAACAATGTAGAAATGGTGTATGTGAGATTATCTGAATTCCGAGATTAACAAAACTAATTAAAAAAATTAATTACGTACCATAGATATTTATATTCTACATTTCGGAGTGATGGCTCCAAAATGATCTATGGCTCATAGCGTCGATCTTCTACTAAATAAAAGCATCCAAATCCACAAATCATTGACACCGTCATCTGAAAATCAACAGTTATATGCTCAGATCATTCTACATTCAAAGAAGGAGACGATGAAGATGATGTGAAGAGATATATCAATACCACAAAAAAACTGTGAAAGAAATCAAAATTAATTAATAAATAAATAAACACTCTGAAAAATAAGACAAACAGACTTGCACTATATTAAGAGGGTTTCAATAGTTGTTGGAACAATTTTGAATCGTGAACCACTTCGTACGCACTTGTTAGCAAGTAGCTAAAGTAGTATCGGACCAAGTGTTGGACTCCAAACATGTTTAAGAGTGTTTTTGTACACTATATATATATAGTTATTTCACCAAATGATTTTAATTAAGCATTTCTTTATTTTAAACGTATAAACACATGCTTTAGATGCAATAGTAAATACTCATTAAAAAAATTTGGGGGTGGGAACCTTAAATTGGAAAGAAAATAAAAGACAATATTTAAATCATATTTATATTTTTGCTGTCTTTCTTAAACTAGACTAAAATATTTATATTAAAAAACAAATAACAAATAACCAAAAACAAAAAACAAAAAAAAAACAACGCATTTTCCCCAACTAGTTGATGTCAGCTAATGAAAGAAAAATAAAACAGTTTATTAAATAATACGAAATTTTAACTAACCACCTCTTCTACTTAGTTACATCTATAACCATTTGTTTATATAAAGTCTATATTCTTCATTAACTAATATATAAGATCATTTTGATTCAAGTAGAGAGCACCACATGTTATATATCAATATTAATAAATATAAAGTAAAGTTAATGAATTGACCTCTTGGAAACAGATTACATCTGGTTTGTGGAAGACAACTTCGTCACAAATTGCCTTCATTCGAATCTCCCAAGACAAGTAGTGGTCTTCACGTGCAGAATCTATGAAATTATCAGACAAAATATTATAGGAAAGAACCATGATCGAGTCTTCTTCCCTCCATGTGTTTGCTACATTATGCATCCCTCTCAAATAAGGTTGAGGAGTAACTAGCATCTTCGATTGCACAAGAGTGCAGCATATAACTGAACACCTTCTGTGTAATTGTGCCCATTATGATCCAATCCATTAGCCTTGACTTGAAATGAAATGCTAAGACCAACATCAATATCTCGTATCGCATAAAATTCTTTATTGCCGTGAAATTCCTATTTATATTTTGTACTTGAACCATGGCCGGCCCCACCCGTGAAGCGGGTGAGTCGGCCGCCTCAGGCCACCGACGTTTTCGCAATTTTAGCGGCCCCAAATTTTTAATTCGCTTGTAAATACAGGCATGTATTTTGCGTGTAAAAGAAAAATACTATTATTAGGCGCCCCAAAATTAACTATTTGAGCCTTTTTTTTTTTTGAAGATTATTTGGATTTATACTGGAAGTCTTGAATTGAATTTGAGACTTTAAATTTGAGTGATTTAAAACAAATTTATATATTTTGCATATTTTGCTTTTAACAATGTGCAATTTTTTTGTATACATTTTATTTTATTTTATTTTATTTTATTTTATTTTACTTTATTTTATTTCTGTGTATGGGGAGCCCCATTTCGGGAGTTCGCCTCGGGCCCCCGGGAAGTCACGGCCAGCCCTGACTTGAACCCCTGGCCTGCCTACACAAGTACAATACAATTATAACAATGTAGAAATGGTGCATGTGAGATTATCTGAATTCCGAGATTAAACAAAACTAATTAAAAAAATTAATCACGTACCAGAGATATTTATATTCTACATTTCGGGGTGATAGCTCCAAAATGATCTATGGCTCATAGCTTCGATCTTCTACTAAATAAAAGCACCTAAATCCACAAATCATTGACACCGTCATCTGAAAATCAACAATTATATGCTCAGATCATTCTACATTCAAAGAAAGAGACGATGAAGATGATGTGAAGAGATATATCAATACCACAAAAAACTGTGAAAGAAATCAAAATTAATTAATAAATAAATGAACTCTCTGAAAAATAAGACAAACAGACTTGCACTATATTAAGAGGGTTTCAACTGTTGTAGGAACAATTTTGAATCGTGAACCACTTCGTACGCACTTGTTAGCAAGTAGCTAAAGTAGTATCGGACCAAGTGTTGGACTCCAAACATGTTTAAGAGAGTTTTTGTACACTATATGTATAGTTATTTCACCAAATGATTTTAATTAAGCATTTCTTTATTTTAAACGTATAAACACATGCTTTAGATGCAATAGTAAATACTCAGTAAAAAAAATTGGGGGTGGGGACCTTAAATTGGAAAGAAAATAAAAGACAATATTTAAATCATATTTATATTTTTGCTGTCTTTCTTAAACTAGACTAAAATATTTATATTAAAAAACAAAAAACAAAAAACAAAAAACAAAAAACAAAAAACAAAAAAAAAACAACGCATTTTCCCCAACTAGTTGATGTCGGCTAATGAAAGAAAAATCAAACAGTTTATTAAATAATACGAAATTTTAACTAACCACCTCTTCTACTTAGTTACATCTACAACCATCTGCTTATATAAAGTCTAAATTCTTTATTAACTAATATATTAGATCATTTTGATTCAAGTAGAGAGCACCACATGTTATATATCAATATTAATAAATATAAAGTAAATTTAATGAATTGACCTCTTGGAAACATGTTACATCTGGTTTGTGGAAGACAACTTCGTCACAAATTGCCTTCATTCGAATCTCCCAAGAATTCGAATCTCCCAAGACAAGTAGTAGTCTTCACGTGCCGAATCTATGAAATTATCAGAGAAAATATTATAGGAAAGTACCATGATCGAGTCTTCTTCCCTCCATGTGTTTGCTACATTATGCATCCCTCTCAAATACGATTGAGGAGTAACTAGCATCTTCGATTGCACAAGAGTGGAGCATATAACTGAACACCTTCTGTGTAATTGTGCCCCATTATGATCCAATCTATTAGCCTTGACTTGAAATGAAATGCTAAGACCAACATCAATATCTCGTATCGCATAAAATTCTTTATTGCAGCGAAATTCCTATTTATATTTTGTACTTGAACCAGGGCCGTCCCCACCCGTGAAGCGGGTGAGGCGGCCGCCTCAGGCCCCCGACGTTTTCACAATTTTAGCGGCTCCAAATTTTTAATTCGCTTGTAAATTTAGGCACGTATTTTGCGTGTAAAAGAAAAATACTATTATTAGGGGCCCCAAAATTAACTATTTGAGCCGTTATTTTTATTTTTTTGAAGATTATTTGGGTTTATACTGGAAGACTTGAATTGAATTTGAGACTTTAAATTTGAGTGATTTAAAACAAATTTATATATTTTGCATATTTTGCTTTTAACAATGTGCAATTTTTTTGTATACATTTTATTTTATTTTATTTTATTTTATTTTATTTTATTTTATTTTATTTTATTTCTGTGTATGGGGAGCCCCATTTCGGGAGTTCGCCTCGGGCCCCCGGGAAGTCACGGCCAGCCCTGATGTCACGCCCCGCTTCCCAAAAATATGGAATACGAGCACGTGACGAAGCCCAGTGAATGATTTTTACATCATCCATAAGCTGTAGGATCGACTCAGCATCATAACAAGAATATAACCTGATTTATATGTAACCAAGCATGCATGAATAATTATTTAAGCAACAGAAACAATTTAAATAAATGATAATATTCAAATAGTTTCCATGTCTGGATCAAGTGTAAACTCGGAAACAAGTCTTAAACAGCAGAAGAAATAAATACCTTAAGGAAAGCAACTATTTAAACAGGTCCTTGCTCCAAGCAAAACCTGAATTGTCTGCTCGCCAATTCTAGCAGGAACCTCGTCTCCAAAGTCTGCTTAATAATATAAACAGGGAAACAAACGGGAAACAAGAGAAAATGCCCTTAGTGCAAGCTAGGGCCACAAATAGTGAAAACAAGTACAAGTAAGGGAAACAAGAATTGGAATTCAAAATGTAACAGAGTTATAAGAAGTAGTGGACAAATTCAAGGACTAGCTAGCAAGGGGGAACATCTCAAATACTAGGTTGGATAACAACTGCTAGTGGTCAAACACATGTCAGGTGCACCTATAGGGTTATTTAATATCAAGCGCCAAATCTCAAGTCTAGTGTCATGTGTTATTTAAATGTCAGGTCTCAAATGTCAAGTTGTCAAGTTCAAGTATCAAGTTGTCTAGTTCAAGTTATCAAGCTCAAGTCTAGTTCAAGTTATCAAGTTCATGTCTAGTGGTGATTACTATCTAGGTAGCACGACATGCATCCATATTTTTACTACATGGTTGCTACAGTCAAATCAGTTACGTTTAGACCTAGTAATGGATTTTATAGGGCGGCGTACTCAGATATCAAGTATCAAGCAAGCCATGGTTCATGAATCAGAAAATAAATAACAAGTTCACGAAGCAAGTTCGTGAATCCACAAGCAAGTTCAAGAACCGCTCAATGGGTTCAAGAATCAAACAAGTTCATGAGCCAAGTAACTGACTCCATGAATCGAACAAGATACAACAAGTTCATGAACCAAGTATTTGGGAAACACAGGCCTCCTTCCGAGTACACTTACCTATATTGTCCACTCTATAATCTTTCCCAAAACCCCGGCTTGTTACTTTTATTAATTCTTATCAAGCAAGTATACATATGTAAATGTTGTGATTTAATTCTAGGAAAAATTGGGGATGTCCTATATGGTGTCCAGCAGCAACATATAAAATTTCGTGTCAAACGCTCGCTGTTTACACAGCTAAAATAATTTGCAAGGTAAATGTATACAGCAGTTTTGCAAAACTGCGTCTACTGACACAGCTGCAGTATAACTACCATAACTCCTAGACCGTAACTCCAAATTCAAAAATTTTGGAGTCTATCAATATCTACACATCCAGATCTACAATTTCTATTCAGGGCTCGTGCCTAGATTCAAATGATAAATGGGTCGAAATCGCAAAAGAATATTCAGACAGCAACACGTAGAATTAACTTGCTAGTGTAGATTTCATGGAAAAATGTCATTTGACCTCTAAGTTATTATGTGGCATAAATACATGATAATGGAGGTCAAAACAGCAAATAATAAATATTTTTCAAGTTATTGGGTTGCAAGTTCGTCAAAAATTAAATGTGACATGTATCTACAAGTTTAGGACTCCTAAATTCATATGTCTATATTTTCATGTGTCCAAGGGTAAAAGAGTCCAATAATTATAAATTAAATACAAGGAAATTTTGTGACTCTTAGATTTGTCAATTTGGAGGTTCAATATTGATCCACAACGATATTTCAAAGAGGAGTCACAATCTAATTATTTGTAGTATTTCAAGGGTGCTTGTACTAGAACAATAAAATGTACAAGGATACTTGCCTTAGTTTGACGATGACTAGATTCACTGCTGAAGAAAGTTGGATCGAAAAACCCCGGAAGGAGTCCTCCAAAAGCACGTGTGAAGCACGTGCGAAGATCGACCGCAGATCGAGTTTTCCCCCGCACCAGATCGCTCCAAAACAGCGAACAGCACTTCTGGATTCGCTGCGCCAAAACAGCAGAACACCGAAACCCACCAATCGGATCGCTCCAATGCAGCGGATTCGCCAGAACACGGAACAGCGGTGATGGATTTGCTGTGGGTGAAACAGGGTACGGTGATCAGATCGCACGGATCTTGAAGAGATCCAAGGGCCGAGATTGGATCCCGCCAATCCCGCTCTTCTCCTTCGTTCTCTTCTTCGATGAACTGAGCGCGAGGGAGAGGGAAAGCGACGACGCTGGGTCTCCGACGTGGCGACACGACGGCCGTGACTGGTCGGGAAGTGACGCAGTGCGAGGTCGTCGGCGATGACGGGGCGGCGTGCGTCAATCTCGAGGGCGGCTCTATTTGGGTTCAAGGAACAGGGGAACGATCGGAGGAGTGGGTTTGGGGTGTTGGCGACGACATTGGTGGTGAGGTATTGGGTGTGGCGAGGCGGGGAGGGGCTGACGAGGCGATGGGGGCGGTGACAGGCGATGGGTTGCGAGGTTGGGTGGATGAAGACGATGGGTTTTTCGAAGTTTGGGAAATGGCGGAGGAGGTGTTTCTGTGGTGGATGGCGAAGGCAATGAAGGGTGGTAGAAGGCGAAGGTGATCGCTGGGGCGAGGCGAAGGTCGTGGAAGACGAACGGAGAGGGAAATGGGTCGAAGAGGCGGGCGGAAGTGGGTTCTGGCATGGAGAAGAGCGGAGGAAGGAGAAGGTGAGAGCGGCGGGGGGGTTAGGTCAGAACAGTAGGGGTAGGGGTTAGGGTTAGGTTTAAATAGTATGGTTTCAGGTTCGTGGGTTTTAGGTATCCGTTTCCAAAAGAGCCCAACAGGAGAAATGCTCTAAATGCAATAAAATGGGGATTAGAGAGATACATGAGAAGAATTGGTCATTTCTTCATGAGAACGACACAAATAGCATACAACTGAATTTGATAAAAGAACCCAAAATTTGAGTCGAGACAGAAAAATGATTTTATTCAGTCTAAAACAAAATACAGGATCTCAATATAGACGAAAGAGTACAATGTGGCGAAATACAGTATAAAATATAAGTACGGGGAAACAGGAGTTACGCCTGACTTGAACCCCTGGCCTGCCTATACAAGTACAATACAATTATAACAATGTTGAAATGGTGCATGTGAGATTATCTGAATTCCGAGATTAAACAAAACTAATTAAAAAAATTAATTACGTACAATAGATATTTATATTCTACATTTCGGGGTGATGGCTCCAAAATGATCTATGGCTCATAGCGTCGATCTTCTACTAAATAAAAGCACCCAAATGCACAAATCATTGACACCGTCATCTAAAAATCAACAGTTATATGCTCAGATCATTCTACATTCAAAGAAGGAGGCGATGAAGATGATGTGAAGAGATATATCAATACCACAAAAAAACTGTGAAAGAAATCAAAATAAATAAATAAATAAATAAACTCTCTGAAAAATAAGACAAAAACACTTGCACTATATTAAGAGGGTTTCAACAGTTGTAGGAACAATTTTGAATCGTGAACCACTTCGTACGCACTTGTTAGCAAGTAGCTAAAGTAGTATCGGACCAAGTGTTGGACTCCAAACATGTTTAAGAGAGTTTTTGTACACTATATATATAGTTATTTCACCAAATGATTTTAATTAAGCATTTCTTTATTTTAAACGTATAAACACATGCTTTAGATGCAATAGTAAATACTCATTAAAAAAATTTGGGGGTGAGGGACCTTAAATTGGAAAGAAAATAAAAGACTATTTAAATCATATTTATATTTTTGCTGTCTTTCTTAAACTAGACTAAAATATTTATAATAAAAAAACAAAAAACCAAAAACCAAAAACAAAAAACAAAAAACAAAAAACAAAAAAAAAACAACGCATTTTCCCCAACTAGTTGATGTCGGCTAATGAAAGAAAAATAAAACAGTTTATTAAATAATACGAAATTTTAACTAACCACCTCTTCTACTTAGTTACATCTATAACCATTTGTTTATATAAAGTCTAAATTCTTTATTAACTAATATATTAGATCAATTTGATTCAAGTAGAGAGCACCACATGTTATATATGAATATTAATAAATATAAAGTAAAGTTAATGAATTGACCTCTGGGAAACAGATTACATCTGGTTTGTGGAAGACAACTTCGTCACAAATTGCCTTCATTCGAATCTCCCAAGACAAGTAGTAGTCTTCACGTGCTGAATCTATGAAATTATCAGACAAAATATTATAGGAAAGTACCATGATCGAGTCTTCTTCCATCCATGTGTTTGCTACATTATGCATCCCTCTCAAATAAGGTTGAGGAGTAACAAGCATCTTCGATTGCACAAGAGTGGAGCATATAACTAAACACCTCCTGTGTAATTTTGCCCCATTATGATCCAATCCATTAGCCTTGACTTGAAATGAAATGCTAAGACCAACATCAATATCTCGTGTCGCATAAAATTCTTTATTGCCGCGAAATTCCTATTTATATTTTGTACTTGAACTAGGGTCGGCCCCACCCGTGAAGCGGGTGAGGCGGCCGCCTCAGGCCCCCGACGTTTTCGCAATTTTAGCGTCCCCAAATTTTTAATTCGCTTATAAATATAGGCACGTATTTTGCATGTAAAAGAAAAATACTATTATTATGGGCCCCAAAATTAACTATTTGAGTTTTTTTTAAAGATTATTTGGGTTTATACTGGCAGACTTGAATTGAATTTGCGACTTTAAATTTGAGTGATTTAAAACAAATTTATATATTTTGCATATTTTGCTTTTAATAATGTGCAATTTTTTTGTATACATTTTACTTTATTTTATTTTATTTTATTTTATTTTATTTTATTTCTGTGTATGGAGAGCCCCATTTCGGGAGTTCGCCTCGGGCCCCCGGGAAGTCACGGCCCGCCCTGACTCGAACCCCTGGCCTACCTATACAAGTACAATACAATTATAACAATGTAGAAATGGTGCATGTGAGATTATCTGAATTCCGAGATTAAACAAAACTAATTAAAAAAATTAATTACGTACTATAGATATTTATATTCTACATTTTGGGGTGATGGCTCCAAAATGATCTATGGCTCATTGCGTCGATCTTCTACTAAATAAAAGCACCCAAATCCACAAATCATTGACACCGTCATCTGAAAATCAACAGTTATATGCTCAAATCATTCTACATTCAAAGAAGGAGGCGATGAAGATGATGTGAAGAGATATATCAATACCAAAAAAAACTGTGAAAGAAATAAAAATTAATTAATAAATAAATAAACTCTCTGAAAAATAAGACAAACAGACTTGCACTATATTAAGAGGGTTTCAACAGTTGTATGAACAGTTTTGAATCCTGAACCACTTCGTACGCACTTATTAGCAAGTAGCTAAAGTAGTATCAGTCCAAGTGTTGGACTCCAAACATGTTTAAGAGAGTTTTTGTACACAATATATATAGTTATTTCACCAAATGATTTTAATTAAGCATTTCTTTATTTTAAACGTATAAACACATGCTTTAGATGCAATAGTAAATACTCATTAAAAAATTTTGGGGGTGGGAGACCTTAAATTGGAAAGAAAATAAAAGACAATATTTAAATCATATTTATATTTTTGCTGTCTTTCTTAAACTAGACTAAAATATTTATATTAAAAAACAAAAAACAAAAAACCAAAAACAAAAAACAAACAACAAAAAAAAAACAACTCATTTTCCCCAACTAATTGATGTCGGCTAATGAAAGAAAAATAAAACAGTTTATTAAATAATACGAAATTTTAACTAACCATCTCTTCTACTTAGTTACATCTATAACTATTTGTTTATATAAAGTCTAAATTCTTTATTAACTAATATATTAGATCATTTTGATTCAAGTAGAGAGCACCACATGTTATATATCAATATTAATAAATATAAAGTAAAGTTAATGAATTGACCTCTTGGAAACAGATTACATCTGGTTTGTGGAAGACAACTTCATCACAAATTGCCTTCATTCGAATCTCCCAAGACAAGTAGTAGTCTTCACGTGCCGAATCTATGAAATTATCAGACAAAATATTATAGGAAAGTACCACGATCGAGTCTTCCTCCCTCCATGTGTTTGCTACATTATTCATCCCTCTCAAATAAGGTTGAGGAGTAACTAGCATCTTATATTGCACAAGAGTGGAGCATATAACTGAACACCTTCTGTGTAATTGTGCCCCATTATGATCCAATCCATTAGCCTTGACTTGAAATGAAATGCTAAGACCAACATCAATATCTCGTATCGCATAAAATTCTTTATTGCCGCGAAATTCCTATTTATATTTTGTACTTGAACCAGGGTCGGCCCCAACCGTGAAGCGGGTGAGGCGGAGCGGGTGAGGCGGCCGCCTTAGGCCCCCGACGTTTTCGCAAATTTAGGGGCCCCAAATTTTTAATTCGCTTGTAAATATAGGCACGTATTTTGCGTGTAAAAAAATACTGTTATTAGGGGCCCCAAAATTAACTATTTGAGCCTTTATTTTATTTTTTTTTATGATTATTTGGGTTTATACTAGAAGATTTGAATTGAATTTGAGACTTTAAATTTAAGTGATTTAAAACAAATTTATATATTTTGCATATTTTGCTTTTAACAATGTGCAATTTTTTTGTATACATTTTATTTTATTTTATTTTATTTTATTTTATTTTATTTTATTTTATTTTATTTTATTTTATTTTACTTTACTTTATTTTATTTCTGTGTATGGGGAGCCCCATTTCGGGAGTTCGCCTCGGGCCCCCGGGAAGTCACGGCCAGCCCTGACTTGAACCCCTGGCCTGCCTATACAAGTACAATACAATTATAACAATGTAGAAATGGTGCATGTGAGATTATCTGAATTCCGAGATTAAACAAAACTAATTAAAAAAATTAATTACATACCATAGATATTTATATTCTACATTTCGGGGTGATGGCTCCGAAATGATCTATGGCTCATAGCGTCGATCTTCTACTAAATAAAAGCACCTAAATCCACAAATCATTGACACCGTCATCTGAAAATCAACAATTATATTCTCAGATCATTCAACATTCAAAGAAGGAGACGATGAAGATGATGTGAAGAGATATATCAATACCACAAAAAAACTGTGAAAGAAATCAAAATTAATTAATAAATAAATAAACTCTCTGAAAAATAAGACAAACAGACTTGCACTATATTAAGAGGGTTTCAACAGTTGTAGGTTCAATTTTGAATCGTGAACCACTTCGTACGCACTTGTTAGCAAGTAGCTAAAGTAGTATCGGACCAAGTGTTGGACTCCAAACATGTTTAAGAGAGTTTTTGTACACTATATATATAGTTATTTCACCAAATGATTTTAATTAAGCATTTCTTTATTTTAAACGTATAAACACATGCTTTAGATGCAATAGTAAACACTCATTAAAAAAATTTGGGGGTGGGGGAACTTAAATTGGAAAGAAAATAAAAGACAATATTTAAATCATATTTATATTTTTGCTGTCTTTCTTAAACTAGACTAAAATATTTATATTAAAAAACAAAAAACAAAAAACAAAAAAAAACAACGCATTTCCCCAACTAGTTGATGTCGGCTAATGAAAGAAAAATAAAACAGTTTATTAAATAATACGAAATTTTATCTAACCACCTCTTCTACTTAGTTATATCTATAACCATCTGTTTATATAAAGTCTAAATTCTTTATTAACTAATATATTAGATCGTTTTGATTCAAGTAGAGAGCACCACATGTTATATATCAATATTAATAAATATAAAGTAAAGTCAATGAATTGACCTCTTGGAAACATATTACATCTGGTTTGTGGAAGAAAACTTCGTCACAAATTGCATTCATTTGAATCTCCCAAGACAAGTAGTAGTCTTCACGTGCCGAATCTATAAAATTATCAGACAAAATATTATAGGAAAGTACCATGGTCGAGTCTTCTTCCCTCAATGTGTTTGCTACATTATGCATCCCTCTGAAATAAGGTTGAGGAGTAACTAGCATCTTCGATTGCACAAGAGCGGAGCATATAACTGAACACCTTCTGTGTAATTGTGCGCCGTTATGATCCAATCCATTAGCCTTGACATGAAATGAAATGCTAAGACCAACATCAATATCTCGTATCGCATAAAATTCTTTATTGCCGCGAAATTCCTATTTATATTTTGTACTTGAACCAGGGCCGGCCCCACCCGTGAAGCGGGTGAGGCGGCCGCCTCAGGCCCCCGACATTTTCTCAATTTTAACGGCCCCAAATTTTTAATTCGCTTGTAAATATAGGCTCGTATTTTGCGTGTAAAAGAAAAATACTATTATTAGGGGCCCCAAAATTAACTATTTGAGCCTTTATTTTTATTTTTTTGAAGATTATTTGGGTTTATACTGGAAGACTTGAATTGAATTTGAGACTTTAAATTTGAGTGATTTAAAACAAATTTATATATTTTGCACATTTTGCTTTTAACCAAGTGCAATTTTTTTGTATACATTTTATTTTATTTTATTTTATTTTATTTTTGTGTATGGGGAGCCCCATTTCGGGAGTTCGCCTCGGGCCCCCGGGAAGTCACGGCCAGCCCTGACTCGAACCCCTGGCCTGCCTATACAAGTACAATACAATTATAACAATGTAGAAATGGTGCATGTGAGATTATCTGAATTCCGAGATTAAACAAAACTAATTAAAAAAATTAATTACGTACCATAGATATTTATATTCTACATTTCGGGGTGATGGCTCCAAAATGATCTATGGCTCATTGCGTCGATCTTCTACTAAATAAAAGCACCCAAATCCACAAATCATTGACACCGTCATCTGAAAATCAACAGTTATATGCTCAAATCATTCTACATTCATAGAAGGAGGCGATGAAGATGATGTGAAGAGATATATCAATACCACAAAAAAACAGTGAAAGAAATCAAAATTAATTAATAAATAAATAAACTCTCTGAAAAATAAGACAAACAGACTTGCACTATATTAAGAGGGTTTCAACAGTTGTATGAACAATTTTGAATCATGAACCACTTCGTACGCACTTATTAGCAAGAAGCTAAAGTAGAATCGGACCAAGTGTTGGACTCCAAACATGTTTAAGAGAGTTTTTGTACACTATATATATAGTTATTTCACCAAATGATTTTAATTAAGCATTTCATTAATTTATACGTATAAACACATGCTTTAGATGTAATAGTAAATACTCATTAAAAAAATTTGGGAGTGGGGACCTTAAATTGGAAAGAAAATAAAAGACAATATTTAAATCATATTTATATTTTTGCTGTCTTTCTTAAACTAGACTAAAATTTTTATATTAAAAAACAAAAAACAAAAAACAAAAAACAAAAAAAAAACAACGCATTTTCCCCAACTTGTTGATGTCGGCTAATGAAAGAAAAATAAAACAGTTTATTAAATAATACGAAATTTTAACTAACCACCTCTTCTACTTAGTTACATCTATAACCATTTGTTTATATAAAGTCTAAATTCTTTATTAACTAATATATTAGATCATTTTGATTCAAGTAGAGAGCACCACATGTTATATATCAATATTAATAAATATAAAGTAAAGTTAATGAATTGACCTCTTGGAAACAGATTACATCTGGTTTGTGGAAGACAACTTCGTCACAAATTGCCTTCATTCGAATCTCTCAGGACAAGTAGTAGTCTTCACGTGACGAATCTATGAAATTATCAGACAAAATATTATAGGAAAGTACCATGATCGAGTCTTCTTCCCTCCATGTGTTTGCTACATTATGAATCCCTCTCAAATAAGGTTGAGGAGTAACTAGCATCTTCGATTGCACAAGAGTGGAGCATATAACTGAACACCTTCTGTGTAATTGTGCCCCATTATGATCCAATCCATTAGCCTTGACTTGAAATGAATTGCTAAGACCAACATCAATATCTCGTATCGCATAAAATTCTTTATTGCCGCGAAATTCCTATTTATATTTTGTACTTGAACCAGGGCCGGCCCCACCCGTGAAGCGGGTGAGGCGGCCGCCTCAGGCCCCCGACATTTTCTTAATTTTAACGGCCCCAAATTTTTAATTCGCTTGTAAATATAGGCACGTATTTTGCGTGTAAAAGAAAAATACTATTATTAGGGGCCCCAAAATTAACTATTTGAGCCTTTATTTTATTTTTTTTGAAGATTATTTGGGTTTATACTGGAAGACTTGAATTGAATTTGAGACTTTAAATTTGAGTGATTTAAAACAAATTTATATATTTTGCATATTTTTCTTTTAACAATGTGCAATTTTTTTGTATACATTTTATTTTATTTTATTTTACTTTACTTTATTTTATTTCTGTGTATGGGGAGCCCCATTTCGGGAGTTCACCTCGGGCCCCCGGAAGTCACGACCAGCCCTGACTTGAACCCCTGGCCTGCCTATACAAGTACAATACAATTATAACAATGTAGAAATGGTGCATGTGAGATTATCTGAATTCCGAGATTAAACAAAACTAATTAAAAAAATTAATTACGTACAATAGATATTTATATTCTACATTTCGGGGTGATGGCTCCAAAATGATCTATGGCTCATAGCGTCGATCTTCTACTAAATAAAAGCACCCAAATGCACAAATCATTGACACCGTCATCTAAAAATCAACAGTTATATGCTCAGATCATTCTACATTCAAATAAGGAGGCGATGAAGATGATGTGAAGAGATATATCAATACCACAAAAAAACTGTGAAAGAAATCAAAATAAATAAATAAATAAATAAACTCTCTGAAAAATAAGACAAAAGGACTTGCACTATATTAAGAGGGTTTCAGCAGTTGTAGGAACAATTTTGAATCGTGAACCACTTCGTACGCACTTGTTAGCAAGTAGCTAAAGTAGTATCGGACCAAGTGTTGGACTCCAAACATGTTTAAGAGTGTTTTTGTACACTATATATATAGTTACTTCACCAAATGATTTTAATTAAGCATTTCTTTATTTTAAACGTATAAACACATGCTTTATTTGCACATGCTTTAGACGCAAACGTCTCTGGCTTAGCTATAAACTTTTCTAAATCCTCTGTTGTTTATTTTGGTCGCTCTAAGGCCAAGCTTCATGCTTTCTCCACCATCCTAGGCTGCAAGGAGGACAGTCTCCCTCTTACTTATCTTAGCATGCCTCTTTCCAAAGGCAAGTTGTGCAAGCGGCATTGGTAACCCTTCATTCTCAAAATTGAAAGGCATTTATCGGTTTGGAAAGGTAAACTGCTTTCAAAAGGGGGACGGCTGGTTCTGATCAATGCGGTGCTTAGCGCCCTACCCGTATACTTCGCATCCTTCTTTCGTCTTCCGAAGTGGGTCATCAAACGCATTGATCAAGTCCGAAGCAGATTCTTCTTGTGCGGGGCTGACAAAGACTCGAGAGGTATCGCCTGTGCAAATTGGCATAATATCTGCCAACCTAAGGATCAAGGCGGACTTGGAGTCCTGGCATTGCAAACTTTCAACGAAGCTTTGCTTATGAAATAGGTGGTGGAACATTTACGCATCAGACTCCCTTGTCAGCCAAACTCTTCATGACTTATACTACAAAAGTCCTTCAAAAACTTTTGTTTGTCCAGTATCGGCCTCACACTTTTGGAAGGGTATCTTCCCTCTGCAACAACAATTTCTTATCAATGTTCAATGGTAGCTTGGCAATGGTGAGAAGATCTCTTTCTGACAATCTAGATGGATCAATGGGCACAGTATAGCCACCCTATACCCCTCGCTTACTGCAACAGCTTGGAACCTTCATGCTACGGCTTCGTCTCAGGGCTCATGGGTTCAGGGGACATGGCATTGGCAACCCAGACTGAACCGCATCACCTCACAAGCTCTCCAGGCAGAGAAGCAAAGCCTTCTCCTAGCACTCGCAGAATTTTGCCCCTCACATGACCATGATGCTCCGATGTGGAGACTAACACCTACAGGAACATACTCCGTACAGTCAGCCTACAAATTCTTCATTCTCTCTGGAGTGCGATCACCCTTCTTCAAGTCTATCTGGGCCTCATCAGCGCCACTTAAGTGCAAAGTATTCATATGGCAACTGAGTCATGGCCGTATCAACTCCAAGGAGTTCTTGAGCCATAAGGGTTGGCCGGGAGACACGGCATGTGCAGCTTGCGCATTTCCTGTCGAGTCGGCTTACCACATCTTCTTCTCATGCCCTGTAGCATTAGAGACCTGGCATTTCTTCACTGCACTCTTTCACATACATACACTGCCCACGACCGTGCATGATTGTTTTGCTTCATGGTGCCTTGGTACTCAGTCACACAGCCACACTTGACACCTCCTATCTATTGCTATATGTTGGAGTATCTGGATAGCTAGAAATGACTGCACTTTCTCTGCAAAGCACTCTTCCTCTCGTGAGATTATTTCTAATGCAATTTTTTGGTTTCGATCTTGGCTAGATGGGATCGGCTGTGCGAAGAAAAGACAGAAGATAGAACAAGAATTGACAGATGCAAATGCGCATGAACTTCTGCTCCATGAGACACTGGGACGCAGTGGCCAGTCTGCAAGTGAGGAGGGAAGTTGCTCATGGTGATTATCTGGCTGCTCAGCGAGGATTTTTTGGACCCCTGCGTGGGTACTTATAGCTAGCTTTTTGGGTGTTTTGAAGTAGACTTTTTTGGGCAAGGTTCTGTAGGCCGGTATGTTTCTTCAGACCAGAAATTCAGTTCCATACTGAAGTTGCTTGGTCTGCTTTTGTAATCTAACTATATTTTGGTTTTTTATATTAATCTTCAGTGAGGTAGGGACTTACCCTACCTTTTCCCCTCAAAAAAAGATGCAATAGCAAATACTCATTAAAAAAATTTGGGGTGGGGGACCTTAAATTGGAAAGAAAATAAAAGACAATATTTAAATCATATTTATATTTTTGCTGTCTTTCTGAAACTAGACTAAAATATTTATATTAAAAAACAAAAAACCAAAAACCAAAAACAAAAAACAAAAAACAAAAAAAAAAAACAACGCATTTTCCCCAACTAGTTGATGTAGGCTAATTAAAGAAAAATAAAACAGTTTATTGAATAATACGAAATTTTAACTAACCACCTCTTCTACTTAGTTACATCTATAACCATTTGTTTATATAAAGTCTAAATTCTTTATTAACTAATATATTAGATCATTTTGATTCAAGTAGAGAGCACCACATGTTATATATCAATATTAATAAATATAAAGTAAAGTTAATGAATTGACCTCTTGGAAACTGATTACATCTGGTTTGTGGAAGACAACTTCGTCACAAATTGCCTTCATTCGAATCTCCCAAGACAAGTAGTAGTCTTCACGTGCCGAATCTATGAAATTATCAGACAAAATATTATTGGAAAGTACCACGATCGAGTCTTCTTCCCTCCATGCGTTTGCTACATTATGCATCCCTCTCAAATAAGGTTGACGAGTAACTAGCATCTTCGATTGCACAAGAGTGGAGCATATAAGTGAACACCTTCTGTGTAATTCTGCCCCATTATGATCCAATCCATTAGCCTTGACTTGAAATGAAATGCTAAGACCAACATCAATATCTCGTATCGGATAAAATTCTTTATTGCCGCGAAATTCCTATTTATATTTTGTACTTGAACCAGGGCCGACCCCACCCGTGAAGCGGGTGAGGCGGCCGCCTCAGGCCCCCGGCGTTTTCGCAATTTTAGCGGCCCCAAATTTTTAATTCGCTTGTAAATATAGGCACGTATTTTGCGTGTAAAAGAAAAATACTATTATTAGGGGCCCCAAAATTAACTATTTGAGCCTTTATTTTTATTTCTTTGAAGATTATTTGAGTTTATACTGGAAGACTTGAATTGAATTTGAGACTTTAAATTTGAGTGATTTAAAACAAATTTATATATTTTGCATATTTTGCTTTTAACAATGTGCAATTTTTTTGTATACATTTTATTTTATTTTATTTTATTTTATTTTACTTTATTTTATTTCTGTGTATGGGGAGCCCCATTTCGGGAGTTCGCCTCGGGCCCTCGGGAAGTCACGGCCAGCCCTGACTTGAACCCCTGGCCTGCCTATACAAGTACAATACAATTATAACAATGTAGAAATGGTGCATGTGAGATTATCTGAATTCCGAGATTAAACAAAACTAATTAAAAAGATTAATTACGTACCATAGATATTTATATTCTACGTTTCGGGGTGATGGCTCCAAAATGATCTATGGCTCTTAGCATCGATCTTCTACTAAATAAAAGCACCCAAATCCACAAATCATTGACACCGTCATCTGAAAATCAACAGTTATATGCTCAGATCATTCTACATTCAAAGAAGGAGACGATGAAGATGATGTGAAGAGATATATCAATACCACAAAAAAATGTGAAAGAAATCAAAATTAATTAATAAATAAATAAACTCTCTGAAAAATAAGACAAACAGACTCGCACTATATTAAGAGGGTTTCAACAGTTGTAGGAACAATTTTGAATCGTGAACCACTTCGTACGCACTTGTTAGCAAGTAGCTAAAGTAGTATCGGACCAAGTGTTGGACTCCAAACATGTTTAAGAGAGTTTTTGTACACTTGAAGGCAAGACAGCTAGATTATTTAGACAAGAGAATTCCCAGGAAGTATATTGCATTTATTTAAGATTACTAAGCGGCCACTTCTGAGTTGCAAGCCATTATTACATTTTTTGAAGAAAAAAAATAACTGGTATAAAAAACAACTTATAGAATGTCTAAGGAACGCCTCTAGGAATTGAAGTTGCTTAAAGTGGTGTTCAAACACCTTGTTGGTACTTCAATAAGTGTTCAGCATTCCAAGTCCTCGGCACCCCCTTGCCCCCCTGGTCTTCGAGTTGATACGCGCCAGGGCAGATAACTTTGGAGACCCTATACAGACCTTCCCAATTGGGTGCCAGTTTGCCCTTCTTGCTTGGAAAATATATTGATAGCTTCCGGAGCACTAGATCTTCTTCTTCGAGATTAGTAAGAAAGACTCTCTTATTGTAGGACTGTTCAGTCTTACGTTGATAAATTTCTTGCCGGATGATGGATCTCTCACGGATCTCATCGATGAGATCCAAGTTATTGCGAAGCTGGTTTGCATTTTTCTCTTCATTGTAGGCGATCAAACGAGGCGACGGTAGGCCGACCTCTAGCGGGATGATGGCTTCGGAGCCATAAGTGAGATTGAAAGGGGATTCTCCTGTTGGGGTTCTCTTCGTGGATTAAAGCTCCAGAGCACATTGGGGAGCTGCCCGACCCACAACCCCTTGGTAGACTTGTCTAGTCTCTTTTTTAGGCCGAAAAGAATTTGCTGATTGGTGTTCTCTGCTTGCCCGTTGGATTGTAGGTGGGATATTGAGGAGAACCGTTGCTGAATACCAATATCCGCACAAAAATTACAGAAGGTTGCCCCCGTGAACTAGTTCCGTTGTCCGTTACTAGTACTCTGGGTACACCGAACTTACAGACGATGTTCTTCCAGAAGAACCTTTGGACCTTGTTCTCAGTAATCGTTGCTAGGGACTCAGCCTCGATCCACTTGGAGAAGTAGTCGATTGCAACGACCAGGAACTTCAGTTAGCCTGGTGCTGGGGGGAATGGCCCGAGCAAGTCCATCCCCCACATGGCGAAAGGGATCGGACTGGCCAAGGAGGAGAGTGGGGCTTGTGGTAAGCGAAGAATTGTTGAAAATTTTTGGCAGGGACCGCATTGGCAGACGTACTATTCAAAGTCACTGAGGAGAGTGGGCCAAAAGTAACCGTAATTTAGGATTTTACGGGCAACGGATCTTGTTCCCAAATGAGCACCACACATCCCTTCGTGGGCTTCTTTCTGGGCATAGTGTGCTTCTTTAGGGGAGAGGCATCTCAGGTAGGGTATGCCATCTATTTGGGTATAAGAGCGTTTGTACATGACTCCTTCGATGAGTGTGTACTGCTCGGCTCTAGTTCTAACCCTCATAGCCTCCTTAGGGTCTGCAGGGATGACTCCATCTTTGAGGTATATGAGCAGGGGCCTCGTCTAATTTTCCCCAAGTGTTAGGGGCATGGTTTCCATCAATTCAGGGCTGCCTTCCTCGATACTGGATCTCAGGAGGACCTCTATTAAGACGGTCTGCTCCAAACCCTGGCAGAAGGAAGATGTTAGCTTTAAGAGGGCATTTACCTGCGCATTCTCTTCTCGGGGGACTCGCTAGAGTTGAGCGTCTTTGAATGAAGCCAGTAGCCTTTTGACCTTTACCAAGTATTTGACCATGTGCTCGTCTCTAGCTTCGTACTCCCCAGATACTTGGTTCACAACCAGCTATGAATAACTGAATATCTTAACACGCTTGGCCCCAACTTTGCAAACCATACATAGCCCGGCTATAAGGGCCTCGTATTCAGCCTCATTGTTCGACGCTTGGAAGCTTATACGGAGAGAGTATTGTAGAACAAAATCATCGTAGTCGGTCAAGATGACTCTAGCCCCACTCCCATCGGCGCAAGAAGATCCGTCAACATACACGGTTCAGAATGGGGATTCTTCTATCGCCTTACGGGGGTCGGGGATGGTGTTCTCCACTATGAACTCTGCTAGGACTTGTACCTTGATAGTGGTTCAGGGTTGATAGCTGTTGTCATGCTGACTCAGCTCTATGGACCACCTCATAAGATGCCCTGATGTCTCGGGTTTGTGAAGGACTTGCTTTAGTAGTTGGTCGGTGAGAACGACCATCGAGTGAGACTGGAAGTAGGGACGACATTTTTGGGCCGCCATGACCAATGCATAGGCCATCTTTTCAACATTTGGGTAGCGGAGTTTTGCGTCCCTAAGGACCTTACTCACGCAGTAGATGGGCTTTTGCATCTTATCTTCCTCTCTTACTAGGACGGTGCTGAGGGCTGCTCCAAAGTGGCAAGGTATATATAGAGGACCTCATCCGGCTTCGGCTTGCTCAAGAGTGGGGGGGTTTACCATGTAGCCCTTCAGTTGATCAAAAGACTCTTACTGTTGTTGTCCCCACTCAAAGCCTTTCGCCCCTCTCAGGGATTTGAAGAACAGGAGGCATTTCTCCCTTGATTTGGAGAGGAAGCGCCCTATGGCTGTGAGGTGTCCCATGAGTCTCTTCACATCTTCAACATTGGAGGGGGGAGCCATATTGAGTATGGGTTGGATCTTCTCGGGGTTGACCTCTATGCCCCTTTGGCTAACCATGAACCTGAGAAATTTATCGGACGAGATGCCGAAGGCACACTGAACTTAATACTTCAAAAGCTTCCTGGAGATCGGAGACATGATCCCTCTTGCTGATGCTCTTTACCAACATGTCGTCCACATAGACCTCCATGTTACGGCCTATTTGCTCTTTGAAGACTTTGTTAACAAGGCGTTGATAAGTAGCTCCAGCATTCTTTAGTCTGAAGGACATGACCCGGTAGCACTATAGGTCTTGGTCGGTTACGAACGAGGTCTTCGGGATATCTGGAGGGAACATCCTAATCTGGTTGTAACCAGAGAAGGCATCCATGAATCTCAGGAGTTCGTGGCAGAAGGTCGCATCGATCAGAGCATCAATGCTCAGGAGCAGGAATGGGTCCTTCGGACAAGCTTTGTTTAGGTCAGTGAAGTCGATACAGATTCTCCAGCTCCCGTTAGCCTTTTTGACCATTACTACATTGGATAGCCATTCGAGATAATTGACCTCCTAAATGAACCGAGCACTCAAGAGTTTTTAAACATCTTCTTTGATAGCTTGCTGGTGCTCAGGGGCGAATTTACATCGCTTTTGTTGTATGTGTTTAACCCCCGGAGCAACACTAAGGTGATGCATAAGGAGCTCTTCTGAGATTCCCGGCATGTCAGTCACGGTCCAAACTAATAGATCGTTATTCTCCCTTATACATTGGGAGAAGTCTTCTTTGATGGTAGGAGGAAGGTCCTTGCTGATATGAAATGTCTTGGTAGCATCTTCTTCCGAGAAGGCGAGTACTTCTTCCAGCTCATCACCCGGCTCCGAAATGGTTTGGCTACTTCCTTTTGGGAGTTCAAAGGCTTCAAGGGAAAGGACCGGCCCTCCTACCGATGTCATGTAACATTTACGAGTTGCCTCCTGGCTCCTTCTAACTTCTCCCACTCCTGCCGCGGTGGGGAATTTCATCGTCATATGATAGGCCAATGGTATGACCTGGAGAGCGGCCAGACCAGGTCAACCCAGGATGACGTTGTAGGCGGCCTTTACATCTACCACCATGAATTCCATTGGCTCGGTCCGGGTGACTGTTGTGCAATCCAGCTATCTAAATAAATATATAAACTATACACAAATTAAAAACCTCGCAAGTGTACGAATCGTTTATAGAAGTGTAGTGACAAGCAAGGGTCGATCCCACAGAGATTGTAAAAATTAACTTACTAACCAATAAAACAGAAATAAGAATCTTAAAGTGTTGTTCTAAAAGAAATGACAAGATTAAAACTAGATCAAGTAGTTCTGAATCACAAATATCTATTAAGTAGTTGGGCTTTGATTTCCACCTATAGTCAATAATGCTAAGTCACCTTCTACACTATTCTAATTACTCATGTTTGTTCCTTTAAGGGCATGGTATCTACTCCTTAAAGTTAATGTTTCCCTAAGCCAAGAATTAGGCATGGTATCTACTCTAATTCGTTTCTTCTCTTAAGTATTTAGCATGGTATCTACTAAGTTGCACTTAAAGAAAACATAGGAACAATGGAAACGAACAAACACTCGAAGTTCTAGAAATTGGTATCAGATCTAGATCCTTCAAGTTGATTAAACCAAGAACCCCTAAAGATTCCTGTGTTACAAGCTATGAGCACGAGATACGGGTCATCTCTATACTCATATAACAGATTCAGTTTTATAATACGCAAACTTGATAATCTCAGGTTCTGCATGGCAGTCGACTTGCTGTCACTCTCAGTCGACTGCTCTTAGAACTTCTGAACAAGTTTGATACATATTATAAATCTATACCAATACAATCAGGTTTAATTAATAAGTAATAGAGTAGCATTGAGAAGAATATAAGCATTACATGACTACGGTTTCAATCTACCCAACTATGAAATTAGTTCCACATAATAAGACTTTTTTTGACTAACAGTGTCGAATACATGATTAAAATAAAAACTAGAAAGAGAAGAAATAAACTGATGATGTTCGGCCCAAGAAGTCGACTTGCTGTCCCTCAGTCGACTGGATCGTTCCTTTCAGTGTACTTGATCTCCTTCTTTCTTCGATGCTGATAGAATAATGCCTGTTGGTTGACGATTGATGATTCAGAGATTAAGTGATACTCTCAACTTCTTATTCCAGCCTTTTTATAATTTCTTTTTTGCCTACATCTGCAAATTTCAATTCTATCTCTTTACATATTGAATATAGATCTGAGTCGATCTTCTCACTTGCCAACCCTGGTCCCCTAACTTGATTAATGAAGAGTTGTTATTCGCAGACGACCTGGGTTTGGATAACTTAATCTTGCTTCGTATTTGGATGAGGACGAATCTTCACTGTTCTTATCTTCTAACTCTGTTGAATGCCAGTCGGCTGGTTTGGAGTAAGTCGACTGTGCCGAGACATCTGTAGATTCATAATTAATCAGTCAAGTCGACTGTCTTTGGAGTAAGTCGACTGTGTCGAGCACCGTCAACCTCTCTGTCCAGTCGCCTGTTGGAAGAACCAGTCGACT
Organism: Hemerocallis citrina; assembly: GCA_017893485.1. Taxonomy (NCBI): domain Eukaryota; kingdom Viridiplantae; phylum Streptophyta; class Magnoliopsida; order Asparagales; family Asphodelaceae; genus Hemerocallis; species Hemerocallis citrina. Next base: position 166,400,526 of record CM030367.1, read on the forward strand.
TATGCTCTGCAGTTTCTGTGTATCATCCTCAAAATCCTGAATTTGCTTCGTTTTGCTGTTTTAGGCTGTTTCCTATGGAAAAGAGAAAATAAGAGTAAAATACCACATATAGAGCATTTAAATGTCCAATTGCATTAAGATTATTGCTCCTAAATGTGAATATTATTGGGTTCATCAGTGACCAGGATTTTGCCAGCGGTTACGTCGAGAGTTATAACTTCCACGATTGTCATTGGCACCCTGGTGAATCCGTGAAAAGTGTACCTGGTGAGCTTGAGTCGATCTCTGGACAGCTTAAGGCCCTGAAATGCTTCTAAGAAGAGAATATTGAACGAACTGCCGTTGTTGACTAGGACTCGACGTACATCGAAATTGGCCATGTGGAGGTTTATAACAAGGTCATCTCAATGGGGCATCCGGACGCCCTCCAAGTCTTTGTCAGAGAAAGTAACAGGGACCCCAAGGCCCTTCAAGGGAGGATGGTTCTGTACGACATTCACTTCTCGGACGAAGGCTCTTCGGAAGGAGTTCGAATCTCCCCCCATTGGGCCTCCGTGTATGAGGTGCAGGACAACTTAAGCTTTGAAGTTTGGGGTTTTAGCATGTTGCTCGCTTCGCTTATTAGCCCCCTGGTGGCCGAGAGAGGATCAACCTTGTCCTTCCTCACGAACCTAGAAAGCTTTTCCCTCTGAATAAGGACCTCGATCTCGTCCTTGAGGGCTCGACAGTCATCCGTATCGTGGCCGTGATCCCGGTGGAAGGGACACCACTTGTCTCTATTTCTCTTCTTTGCTGGTGTGTTCATTTTCGGAGGAGGTGGGAGGAGCCCTTCTTTTCCGACCTCCATCAGAATAGTCGAGACATTGGTGTTAAGAGGAGTGAACTTTTCGAAGCGGGGAGGAGGGCGACGTTGGCTTCCATTATCTTTCTGGAGCTCCTTATCTCCTTCATCTTCAGCGGCCTTCCATTTTTTCCCGAAAGATATCCTTCAAGAGTAGGGTGGTTGAGAGCATCTTCTGCTCGGATGTACTTCACACTCCTAAGCAGGAGTTCTGAGAAGTCCCGGAGAGGCTTCTTGGAGAAAGATGCCTTGAGGTTGGCGTTAATGACGTTGGACTATAAAGCAGCAGAAGCTACTGACTGATCCAAGGAGGCAATGGACCTGGCCTCCGCGATAAAACACTTGACATAGTCTCTTTGCCGTGCACCCTTCCTTTGACTGAGGAAAAGCAAAGAGGTGCTTGTCTTTTCGAAGCGGCGGCTGCTCAAGAAGTGAGTACGGAAGTGCCCTTCGAATTGGTCGAAGGAGAAGATGGAGGCCGGAGCAAGTCGGGAATACATTCTCTAGCAGGCCCCTTAAGCATAGCTGGGATGGTTTTGCAGAGAAGAGCGTCAGAGGCATGGTGGATCATCAAGAGAGTCTTGAAACTCTTGATGTGGTCAGCGGGGGGGGCCTCCATAATGGTCCGGGAGAACGAAGGCCTACTCGGGCGTCATGGCCCGTTGTTCCTCTTCTCTGTCAAGCAGATCGAGGCGCCTCTCCATCTTGTGGAGACGGCAGTAGACCGAGTCTTCCCTTCGGTCATATCTCGATGAGACCCCGGGACTCATCCTTATGTGGAAGAGGACTGGGGCTGCGGCGGTAATACATTGGAGCAGGTTGAGGACTGGTAGTGCAATGACAATGGCTCGGGGCTGGGTAAGGACTGGGTACCCGTTGGTCATTATTAGGGGCAGCATTAAGGGCCCAGAGGACGGCTTCTTGAAAGTCCTGGAATTATGCCCTTGTGACTGGAGCCTCTCAGTCTCGGCAGTCCCTTGGTGCGGGACGACCGGTCGGAGATCAGCTCCTCCCGGGCGGCGCATAGGTTATTCCCTCTGTCTTCTGGGAGAGTTGGATCTTCGGCGGTCGGGCCTACGAGGGGATCGAGCCCTTTGATGCTCTCAACGAGGGATCCCATCATGGGTCCGCCTCTCATCCAAGCGAGTTCGCAGGTTTATCTCGTGCTGCCGGTTGATAAGAACGTCACGGAGATCTTTCGGCGTTGGACGATTGTGAGAAGCCATGGATGTAACACCCTAGATTTTTAAATAATGCCTTTGAATTAATGAATGAATTAAAGTGAAATTTTGGTGATTTAATAAACATTTTCTGAATTTTACCTTTTTGCACGTGCAAAACACATGCAAACACTTTCCTTGGGAAACACAAATTCATGAATTTTGATTGGAAGATCTAATATTTGTTAGTGAATATTAATTTCAAATTTTCTGAATTTTATAAATCACTATTGATATTTTTCGCAAATATTGATAAATGAAGGTTCTCTTTGCAAAAAATTGCACTTGGAGGCAAAATTTCAAAATCGATTTTTTTTATGGGCTGAAGTTAAGGCCGACCAAATATGGAGAGATTGAGGATTTAGATCCTACCTTACTTGATTTATCTAACTACCTAATATAATGACTCCATATGTGTAAAGATATCTTTCAAGAGAATATTTTGTAAATCTTTTCAAAAACCCTAAAAGGGAAATCCCGACTATTATATACTGCAGTAGCCGCCCCCACCACTGTGGTGAAATCAAAAATTTATTTTCTCTTCATATTTCTTGAGTTGGAGGATTGGATCTTGGAGTTCTTGCAAAAGGAGGAGAAGGGCTTTCTTTTATTTATTTATTTTTTCCTTCAAGTTGATCTTCATTAAAGGTGAGTGAGACTTTTATATTATTTTGTTGAGAATGATAGCTCGCCTAGTGATGCATGAAATTTCGTTGATATAGTGAATACTTTTGAATGAATAAGTTAAAGTAAGACCTTCATATAACTTGGAGAATGATTGTAGATAAAAGATTTATTAAGAATGATAGAGTTTTTAATAGTGCTCATGAAGATCTTGATTTCTTCTACACTATGCCTTGTTCGATGGTGTACAGTTTTGCTGCTATCGAAATCTGTATGTAACATTTTGCATATGGATAGATAAGGATGTGTTAGGATACTCTATATGATGTTTTGATGGAATGAAAACTTGACTCTCTTGCAGTTTGAAGGTTTAGTTCTTAATTATTGGGTGAACTCTAGGCTTCTCATTTGACCATGATTTTCTATTAGAAAATTAGCTTTGTTTTATGTACTTTAAACTCCTCGTGATCCAATATAATTTTAGACAATCCTTCTGTTACAATAAGTAGTTAAAGTATTACAATTTAATGCACCCGTGCTTGATAAAGATGTGTGACCTTTCTAAAGATGTATAATTTTATAAAATGCACTACTTTCATCAGATAAACTACTATTTTCTAAAAGACTTTGTACTTGAGGTACTCTTGATTTTCTTTTCGTTTACAAAATGTATAGTTTAACTGCTGTATGTAATGTAAGTTTTTCCAAGTAGTTTTCAAAGGAGTTCAAATGCTCTTATCTAATATGAGTTGCAAAGGATTTTTGATCTGTGGAGTTTAGAAAGTATCGAGAAAGCCGGTTTATGAGCAAATAGTCAGGAGCAAACTGTTTTAACAGGACTATGAGTGTGTATAATGAATTGTATATTGGGTTTTGAAAGAAAGAATTTTATGTTAAAGATGGGGGAAATTTTTTAGTCAGTCAAGGTTAATTGATGTGGGTAACTTGCATTTCCAGATTTTGTCTTGAGCCTTTAAATGGTCACGGTTGAGTATGCATTTTATTTGAGAAGTTTTCAAATGTGAGCCTTGTGAATGCAAATGTTTTAGACTGATTGCATACTACTTCTTGATGTTGAAATTTTTTCCCTTATGTACTGTGCTGGACTGAAAATTTCATGAAGCCAATCCAAGGTTTGAGTTGTGACTGGCACCAGTTGTATTATACAGTTTTTACATCCTATGTGCTTCAGATTTTTGAATATATATGTTCAGATTCCTTTAGCCATACATGTTTCAGATTTTCCCTCATTCTTCGATATATATATGCATACACATATACATATATATTCCAAATTTGATACCGTATAGTTTCAGATTTTCATCACCCTTATGTGCACAAGCTACATTTCAGTAAAAAGAACTTTTATATATACACACATACAGACTTCATTATAAGGATTTCTCTTCTATGATGTATGCATAAACATGTGTTTCACTACAGTAGAAGGGTTCTTCAATATCATGTGTATATTTCATTTCAGTAAAGGGATTTTCTATATCATACACACATATACCCAGGCTTCATTGCAGGAAAGAGGATTTATATATTTACGTGTGCACAAGCTTCACTTCAGTGAAGAGGATTTATAGATATATATGCACGAACTTATTTCAGTAAAGGGATTTTCTTATACACACACATATGCTTCATCACAGTAAAAAGGAATTTTCTATATATATACATACATAAGCTCACCATAGGAAAAAGGATTTCTATATATATACATATATATACTCATACATACACACTAACTTGGTGCAAATGAAAAAAACAGGAAAAAGGATTTCTATATATATACATATATATACTCATACATACACACTAACTTGGTGCAAATGAAAAAAAAATTAAGTACAAGGAGAATTAACTGTTAAGAATCTAATTAATCCAGAATTATGTTAGTTTCAGAATTATAAGACATATATATCAGTTTTCATACTTGTAGTTTCAGATCCTGGACATATATATATTTTCAGGTTTTCGTATTGGATAATTTCAGACTCATTACTCTCATATGTACATATATTTCCAGATCTCGTTATAAGTTGATTTCAGATTTTCAATGGCTTCCAGATTGACCTATATTTCATCTTTAAAATACTGTTAGTTTCAGTTTTCATCCCATTTCAGTTTTCATCCCATCTCAGACTTGCATATATACTCAGATCTTTATGCTTGATAGTTTCACCTTTCGTGGCATCTCAAGATCTGCACACACACACACACACACACACACACACACACACAGATATATATATATATAACTTTTGATACTTTTTGGTTACTGACTTCATCATTGTAACATATGTACATAAATTAGGATTTGAGACATTGATTGGTGTTAAGCTTTTATACTGTCCGATGTGTCTATGTATATATATATTCATATCATAACAATTGCTAGTTTCATACTTTCATATTACTATATTTCGGGATTTGATATTAATCAAATTTTCATGTTTCCATGCTCTCTGAAGTGAGTGTATTGTCTCAGATTTCAATATGCATAGTTTTAAGATGTTATCCCTTAGAGATGAGTTTATAGTCCCAAATTTTACTAGTATAAAATTCCATATCTTTGGGATCTATTATTTCATACTGTAGAGAAGTTTATGTTTCATATTTAGAAATTATGTTCGTATTTTACTAGTGTAAATTTCAGATTTTTTGGACGAGATCCCACATGATTTGAGGCTTAGAGATACAGTAGATTTGTAAATCTGAAATCATAAACAAAGCAATACTAAAACAATAATATTTTGCAAACCATAAATCGAAATCCAGATCCGTCAAAAGGGTGATAAAATAGATACAGTAGGATACATTTCATATTCACAAAGTTTTTACTAACAGCAACTAGAATCATGTTGAAATTAAGGTTCTTTACTGAACAGCATGAAAATTCTGGAAATATGGTAGTTGTTTGCAAGCATAGAATAGTTTATAAAAGTTATCAATTAAATTCACAAAAATTAGGGGTTAATCCCAATCAAGTCTAGTTGTACTCAGCAAATTATTAGATCAAAATATTATCTTTAACATCCGTATAAAAATAGATAACTCTACAGAATTCATATAAAATAGAATCTAGAATATTCTACACCTCTGTAGTAAAACAGCAATAACTTGCAGCTCACAAATCGAACTAAGATCTGTCAGATATTTTGGAAAGTAGACAGAAATCTCTATGATTCATATTCACACAAAATTTTCATATACTGAACTCAACAGGGTCTAAAATACTGAACAAAAATGGGGTAATAGCAAATACAGAAATATTCTTCATGCATAAAATCAACTAGCTCATATGTAACACATCCAAATCATAACAAAATGCAAAATATGGTATACTAGGTGTCCAAGCAACATGATATAGGGTGTTTAATAGATCTATAATAGCATATGCTACCAATAACACGTCAAGCATGCAAGATTCACACAACATATTATGGGTCACAAACAACATACATATATGCAACAGGAATTAATTAGATCTAAGTTAAATTTCACGTCGTGTGTGTAATGAGACAACTACGGGCGGATCAACACATAGAGACAAGATATAACAAGGATTTTCATGAGAATAGATCTTGAAACAACTACACTACATGCGGTATTTACTACTTGTATATCCAACAAAAATTTAATACAAGTTACTTGCCTTGAAATTGACGACAAAAACGATGCAAAGAACGAGAATAACGGGAACGGATTCCCGGGCGCGAACACGATACGAACGAATCACGAACCAATCACAAACACAAAGAACGAACAAACCACGAACACAATGCACGTACAACACACCGGCGCGAACTCCAAAGCACGTGCAACACCAAGGATGGCTGAGATCGCACTGATCGAGATCAAGGCGATCGACGGCTCAGATCTGATGATGATCATGATCACGATGAAAGATCAGATGGCCCAAATCTCCCTGATGATGAAGATGATGATGATCAAGATCGATCGATCGAATGGCTGCAATCATAGGATGCTTGATGATCATCATGATCGAATGATCAAGAGGAGATCGGACGACCTACATTCAGAGTGAATAAAAACCTTGATCAACAGCACACCCATAGGGCTTTGGCGGTGGCACACGAGCTGTTGTTGCTGCTGTTCTGTCGTCGGGGAAACATAGCACGAATGTGTCGTGGTGGGTCGCAACAGAGGGAAGGGCGCCTGGTGGTTGACTGACGTCGATATGGGGAAATGGGGCAAGGAGCGACGGAGGTTGGCTACAGTCGCTGCAGGTGGCCGGTGGCGTGACAGGGCGCTATAGTCAGCAATGCACCGGGAGGAAGGGAAAGAGAGGTGGACGAGCACCGGGGGGCTGTTGGTCACTGGGTTGCGTTGGCTGAGGCGACGCGACGCATGGGACAGGGAGGCACGGCATCTGGTGTTTCTCGGGAGGAGGCACATAGCGCGGTGAGCGCGCTGCGGTTGCTGGCGTTGCTGAAGTCGACAAGGGGCATCGCAGGGAGAGGATGAAAGGAGGTCGGGAGTGAAAACAGATGAAAGAGATGAGAGGGTAGGTCGGCTAGGGTTTTGTTGGTGAACAGGGAAATAAACAGGGTATATATATATATATATATATGGTTTTGGTGTATGCTGGGTAGGATTATATTGGGTTTATGGTTTAACAGATCCAAAGATTATAGGGTAGATGGATATTGGGCTTTAAACCCAATAAGGAGAGAACAATAATAGGGTATTGGGTTTTAAAATCCAATAAGAAAATGGGTTTAGAGTTTTAGAAAAATAAATGAATAAATAGGTCAATCAATAATATAGTAGTACAAATAATCAATTTATATGTTGTGTAAATTAATATACTCAAATGCTATTAAATACAATAGAATGTAAGACCTCACGAAATGATCAAGAGTGTATTTGAATTGAACCAAAATATAATAAGGAGCAAAATAATATTACATATTATTTAATTAAATAAAATGGTATACATAAATCCATACTCTAATAAAAATACAATATAGATTACGATCTATAAGCTTCCAAAAATAAAAAGTTTATAAACAATAAGTTTATTAACAATAATAAACATAATAATAATAATAATAATAATAATAATAATAATAATAATAATAATAATAACATGTTGCCGCTAAATTTGGTGTGGGGGCAAACAGATAGTATTTGTGGATTCGTAGGGAAACTGAATAGTAGACCTGTATACCTGTTCCGTTGGAGTATGATCGTCGCTCCCGCCGTGCACCTGCAAAAAGTGCGAGACACCGGGGTTGTTCCCGGCGACGCACCCTCCGACGCTCAAATCGGTAATCTAGGAAGATTATGAAAGAGCGCAAAAACTGGAGAGAGATTGATTACCTCTTAATGGAGCTGGATGGGGGGTATTTATAGGCGTCTTAGGGAATATATTAGGAATGTAATCCCCGTGTTCTGATAAGGAATATTCTCCTTGTAAACAGATTAGGAATGTAATCCCTAATCCCCAGTGGAGGGATAGGCGCGAATCAGGGTCGTTGATTAGGATCTAATCAGAAACCCTAATTCTATCCCTCTGGAGCGGGCCTTCTGCTGATTGAAGCCCGTACCCGATTAAGATGGATCTGTTCGTGGGTTATTGGATCTTTGACGAAGAGATCCAGTTCCCACCTCAAACCCATTGGTAGGTGAAATTACGTTCTACCCCTGGACTTCAAGATTCGTGCCCGATTTGGACGATTCTGATTAAACCCTATTTTTAGCCATATCATGAGTCCCCCACTCCCGAAGGCTGAGCTTGATCAGCCTTTTGAGGAGTAGTTTTATTGTTTTAATGGCTAGTGGAGTTGTATCGGAGCCCAAATGGAAGGTTTTAAATCTTGAAGGAGGTAGTGTGGTGATTTTTCAAGTGGATTGAACTCTGAGTCGCTCCTGAGCTCTTATGGTCATGTGGTGTTTTCGCAGGAATATTCTTTTGACTTAGGGAAGTGTCAATTCGACGTCCTGGGGTTTTGGAAGATGGTTTTTGGGCAACAATTGTTTGTTTGGGAGCGAGAGGGTGCTCCTCAACTTTATAATTGCTTTCCAGGAGTTCTTCCTTATCCCTTCGAATTTTTTAATTGTTTTTTGGTGCAATGGTTGGGCCGTTATCCTTCGTTGAGGGGCATATACATTCGTATCATGCTTCCGACCCCCTCCAGAGATTTCTGATTAGGGGACCGAGGTCTCTATGCGGTTCGGCGCATTTTTCCGAAGAGGAGAGAGAGTTCGGCGTCGTCGTGAGCGCTGAGAGGGAGTCTGGCGTGATCCGAAGTCCAACCTTCCCCCGTAATGGGGTCGGTGCCAAGAACGCTCGGCAGATGGTCCCGATCCCCAGATTTTTCCCTAAAATGGGGTCGGTGCCAAGAACGCTTGGCACATGGTCCCGAACCCCAGATTTTCCCCTAGAATGGGGTCGGTGCCAAGAACGCTCGGCACATGGTGCCGACCTCGAATTTTTCCCCTGTAACGAGGTCGGTGTCAAGAACGCTCGGCAACTTGTGCCGAACTCGAATTTTTCCCCCGTAACGGGGTCGGTGTCAAGAACGTTCGGCAGCTTGTGCCGAACTCGAATTTTTCCCCGTAACGGGGTCGGTGTCAAGAACGCTCGACAGCTTGTGCCGAACTCGAATTTTCCCACGTAACGGGGTCGGTGTCAAGAACGCTCGGCAGCTTGTGCCAAACTCGAATTTTTCCCCCGCAACGGGGTCGGTGTCAAGAACGCTCGGCAGCTTGTGCCGAACTCGAATTTTTCCCCCGCAACGGGGTCGGTGTCAAGAACGCTCGGCAGCTTGTGCCGAACTCGAATTTTCCCCCCGTAACGGGGTCGATGTCAAGAACGCTCGGCAGCTTGTGCCGAACTCGAATTTTTCCCCCGTAACGGGGTCGGTGTCAAGAACGCTCGGCAGCTGGTGCCGACCTCGAATTTTTCCCCCGTAACGGGGTCGGTGTCAAGAACGCTCGGCAGCTGGTGCCGACCTCGAATTTTCTCCCCGTAACGGGGTCGGTGTCAAGAACGCTCGGCAGCTGGTGCCGAGGTCCATAACTTGTCGTTTTTCGTCCTAGAAGTTTGTATCAACTGTGCGCCTTCTGAGCTTCTGACATCTTCTGACAACTCTGACAGATGGGACGTTTATTTAATGCGGTGACCCCTGGGCTTCCATCAGATGGGATGCTCATTAAATGCAGCGCATGATTTGGCGTGGTAAACCAGGCGACGATTGAGGTCGCTTTGTCGTTTTGTATAAATGGGACGATCGTACAAGCCCATTATCCTCGTTTAGCGTGCGCCTCTCTATAAATCCTCACCCCCCTCTCTCATTTCTCATTTCCCTTCTCTTTTGCTCAGGTGGTCTTTTGTGCTTAGGCGAATTCTTCCGGTGGTCGACGTTTGTTTCCGACAAAGTTTTCCGGCAGCTATCTTCTTTAAGGTAATTTATAAATTATGTCTGTAGCTTCTATCTCCGAAGAAATCTCTTGGTCCGAGCCCTCCCTTGAAGTCGTCGAGGATTCGACTCCGACTAAGGGCAAGAAGGTGTTCGGCAAGGATTCGATCGTTGAAGATCCGAAGCGGATGGGAGAGTTCAGACAACTACTGGGGCCGCTGACCGGGCTCCATAGAGTTAGGCAGCTCCCGGAGGATCAAGCCGAGCGAATCTTCCATGGGAGGGGGAGGTCCTTCAAGGAGAATGCCGCGAGGGAGACGACGGAGGCGGACGAGACGGCGTCGATCCTGCGCGAGGAGGACTCGGCAGTGGTCCGGGATTCTTTTCACATCCCGAAGGAGTACGAGCTCATGCTGCCGGGTCCCGGGGTTAGGGCCTATTCACCGTTACCAGTGACGATGTGTTGCTGGCTGGTCGATGCCTTCATCGCCGGGGCTCGGCTGCCTCTCCATGCATTCGCCGTTACCGTGGTGAGTTGGTTCGGGATCAGCCCCATCCAACTCATGCCGAATGCGTGGCGAGTGATAAATGGTTTCGTTCTCCATTGCCAAGCTGCAGAGATCGAGCCGCAGCTGAACGTGCTTCGGACGCTATACTGGCTCCACCAAGGGAACAAGTCGGAGTATCGGTATTACTTGACTCCGAGGCACGGCGGCAGGCTCGTCATATGCCCCGACTCCATTAAGCACTGGCGGGAGAAGTTTATGGTTGTGCGGAGTCGAGAGGCTTGGCCGATCCCCTCCAACTGGGTAGAAGGGGTGTCGAAGAGGGCGAGGGCGCTTCTGAAGCTCAGTGTGGAAGAAGAGGAGGCAGTCCGGACTATCCTGGATCGGCCAAAGTACGATTGGAGGGAGCTCACAGAGGATATCCTATACAAGGGAGGGCTCTGCCGCGTAGATCCCAGTACACGGCTCTCGTTATGTTTTTGTTTTCCGTACTCTCTTCCTTGTCACTTGCAACGTGTTAATCAATTTTTGTTTTGGATGCAGAAACCATGGACTACGACGCGGTGCTGGTGCTCAGGACAGGACTTGCGAGCAAGGCACCTAAGAAGCCCAAGAAGGTCGCGACCAAGTTGCCGCCGACCTCGAAGACTCTGAGGATTACAGCCTCGGTCGAGGAGGTGGAGGTCCTCGACAGTCTGGTTGACGCCGTGGCGGGGACTTCGGCTCCGGCCGCTGCTGGCGAGTTCCCCATCACCGCTGCCCTCGGAATGGCGATGCCGCCACTGACGGTAGCAGGCGAGGAGCTCCTGACGGAGGAGCACAAGAGAATTCACATTCCGGACTGGCAAGTCCGGAAGCATGACGGGTTCCTCGGGAACTCGCTAGCGAGCATGCAGGCCGTCAAGCACCTCGCCACTCCGAAGGACCGAGCCGCCATGGAGGCCGGGTGAGAAGGCGACGACGTTATCGAGATCGCTCGTTCGGCGGTGTCGGTAAGCATTGAGTTTATTTCATTCATTGGACTTCTCTAACCAAAATTTATCTAACTCTTTTGGCTCTTCTTTGGTACAGATCATCGTCCACTTCGGTCACCTCACCGAGAGGTTGACAGCTCTGGAGAAGGAGTTGAAGCAAGAATCCGACCAGGCTCGAAACGAGAAGGCTCGGCTGTCGAACGAGCTCGACAAGCTTCGCGTCGAGCACGAGGGGAGGTCGGCGAGGATCGAGCACCTCGAGGCCGAAGTGGCGAGGTTGGAGGGCGACCTCCTTCGCCAGAAGGAGGGGTCGGCCAAGCAGTTGGCCGAAGCCGAGGAGGCCAAGGCGGCGGCAGTGAAGACGGCGAAGGACGCGACCCTGGAGAAGGCGCAGGGGTTCCTTGCCCAAAACATGGCGAAGGCTTTTGCCGCAGCCATCGACCGGGTGTCGAAGGAGTTCCCCGAGGTGGATGTCTCGGGGTGGAGGCTATTCCCCGGCCACGTTGAGGGCTTCGACCCTGAGTCCGAGGGGGAGGAGGAGGAAGGGGAGGACGGAACCGATGCCAAGGTCGGGGTCGCTGATGAGGTCCCCAGTACTATGATCACACCGCTAGCGGTGGCGTCCCCTTCGGAGAAGTCGACCCCCACCCGTGCTCGACGCCCGGGGAAAGAGGTCGCCGCGCCTTGACTCCGCTCCTCTCTCATCTTCTTGTTTTTGTTCTTTTTTCTTTTCTTTTCAAAAATTGTAATGCCTAATAGCGGACTGGCCACCACTGTTTTTTGAAATGAAATGAAAGAAAATTTGTTTTGAAGTGTTGGAGTTCGGATCTTTGTTTTTTGCCCCCTTTTCTCGAAATTTCTTGTTTTGAAAACTTCTCCAGTATCAGACTTCGGCATTGTTTGAATTTTTGCTGTTTTCCTCGTTCTTTTCAGTTCATGGTGGTTGCTCAAGACGTCGTGCCTACTCGTTTGGATGAGGAAGCTCGAGCTGAAGCTGGCCTAGGGGCGACGAGGTTGTGTCTGGCGAGATGCCGAGAGCGGCTCTACGAAGTCGAGCTCGGATTGTGCCGAGCCAAAAGCGAGCTGAACCATCTTCAGCTCGTCCTCGGCCGGCGAGATATCGAGATTCGACGTTTGGAAAGCATAATCGCCGAAATGACTCCCACAAGAGAAGGTGAATATTCGCCAACTGCTTTCAGTAATGAGCTTCGGATTCAATGCATCCGTCATAACCTGTCCAAAATAACAGCGGAGAGGGACGACCTGCTTTCCGAGATTCGGCATCTACAGTCCGTAGAGACGAAGCTTGGGACGGAGGGCGAGTGGCTAACGGCCGAAGTGGCCAAGTTGACGACCGAACGGGTCCAGTTGACCGCCGAGGTTGAAGCGCTGAAGAGAGCGACGGTGGATAAAAGCATCGAAGTCACTCATCTTCGGCGCCTCATAGCCAGTCAATCAGGCATGCCGGACTCCGCGATACCCCCTCGTTTCGAAGTTAACATCAAAGACGACTCATTGCGTGATCGGATCTCGGAGTTGGAGGCGGAAGTGGCTCGTCTCAAGCCGCATTCGGGACCAATCAATGTCCGAAGCACCTCGTGCACTCGCGCGGAGAGTGATCGGGGCATTACCTTCTACGAGATGGCGACCCGTCAGCGCATCGGCCATCCTAGTCCGGGGGACGCGCAAAGCTCGGTAGCAATTTCGTCGAGCGGAGCATCCGTCGGAGCAGCTACTAGAAGCGGCGCCGAGGATACGTCTCAATTTGCTGGCTTGGGGTCGCGCTCCAGAGACAAGCGTCGTCACTCTCGAGTGTCTTTGAAGCGGAACGCCCCGGCTCCAAGAAAGCGCTGAAGACGTCGCCTCCAAGAGCTTTTGTATTTTTTAGCCAAGTGTAATAAGTCGGCATTGTAACTTTCTCTTTAACGACTTGTAATCCTGTTGTGTTTGTCTTTGTACCGCATCCCATTCATCAATAAAATGTTGTTGCCGAACTTGTGTGTTCTTTATTTTTGTGACTGTTGTTTGTTGCGCCGAGGCTTCTAAGTCGGCCACTTGCTCGTTTGCCGATCGGTGAGGTGAGTGTTCGGCCAGTGGTGTCGAGCTTCACTTCTGATGCCCAATCACGCAGTCTTGCGAGGTGAGTTGAGCGGCGGGCTCATGAAATGCGTCCAAGCACAAGTGTTAGACCTCGGATTGTTGCTAGAGTGGTTCGGCAGTTATGGGAGCAATCCCAAATGGCGAACTACTTCTAGCCCGCTTAGGGGCGAACATGCGAAGTAGGACCGAGCCGAGCATTGGACTCCGAACCATCGTTAGATTAGTTCAACGGTTGTGGGAGCAATTCCGAATAGCGAACTACTTCTAGCTCGCTTAGGAGCGAACTTGCGAAGTAGAATCGAGCCAAGTGTTGGACTCCGAACCATCGTTAGATTAGTTCAACGGTTGTGGGAGCAATTCCGAATGGCGAACTACTTCTAGCTCACTTAGGAGCGAACTCGCGAAGTAGAATCGAGCCAAGTGTTGGACTCCGAACCATCGTTAGATTAGTTCAACGGTTGTGGGAGCAATTCCGAATGGCGAACTACTTCTAGCTCGCTTAGGAGCGAACTTGCGAAGTAGAATCGAGCCAAGTGTTGGACTCCGAACCATCGTTAGATTAGTTCAACGGTTGTAGGAGCAATTCCGAATGGCGAACTACTTCTAGCTCTCTTAGGAGCGAACTTGCGAAGTAGAATCGAGCCAAGTATTGGACTCCGAACCATCGTTAGATTAGTTCAACGGTTGTGAGAGCAATTCCGAATGGCGAACTACTTCTAGCTCGCTTAGGAGCGAACTTGCAAAGTAGAATCGAGCCAAGTGTTGGACTCCGAACCATCGTTAGATTAGTTCAACGGTTGTGGGAGCAATTCCGAATGGCGAACTACTTCTAGCTCGCTTAGGAGCGAACTTGCGAAGTAGAATCGAGCCAAGTGTTGGACTCCGAACCATCGTTAGATTGCAGAGTCAAAAGCAGAGAGATGTGAACAAATAGCAAAGATACGAAAAGACTTTATTCATTAATAACTAATAACCGGCTGCTTCTAAAGTTGCTAGCCGTAATTACAAGGAAAAATGAAAGAACATCACTACTAGTAACAGGAAAGGAACGGTTCGTCATCTCGAAGTACTTAGAGAGGCGTTGTTATTCTCTCTTGGTATTTTAAGAGATGGTTGGCATTCCAAGTCCTGGGGATCTCCCTGCCTTCGAGATCTTCTAGTCTGTATGTGCCAGGGCGAATCACTTTGGAGATCTTGTAAGGTCCCTCCCAATTTGGAGCCAGTTTGCTTTTCTGACCTGGGAACGAAATGGCTAACTTTCGGAGGACCAAGTCCCCTTCTTTGAGGCCTGTGGGGCGAACTTTCTTGTTGTATACTAACTCGATCCTTCTTCGGTAGCTTCGTTGACGTATGGCAGCTCTTTCTCGGATCTCGTCTATCAGATCTAGACTTGCTCTGAGCTCTCTAGAGTTCTGCTCTTCTTCATATGCTATTAGACGAGGAGAGGGTATTCCGACTTCCAGGGGGATGATGGCCTCGGACCCGTAGGTGAGATTGAATGGGCTCTCTCCTGTTGGGGTCCGCTTCGTGGTGCGGTAATTCCACAGCACGTTGGGGAGCTGATCGACCCACAAGCCTTTGGAACACTTGTCTAGCCTCTTCTTAATGTCGGAGAGAATTTGTCGGTTAGCATTTTCGGCTTGGCCGTTCGACTGGGGATGAGAAACCGAGGAGAACCGATGTTGGATAGTGAGGTCTTCGCATAGAGCTCTGAAGGCGGCCCCGGTGAACTGGGTTCTATTGTCTGTTATCAATATCCTAGGGACGCCGAATCGACAGATCACGTTCTTCCAAAAGAACTGAACAACCCTGTTCTCGGTGATCGTAGCTAGAGGTTTGGCTTCTATCCATTTCGAAAAGTAGTCGATCGCCACGACTAAGAATTTGAACTGTCCAGGAGCTGGAGGGAATGGCCCTAGTAAATCCATACCCCACATTGCGAAAGGGATCGGACTTGATAGGGAAGCTAGGGGAGCTTGCGGAAGGCGTCGGACGTCGGAGTACTTCTGACAAGAGCTGCATTGTCGCACATGTCGTTCGGCATCTCGCAGGAGTGTGGGCCAGAAATATCCGTAGTTCAACACTTTGCGCGCTATGGCTCTGGAACCCGAATGTGCCCCGCGATGCCTTCATGAAGTTCTTGCAGGGCGTAATCGGCTTGCCCGGGGGAGAGGCACCTCAGGTAGGGCCGGCCGTCCACCTGGGTGAAGGAGCGCTTATACAGGATACCTCCGATTAGTGAGTAACGCTCGGCTCGGGTTCTAACTCTTCGTGCTTCTTTGGGGTCCCCAGGGAGGAGTCCGTCCCTTAAGAATTCGATGAGGGGTTTCATCCAATTGTCTTCGAGCAGGACAGGCAATGTCTCTATAGAGTGGAGAGTTTCGTCCTCTATGCTCGGCTTCAGAAGGACTTCTATCAAAATGGTCTGCTCGAAACCTTGAAGGGAAGAGGAGGCCAATTTGGATAAGGCATCAGCTTGAGCATTTTCTTCTCGGGGGATCCTTTGGATGAGGGCCTCTTCAAACAGTGTCATGAGGCTTTTGACTTTGGCTAAGTATTTAACCATCCTGTCATCGCGGGCCTCATACTCGTCGAGGACCTGATTGACGACTAGCTGAGAGTCGCTAAAGATCCTGAGGCGCTGTGCCCCAGCATTTCGGGCCATCCCGAGACTGGCTATAAGCGCCTCGTATTCAGCTTCGTTGTTCGAGGCTTTGAAGTTTATTCGGAGGGAGTATTGAAGGATGAAGTCATCTGGGCCTGTCAGAATGACCCCTGCCCCGCTTCCCTCATTGCAGGAGGATCCATCAACATAAACTGACCAGATGGGTGGTCCCTTCACTGTTTGGCTGGATTCGGGGATAGTACTCTCAACTATGAATTCGGCTAGTGCCTGAGCCTTGATCGCGGTCCGAGACTGATAAGTTATATCGTGTTGGCTCAGCTCGATTGACCACTTCATAAGGCGACCCAAAGTCTCTGGCTTGTGGAGGACCTGCTTCAGCGGCTGGTCGGTGAGAACGACCACCGAATGGGACTGAAAGTACGGGCGAAGCTTTCTCGCGGCCATCACCAGGGCATAGGCCATTTTCTCTATCTTCGGATATCGGAGCTCGGCGTCCCGAAGTACCTTGCTCACATAGTAGATGGGCTTCTGAGCCCTGTCTTCTTCTCTGACTAAAACTGCACTAAGGGTCTACTCGGGGGCTGCTAGGTAGAGGTAGAGTGGTTCGCCAGGTATCGGTTTGCTGAGAAGAGGTGGATTGACGAGGTAAGCCTTGAGCTGGTCGAAGGACTCCTGTTGCTGCTGCCCCCACTCAAATCCTTTAGCCCCCCTGAGGGCTTTGAAGAACGGGAGGCATTTTTCCCCGGACTTCGACAGAAAGCGCCCTATGGCGGCTAGGCGAACTGTCAACCTTTGGACTTCTTTTACATTTTTGGGAGGGACCATGTCTAGTATGGCCTTAATCTTTTCGGGGTTTGCTTCAATTCCTCGTTGGCTGACCATGAAGCCGAGGAACTTTCCCGACGAGACACCGAATGCACACTTGTTCGGATTGAGTCTCATATTGTGCTTTCTCAAAACATCTAACGCCTCCTGGAGGTCGGTCACATGATCGATACCTTGGATGCTTTTTACAAGCATGTCGTCAACATACACTTCCATATTGCGGCCGATCTGAGCCTGAAAAACCTTGTTGACGAGGCGTTGGTATGTAGCACCTGCGTTCTTCAGACCGAACGGCATGACTCTGTAGCAATAGAGGCCTTGGTCGGTCACAAACGAGGTCTTCGGGATATCCGGAGGGAACATCCGGATCTGATTGTAACCTGAAAAGGCGTCCATGAAGCTGAGGAGCTCATATCCCGAGGTTGCATCAATCAGAGTGTCAATACTCGGAAGAGGGAAGGGGTCCTTGGGGCAAGCCTTGTTGAGGTCGGTGAAATCAATACAAATCCTCCAAGTCCCATTGGACTTCTTCACCATTACTACATTCGACAACCACTCAGGATAGTTCACTTCCTGTATGAACCGGGCCTTCAAGAGCTTGTCCACCTCCTCTTTAATAGCGAGCTGACGCTCGGGGGCGAACTTGCGCCTCTTCTGCTGAACCGGTTTGGACCCCGGATCAACGCTTAGGCGGTGGACTAAGAGCTCTTCGGAGATACCGGGCATATCTGCAGCTGACCAAGCGAAGAGGTCTTGGTTCCTTCGGATGCATTGTACAATATCTGAGTATAGGGCGGACAGGAGGGTCTTGCTAACAAAGAACTTGCGAGTCGGATCCTGCTCAGAGAAGAGCACTTCCTCCAATTCGTCCACCGGATCGGACGTTGGTCGAGCAGCATCTTGGGGGATTTCCAGAATTTCTAAGGAAAGGACGGGTCCAGGGGTAGAGGTCATATAGCACTTGCGGGCCTGCTCTTGATTGCCCTTTACCTCTCCCACTCCCGCCCGGGTGGGAAACTTCATTTTGAGGTGGTAGGCAGAGGGAACGGCTTCCAAAGCTGCTAAGCCGGGTCGGCCTAGGATGACATTATATGCTGTAGGAACGTCTACAACCATGAAATCCATTGCCTCCGTACGGGTAGTAGGAGTTTTGCCAGCGGTTACATCGAGGGTAATCACTCCTTCAATAGTCACTGGCACTCCCGTGAACCCATGGAGGGTGTAGCCGGCGGGCTTGAGTCTATCTCGGGAGAGCTTTAGGCCTTTGAAAGCGGCGAGAAAAAGGATGTTTACGGAGCTTCCATTGTCCACTAGGATCCTCTCCACTTTGAAATTCGCCATGTGGAGGCTAATGACGAGTGCGTCACAATATGGGGTGCGAACTCCTTCAAGATCTTCGTCTGAGAATGTGACAGGCACTCCGAGGCCTTTGGGAGGAGGGGTGGTCCGGACCGAGTTGACTTCTCTTAAAAATGCCTTCCGAGAGGAGTTTGAGGACCCCCCCATTGGGCCCCCATGAATGAGGTGGAGGACTCGCTCTTCCTCAAAGTCGGGCGTCTCTTCTCGTTCCGGACGTTTGTTAGCCCCCCAAGGTGGGGGAGGAAGTTCGGCTCGGTCCTTTCTTACAAACCTAGTCAGTTGCCCCCTCTGGATAAGGGCTTCTATCTCATTCTTTAAGGCGCAACAATCGTTGGTGTCATGCCCGTGGTCCCGGTGATAATGCCACCATTTCTCTTTATCCCTTCTTTTGGCGGGGGTGTTCATCCTCGGAGCAGGAGGTATGATCCCTTCCTTTTCGACTTCCATCAGAATGGTTGAGACGTTAGTGGTGAGGGGAGTGAACTTCTCGAATCTGGGGGGAGGTCGGCGCTGGCCGGTATTATCCTTCTGGAGCTTCTTTGCCCCTTCTTCTTCTGCTCCCTTTCTCTTAAACCCGGAGGAAGACCCCTCCAAGTTGGGGCGGTACTCAGCTTCTTCAGCCCGAATATACTTTTCACTTCGGACGAGGAGGTCAGAAAAGTTTTGTAAGGGCTTCTTGGCGAGGGAGGAGCGGAGGCTGGGGTTAAGGACATTGGATTGAAATGCTGCTGCAGCGACCGACTGGTCGAGAGATGCTATGGACCTGGCTTCTGCCGTGAACCTCTTCACATAGTCTCTCAACTTTTCACCCTTCTTCTGATGGAGGTACAGTAGCGAGATGCTGGTCTTCTCAGTTCTATGGCTACTTACAAAATGCGTGACGAAGAGGGTCTCGAATTGCTCGAAGGAGAATATCGAGGAGGGGGCAAGGCGTGAGTACCATTCTCGGGCTGGGCCCTTGAGAGTTGCGGGGAATGTTTTGCAGAGGAGGGCGTCGAAAGCTTGATGGATTAGCATCAGGGTTTTGAAGCTTTCGATGTGATCAACGGGGTCAGTTTCGCCAGAATAGGTCTCAAATTGGGGAGGCTTGAAGCCGATTGGTACGGGTGCATCCATTATAGTTCAGGAAAAAGGGGGTCTACTGGGACGAAGTGTCCTTCCTCTGAGCTCTTCTTCTCGGTCTAGCTGACCCAATCGCCTCTCCATTTCGTGAAGACGGCGGTACACATCGTCGTCCCTTCGACAGTAATCGGCTGAGC
Source organism: Hemerocallis citrina (assembly GCA_017893485.1). NCBI lineage: Eukaryota > Viridiplantae > Streptophyta > Magnoliopsida > Asparagales > Asphodelaceae > Hemerocallis > Hemerocallis citrina. Next base: position 166,420,257 of record CM030367.1, read on the forward strand.
CCCTAGACTCGTCTTCGTAGGAGGGAGAGCGGGGGCTACGACGACGGTAGCTTCTGGACCTACGAGGACTTGGTTCATGCCTGGAGTTGTTGGGAAGAGGGGATGGGGACCGTCGTCGAGGACTTCGCTCTGGAGGAGGAGAGGGGGATCGTCGGCGAGGACTTCGGACTGGAGGAGGAGAAGGGGCCTTCGGCGCATTATGGTTACGACGGAGATTGAGAGCCTGTAGGACGGTCGCTTGGAACTGCTGTAACTCGGCACGGGTGATGGGTGCCTCATTGTTCCTTGGTTGTTGCCGACCCGCGGGGGAGTGTGGTCTTCTTCTGTGATGCTCGGGGGACTCTCTCCGCCCCCTCCTGGCAGGGGACCTTTTGTGCTCTCGGCGGCGAGGAGACCGCTCATCCGGACGGTGTTGGCGGGAGGTTCCCTCTCGGGCCCGCTTTTCATCCAAATGGCGGTGCAGATCATCATCTTTCTGGCGATTGAGGACGGTGTTGTGGTGACCGGAAGCTCGGGGATGATGGGAGGCCATAGAGTCCGAAGAGGCGTTGTGGATGGAGACGTGATCCTGGTGAAGAGGCTGTTTCTGAGGGTTAGGACCCTTCGGAGGCGGCTGATTAGGAGGAGGAGGGTCATGTTGGAGCGGGTCTTCCGCTGGAGGGGGAAGGTGCCCTTGTTGCTGAGCGGGATTAGGGGGAACTTCTTGTTGCTGATCGGGGTTGGTTCCTCGGTTGGACCCTCTGGATCTGACTTTCCTAGGAGGCATGGCTGGAGAAGATCTGTTCACCGGGAAGATGAGAGGTTTCTATTCGTTAGTTTCCCACAGACGGTGCCAATCTGTTGCCGCTAAATTTGGTGTGGAGGCAAACAGATAGTATTTGTGGATTCGTAGGAAAACTGAATAGTAGACCTGTATACCTGTTCCGTCAGAGTATGATCGTCGCTCCCGCCGTGCACCTGCAAAAAGTGCGAGACACCGGGGTTGTTCCCAGTGACGCACCCTCCGACGCTCAAATCGGTAATCTAGGAAGATTATGAAAGAGCGCAAAAACTGGAGAGAGATTGATTACCTCTTAATGGAGCTGGATGGGAGGTATTTATAGGCGTCTTAGGGAATATATTAGGAATGTAATTCCCGTGTTCTGATAAGGAATATTCTCCTTGTAAACAGATTAGGAATGTAATCCCTAATCCCCAGTGGAGGGATAGGCGCGAATCAGGGTCGTTGATTAGGATCTAATCAGAAACCCTAATTCTATCCCTCTGGAGCGGGCCTTCTGCTGATTGAAGCCCGTACCCGATTAAGATGGATCCGTTCGTGGGTTATTGGATCTTTGACGAAGAGATCCAGTACCCACCTCAAACCCATTGGTAGGTGAAATTACCGTTCTACCCCTGGACTTCAAGATTCATGCCCGAATTTGGACGGTTCCGATTAAACCCTATTTTTAGCCATATCATAACAATAGTAACAACAATAATAGGATTTGAATTACAATATAAATTCATTGAAAAATAGTCACAAATAAAATTATTGATTAAAAATAGACTTTAATAAAAGTTCCAATAATACATTTTAACAAAAAAATTTGAAAGCACAAAAATAATATAACAAATAATTGAAATACCGAAAATACACAGAAAATATGTATTTGCGAAAACAGGGGTTACAAATCCTACACACCTTACAACAAAATTTTGTCCTCAAAATTTGCTTAGGCGGTACATAGGACAAAGCGAAAGCAAACTTGTGGGGTAAGAAAACAGAGAATTAGAGGGAGAGAAATGAAATGGTGGCAGTACCAGAATAAGAAGGAAGTGGATAACTATGATGTCAAATGGAGTGCAAGAAAAAGAATTAACAGCATCAAAAGGAAAGAAACAACACAAGATAACAAAACAAGATAGGGATTAGGTGGAACTAGAATCAAAGAGAGAAATGACAGGGAAGAATGGAATCAAATACGAGTCAACGGATGAGAATGAATAGAAGGAATAGAGAGAAGCAACCAACACAAAGGAGGAGAAGCAATAAGAGGATCCTGGAATCTGGGGGTTATGGGCCCACACGCTTCCGCTGCACCACTCTGGTCGAGAAGATTCTGCTAATAGCATCCATTAGCTCTAGCGATCTGCTTCGTGGCTCACCATATCCTTGGCACGAACAAGCAATATCGTTCCGGCATGAAGTTCGAACTCCTGGCAACTTCAGAACTTAAACACTTCCTGAGATCCTGGGACTCTGAAAGCACATCTTGGAGCAAAAGACGACACTTCCTCTTCTGGTGATGATCCAAGCTGCTAACATGTCGACGTAGACCAAGTGATGCCGATCAATAAACCAAGCAGAAAGAAAAGAATGGATGACACCAGAATCAAAGGAATATGGGTACGAAAAGAATGAATTCATACCCAAGAAGAAGTCAATCAAATATGACGACTGCAAAAGACGGAAGAATCAAGGAATCAAGTGATTGAATAAGGAGGGATCAGAATGAACGGAATAAAACTAGTATCCAGATCAAGTTGATTATAATTCATTCATGTTACTGCGTGGTCTGTGTACTGTTGAGCCAATCCTTGATCGAGCTAAACTTGTCTAACATATTAGTCAAACTAATACACAGTGCTCTGATACCACTAAAAGCCCTATCACGCCCTAACATATTAGCCAAACATGGTGCTCTGATACCACTAAAAGCCCTATCACGCCCCGCTTCCCAAAAAGATATACGGAATACGGATACGTAACTAAGTCCAGCGAATGGTTTTCACAATTCATAAGTTGTAAAGATCTTTTCAACATTTCATAAGAATAAAAATGAAATAAACAAGGAGAAATCAACCACGCATGTATGAATGAATCAATATACCAACAGAATTTACTTGAAACAAAATTTAATAATCTCAAATAAACCAGATTTGGAATAAGTCATAAATTCTGGGTCAAACTGCCCAATACAAAATTCATGTAGCAAATTACATTTATTCAAGAATAACAGGAAAGTAAATATAGCAAGAACTCCAGCAACTAGAATCTTTTATCACCTACTCTATCGGCAGCTGATCGCCACTGCAATTTAATAAATTGCAGGAAAAGGAAAGAGGAAACAAAACGTCCGTCAATACAAGTTACGGACCGCTGTAATGCAGGCAACAAGTACAGGAAAGATAAATAATATAGAGTAACAGCGGAAGCAAGTATAGCATGGAATAGATATGACAGCAGAATAAGATAACTAGCATGAATCATGAACAGAATCAAGTAATGTGGTGAGGGGACAGGTGCATGTGACATGTGACAGGTAACAGGTATCATGTAAGCAGGTAAACAGGTGAACATGTAGCATGTACAGGTAAGCATATAACAGGTGTCTTGTCATATCAAGTCTTGTATTTAATTTCTATCTAGGTAGCACTTCATCCGTCCCAAACTTTTACCACATGGTTGCTACATACATGCAAATTACGTTTAGGCCTAGTGGTGGGTTTCTATAGGGCCTGTACTCAGGCGTCATGTAACAGGTAACAGGAACAGATTCATGAATCAAACAGGTACACGAATTACTAGATTCATGCATCAACAAGTTCATGAATTAGCAGGTAACAGGTACACGAACTAGCAAGTTCATGCATCATAGAATCAAGTACAATAGGTTCACGAATCCATAAATTCATGAATCAAACATAAAGTACAACAGGTTCATGTTTCAACATGACTCAAGCATAAAAATGGGAACAAGGCCCCCTACAGGGTACACATACCTATATTGTCCACTACTAAGGTCTTTTCCTTAACCCCGGCTTGATTACTTGTTATTATTATCAAACAGGCATGTATGTGCACAAAACAGGGTAAGAATAACATGGTATGAACAGGTGACAGGTTCAGGTTGAGGTTCAGGTTGAAAGATGAACATGTACAGGTGACAGACAACTCATAAAAGGGTGAGACAACGAAAATTCTAGTTCAGGACAGCAAGACAGTACTGCACCAAATCTAGAATTTCCGTTGCCACGGACATGTAAATCTGGATCCGTCAAATTTGGAAAATAGACTCTCGGCCAAGTCCAGCACTATATATAAGTCATATGGTATTTCACAAAAACATGACTCGAAACATAATTGTATCCAGAAAACATGTTCAGTCAGAAATCAGAAGTTTGTATTCATAAATAAAAAAATGGCATAAAAACTTACTGATTAAATTCAAGAAAAATCTGGGGTATTCCCTAGTATGTTTAGTATCAGTAAATAAGTTTTCATAATTTTCCAACATGGATATCATAGACAAATAAAATCAGAAGACAGCAAGATACAGTAAATTTGTAAATCTGAAATCATAAACACAACAGTACTAAAACAACAATATTTTACAAACTATAAATCGAAATCTAGATCCGTCAAAAGGGTGATAAAATAGATACAGTAGGCTATATTTCATATTCTCAAAGTTTTTACTAAAAGCAACTATAATCATGTTGAAATTAAGGTTCTTTACTGAACAGCATGAAAATTCTGGAGATATGGTAATTATTTACAAGCATAGAATAGTTTATGAAAGTCATCAGTTAAATCCACAAAAATTAGGAGTTAATACCATCAAGTCTAGTTGTACTCAAAAAATATTGGATCAAAATATTATCTTTAACATCAGTATAAAAATAAATAATTCTAAAGAATTCATATAAAACAGAATCTAGAATTTTCTACACCTCTGTAGTAAAACAGCAATAACTTGCAACTCACAAATCGAAACTGAGATCTGTCAGAAATTCTAGAAAGTAGACAGAAATATCTATGATTCATATTCACAAATAATTTTTATATACTGACATCAATAGGGTCTAAAATACTGAACAAAAATAGGGAAACAGCAAATATGGAAATATTCTTCATGCATAAAATCAACTAGTTCATATGTAACACATCCAAATCATAACAAAATATGAAATATGGTATACTAGGTGTCCAAGTAACATTGTATAGGGTGTTTAACAGATCTACAACAGGATATACTACCAGTAACACGTCAAGCACGCAAGATTCACAGAACATATTATGGGTCACAAACAACATACATAATTTTTACAGGAATTAATTAGATCTAAGTTAAATTTCATGTCGTGTGTGTAATGAGACAACTACGGGCAGATCAACACATAGAGACAAGATATAGCAAGAATTTTCATGAGAATAGATCTTTAAGCAACTGCACTACATGTGGTATTTAGTACTTGTATATGCAACAAAAATTTAATACAAGTTACTTTCTTGAAATTGATGATGGAAACAATGCAAGGAACGAGAATAACGGGAACAGATTCCCGAGCATGAACACGATGTGAACGAATCACGAACCAATCACGAACACAAAGAATGAACAAACCACAAACATAATGCACGTACAACACACAGGCACGAACTCCAAAGCACGTGCAACAGTAAGGACGGCTGAGATCACTCTGATCGAGATCAAGGTGATCGATGGCTTAGAATTTATGATGATCATGATCACGATGAAAGATCAGATGGCCCAAATCTCACTGATAATGAAGATGATGATGATGATCAAGATTGATCGATCGAATGGCTGCGATCAAAGGATACTTGATGATCATCATGATCGGATGATCAAGAGGAGATCAGACAGCCTACATTCAAAGTGATCAAAAACCTTGATCAATAGCACACCCATGGGGCTTCGGCGGCGGCACACGAAGGTGTTGTTGCTGTTGTTCTGTCGTCGGGGAAAATGCAGTGCGGCTGTATCGCAGTGGGGTCGCCACAGGGGGATAGGCATGTGGTGGTCAACTGACGTCGGGACTGGGAAACGGAGTAGGGAGTGACGGAGGTCGTCTGCGGTCGTTGTCGGTGGCGCAACAGGGCGCTGCAGTCAGCGCTGCACCGGTAGGAAGGGAAGAGAGGCAGAGGAGCACCGGGGGGTTATTGGCGCTGGGCTGCATCGGCTGAGGCGACACGATGCCAGGGACAGGGAGGCATGGCGTCTGGTGTTGCTCGGGAGGAGGCATACAGCGCGGGCAGCGCACTGCGGTTGCTGGCGTCGCTGAAGTTGACAGGGGTGCCGGTGGGAGAGGATGGAAGGATGTGGGGAGTGAAAACATATGAGGGAGATGAGAGGGTAGGTCAGCCAGGGTTTTGTTGGTGAACATGGAAATAAACAGGGTATATATATATATATATATATATATATATATGTATATATATATATATATGTATATATATATATATATATGTATATATATATATATATATATATATATATATATATATATATATATATATAAGGTTTAGGTGTATGCCGGGTAGGATTATATTGGGTTTATGGTTCAACAGATCCAAAGATTATAGGGTAGATGGATATTGGGCTTTAAACCCAATAAGGAGAGAACAATAATAGGGTATTGGGTTTTAAAATCCAATAAGAAAATGGGTTTGGAGTTTTAGGAAAATAAATGAATAAACAGGTCAATCAATAATATAGTAGTACAAATAATTAATTTGTATTTTGTAAATTAATATACTCAAAAAATATTAAATACAATAGAATGTAAGACCTCACAAAATGATTAAGAGTGTATTTGAATCGAACCAAAATATAATAAGGAGAAAAATAATATTACATATTATTTAATTAAATAAAATGGTATACATAAATCCATACTCTAATAAAAATACAATATAGATTACGATCTATAAGCTTCAAAAAATAAAAAGTTTATAACAATAAGTTTATTAACAATAATAATAATAATAATCATAAATATAAACATAAACATAAACATAAACATAATAAACATAATAAACATAATAATAATAATAATAATAATAATAATAATAATAATAATAATAATAATAATAATAATAATAATAATAATAGGATTCGAATTACAATATAAATTCATTGGAAAATAGTCACAAATAAAATTATTGATTAAAATAGACTTTAATAAAAGATCCAATAATACATTTTAACAAAAAGAATTTGAAAGCGCAAAAATAATATAACAAAAAATTGAAATTCCGAAAATACACAGAAAATACGTATTTGCGGAAATAGGGGTTACAAAACCTATAATCATTTGGAAGAAAAAATAAAATAGCTACAAATATAATTGAAGGTTAGGACGGACTTTAACAAAATTGAATATCCAAATGTGTACAAATGAGTTCAAAAGAATAGAATAATTTATAGATAATTTAAATACAAGAATACGAAGAAAAATAAATAAATAAATAAAAATCCATACAATCGGAAACGGGAGTTACACAGGACCTTCCAGAACGCATGCAACCTTACCCAGAGTTTCTTGCGGTAGTAACTGGACATCCAATTAATTTTTTTGAAATTTATAACCATTTTAAAGAAATTTTAATTAAGCCTTCCAAATTTATAATTTTCATTTTTTAGGAATTTTTTACAATTTTCAGTAGTTTATAATTTTTTTTGGAATTTTTAATTAGTTTTATCTGTTCATAATTATTTTTTCATAAATTTAATAAAAAAATCAGGAGAGCACGAATTTTAGGACAATATGAGGGATAGTTTAGGCTCTGAGGTGTCGAGCAACTCGGACGAAAATCCAAGCACCAAGATGCTGAAATCCCCTAGTTCTCCTCGGATATCTTCAATGCTCGGTTCCCTAGTGCTCCTCGGATACTTTTCCTACCTGGATCCCTAGTGCACCTCAGATCCATTGGTGCCGCTCGAATAACGTAGTACTGTTCGGATCCACTAGTACTTCTAGGGTACCATGTTGTTGCTCGGATCCACTAGTACTCGGATACCATACTGCTGCTCGACTGGGCTGTTTTAGCTTTAGGGTGGGTTTCACATAGATGCTCGGATGGCGATCCTTTCCATCATTAAATTCCTCGTCGACAACTAGGTAATTAATTTATTATAAATTAAGTATGTCCGTGTATAGGGTTCATTCTGGTTACTCAGCATCCTCCTCGAATCCTGATGAGGACAAGGTGCTCTCTGCTCACCTCTTGAGGAAGGAGAAGAGGGAGGCAGTAGTTGGGTCTCATGTCATTATCGAGGTGAAGGTGGAGGTGAGGGAAAGAACGCCAAATTTCCTTGATCTTACTCATCTTCCTCACATGCCCTTCCTCATTCGTCAATACCCCAAGGATTTGGCAAATCTAGTGAGGCTCAGTCTATGATACCCCTAACCAGAGAACCACCCTACCAGACAATCCTCATGAAGGACGACCTCCTGGCGATCATGATAGCCTATGGAATTTTGTCAGAGTAGGAGTTGCTCTTGCCGGACCCCGGGGATAGGGCGTTCTTGGTGTTGTACTTCATTTTTTTGAGTTAGCAAGTTGCTTGAGCGACAAGCTGAGCTACAAACTTATAGTTTTGAGTTAGTGAGTTTTTGGAGTAGCTCGGGCAACGAACTGAACTCCCAACTTTGTGTTTCTAGTTAACGAGTTGTTAGAGTAACTCGAGCAATGAGTTGAGTTTACCAGTTATTGGAGTAGCTTGGGTGACGAATTGAGCTCTGAACTCGATGTTGGAGTAACTCGAGCGACAAGCTAAACTCAGAACTCGTTGTTTCAAATTAGCAATTTGTTGATGTAGCTCGTACGACAAGCTGAGTTCAGAATTTGGTGTTTTAAGTTAACGAGTTGTTAGTGTAGCTCGGGCGACGAGTTGAGCTCCGAAATCATTGTTTTGAGTTAACAAGTTGTTGGAGTAGCTCGTGTGATGAGCTGAGCCCTGAACTCGGTGGTTCGAGTTAACAAGTTGTTGGAGTAGCTGGGCAACATGTTGAGCTCTGAACTCGTTGTTTTGAGTTAGCAAGTTCTTAGAGTAGTTCGAGCAACGAATTGAGCTCCGAAGTCATTGTTTTGAGTTATTGAGTTGTCGGAGTAGCTCAAGTGATGAACTATGATCTAAACTCGTTATTTTGAGATAGCGAGTTATTGAAGTAGCTCGAGCAACTAGCTAAGATCCAAACTTGTTGTTTTGAGGTAATGAGTTGTTGGAGTAGCTCAGGCGACGAGCGGAGCTCCAAACTCGTTGTTTGCATCTAGAAGGTGGTCCAAGATTTAACGAAGGAAATGTTGAATCTCATTGAAAAATCATTTAAGTAGCTGCCTTGATGGCTAACATTAATTACATGCATTGACCATAATAAAGATCAGTTTTATTACAAATCTAATGGAGGGAGTTAAGCACACTCATTTAATTTCATCATTTGCTCCGCATTCTAGGTCCTTGATATCTCCTTGACCCCCAACTCTTTAAGTCAGTAAGCTCCTGGGCAGATGACTTTAGAGTCCTTGTAAGGTCCTTCCCAGTTAGGAGCAAGTTGTCACGTCTTGCGTGTCCTAGAGATTTCAAGCTTTCGCGGGACGAGGTCACCCTCTTTCAGACTGGCCGGCCGGACCTTCTTGTTATAGAACTTTTCTACCCTTTGCTGGTAGATTTGCCTTCACACGACAGATTTTTCATAGACTTCTTCAACAAGTTTGAGGTTGCCCCATTGATCATTTGAATTATGTGCCTCATTGAAAAGGAAAAAAAAGACACATGGACAAGGTAGTCCAACCTCTACAGAGATTAGAGCTTCAGACCTATATGTGAATACCAGAGCACGCTCGGAAGTTCTTTGACATAGTCCTTTTGGAACTTCATCCAGCTTGTTCTTAAGGCCATCACGAATCTGCTTGTTGTTATTCTTGGCTTAAGCATTAGTCTGAGGATGAAAAATGGAAGAGAAATGTTATTCGATCCCCAGATCAAAACAGAAGGTGTAACACCCCGCAAAATAGCATAAAACTATTTTGCATTGTAATCCATGTACAGTTTAGATTTGCACGCGATTATGTATTTTTCTAATAATAACTTTCAGGTATGTAGATAAAATATCTCTAATATATTGTAGTATGATTAAATTTCTTGATTGTCCATGTGGATGGTTGCGTTCATGGTGATGCACGAGAATGAGAGAATCGACACTAGTACGTATACTAGTACATATGTGTGGTACGTATGCAATTATCAAATTGAATAATACTATACTATATATATATGTTCTCTCTCTTTGCATGTACTCACATCTAGTCATTCATCATAATCTCATCATGATCAATGGCTAGAGATAAGCCATGCAAAATATCTCTCCAAAACAATGAGCTAGAGAACTTGGTTTTGAGAAAACCTCCATGCCACCTCCCCCCCCCCCCCCACCACATCTCTCCTCACTTCTTATGACCCCTATATTCACTCTCATTTCAGAATTTTCTAATTTGTCCAAGAGAAAAAGAGAAGGAGAGAGTGAAAGAAAAAGGAAAAGAGGTGATCAAGAGAATTTTGAAGGTGGAACTAGAAGAGGAGGCTTAGTTACTCACATCTTCTCAAACTTCACTAAGGGTGGGGAGTTCTATAAACTTTTTTTCTTGTTTTCTTGTTTAATTTCTTGCATGAGATTAGTAGTAGTAGCTATGAGGATGATTGTTAGAAGTAGATTGTCTAGATCTGAAACTGGAAACAGAAAACACAAACTGCATGTTGAATTCCCGAATTTCCAAAGAGAAGTATAGATGGAATTTGATCTTGAAATTTTTACAGAATGATCTTACGCATGTCTAGAGGCTACATGAATTATTTCAATTTTTTCTGACTTTATTTATTATTTTAATAAAATTACTTTTGATGACTGGGTCGTAAGGCGGAGACTGGTTCTATCTTTTGTAGAACCCAAACTTGAAGAAGTTTTTAGAATTAATTGATGCATGATCTATCTCTGAAATTTTTACCGTAGTATCCTGCATGCATCTAGATCCTACAGAAAAAGATTGAAATTATTTGGATGATATTTGATTCATGTTCAAAATTGTTTAAGAAAGAGTAATCATGACAGTGACTGGTGAACAGTAGAACTTTTGTACATGATTGTAATAAGTAGAACTCATTGAATACTTGGGATTATGATGAGATCTTTTTTGTATGATGAACATGATGATGTCTAGTTTCTGAAAATAAAAGTTTCATAATCATTGGTTATACATGTGATTTATTGTGAGATTTTAAGTGAGTATTGGGTAGAACTTAGTCATATTCGACACCCTAAAGAAATTGCAACTTTATGGCTCTGTATGAGCAGAATTCGAAGAAATGTATAACTAGGAAGTTATAGTAGACACCATAAGCTTTCCAATAAGCCTTGTTTCAAGCAATTCCTACAAGTATAGTGATAGATATGAATTTTTTAAGATGGAACAGAAACTAGGTTTTGAGCTATAGGCTCTGTTTGTGTAGTACATTATATAGGGTTCCGTACCCCTGAGGAAGATGAATGTTTTATGGTATTCAAATGAAATGATTTGGATTTTTGATCAACTAGAGAGATGTAGAGGACATGTTCAGCTTTCCATAGAATCTAAAATTGTGTCGTTCTGATAAGCGAGTAATCTTTATGCTATTAGTATGGTGCAGCCAGTGTACAGGAAGTACACAGGCTGATAATTGTGAGGCTATTTTGAGCAACTATATGGATGAATTTGATGCAATTGTCAACTATAGAGTTTTAGCCTAGACTCTTAGCTTTCCAGAATGGGCTAGAACACCCAAATCTGAGTTGTATTGTAGAATTTATGACCTTTTTAAGTTCAGGCAGAAACCAAATAGTTGGGTTAGTCATGATTTTGGCTAAGTGTTGGAGAGTACTTTTTCCCCTCTTGTGATTAAGAGTTAATGGAATTATTATTGGGGATAATTGGTGATATTACTTGTCTTATTGTTGTCATGCCCCTGTTGAGGACAAGTGTGACTTGAGATAGTCATTAGGGTAGAGTGATACCCTACGACTATCAACCCTAGGCATTCTTAGCTTCCCCCAAGGTATCAATTCCTGCAATTCCGGTGCAAGGATTAGAAGTTTTGGATTTGTGAACTAGCAGTGTTGCTAGACTCAAGATATTGACTTTATCACCATTTGAGTATGTTTGCTGTGTTTTATCACCTTGGTCTGTTAATAGTTTGGTGTTATGTTTGAAGGTATTGCCGGTAAAAGGCATTTCTTGGGTGTCGTTGTACCACTCACTGAGGTTCACGAGCCGGAAGGTTGGTCAAGGACCAATAGGAGTGTAGAAGCCGATAAGTACCGACTCGCCGAGTCATCATTTGATAGACCAGTCAGGGATCAATTAGTTAATAAAACTTCGTGCATGATTTTGGGTGATAAGCATATTTTAGTAGTTATTATTTAATTAAGTTTTCTTACTTTTCGCTTAAAAACCAAGTTGGTGTTAGAAGTGATTTCCTATAATTCGACTTATTCTAAGGTCCAGCACTAGGCGGTGATAAACAGGGTTGTTCTCTTCGTGTCGTAGCGATACGGGCTGTGTCTGCTCACTAGTTGAGCACACGGGATCCGTATCTCGCTCTGTTAATTCCTGAAGTGTCGTGGTATCCTGTCGGCTAGGAGACTTAGACCCTTGAGGCCGTCATGCTCTTATGTTGGTGGACACGAACGGACCACGGAAGTCTTCGGCGCCATGGATATGCAGAACGTGTATCTGTAAGATCGTCATGACATTTGGTGTGATCCAGACCGGAGTGGGCACTAGTGGCAAACGGGGACCCCACTGTGTTTAGCAGTAAGAACTGTAGGATAACCAGCCACGTGGTATCAATCAGGAACAGGTTGAGTACAATAGTAGAATGTATTTGCATGGCGATGGTTCAAACAATGAAATTGGAGAAGATGACTTGATCTGGAACGTATGTAGTATGGGATGCATGTGTATCCAGAGTCTTGCTGACATTAGATTAAGTGCATCTATTTCTGTACCTTGTATTATGCATTAGACTTTAGGTCATGGCATACACGAACACTAGGAAATTAGGATGCACGTTTCTTTTTCCATTCAAGATGGTTTTTGGGTGTGCGAGTTGGAGATTGTTGTTTCTTATAAGCATTGCGTTAGTAGAATTACTGATGTTTCCCATATTTTAAGTACCGGTCCTACCATTCAAGCATATGCAGATATATCATAGTCGCACGGCGGAAGATTCAAGCCGAGGGGCAAGTCTCAGGGAAGCAGTTTGACCACTCAGCGGAGTTCGGCGGTGATCAGTCGATTACCATTTTGGAAGATAGCTGGTAGCTTTACAGGTGGAGTCTATAAATAAGTTGTAATGAGTTAATGTAATTTGTATTCGTTGTTCAAGAACAAGATATTGGTTGTAATTGATGATGTAATGACTCATTTGACAATAAAAAGTTTTTAAATTTCTGTGTTATTACTGTGTTGAGATGCATTTAAAGGCAAAGATTCTGGTTGTGTCACGGATGTACGGTAACCGGGATCCGGGGCGCTACAGAAGGTATGGAATTTTTTGGCAGCAAATTGGGTTCCGTTAATTACAAGAATCTGAGATATTCCAAACTGGCAGATAATATTTTTCCAAAAGAATTGCTCTATCTTTTGTTCGGTGATAAAGACTAATGATTCTGCTTCGATCCACTTTGTGAAGTAGTCAATAGTCCCAACTAAGATTTTTTTTCTATCCAGCTGCAGGGGAAAACGGTCCAAGTAGATACATTCCCCACATTGCGAAGGGGATAGGACTTAACATGGAGTGAAGGTCGACTTGGGGCCCCCGTTTTATCTGCAAAAATTTCTAGCAAGGGGTGTGTCGGCAAACATATCCTAAAACATCATCGAGGAGTGAGGGCCAATAGTACACATGATTAAGGACTTTTCCGTGGCAAAGACATTGTATCTTTGTGGCCACCACCGACTCCTTTATGCACTTTTTTGAGGGCATATCATGCCTCATCAGGACCGAGACATTGCAAAAAGGTCTGCCATCTACCAAAGTGTATGAGCACTTGTACAAGACCCCTTCAACATGCATGTATCTTTATACCCTTGTCCGGACCTTTCTTGCTTCTTTCGAATATGTTGAGAGGAATCCCTTGTCAAGGAAGTCTAACAAGAGTTTCATCCAATTGTCTCTGGGTGTTAGAGAACTGACGACCATGAGCTCTATAACTTCTTCTTCGATGCTCGGCTTGAGTACGACTTCAATAAGTACGGTGTGGTTGAGTCCTTCGAAGGAAGAGGATGCGAGTGACTTCTGCCTTTCGGAATGTTGCCATGAGTTTCTTAATGTAAGTGTCACGCCCCGCTTCCCAAAATATGGAATTACGGGCACGGCCCAGCAAATAATATAAGTATTATAACTCACATCATTCATAAGTTGTACAGATATAATCTCAACAAGTTATAAACTTCAGGTCAAAATGCCTAGGAATACAATGTACTGAAATGAATATAAAACGATAACTAGTTTGCTATGACTAACTAGATAAAATAACAACTAGATGAAATAAGATAATATAGCAATCCCATTGCGGTCAGCTAGAAGGTACGCTCACAGAGTCCCTCTGGTATTTCACCATCGATACTTGCATAAACATCATCTGAGGTGGTGGGGGTGTCCGTTAGAGCAAGCTTTGGACAGCTAACAGGCACTAAAATACAACATAGAAGAAATAAAGGAAAAGCAATACAAACATTGGGGTGGTATGAACATGTACAATACAAGTAATAACAGTAAGATACAATCATAACTATGTGGTATAATCAATCGATATGCAATGGTCAATAAACAATAGTCGGTGACAGGATCGATAGTTAATAATCAATGATAATGGTCGATAATCAATAATGCAATGGTCGATAAACAATAGCCGATAATCAACAATGCAAGTGTCGATGCTTAGTGTCAATTTTAGGTCTATTAGTCTTTTATTAACCTATCTAATGCATGCAATCCTGTGTCCCATACTATAGGTTCGGGTGCATAACAATCAAGTGAACGTTTGGACTTAAGTGGTGAAGTCTACAAGATTATGAACTCGGGTAATAACAATGATGGTCTTCCAATAATTATAAACAATAATCGATAAACAATAAACGATGAACAATGATCGAAAACAATAATGCGGAAAACACGGGCCCTCTTCCGAGTACACTCTCCTATATTGTCCACTACTAAGTTGTACCCTTTATTACCCCGGCTTGTCAGTATTTTATAATATCACTACTTTAGGTATTGAAATCTAGAGGTGGCCCCCACGGATTCTAGATTCTAAAGGTGGCTCCCTTTGATTCTTACGATGTGGCACTTAGTTCTACGTGCCACTTAGCTCCACGTGACACTTAGTTCTACATGGTACTTAGTTCCACGTGGCACTTAGTTCCTCCATCCAAAACAATATCAATGACTATAATAATAACGATGCATGGTACAATGAAACAGAACAGTAATCAGGACAAGTATCAAGAATATATCAAGAAGGTATCGAGAGAGTATCAAGAAGTATGCATTGCATGATGTAGAGTTGTTATATCGATCAACTGTATTAGTTCAATTATTTAATCATGAATACCAACATACATCTAGCTCAAGAACACAAAATACAATTCTGGACCGCAATACATGTTGACACTAAAACTCACTTTCCCGCTGGTACAGGAAAGTAAAATCAATTTCTTCAGGGGTTCTAGAAAGTAGGCACCGTGCCGAATTCAACGCCTATTCACACGACATATTCTAACGACAGTAGCAATGCCTAACAGTCTATAAAACCTTAATTTTGGTTACACGGGATGGGTCTAACCCTCTACACCAAATCAGGCAGACAACAAAGTAGCAAACTTCATTACTTTCATTTTAAAATCACGAATCAAAAAATAATAATTCTATACATAGAAATGTGTTCGCATTCATATTTAGTGATTAGATCAGATCTTTACAGTTAACATGTCAAAAATTATTAGTTCTACAATGCCGAATCTAATAATTTTAATTATACTATCGCTTTGCAACACAATCAAAATTAAACATGAATCATATGTATATCTATATGCATATGCATCTCTAAGTCATGTTCATGTAGTGTATGCAATGACAAGGAAGTTTTATGGGACATTCCATGGGTATCGAATCGATGGGAATCAAATGGAACAGTTCAACATAGGCATATAACGAACAGTTCAATATTCGACTAAAGCACGAAAGGATTAAACAAGATTAAATAATACGATAGTCAAAACCGAATGAGAGCTACTTGTAAGAGTTCAAGAACACTTGCATGAACATGAACAATAACTGGATTTTACGAAACAATAATCAAATTTAAAGGGCTACTTGCGAGAGTTCAAAGAAGTGTGTAACCCCTGTTTCCGTAAATACGTATTTCTAAATATTTTTTCGTATTTTGATTATTTATAAACTTGTTTTGTGCTAAACTGATTTCAGGTCTTCTACTAAGTATTTTTCTAATAAACAATTATATTTACCTTGAACAACAATGTATTTTTCTATTTATAATTGATAGACTATTTATATGTTACATTATTACTGTTTGGATTCTAATAAATTCATTAATCTCAAATTCTACTTTTATACATTTTATTATCATTATTATTTTTACTTCTATTAGTATTATTGTTATTGTTATTGTTCTTATTGTTTTTATTATTGAGATATGATATTAATAGTCTTATTATTATTATTTTTGGTTAAAGCCCATTGATTTTTGGTATATGTTATATTATTTAATTATTTGGTTTGAAGCCTAAATCAAGCCCATTCCTATTGGACTCTACCCTAAACCCAAACCCACAAAAACCCCTACACTCGCCTGTATACAATTTTCTCCACAATTTCCCACTCTGCACAATCTCCCGTATCTCCACAACCCCCACTATTTCCAACTACCCACTTTTATATTTTATTATTTTTATTTTTATTAACCTCTCCCACTCTCTCTCACCATTACTCTCCTTATCCCCCTTCTGTTTCCCAACAAAAGCAAAAACCCAAACCGAAACAGACTCCTCCCCACCCTCCGTCTTCCTCACAGTGAAACCCAACCTCTCCACCATAACTTTCCTTCATGCCATCGACCGCTAGCCTCTTCTCCCTCACTCCTCCCGCTCGAACCCTTATCGAGCCTCCACCGCCTACAACTGTCCGTCCTCTACAGAGAACCCATCACCATCATCGAAATCGCTCATCTTCACCCTCCTCCTCGTCGACTTTTTGCTAGTCGACTACCGCCATTGCTGCCAGAGCTCGAACCCACCGCCACTCATCACTGCTGCCTCCTCGTCGCAACTCCGCCATGGCTGCCCCCGTCGAAGAGCCACCATTGCCGAAACTCCGAAGAACTCCATCGAACCCATTAAAGCGTCGCCAACTCCCACAACTCCATCGTCGTCCTCCTCGCCTTCTCCTCCTCCACGTCGACGGCTTCGCCTTTCCTCCCTTGCCTCACCACCCGCCGCTCTCAGTCGAAGTAAAGAAGAAGAAGATCAGTGATTGGTTGAAACTGGGTGTTCTGTGTTTTGGCACGGCGATCTTCACTTGCTGTCCCCTGTTTTGGATCCAGATACGGTGTGAAAAGAAGGAAATCGATTGGCTACTTTCGGTGTTTCGTGTTTTGGCTGTTTGGATCTGAATTTGGTGTTCACTATTTTGGGGCAGATCTGTTATGGGATCTTACTGAGTTACTGTTGCTGTTGCTGCTTGAGTTGTCTTCGCACGGTCTTCACACGTGCTTTGGGATCGCTCTCTGAAATTCTGATCCCGTTATTCTTTGTTACTTATATTGAACCGTCTACAAAAAGGCAAGTCCACTTGAACTCGTTTAATTATTCTAGTTCAAGCTTATTAACCTCCCGCAAGTAGTTCCTTTCAATTATCTTAAATTTACCTTGTGTCCTTTCTGTTGGGAGTATCAAGGGTTTACACGAGCTAACCCGACGTACTCTTGACATCATATTATTATTCATTGACTCAAACCCAAGCCTATGTACACACATGACATGAATAAGATGACTAGAACTTGCATATGAGTAAAATACATTGTGATCAAATACATGTGGATTAATTGAGATCTTATGACTTAAACTTGACATGATAAATTTGACTTGTACACTGGAAAATTCACTCTACTTGCTACACATTAGTCTTGATACATTTCATGACGCAATAACATGTTAATTATCCACTTTGATGAACATATATGTAATGGCTTTTTATGAATTCCTGCTGCCTTGTCTGTCTTGTACAGAGATTTCGACCTAGTTATAATAGGAATCAGTTAAAATAATATAAAGATGGATTGTAGGCCTAAGTGTCTAGTTGCTGATAACATCCTGGAACTTTGAATTCTAAATTGTAGTCTAAGAGTTATCGCTATTTTAGTGTAACTGTATCGGCTGTTTTCAGATTTACTACTTCATATCTATTATTGTGCAATGCATCATATTGCTGCATTATTATCATCCCCTTGACATTCTTATAATCACTTGTATGTACATGTATGACTTAATAATAAAATACTAAACAAGCCGGGGTTCCTAAGGGTTGACCTAGTAGTGGATAGTCTCAGAAAATGTACTCGGCAGGGCCCTCTTATTACATAGAAACTTGACATGGAATGTGGAGAATTACTTGTGAAGACGTGAACTTGTTATCTTTTTATCTTGTTATCGTGATACACCAAATACACCCTCTGTAGATCCCACCACGAAGTCTAAAACGTACACTGTTTTGCGTGCACCGAACCTGTGGTAAGGGACGCAGTAGTACGTGCACTAGATAGGAAAAACAACATGCTAATAGACCTAGTTGACACGTATATACTTGATCGTAAGACCATTGTTTATTAATACCGTTATTGCTTTTGTAATTTGATCTTGATTCATATTTCTTCATGTACCTTATTCCCTTACTCTCTACTTTTCACTACTTACTATCCGTACTTGCTCTAAGGACAAATTATTCTTTTTTTTAGATGACAAGTACAGGTGCACAAGGAGAATTTTCAGAAGGCATTGGTGAGCAGTTCTTCTACGATTGGAGCAGGAGCCTCTCGAACTATTTGGTAAGTTCTTTTATTCCAGATTTGGTTATTAAATTTCATTCTCATTTATGTGATTATGTTTTCTGCGTAGTTGTGATTCATTTTTCTTATATTGTTGAGTTAAGACTGGTACAGCTTATGGATGATATGAGTTGGCGTACTTATATCATTCGCTGGGCCTCAGTTACGTGCATGTGTTCCCGTATTCCGAAAAGCGGGGCGTGACAAAGTGCTTGCCTTTATTGATGATTACTAACATGGCAAGAACCACGGGAAGACGACAGAGCGACGTCAGCAATGAACGACGACACAACAACTGCAAGATGGCAACAACAACTAGCAAGGGAAAAAATCTACGGTAGTGATGAGCAAGAAAATGAGATGTTCAGGGTGATGGGATTGGTTGAGGGCAGTAAGGAAGTGGCTCGGGTTGATGGCAGGGGGTGAGAAGAAGGCAGTCGGGGGTTTGTTGGTGTTCCGGAGATGAAGGAGATCGGGTGTAGGTGATGGATGATGGTGGTTGCAGTTTGGGGAGGAAGTGGCAGTCGGGTTGTATGGGAGATTGAGTTTGGGCTATGACAGTAGGTTTCAATGGATGTGAGAGGATGTGGTTGTAACATCCCGCGAAATGAATAACATTATTTTTGTATTATTATTATTATTATTATTATTATTATTATTATTATTATTATTATTATTATTATTATTATTATTATTATTATTATTATTGTAATTATTGTAATTATAATAATAATAATAATAATATTAATAATAATAATAATAATTATTATTATTATTATTATTATTATTATTATTATTATTATTGTCTACTAATTGGTACGTTCAGTACAAGTGTATTATGTATTATAATACTAGTATTATTCAGCTACTATTATTCAATTATTTGTATTATTCATTTATTATCTTTTTGTTATTTATTTTATTTATATGGATGAAGAATTGCTTATTATGGGCAATTAATACACATTAGAATTAAATATATAATAAGAGAATACTAGTTGGGCCTATAAGAGCCCAATCCAACACAACACAAACCAAAACCCTAACCCTAACCTATGCATGGTCGACCAATTAATAAAGAGGAGGTGGGAAACTCTTTCTCATCGTTTGGTGGGTTGGCTATTGGAGTGCTTTTGGATCATTGGAGGAGAAGAGCTTTTGAGATTTTGTTCAAAGATTCGACTTTTGAGATGGGTGTTTTTCTCTTCTTTTGAATTCTATTGATGTTGTTATTTTAATATAGAGAACATGCTTGGATGTTTGTAAACACTTATTCTAATCATAGATATGATATGAATTGATGCATAATAAACATGATTTGTATGTTCTTTATATTGTTTCGAATGATTCTTAATAGATAAGTAGATCTAGTTATGTTGTGATGTTCATGAAAATATATACATGTTGATTGAACTAATATCATGCAAGCAAGAGCTCATCTTTATTTCTGAATATCATGTTATGAATGATTGTAAACTTGTATAGTTGTTAAGATTATTGTCATGATGATTTAAAGTTGACTAATTTAATATTTTTAACATGATTATTTTCAAATTTTGGGTGTATTGAGGTAAATATGTAGATTGTTGATTTATTTTGATTTAAAACTAGTTAATTAACCTAGATTAACAGTTGGAATCAAAACAAATATGGGAATAATATTCATTAAAGATTAAGTAGAGAGAATCAATGTCAAATAAGGAATATTTTATTTATTCAACTTTTATTTAAGTGTAGTCTATTTCTATTCCTAATTTTAAGTTGTTGAAGAGTAGATCTAGAATTGAATAGAGATGAATTAATTTAATCGAATTAAATTTTTTGTAGACTGGCTCATTTAATTCTAATAATTGTTAGACATGAATTGATTGTTGAGTAACCAAAAATTCTGAAGATGGAATCTATGATTAATTGGAAATGAATCGAGATCTAGAGATGAGGTTAATTGGGTGTGGGTCCAGAATTAAATAAGAATTGTTATTTGAGAAATGAATGAAAGAAAGATTGGGGGTATGAATGAATCGATTTATGATTAATTTAAGAGTTAGGGTTAACTTAGAAAACCCTAGAGTAAATTATGATGATGTTTTAGTTGCATGTGCTCTAGAGGCTGAGCAAGACCCAAGATACCAGCCTGTTGTGATTATTAAAATATGGGAAATAGCTAGGTTGGGCTAGTGTTCCTAGTGATGTTGACTTAAGTCCGGTAAGATGAGCTAGCTCTAGGCGGTAGTTGTTAATGTTTGAATATAAGGACATGCACTAGATGGGAGATGTGACGAAGCAAGAGCAAAGGTGAGTATGAAGACTCCAGGATGATTCACGGAGTGAGATATTCCCCAGGAATCCTAGACGAGGTATGAAAGAGGCCCTAGAATGATATGCGGAGTGAGATTGATCTCCAGTATTTCGGAATAAGGGCGATGCACATGGGACATTTATGTGATGAGGGCTCCAGGATGACCTGCGGAGTGAGGTATTCTCTTAAATTCCCGGACGAGAGTGAAATAATCTCTAGAATGATCTGTGGATAGAGATTGACTTCCAGTATTCCAGGGCGAGAGCCAATACTTACAGGATGTCCAGATTTTGAAGTTTGTCATGGTTATAGGTTTGCATAACAAGGGATTAAACCCTATAATGAGAAGAATGCTAAGGACTTGCCCTCGGATCTATGTTGTATGAGCGGCATAGAATACGAACAAGTATGTATTAGAGACGAGCATTGTATGAATTTGTTTTGTGCATTAGATTTCATGATCATGGCATACACTCATACACTTAGTTTAGATTTACTTTCTATATTATTGTGTCATTTATTATTCACTTTAATTTGGATCAAGTTGTTGATAGTTGAGAATTGGAAGATCACTATTATTATTAGTATTGCGTCAATTGTATTCAACACACATACCCCCAATTTGGAAGTTTTGCAGGACTCTTGTTAATAAGTGGCATGGATACAAGTTATGGCATGAATTCTAGTGAAGACTAAAGTTTGAATATTATAACAAGTTGTATTTAATGTGTAATATTTCTGCTGTGTGTTGTAAAGAACGATGATGTATGAAAGTTTCAAATTTTCCCTGTATTTTTGTATGGTGTTTGTATTACATTGAAGTAATAGATTCTGAATGAGTCACATATTTCCTATGTATAAAATTCTACGCTCTACAGTGGTGATGGAAGAAGTGCTCGGGTTAAAAGAGTTTGGAATTTTGTGGCAGCAACAAGTGGAGAGGAGGGTTTTGGAATGGTGTAACACCCCAAATTCTAAAATACAACTGAATTCGAAGTTCCACAGGATCTTTACACTTCTTTCATACAATTTTACAAGAAAATTGAAATATTTCTTACATCAGGGTTACATTATATCTTTACATCATTACAGCGAAAGCAATTTTACAATAAATTATATGAAACAATATTTAAATCAATCTTTGAGCAGCATGTATACTTCAATTTGTCAAGCATCCTTACCCTGCATGTATACTTCAATGTGCACTTAGTCCTTAATGCAAATATTTCCATTATATGACACTAATGCACACTTGTTCAGAGTCTATGCAGCCTATACTACATAGGTCCAAGGGCAAGCCCTTAACCGTTCTTCATCTTGTAGGGTTCAATCCCTCGTCATGACTTAATTTACTACTGTAACTACAGTAAGTATCCTAGATGTTTTATGACTTACGAACTCATGTCTAGGCGTCCTGGAGAAAATTCCAACGTACTGACACATGACTCATCATGCAGGCATCCTGTTGTAATTCAGCTCCTACCATAAACATGACACCACCCGGAGTCGTCAAACACCCCACGAGTGTCGCCACCAGGACGGTACTTTGGAGCAGCATCCGCGTCCTACTCATGATGCATCATGGGACATCCTGTGAATACTCTCACGCTGCCAATCCAATGGCCCTCATACTAAATGTTTTTCTCTTACTTTCATCACATCTTTACTATGTATCTAATTCTTAGTTTAATTGAATCATGAATAAAATCAATCCCTTAGAGTTTAGCACTCCCACTATACCGGTCTTATTCATCTATTTCACATGACCCAAACCTTGGTCTTTTCACTTCAAATATCATTTTCACATTTTTTTTATTGCCGGTATAAGGCTTAGCTACACCCTAGTTCTCAATTTCAACTCATAATTACAACATTGAGCTTTTCATATTCATAAAGTCTTTTCATGACTAATCACAATTCACATTTCATAAGCATAGTATTCATGTATCCATATCCTTCATAACTCATCACATTCGATATTTCAATTCCATACACAATTTATGCGTAAAAATATAATAAGTTTCAACTAGTAGTATTCAATAGTTCATTTATTCCACGAATCTCTTATTCTCATTTCAATCCGTACTAAAATCACAATTTATAAGTCCAATTAGTTACACAAATCACAATTTTCAAAATTCCTCATTACTAATTCTCATTTTAAAACTCCTAAAAAAATAACTCATTTATTTTTCCTTTATTTCAAAAGACAATTTAATTTTAAAAAAAGAAGTCCTTTCTTGCAAATAGCTCCAATTTCTCAATTACGCTTTATCAAAAGTTATACAAATTTTTCTCATAAAGTCCAAATAATTTCAGTAATTTTTCCATATTTTTCCTAAATTTTAATTTATTTTAAAAACTCAAAATAGTATTAATTTTCCCAAAAAAACAACTGATAAACCAAAACCCCCATCCGGATTCGAACCCACAACCAACGGCCCAAAGGACAGCGCCCAAGACCACTGCGCCAAGTCACCGAAACGATATGAGAGGGGTTATTATCCCTATGTATCGACTTTCGGTATTTCGGATTTTAACAAAAAAAAACAAAAAACGAAAAGTTCCATTCTCAATATTGAACCCGAGACCAGTGACTAAGTCCCCCGCTACTGTAGCGACTGAAACTCTTCCGACCAATTGGTCTAAGTGACCATATCGTTTTGAAAAGGGTTTAATTGGGTTTGAACTAGCTCTCTGTTCATATCTATATTTCATGAATTCTCACAACAATTTTGTGTCTTTTTCTTCTCTTTTGAAAGCAAACTTTTCCAGAATTTAATACACATAAATCTACAGTAAACCAGTATTTTTATAAACATTATTTTCCTTATAAAACATGTATTTTAATCCTAATTTGTGTTCCATGTCCATAATTTCGACATTGAGAACAAT
Source organism: Hemerocallis citrina (assembly GCA_017893485.1). Taxonomy (NCBI): domain Eukaryota; kingdom Viridiplantae; phylum Streptophyta; class Magnoliopsida; order Asparagales; family Asphodelaceae; genus Hemerocallis; species Hemerocallis citrina. The sequence continues at coordinate 166,444,399 of CM030367.1, forward strand.
AGCACATTCCTTCATAATTTAGAGTTAGGTTTCCACAAATCACTACATTCTTTTTATCTCTTTCTTATTGACATCCTACCACATTTTTAGAACACAAAATCTCATCTTTCTACCAAATAAAATCTATTTTTGTCAACTAATTACGCATGATGCATTCAATCAACTTATTTGCAAATACAATTTTTTTTTTACCATAACATTCATGTAGCACAACAATATGGAGATTTCCAACACATTAATTAACAATTATTCATTAGCAATCAATCCATCAATTATTCTCTAAATTACCTCTCTACTTTTAATTAAACAAGCATGATTCCAATTTCTCACTAGTTGATTCATATAATTTCATTAAAATCATACCTAGCATGATATCTAATTCTAGAAGTATGAGAAACACCCACCTCTTTGGAGAAAAACGAAATGAAAACTCCTAGAGTCTCCTAGAATGCAAGAGAGTAGCCTTCTCCTCCTAGATTGTGTTGCAAAATGCTCCCCTTCTTGCTCCTTGTGCAAACCCAATGCTTCACTTGCTTGGGGATGGGGCGACCTCCTTGGTTGGGACACACACAATTTCACACTCACTCTTTTACTCCCTAATGTATTTCTCTCCTATATAATTTCTTCCTTTCAATTATTTCTTAGTGTAGTATACATGAAGGTAGGAGGTATTTAAACTAGTTCCAGGATGGATTGGAGGGCTAGGATAGGATGGGAAGTTGTAGCAACCACCCATGCACACACACCCACTCTCCCATCTTCTCTTATGCATACCCGGCCTCTAGGGTGTGCAAAGCTCACTACGTGCATGCATGTGCCCTTCTAGTACCCCCCCCCCCCCAATTTGAAATTTGTACAAATTTAATTAATCAATTGTTCACCATTTGTGTCTACATGACAAGTTGTGACAATTTAAAGGATTAATTAAGTTTGTGGGCTTGGACTTATGGGCTAAATAATAAAGTATTTAATTATTAGAGTGAGCTCAAAATAAGAAAACAATGTTTTAGGCTTTATAAAATAGGCTTTTTAGAAAAAAAAATAAAGGAAAAGAAAGAAATAATTGTTCATACTACAAAAGGAAATTTTACAAAAATAAATATATATACGAAATTTTATACGTGCACAACACATAAAAATCAACTTTTTTATTAAAATAAAAGTTTAGGGTATTACAGAAGGAGCCGGGGTGAAGGGAGGTGATGTTGGGTTGCGGTAGGAGTAGTAAGGTGGATTGCGGGTGGTGGTGCAGGCTGGTCGAGCAGCGCACGCGCATGAGAGGGTGTGAGAAGGTACGTGGTTGAAAAGAGGGAGAAGGTGGAGGTGTGTGCAGTAGGTTTGAGTGAAATGAGGGCTCGGGTATTTGTTGGTGGTGTTGTTGGGTTGTGGAAGGAGATGATGGGTTGTTTGGATGTTGTGCGGTGAGGTGGTGGTGTGATGTTGGGTTTCGGTTATGGAGAGGGTGGCAACTGCTCATGGAGGTCGGGTGAGGGGCTGCAGGGTGAGGAAGGACGATGGGTTTGGGCTCGAGTTGTAATGGAGGAAGAAGGAGATATGTGATCGGGTGATAAAGAAGATGATTAATATGATAAGTTCAAATTATAGGGGAGATTAATGGGGGTTAGTGGAGATATTAGTTAGATAAAAATGGATTAGTGGAGATTATAGAGGATGTGGTAGTTTTGCAATTGAGGAGTTCAGGTAAGGTTAGGGTTAACGGGTTTCAAGTTGGGTTTAAATTAGGATTTCGGGTAGGGTTTGAATTAAGATTTGGGTTAGGCTTTGGGCTTTGGTTCAATCAAATAGGATATCCACAATAGTAGAATAAAATGGGTTTTAATACTAAAATGAGTTTAAGAGAAAGGAAAAATTATAAATAACCGAAATGCAAGAATACGTAGGAAAAAATTCGTACAATTGGTACTGGGAGTTAAAGTAAGCTAATACTTGACCATGCCATCATCCCTGGCCTCATATTCTCATTGAATTTGATTTATCACCAATTCGGGGTTGCTGAACACATTGACCTTCTAGGCCCCTGCTTTCATAGCTAAGAGGATGCCAACAATGAGCGCCTCATATTTAGCCTCATTGTTGAAGGCTCGAAAATTGAGACGAAGAGTATATTGAGAGTGAACTCATCTTGGCCAAGCCAGATGATAAAACCCCGCTCCCATCGACGCATGATGAGCCATCGACATAGACACTTCAGGCAAGAGCATCTTTGTTCACCTCGAGTGTCGTTGTCCAGTGGCCAAGGCACCCACAATCAAAAAATGCCATTAGCGATACCATTTTGTTGTTGTTGTTGTTGTTGTTTTCTTTTTTGGAACAAGTCCATAGGCACACAGTTGTTACACTTTTTTTTCTTATAAAGGATAGTTATGCAGGTGAAATTCGAACTCCTGACCTCTCGTTCATCGTTCACTAGCAAACAGATTAACCACTAGACCTAGTGGCGCTCACTCATTTCTTATTGTTGATCCAGAATTTGTGCTCCATAAATGATTTTTTTTTTGGTTGATCTCTCATTCTTCACTATGAGATCATCTTTTCCAAGCTGACTTGCAACACCATTGTTATATCTCCAATCACTTCGCTTCAAAAATCGATGATTGAGAAATGCCGACCAACGAACTTAATATCCACCATCATGCTTTTGATGGTCATTAACTGTTAGAGTATGTTCAAATAAAATTCCACCAATGACCAAATCTCCTAATGCATTCTCCAGGGGTGCACCAAGGCTTCGAATGAGAGGATGGAGCCCCCCATTGTGGTCGTGTAACATGTCCGGGCCACTTCTTGACTTTCTTTGACTTCTCCTACGTACTCCAGCTAGCATGGAAAATTTAATCTTCATGTGAAACGCCGAAGGTAAGGCATGGAGGGCGGCTAGGCCCGCAAATGGCACTGCAGGAAGCCTTCACATTAACAACCATGAAGTCCATGACTTTTGTTCGAATAGTAGGGGCTTTGCCAGTAGTCACGTCGAATGTAACAATCCCTTCGACTTGGACCAGAACCCCAGGGAACTCATGGAAGGTGTACCCAATGGATTTCAGACGATCCCTGGATATCCTGAGGCCTTCAAAAGCTTCTAGGAAGAGGATTTTCACTGAACTACCATTACCTCGTGGTTAACCATGGAGAGGCTAATTACCAGTGCATCGCAATGAGGGGTCTAGATGCCTTTAAGGTCTCTGTCTGAGAAGGTTAGTGGGACTCCTTATCTTCTGGAGGGGGGACTTTGTGCATTGAGTTGACCTCCATGATGAATATCTTTCGGGAGGAATTAGATTCCCTTCTCACAGAACCTCCATGAATAGAATGGAGAATAGCCAGAGGTTTAGAATCCTGGGCCTCAAGATCTTTTTATGTATGCTTGTTGGCCCCTTGAGTCGATGTGGGCTTAACCTTGTCCTTATGGGTGTACTTGGCAAGGTGACCGTGACCAGTAAGAGTTTTGATCACATCTTTGAAGGCTTGGCATTCCTTTGTGTCATGGATATGGTCCTTATGGAATCAGCATCATTCGATCTGATCCCTTCTCCTGTTTGCTGGGTTCATCTTAGGAGGGGGCCAAAGTAGTATGTCCCCCTCGATTTCCATAAGGACAATCAACACATTGGTATTAAGCATGGTGAATTTTCAAAGCGAGGGAACGAAGGGGGACGAAGCTATCCAAACTCGTGCTTCTCGGATTTCTGGGGGTCCTCCTCATTCACACCTCTTCGTTTGTTTCCGGATGAAGGCACACCTTGGTCTTAGGGACGAAAAGCCTCCTCAGCCTTGATATACTTCGAACACCATTGTAATAGCTCGAAGAAGTCTCGATGTGGCTTTTTGGCCAGTGGCGCATTATGGTAGATGTCCCAAACATTGTGTCTGACGTAGTCCTTGAGGGGCTCCTTTGGCCTTTACTTTAGCACCAACAAAAAAGCACCCGTCTTCTTGGTTTTTTGGCTGCTGACGAAGTGAGTCAAGAAGAGTTCTTCGAACTAGTCGAATGAGGAGATGGAGCCTAGATGGAGACGGGAGTACCACTATCATGCTATTTCCTTTAGGGTAGCTAGGAAAGTTCTGCAGAGGAGTGCATCAGAGGCTCTATGGATCATCATGATGGTTTTGAAACTCTCGATGTGATCCGTGGGGTTATCAGCAATTAGACTTGCAAATGGACCGAGTCGAGCCGAGTATCTTGAGGCTCAAGCTCGGCTCGTTAAGTAATCGAGCTCGAGCTCGGCTCAAGCTCATCTCGAGCCGAGCTTTGACCGAGTTCGAGCTAAGTAGCTCACGGGCTTAGCATAATAATCACAAAAAGTCCAAGCTCGAGTCCAAGCTCGAGCTCGTCTCGATAAGCTATCACGCTCGATTTTCGAGCTCGAGCTCTTTTGGAGTCGAGCTTTGACCGAGCTCAAGTCGAGTAGCTCACGAGTAGCTCGGTTCATTTGCAGCCCTAGCTTCAACATCATATGACTCAAAGGTGGGAAGCATGAATTTTTCTGAAACAGACTTCCAAAATAGTTGTAGTAAAGGGATGTCGGATGGGGCAGTATCCCCCGCCTCAGTGACCCTCCTATTGACCGATCTAATCAGGGTGGTTCTCTATCTCTAGGAGGCGACGGAGCATCAGCTCTTCTCGTCCCTTGGATCGGGTTGACTCATGGGATTCTTCTTCATGCTCAGTCTTGGGGCATGGGCCACTTACCTATCGGTCTCTATTTGGGGCGCCTTGGAGGGACCTAAGCACTTGGTCGGTGAAGTTTTGGAACTCAACCTGGGTCACGGGTACCTTGTCTTCCTTGTTGTTCCCAGGAGCTCACCGACTGACTGGCATTGGGCTCCTCAAGTGTATTCGTCCCCTTGGCGAGGGCATTGGACCGGACCTCTATCGCCGAGGAAAATGACTCCTCTAGCTCCTATAGTGTTCCGAGTGGGAACCACCATCTCGGGTGCGGTTCTTGTCTAAGCATTAACAGAGGTCCGTCCCTTCAAGCGGGGCGTTGATGACACCGCAGAGATCTAACGACTCATGAGGCACCGAGGAGGGCGTTGAGGTGAGGACCGACCCTCAGTTCTCGACTAGACAAGGTTCAGGATGAAGGTGTTGGGAGCTCGCTGATACTGCCCCGTTGGAAGGAGGTCGTGATTGAGGGGGAGGAGGACTTCCCTGGCGACTGGTGGCAGTTGATGTCTGACTTCTTCTCAGAGGCATGGTTGAAGCTGTTTTGGTGGATGAATATGATCGGAGAGGCAGTTCTTTCCCACAGCAGCCACCAATTCTGTTGCTGCTCATTTTGGTGCTGGAGGAATTAGATATTAGTTATTTTATTGAGGAAAAAAGCCGCAATCTGGATCGTCGATTAGGATCTAGATTTGACTGACCGGAAATGCATGGGAACCTGCAAAAAGTCTTACACCGGAAGTTATTCCGGCATAAGAACCTCCAACACTCATGTCAGTCACCAGAATAATAATAACCTTTGACTGATGGAGGTGGAGGGTATTTATAGGCCCAATCGGTTATGAAAGATAGACCAGAAATGTATCTTTCCCAAATTCAGTTAAAGTTATTATAGTAAAGAATAGAATTAGTAACTAATCCCTGATTTGAGGGAATTTAACTGACAGCTATGATTGACTGAAAATTCCCTTCTTCTTGGGTAGTAAACAAGCACTAATTTGACATTTGGCTGGGATAACGGGCTGGAGACGGCCCATATTCTTCTAGTATGCCTGTTCTCGCTATAAAATTACTGTACTACCTCTGACGACTTTAAGACGCATGCTGAGATCATGCGGCTTCAAATTTTACCCGCATCAATTAAATATGAGTTCCAAGGATCTTCAGTGACTAGATTAGAAAAGGATGAACAAAAGGCCTACGAACAATATCAGTGATGACCGAAGCATTCAAACCATGGAGTAGAGCAGTCAGATGGATCAAACTCGGACACTATGTAAATTGTTCTAAGATTAGATTATATTTCACAGTTGTAAATAGGTTTTTAATAGCTAGTCACTGCAAACTTCTATTCTCTCAGAGGCTACTTAACCTCCCTACCTCGCATATTTTTTCTCTTTCTCACAGACTGATGATAATGGCATGGAACCGGGAACAATACAGGTTATTCTCTCTAGTTCTCGCTCTATGTATTTTTTTCCACCAAGACTTTCACTTCTCTGTATGAAACTGCATCTGTGATTGTTCCAATTTATGCCCCCCCTGCTAGAATTCCAATTTATCCAATAGGAGAAAAGATTCCTAAAAAAAACATACTCTGATGAAACAAATGAACTTATTAGATACATAAGATAACAACTTTTCAGAGGACAAGTATCAGATACTATTGCAATCTGCTACTTGTAAGAACAGTAAATGTTCAGATACTGTTTCAACAGCTATTTAGAAAAATAGTATAAACTTTTACTCAGTAAAAGAAGAATTATAGCCTCTATATAACTTGCTTGATTTATCTTTACAATATTAACTAGAGTTAGAATATTAAATGTGTTTTTCATCGCTATTTGTCGTACAAATGACTTATAAGTTACACTATCATCTAATAATATAAAGTCAGCACAATGTCGGTTTATTTAATTGACAGCCTGAAACAGAGAGAAATGAACTTTGAATCTTAACAAGCTAAAGAAAGTATAAGATAAATGAATAGAAACTAATATAAATCATGCACAATATTGCACATAATTTTCAAAATATGAGAATATGGCAAAACTATTTTTAATTTTTTTATCTATAACAACTATACATTATTGCGCGATTTTTGAGGTTTGATTAACAGATAGGATTCTAATTTAAAATTTGGAGGATGGAGAAAAAGTGGGTGGTTGTATCCTACATTTACTCTTTTTTTTTCTTATTTTAAAAAGAAAAAAAGAGAAAAATCATTAGACCAAAATTAGTCTTAGCATAATATATTGTAATATATTATAGAAGAAGAAAATAAAGATTATAAATTGCTGCAGAGATAACATTATTTCCATTCTCAACAATCCTATAAAAGTGTAATATAACTATATAAGCCAATAATAAAGCTTATTTTCCACAATTACAAATGAAGAGCTACTAACTTCTGACGAAAGAAACAATGAGCTCCAACATAAATTAAAGAATGAAAACAAAAAAATTAAACTAACCAGCCATGAAAGTGATAACAATCTCCATAACCATTCTCACTATCTAAATTTAAAGAATGTAAGACCACTGAAATAATCAAATAAAGCAAGAAGTTGAAAATATTCCCTGCTCTAAAACTCCCCATTGCCAAATATAAGAATCCAAAGAACCAAACTCTCTACACCTTGGGGCTTTACCTATCTTTTCATCCTCGTCCCATCAGAACTCTATTAAAATTCTGCACAAATTTGAAATATATTTTTCTAATCACCTGCAGTCTGCTTTGCTCCCACTGCAAAGAATTCAGTGATGACCTCTGGAGGCATGCCCTTCGTTTCAGGGACCTCCAAGAAGACAAACACTAAAGAAATGGTGCACACAATGATCGATGTCACCGAACCAGAATGTGAGAGCACAGATTGCTATGCACACACCTCTGACTCGAGTTGGAAAGATTTCGGAGCAGAGGATGTTGGGGATAGGGCCGAACTTCATCACAAAGCAGCAGAAGTAGACAACAACACTGATGGTGGAGAGAGAAGCATGGAGCATCCAACATTAGATATGACCAGAATTATGAGGGTGAGAATTAGGACAGGTATTGTTGATAAAAGAAGGAACCTGTTGTACGAAGAACATTATTTTTCCAAACAATTAAGAATGGTGACTATCAATTATTATTTTTCCAAACATTATTTTTCAAAATTGAAGATGACTATCAATTATTAGATTTTTTTCCCAAAATGACCCTTTTTTTAAAAGTTTTTCCCAAACTGCCCTATTTTTTTATTTCTGTTCCCTAAACGACCCACTCGCTTTTTGAAAAAACGAATTTGGTTAAAAATAACTCGCTTTTTCGAAAAGCGTGTCTGGAACTTTTAATTTTCGAAATGTTAGACTCGCTTTTTTGAAAAAGCGAGTTATTTTTAACCAAACTCGCTTTTTCAAAAAGCACACTTGGTTATTTTGATAAATATTTTCGAAAGTGGATCAGCTTGGTAAATACTTTTAGAAAGTGGATTAATTTGGTAAATAATTTCAGAAAGTGGGCTATTATGGTAACAAGTTCTTTCTATATCACATTGTCACTTGATCTTCTTTAGACCACTATATATGAAATTATTTGTCAGGACTTTCTATATCACATTGTCACTTCATCTTCTTTGGTCATGATTTTATAAATTTAGCAACTATTTAGCAGTAGCAGGGGATATACATAACTTGACATTATTTTAGTATATACATAATTGGTGTGTTTTAAGTTGTCGAGAATGAGCAAATAGATACTCTCAATCTCCTGTATACACATAATTGACTTTTGACCTATCAATCATATGCGCCGAGTTCTTGCGCCAAAAGTCTCACACTCGCCTTCTTGCGAGGGTGGTTAAAATGGTCCATGATTTTTTTTTTGTATTTCACATTGGTGGAAATGACCAAGTTACCCCTTCCTTCATATAACCAGATTATCACCTTAGGGGTAAAAGGGTCATGCGGTAGGGAGGGACGGATGAAGTTCATCCGTCTCTCACTTTCACAATTTTTTTTTAATTATAAACTTTATATATTTAATATATATTATTTATATTTAAAGTATTAAATCTACCGAGAGACAGAAGATCTTCATACATAAAGTTATTTATATTTATAAAGTTAGCAACAGTTTAGCAGTAGTCGAGGATATACATAACTTAACATTATTTCAGTATACACATAATTGGTGTGTTTTAAGTTGTCGAGAATGAGCCCATAGATACTCCCAATCAATCTTAGCTTTTGGTCTATCAATCATATGCGCTGGGTTCTTGCGCCAAAAATTCTTATATTAAAAGGGTGGTTGTAACTTCGTTCATGGTTGCTGTTATACATAATGGTAGACCGCAAAAGCCTGACGTGGTAATTGATGAGATATTGTTTTCTAGTTCTGAATATTGTCAGCAGGCTAAGGTTTGCTCATAATATATTGTTTTGTATTTCTTACACTTGTTTTGAAAGCCCGAGTTTATTTTTTCCTAACAAAGAAGAAATTTTCTCTCTTGATCACTTTTCTTTCGTTTGTTTATATTGTTGTTTATGAATTATTCATTCTGTTTATGATTTGTCCATTGATTTATTGGTAGGAGCATCAACATATGCCAATTCAGTATTTGGATGAATAAATGTTAAGATTGTTGTCGAGACTCATATCTGTTAATCATTGGATCTGATTTCTAAGATCGTGACCTAATGGTGAACTATTTTGGTTGATAGGTGTGCTGATGAAAAAGAGATGAGATTTTAAACAGCCTCGCATTTTCAGAAAGTGAGTGTGAGACTTTTGGTGCAAGAACTCAGCGCATATGATTGATAGGTCAAAAGCCAATTATGTGTATACCGGAGATTGAAAGTGTCTATGGACTCATTCTCGACAACTTAAAACACACCAATTATGTATATACTGAAATAATGTCAAGTTATGTATATCCCCTGCTACTGCTAAACAGTTGCTAAATTTATAAAATCATGACCAAAGAAGATGAAGTGACAATGTGATATAGAAAGTCCTGACAAACGATTTTATATATAGTGGTCTAAAGAAGATCAAATGACAATGTGATATAGAAAGAACTTGTTACCACAATAGCCCACTTTCTAAAATTATTTACCAAACTAATCCACTTTCTAAAATTATTTACCAAGCTAACCCACTTTTGAAAATATTTACCAAAATAACTAAGTGTGCTTTTTGAAAAAGCGAGTTTGGTTAAAAATAACTCGTCTTTTCAAAAAACGAGTCTAACATTTCGAAAATTAAAAGTTCCAGACTCGCTTTTTGAAAAAGCGAGTTATTTTTAACCAAACTCGTTTTTTCAAAAAGCGAGTGGGTCGTTTAGGGAACAAAAATAAAAAATAGGGCAGTTGGGAAAAAACTTTCAAAAAAAAGGTCATTTTGGGAAAAAATTCCAATTATCATTCCAAACAATTAAGAATGGTGCATAGCATTGTAATTGAGTACTGGAAAATGACTTAGATGACCTAGTCTTTTAGCAATTGGTTGTAAATTAATTTAGCAAAAAAGAATTAGATGTAAATCCAGTAGTCTAGACTGTTACGACTAAAGGTCCATTACTTGAGGCTCCACTAGTCTACATGGATATTTGATAAGTTTGCCTAAATCCATATATGATCCAAAAGGATAAACTCATATTACGGTCTAAGGTCTATCTAGTTTAGCAATCTATCAATCTAATTGATTTTTCCATGAGGGACTATTATTCAAGCCACAAACTGAACAATATGAATTTATGAGGTTCTCCAAGGTTCTATTTGAGCCAAGGTGCAGATTATTGAGGTTGTGGCTCGAATAATAGTTCCACATTGAAAGATAAATTAGATGGACAGATGGATAGATGGTTAAATTAAATTAGACCCTATACCTTAAATGGAGTTTTTCCTCTGGGATCATATAGGGCTTAAACTAATTTACCAAATATATCCATATATAGAGGGCCAAAAGTTAATGGACCCAAGTCATGACATACTAACATAGACTTGCTATCAAGTAACCAATTTTTTTTTTTTTTCTCATAAGCCATCGAATGACCATTTAGTTGTGTCTATTGATATGACTAAAAATATGATTAAATCGGGACCATTCATCGTGTATACATATATACAATTCATATAATCTAATCATGGCTTATTATTATGTGCCCAACACACTACAACTTGCTCTTAAATAGAAATTTCAGTTCGACAACTTAAACAATTTTATGATAAAACATTCAATTAGCATGCATTAATTCTCACGTTTCATTATTACTAAAAATTCTAGATAACAACACAACATGCATCACAAAAATAACTAAAGAACTCATGCCAATAGTCCATTTCAAGCATAATCTACCTACACATGCATTCTACAATAATTTAGAAAGTAAAAGAGACACCTACATTTTCTTGATGCAAATTGTAATTAGAACTCCTAGAAAATTACTCCAAGCTCCAACAAATGACTCCTCCTCCTACACCAAAATGAAACCCAAAGCCTTCCTTTCAAGCAAATCAGAAACTCCCTTCTCACTTCTCTTTTAATCTTTTAATCTTTTGTTTGATCTTTTGTGTGTTCAAGTTAAAGGAGGGGGTTATTTATAGGATTATTGTGTGATTAAGATGACTCCCACAACTCAAATAACTACCCCACTTTCTCACAACTCTCTCCCACTCTCCCCTCTTCTCATCAAAGTGGCCGGCCAACCCCTATTGTGCACAACATGTGCACGTGCACCTTATGTGCACATAATTCTCATTCTATTATTAATTGTTATTAAATTTAATATAGATGTATGTTACATGACAAGTGTACTAGAGTTTAAAATGTTCATATAAGTGTAGAATTTATCATGGGCCTCATTTTGTAATTAATTTTTAGTGGGCTAAAAATAGATTTAGGCCTAATGGGTTTAATTAAAATAAATAACACAAATGTGAAAAATAAAAAGATAAAAAGAATGTGCATAACTCCAGAAAACTTTAGGGACTAAAATGTATAAAATTTTACGTACAATGCACGTGCAAAAATATTAAAATTAAATTTTCTGGAATGTTACAGATTAGGTCTACTAAGAGAGACCCAGCCTATGAAGAATGTTAGTCAAATCTCTTATCTCCAGACAAGATAGCTTATTTCTTGAGGGGGAGATTCGAATAGAAGATAAGTATTTCATAGTCGATCTAATGGATTCATATCAATCTCTTGTACGGTTTCTGAAGCCTAGAAATACCCTCTCCCTTCCCTAGTCACAAGGTAATCAACAGTTTCTCTCTCAAACTATCTCGCTCTCTGGTTCTGACATTAGCATCGGAGGGTCTGTTGTCGGTGCCACTCCCGGTATTTCAAGCTTTTTGCAGGTTCATCGGCCGCGTCAGCAACCGTCGGATTCAGATCACGGTGTTCAATCAATGATTCAGATTCAATCTCAGGACCTCTAACCATATTTCATGGCAAAGATCAAAGGTCAAATTTTAGTAGTTTCCATCAAATATTAACTCACTATCTGTTTGCTCCCATACCGAAATAAGCAGCAACATTTGGTCTTTTCATTGTTTGCTTCTTCTTCTTCTTCTTCCGTATTTGGGCCGATTTGGAACTATTTTTTCTCCTTGTATGATTTTCATGGTAAATGGAGTTGCATGAAAGAGAAAGGTTTGGCTGGCTCAAATGGCAACCCCATTTTCTTCATCATCTTGTGTTTCTCATTTTTCTTTGTCTTACTCTTCACTTTCTAAACTTTTTTCCAATAAGCAATGATGATGGAAATCTAAGAAACAAACTATTGTTTGTGAAATACTCAGATATAGTGTAGAAAAGCGAATTATCTCTGCACCTTCTCCTATGCAGCCTTGATCTCTTCGAAAGAAATGGTGGTGCAACTGTACTCGAGTTGCAATCACTCATTCATAGAGAAGAGAGATCATGAAGCAGATGAGTTACGGGTGTTCGCACTCTTGTGACAGATTAAAAGTGAATCTGTGCCTCCCTTTTCTTATAATTTTTCTATACTTCTTTAATATCATTTAAAATCCATGTTCTTTAATCTAAAGAGTACTGCATTCTATCATCGGATTTTACATGCAAATATTTTGAATACGGAGGCATGTTATCAATTAAAAGGACAAAGAAGAAAACTCTCATTTCCATTGGGGCATATGATTTCATATGATACGGGCAAAATGATGTGAAGTGTTACCGAGAAGGAGAAGGGGTTTGGCTGCAAAAATGCCCCCCCCCCCCTTCTCTTCCTATCCTATCATTCCTACGCTTCTTGGAGTTTTTTTACTGTACTAGGCCACTTTTTTAAACTATTTGTGTTTTTGGGCCACTTTTCAAACTATTATTGTGGGCTAGTTGCTGTCACGTAGTAGTGTCTGCTATTCCTATTAGCGGCATCTTCCTCAAGGAGGCCGCTAATGAAAATAGTGGTCTCTTTTTTTAAACTTTTTTCAAATTTTAATATGCTGTCGCTATTCCTATTAGCGACCAAAACATATATGAAGTCGCTAATTGGATTACCGACCTTAAATGAACTGTATTGAGATAATTAGCTAAATCTAGAGAGCTTTTGCTCTCTGAACAAAAGTAAATTAATTCTGTTTAACTGTGGTCGCTACTGAGAATAGTGACCTTATTAAACTGTGGTCCCTATTCCTAATAGCGACCACAAGTTGAGGTAGGAGCAAGAAGAAAATGAGAAGGTCTAAACAGTTGACAGTGTACTAGATACTCTAGATAATGGAGTGAGTGGATCCTGCCTTGGGCGTTCTGAAAGAAAAAAAAAATCAGATCAAAATTACAAGTCAAGTCAAGAAAGGCTCCTAACAATCTCACAATTGGTGATGTAGTTGGTGGCCCTTACCTGCTAAAATTTAGCACACCATCAATTTAGAAAAGATTGCAAAATGCATAAACAAAGGATTTGTTATCCCACAGTTTAATGAGGTCACTATTCCCAATAGCGACTACAGTTAAAAAAAATTGTTTGTTTCTTTTTTCTAAGTGAACAAAAACTCTCTAGATTTCGCTAAGTATCTCATTACAGTTTATTTAAGGTCGATAATCTGGTTAGCGACTTCATATATGTTTTGGTCGATAATAAGAATAGCGATAACAAATTAAAATTTCAAAAAAGTTTAAAAGAGAGACCGCTATTTCCATTAGCGACCTCCTTAAGGAAGATGCCGCTAATAGGAAGAGCGGTCACTGCTGACGTTATAGTAACTAGTCCACAAATAATAATAGTTTGAAAAGTGGCCCAAAAACACCAACAGTTTTAAAAAGTGGCCTAGTACGGTAAAAAAATCTGCTTCCTGAAGGAGGTATGCTTTTCAAAGCATATCCAGTGGTGAAAAAAGGCAGATCTGAGCCTGCCCTTTTCTTTGTTTTATCTTTTCTCTTCAAATTATTGTTCATCATTTCGGTCATAGTTGATCTGTATTTTTTATTTGGGGATTTCTTTTACTGTTTCTTATTTTCCTTTCCTCCTTTTTAATATTGTTAAGGTTAACAGAAAGATTGGAAAAGATTATTGAATTGACAATAACTGAGTACAATATCTCCAGTATATAGGAGGGAACCTAAATACTAAAACTAGTACATAATCCGATATAGGACTAAATATATATAATAACATTTAACACCTCCTCTCAAACTCGCGGTGGGTCGAACAGTGTGAGTTTGTCCACCAAGTATATCTCTGAACAGTGTGGGATTTGGTGAAAAAGTCTGTTGTTTGCTGTGAAGAGATAACAAAATAAATCAAAATGTTCCCTACTTCAAAACGCTCACGAACATAGTGACAACCAATCTCTATGTGCTTCGTTCTCTAATAAAAGACCGGGTTGCTTGCTATGAGCAATGCACTCCGGTTATCAAAATAAAGAGGAATAGCTCCTATAAGAGTGACACTCAATCTGATAACAACCTAACGAATATGAACAATATCTGTAGTAGTAGCTGTCATCACTCTGTACTCAGCTTCTGTGGAAGAACATGCAACAACTGCTTGTTTCATGCTTTGCCATGAGATCAGCGAATCACCAAGAAATAGACAAAAACCTGTGGTAGACCGTCTGGTAGTAGGATCACCCATCCAATCTGAATCGGGAATATGCACTAAGCTCCAGTTTAGATGTAGAAGTCATGAATAATGAGCGAGTGATAGTGCCCCGAAGATATCTGAGGATGCAAAGAAGAGCACTATAGTGGACTGATGAAGGAGCGGAAACAAACTTACTGACAATACTGACCGCATGAGTAATGTCAGGATCTGGTCATCCATAAGTAGACAAGTTGTCCAACAATCTACCTATATCTGGTCAGATCAGGAAGGAGCTCACCATCTGTGGGACGAAGCTTCACGTGATGCTCTAAGGGAGTTTCGATTGATCGACTGTCAGAGAGACATGCAGCAGAGATAATGTCTGATGTGTATTTCTACTGAGAAATAAGTATCCCCCGAGATTCATAGGCAATCTCTTGACCCAGAAAGTAGCATAACCTGCCATAGTTTTTTCATATGAAACTGCTGGTGAAGATATTTCTCGGTGGATGCAATGCCTGCTAAATCATCCCCAGTAATAATCACATCAGCATATAATAGTAGAAGTACTCTCCCATGTGGTGTTGACCGCATAAAAGTCGTCCTAGGAACTCTGACTAAAACCGATATGTGTGATGACATGGCGAAAATACTCAAACCAGACTCGAGAGGCCTGTTTCAGACAATATATAGCTCGACATAGACGACAAACATGATGAGGATGTGTGGTAAGGCCAGAAGAGGATGCATGTAAATAACCTCAGATAAGGTACCATAAAGAAAGTCATTCTTTACACCCATCTGGTATAACGGCCACTGTCGGATGGAGGCAACGGCAATGACAGTGTGAACTGTAGTCATCTGTGCAACTGGAGCAAAAGCCTTATCATGATCAATGTCATGCTCTTGAGTAAATCCTCGGGCAACTAGACTAGCTTTGTGCTGCTTAATGGAGCCATCAGGTCGATATTTGACCTTGAAGATCCACTTGCAGCTAACAGGTTTGATGCCCAGTGGCAGTGGAATAACATCCCAAGTGCCAATCTGATTAAAAGCATTGAACTCCTCTGTAATAGCTTCCTACCACTCGAGATATTGAATTGCTTTCTGATAGATTCTGGGCTCACATGTGGACTGTATGGCAGTGAGATAACTAGGGTGGCAAAACCAAACTGGTCAGAAGGATCAGTGGCATCAGGTGTATAACATGCCGGTATGATACCCGAAGTGAAACGTGTAGACTGATGGCAGTGGTTGATTGGAAAGGTGTGGGGGTGAGGTCGGTGGGGTGGGTGCATGCGGCGGTGGGGATGTAGGTGGTGTGGGTGCAGGATGTTGTAGTGATGCAGGCGGTGTCTCTGCAGGAGGAACAATAAGACTAATGTCTATATGAGATGAGAAATGGGCCAAAGGAGTGTGATCGAAGGGAATGTGTAAAGATGTGTCCGGGGAGGTAGGTCCAACAACTAAGGAACTGAGAAAGCTAGTATCCTCAGGAGAGGTCAAGTAGTAAGAAGAGTCTTCCAAAAAGGAGACATGTTGGGAAATACGGACACGACCCACCGATGCATCAAAACAGTGATATTATTTGTGCTCTGAATTGATGCCTAAGTGAACGCATTTTGCAGCACGAGCAGTGAGCTTCATGCGCACAGTGGGAGGGAGAAGGATGAAACAGGTGCACCCAAAAGTACAGTGCATATTGTAGTCCAGTGGCGAGTGATGAAGAGCATCATAAAATGTCGTACCAGATAGGGTAGACGAGTGAGTGGTGTTAATGATGTTAACAGAGGTCATGACAGCTTCAGCCCAGAAAGAAAAAGGAGCAGAATAGGAGAGTAAAAGAGCGCGATCCGTCTCAAGAATATGACGATTCATACGTTCAGCTACACCATTCAGTTCATGTGTGTAAGGGCATGACTGCTGAAAAAGTGTGTCGTGAGACTGAAGGATCGATCTCATAGTAGTGAAAGTGTACTCAGGAGCACCGTCTGAGTAAAAATTCTTGATGCGCACGCCGAACTGAGTGTGAAGCATGGTCATAAAAAACTGATAAATATTAGGAATCTCATATCGTTGATGCATAAGAAAAATACATGTATATCGAGTGAAGTCATCGATGAAGGTAACATAATAGAGATAGCCTTTCCACGAAGTACAGAAGAGGATCCCTATATATCAGAATGAACAAGTTGAAATGGATGGGTGGTTTGAGAAGTGTTTTGTTATTAAAAGGGAGTGTGTAACCCTCTTTCCCACTTATACAGATTTGTACATATTTTCTTCTTCGTATTATTGAAATTCAATTTTTCCAGATAAATCTTCTTTTTCTCCTGGAGCCAAATTGCTTTTATTTTGGATATCTGATTAATTTGTTTGAACCCTGGAAATTTCAAGCCATACTATTATTTATTACTACTTAATTTTTTGTTGACTCATTGTGTAAAATTCAGACCCCTGATCTATTCTTTGTTTATTTATTGTATGAAGCCCAAACTTGATTTTAAACCACTTTATATATGTATATCTTGTGTTAGGCCGATATTTTAAATCTCAATCCCTTCTATAATTATTTTATCTTATTAATTATTTAAGCTCAATGTTCTTTATTTTTGTGAAGCCCAAACCAAGCCCAAATTCAATTTAATATAAAACCCAAATCACTACCCTATTCCAAACCCTTACCCGAACTCTCAACTCCACACACAACTCTCCTTAATCTCCTCCATTAACCATGAATATTTCCTAATTAATTTCCCACTAAATCCTAACGATCACCTAATTATCTCCTAATTACCTGATATGGGTAAAAATAAAACTAAATCGGGACCATTCAATTCGGGCATAGATCTTAAAAGCTCACAGGGGTAAGACGGTAACTTCAGCAGATACAGGCCCGACAAGATAAACTGGGCCGTTTTTCAGCCCAGCGACCTGATCCAGCCTGTAATGGGGACTGTTACAACCACCCTATCATAAAGGAGTCCGGATTCATCGAACCTAGTTCAAACCCCTTTATTCTAGGGGGTAACTGATTCTATCTGCCCATACACAACGAAGAATTTGAAAACTCTATCGCTCTATCAAGAGAGGAGTCCAGACTCGATCACTTCACATGGATGGCGTAACCGACTCTATCCTATCACTGGGAAGTAGAGATTTATCCTTATCTCGAAACTGGTTCCTGAGGTGACAATAAATACCCCTTTCCCTCCACCGTTACATGGTAATCAATTTTTTCCACATAATGCTCTTTCACAATCTTTCAGATTACATACAAGTGCATCGGAGGGATTGTTGTCGGGATCAATCCCGGTGTTTCGAACTTTGTGCAGGTCAGCGGCAGCAGCTGAAAACTATTCAAATGCCAGTGGAAGTGTTCAGGTTTGACTCATTCGTTTTCCTACAAACCCACAAATTCATCTGTTTGCTCCCACACCGAAATTAGCAGCAACAGATTGGCATTGTCTGTGGGAAACCGAAAAGCAATCCATCCCTACTCCATCAGCGAAAGTAGTTTTGAGCTATGCCTCCAAAGAAGGGAAGTCCACGGTCTCCAACCGTAGGGCAACTCCCGCTCCTCCTCCTCCGCCTCCAGAGGCTCCCCCTCAGCCCATCCAGCCGGTCCAGCAGCCTGGGCAACCTCTCCCTCAACCTGTCCAGCAGCCTGGACAGCCTCTTCCTCAGCAACCTCAATCCCAGCAGGCCCCTCAAGGGCCTCAAGGGTCTTCTGTAGGATCCTCTCGCCGAAGTCGTCAAAAGCAACCCCTTCATCAGGACCATGTCTCCATACATAACCCTTTTTCCGACTCCATGGCCTCTCACAGCCCTCCAACACTGAAGGATCTCCGCGAAGTTCTTATCAACCGGCAACACGCAGCAAACCTTTAAACCCGCCTGGACGAGAGGCGGACCCATGACGGGATCCCCCGCCGTGAACATCAAAGGGCCCGATCCCCTCGTACGGCCGACCGCCGAAGATCAAACTCTCCTAGAAGACGGAGGGAATCACCTCCGCACCGCCCGAGGAGGAGCCGCTCTCCTCCTGGTCGTCACGCCCCTAGGGACCGCCGAGACTGAGAGGCACCTGTCAGAAGGGCAGAATTCCAGGACTTTCAGGAGGCCGTCCTTCGGGCCCTCAATGTTGCCCCCAACAATGACCAACGGGCACCCAGTCCTCAGCCAGCCCCGAGCCCTCGCCATCGCACTCCAAGTCCTCAACCTGCTCCCAGCTATCACCGTCGCAGCCCTAATCATCTTCCACATGAGGACGAGTCCCGGGGCTCAGCGAGATATGACCGAAGGAAAGACTCAGTCTACCGCCGTCTCCACGAGATGGAGAGACGCATCGGCATACTAGACAGAGAAGAAGAACAACGGGCGAGGAACCTCAGCCCGAGCAGGCCCCCGTTCTCTTGGACTATTATGGGGGGGGGGCCATCCTGAAAAATTTCAAGCCCCCTCACTTCGAGTTGTATACCAGGGAGACGGAACCCGCAGACCACATCGAGAGTTTCAAAACTCTCATGATGATCCACCATGCCTCGACGCCCTTCTCTGCAAAACCTTCCCATCTACGCTCAAGGGGCCGGCTAGAGAGTGGTATTCCCAACTCGCTATGGCCTCATCTTCTCCTTTGACCAATTCGAATGTCTCTTCCTTACTCACTTTGTGAGGAGCCGCCGCACCAAAAAGACAAGCACCTCTTTGCTTTTCCTCAGTCAAAGGAAAGGCGAGCAGCTGGGTGACTATGTCAAGCATTTCACTGCGGAGACCCGGTCCATCGCCTCCTTGGATCAGTCGGTAGCATCTGTGGCCTTCCAATCCAACGTCATCGATGCCGACCTCAGGGCGTCCCTCGCCAAGAAGCCTCCTCGGGACTTCTCAGAACTCCTGCTCAGGAGAGAGAAGTACATCCGAGCAGAAGAGGCTCTCAACCGTCCCACTCTCGAAGGATCATCTTCCGAAAACAAACGAAAGGCTGCTGAAGACGAAGGAACTAAGAAGCTCCAGAAAGATAACAGAGGCCAGCGTCGTCCTCCTCCCCGCTTCGAGAAGTTCACTCCTCTCAACGCCAGTGTCTCGGCCATTCTGATGGAGGCCTGGGAAAGAAGGGCTCCTCCCACCTCTTCCAAAAATGAACACGTCGGGCAAGAAAAGAAACACAAAAAAGCGGTGTCGCTATCATAGGGATCACAACCACGACATGGATGACTGTCGGGCCCTCAAAGACGAGATAGAAGCCCTCATCCAGAGGGGGTAACTCTCCAGGTTCGTGAGAAAGGACAGGGCAGATCCACCTCCACCCCCCCAGGGCGGCTAATAAACGAACCGAGCGATATGCCGAGACCCCGACTCCGAAGTCGAAGCTATCCTGCATCTCATACACGGAGGCCCCATGGGGGAGATTCAAACTCATCCCCAAGAGCCTTCGTACGAGATGTGAATTCCGTGCAGAACCATCCTCCCCCCAAGGGCCTTGGGATCCCTGTTACCTTCTGACAGAGACTTGGAGGGCGTCTGGATGCCCCCACTGTGACGCTATTGTGATCAACCTCCACATGGCCAACATCGATGTACGACGAGTCCTGGTCGACAATGGCAGTTCGGTCAACATACTTTTTTTAGAAGCCTTTCGGGGGCTTAAGTTATCAAGGGATCGGCTCAAGCCCGCCGGGTACACTCTCCATGGGTTTTCTGGGGTGCCAGTGATGATCGAGGGCGTCATAACTCTCGACATAACTGCTGGCAAAACCCCACTCACCCGGATTGAGCCAATGGACTTCATGGTGGTCGATGTGAAGGCCGCCTATAACGTTATTCTGGGCCGACCCGGCCTAGCCGCTCCTCAAGCTATACCCTCTGCCTACCACATGAAGATGAAATTCCCTACTGCGGCGGGAATGGGAAAAGTTAGAAGGAGCCAGAAGGCGGCTCGTAAATGTTACATGACATCGATGGGAGGGCCAGTCCTCTCCCTTGTAGCCCTCGAACTCCCATAAAGGAGCAGTCAAACCATCTCGGAACAGGTCGACGAGTTGGAAGAAATAGCCTTCTTGGAAGAAGATGCTACCAAGACAATTCAGATCAGCAATGTCACGTCCCGCTTTCCAAAACACGGAAATGCGGGCGCGAGACTAAGGCCCAGCGAATGATGCGAACACACCATTCATAAGCTGTACAAGTAAACTCAACAACGATATAATAAAACAAACCACGCAGGCATATAAATCACATTATGATAATGAAAGTTCATGACATAGTCCATAAATATACCAACAACTGGGAAATACAATAATTACGGGTCAAACAAGCCCGGATTACAATAAAGAGTTTTATGAAATAAAACACAAACTAATACGATAACATGATAAATTATAAGTCTAAAACACTTGATCTGCGACACCTTCTGGCAACTCTCCATTTGGGCCTGCAAGTATATTATAACAAAAGAAAATGAAAGAGAAACAAGAAGACCCGTTAATACAAGTTACGGACCGCAAGGGGGTACAAGCTAAAGGAAACATGAACAAAAATAAAACAAAAGAAAAACAGGACAGAGCAAGGAATCGATAGTCATGAAATAGAAACAAAAATACAACATGTAAACAGGATATGAACAAAGCAATATGGAACAGGTGACATATAAAACAAGTAATCAAGTAAACAAGTATCGAGTCAACATGAACATGTAACATATAGTTGGATCATGCAAATGCACATGTTAATCTTATGTCTAATGTTTGATTCTATCTAGGTAACACTTCATGCATCCATCCTTTTACTACATAGTTGCTACAGTCAATACAATTTCGTTTAGATTTAGTGGTGGATTTTATAGGTCACGTACTCAGGAAAAACATATCAATGGTATCTTGTATCGAGATACGTGCAAACATGTAACGTGAAACATATCGAGACAAACATAGTGTAAACATATAACGTGAAACATATAAACATATCATTCGCAAACTTGCAACTTGTAACTTGCAATTTGCATCGGGAAACCACGAGCTCCCGTCCGAGTACGCTCTTCTATATTGACCACTACTTAAATCCTTCCCTTATACCCCGGCTTGTTACTTAAATTAATTTGTTAACACAATCATAATGCAATGAGAATGATGTTAAGATATGGACAGGAAACAACAAGGAATTTTGCATGCAATATGTTCTAAGTAATGAGATGTGAAACATGTAGTTCTAATGTCATATTTGGGCCTAATTTATTATTGCATATATAGGTCTAATTGATTATTACATATATGGGTTCATAATATTTTAGGGTCATATAAAATAATATTGCAACTATAAAGTGACTAATTACATGTATAAAACTAAATCAAAATTTAAAGGATAATATACAACACTTAAATTATTATCAAGGGCAAAATAGTCATTCACACCAATACGTATAACCTCTAAAAGTACATATGTTTGTATTTATTTTTGTGTTCGTGTCATGCATAGGATAACAAAGTATTCACGATCTCATGTGAATACAGGATCGATGGATTTAGATATAGAAACGGGTATCAATTCGACTTATGAATGCGAATTGGAGTCAAAAAAATAATATACTTACGGTATTTTTACAAGGGCTTGTACTAGAACAAATAAAATTGTACAAAAGATACTTGCCTTTTTGACGATAATCACGCACGAAAATATGTGCAAGAAATCCAAGCAAACAAACTAGCAACTCAGCAAAATCCCACACAGGATCGGATCCAAACAGCAAACAGGAACTCTCGATCCGGCGCGGCAAAACAGCACACAGCGAATCTCGCCCAATCTGATCGCGTCCCCGCACTGGATCCAAGACCAAACAGCGGCAACGATTACGGATCCGCTGTATACAAACAGCAAACGGCGATCCGATAGGAGAGATGGGCTCGGATCTCGATGCGATCCAACGGCCGAAATCGAATCCCGCCTAATCCAGCTGCTTCTTCTTCCTTCTTCGTCCAAACAGAGAGCGAGGGAGCGATCGGGAGATCTCCGATGGCGGGACTGGGCAGCGACTACGGCGAGCTCGGGACGGCGACACCGCAGCCAGGCGGCGAGGCGGGCGACGCGGCTGGTCGAGAAGCGACGGCAGCGCGAGGCTTCGACGCTCTGTTTCGCTCCGAAACAGGGGAGGCGGAGTGAGCAGCGACTGGATTGATCGACGATGACGACGAAGGGCAGGAGGGTTCGGAGGTGCTGGAGGAGGCGACGGTGAGGCGAGGGGGTGTGGACGACGACAAAGGAGTCGATTGGGTTCGGGTGTGAGGGAGATGATGAAGACGGAGGATGGGTTGAGTTGGGTTTGAACGGCGACAAGGAAGCAGGAGGTGGTCGACTATGGGTTGTCGTTGATTGGTGGAAGCCAGGGAAGAGGTGGTGGCGCTCCGGTGGTCGACTGGTAGCGGATGAGGGCGAAGAGGGGCAAGGCCATTGGGTTTTTCGGAGGTGGGTTCGGTGGTGTTGGGTAATGGCGAGAAGACGATGGTGGAGGGTTCGATGGCGGCTAGGATGTGGGGCGAGGTGGAGAGGCAATGGCGACGGCTCGGGGTGTTGACGATGGTTTTGGTGGGTTCGAATGGGGAAGATGAGAGAGCGGGAGGATGAAGGAGCAGGATGTTTGGTTTGTTTTGTTCTGTTGGTTTTGATTTGTTTGTTTGGTTTTTGTTTGTTGGTTTTGTATCAGAGAAGGGAGAGAGAGAGAGAATACGGAAAGAGTATAATAATGGTATAAAAATTAAGGAGGTGAGTGATTGGGATTCAAATATATGTGGAGGAGAATTAGAGGCAATTAACTACTAAGATAATGGGGAGAGATTAGGAAAAATCGTTGATCTGGTCAATAAGAAAATTTGGGTTTGGTCTAGTGGGCTTTGTTAATTGGGCTCAAAATATTTAAGTAAACAATTAGTTTGTTGGGCTATATTTTGGGCTCAGATTTAAATTAATACAATCAAGTACGAATTTGGGCTTCACAAAATAGTTTGAACAATATATTAATTTAAAAAGACAATAGTTTAATTTAAAATACGGGAAAATATTTGAAAATACAATTTAACGAAAACAAGGGTTACAAGCAAGGTCCTTCGTCCTACCATCAAAGAAGACATCTCCCAATGTATAAAGGAGAACCGCGATCTATTCGCCTGGACCGCAGCTGATATGCACGGAATCTCAGAAGAGCTCCTAATGCACCACCTTATTGTTGCTCCGGAGGTTGAACCCATCCAGCAGAAGCGATGTAAATTTGCTACCGAGCGCCAGCAAGCTAAGAAGAGGTCGAGAAGCTCTTGAACGCTCGGTTTATTCAGGAGGTAAATTATCCCAATGGCTATTCAATGTGGTAATGATTAAAAAAGCCAACGGGAGCTGGAGAATCTGAATTGACTTCACTGACCTCAACAAAACGTGTCCGAAAGACCCATTCCCACTCCCGAGCATTGATGCTCTAATCGATGCAACTTCCGTCCATGAGCTCCTAAGCTTCATGGATGCCTTCTCTAGGTACAACCAGATCCGGATGTTCCCTCCTGACATCCCAAAGATCTCGTTCGTAAACGACCAAGGCCGATACTGCCACCAGGTCATGTCCTTCGGGCTAAAGAATGCTGGAGCTACTTATCAACGTCTTGTTTACAAAGTCTTCAGAGAGCAAATAGGCCGTAACATGGAGGTCTATGTGGACGACATGCTGGTGAAGAGCGTCAGCAAGCGGGATCATGTCTCCGATCTCCAGGAAGCTTTTGAGGTATTAAGGAGACACAGCATGAGGTTGAATCCGAATAAGTGTGCCTTCGGCATCTCTACTAACCCACTTTTTGAAAATATTGAGCGATCTGACCCACTTTCAAAAATATTTACCCAATTGACCCAGTTTTGGACACGTCAGCATTAACCGTTATTGTAAATAACAGCATAGGTTAATACCATGCCGTTCATCTAAAAAGCGGCATCAGTTTAATTTTTTTTAGCATGCCGCTGTTTGAAACAACGTCATCGGTACATTTCTTATACAAGTGTGAATCTTCTGACTTGGAAAAAAAATTAAGTGCTGAAACAACTTATTAATAATGTCATTATCCCAAGAACGGCATTAGCATTGCTGATGTCGTTGTTGGAGATAACGGCATCAGTTATAATACTCATTAAAATATCTTTCTCCACAATCGTTCTTCCAAATAACGGCATGAGATAATTGTTGTCGTTCTTAGAAACAGCGGCAACAGTTCACAGAAATAGATTAGTCAAGTATAAGTAATAAAATGAACTGTTGTCATTGTTCTAAACAACGGCATCAGTTATCCCTAACAATGAATATTACAACTGATGCTGATATTCCTAACAATGGCATCTATAATGTTGTTACCGCTATTCCAAACAATGACTTCAGGCTATATGACTTTTTTCACATTTGCATTTTTTTTCAAGTCAGAGAGAGTACACGATTAGGAATAAGTTATCTGATGTTATTACTCCAAATAGAGGCTTGCCAAAAAAAAACATGCCACTATTGGAAACAACGGCGTATAAATAACATATACCGTTATTTTCTTTTTTGATGAATCGGATAGAGCCAAAAGGCTCCAGCCATCAAAAAATATATTAATCAATAAAACAGTAATAATACAAAGCAAGCATCAAGGGTTTTACAAGAGGTAAAACAGAAATAAACAAATAAAAAAGAAATACAACAACAAGCATCAACACAGAGGGCAAAATCACGGCAAGAATCACCATCCCGATACCAGATAGCGAAGCAAAGGCCCAGAGACTCGAGCACAAAGGAGACCAACATCAAAATTCCAAACCCGAAAAGGAGCTGGATCTAAGCAACCGATCCAAAAAAACTGGCGGATAAAACTCCCTCCACGACGACATCCAACTCCACTAGCAGTCTAGAGGGACTCTAGTGGCGAAACGGCGGTAAGGCACTGCTAACACCCGGGATGTCAACGAGCAGGCGATACTCAACTGTGCCCTAGCTGAAAAGCTGACACGGAGCCTGCTTTCCTCGCAAGAAGGCGAGCGCTCACTCGAACCTTCGAAAGATCGAAAACTTTCTTTTTGTAACCGCGCTTGACAAGGGAATGGGCAGCCCTAGCAGAAGGGGGCGAAAATGCCTCAAGGTCAAATAAAGAAACATGTACAAAGATGGGACACGGGGGGGAAGTGTGACTGCTGGGAGCCGCCGAAGAGATAGATGGGATGGACGTGGTGGTGCCGGCCCAAAGGGGAAATGAAGGGACATCAGGACTGATAGAATACTTGAGGGGAAGGGAGAGCAAGAAGAGTTTGAAAGCCCTCAGGACCTGATAGAGCCATGACTGAGCCCCTAAAAGTTGATACCAAGAGTATAGGTAGCCAGGATGATGAAATGAGATCGCAGAACATAAGGGATAAGTGAACTTCAAAGCACAAGGATAGATATAGTATAGAGAAGGGGCCTTAAAATCAATAATAGCTCTGTCAGGATGCACAGGGGGGTCAGAAGTGCAGGAGTGTGGAGCAGTCTCCCTCGCACTACGAGACCACGAAAAATACGAGGAATAGGATTTAAACCAGTCAGGAAATTTACCCAACTTCCCGAACAATGACGGAACCACTGAGACAGGTCGGGGGCGAGCCTTGACAGAGGCCCGGCGAGGGTTGGATACAAGGTTCGTAAAAACTTTACGATCCTTAAAAAGGAAAGCAATATTAGGCCGATAAAGAGTGACTGAAGATGTGCGAGGAGAAGGACTAGATGGGGAGGAATTCGACGCTGAACTGTCAGCCAAGACAGAAGAGTCGAGGTCCTTGCTCTTAACCCTACTGTGCTTACTAACCAAGCTATTCAGAAGCTTGAGCTTTAAGAGGGGGTAATTAAGGAATGATAGGAGTTTGGCCGGTAAGGGATGACCTCTGGGCCATCCCAGAAGTTTTTGAAGGGAAAAACATCGACTACGAGAGTGACCGAGCTTATCACAGAATAAACACTTCATTTTATTCTTACATTCACACTTAAGATGCCCAGGAAGGAGGCACCTGAAGCAGACCCGATGAAGATCGGGCCTATAAGGCTTAGGGGAGTTAAAGCAAATGGGAGAACCCTGAGAGGGGTATAAGAAATCCCAAGTAGAAGAAGAAAATTCCCTCTGCGAATCCTAATCCGAAGCTGAACGATCAGAGCTCGCTACAGCCTTGATAAGATTCATGGAAGAAACCTTTCCAAGAATGGAAAATTCTAAGCTCCAATAAAGGAAAGGAAGTGTATAGAGAAACCACTAACAGAATGGAAACACTCCCACAAGAAAATCGACACCAGTGCTAAAACCAAAACAGTGCCTCTCAAAGAAGAGAAGCCACACTCTCTTCTTTTGGATTTTGAATCGCCTTCTTTTTTCCCTCTTGGATATTTTTCAAAGTATATCAAACCAAATCATTTGCTCCTGAAATCTCAACGGTCCAATTCCTCTTCAAGAAAATGACTAAACTCAGTTGTCAGCACTCAAGATTCGGAATAGATCGAATCCCACTTAATGCAATACGTAAGAAAATATTGAGGGGCACTACTGAAGCCACAACGTAAGGCAATGGAGCCGCGCAGATACGCTCCTGAGAGGGAGAATTGGCTGAGTGCTCAGAACGCAGAAAAGGGAAGAAGAGAGAAACCCTTAGACAAGGAATAGCTTGTCAATTAGAAATAGAACAACAACTAGGTAAATCCAGATCGCAGTAACGGATTGATAGAACGATCCTGGGGACCTTAAGAAGAGAAGAGAAAGTAAAGTCCCAAGGAGCTGTCAACCGAGCAGTCTCAAGAGGCAATAACTCGATTGCTCAGAATAGAGACCAATCGGGGAAATCAAAGCGCCAAATACCGATAATCGCAGCCGAAAGTCTAAAGAAACAATCACCACAATCAACAGAACACTAAAGGCTAAGCCGGAGAGGATCAATACTTACAGCGATTTGCCTAT
This sequence comes from Hemerocallis citrina, assembly GCA_017893485.1. NCBI lineage: Eukaryota > Viridiplantae > Streptophyta > Magnoliopsida > Asparagales > Asphodelaceae > Hemerocallis > Hemerocallis citrina. Next base: position 166,472,082 of record CM030367.1, read on the forward strand.
GAACAAACCTACCTACGGTGACGATTCTGGCGATAGGAACGCTGCTTCACCAGGGACCGACCGGCGCTAAACTCCAAGCAACGACAGGGACGGAGGAGAGATGAGACTGACGCCGCACCGAGGGTCACCACCGGCAAAGGAAGAGGAAATGACGCTGCTACCAACAGACGAGAACTCCAAAAGGAAGAAAACGCGCCGGAAAAGGGGAGAAGAAGATGAGGATCTGAAACCCTCGAGATTGGACGCAAAACGAAAAGGGTCTGGAGATGAGGAAGAGGGGAACAAGATTAATGAAGGGGTAAGAGGTCGAAGACGATTAGTTGAACCGGATCTGAGGGGAAAAGGTAGAGAAAAAGGGGGAGAGAAAAATCGCCTTTTTCGTTTTGTTTGATACCGTTATTTTCAATAACAATTAATGCTGGCGTACCCAAAACTAGATCAGTTGGGTAAATATTTTCAGAAATGGGTCAGATCAATGTTTTCAAAAAGTGGGTCAGTACGGCAAAAAATTCAAATCTTGGCGGGATGCTCTTTTCGGTGGTAGTGCACGGAATCCGAGGAAGATTGTGGAGGCTGCTCTTCCAAACGTATTGTTGAGCTATTTCGTATGAGGGGTTGGCCGAAGGCAACAGGAGATGCACAACGTCGTCTCTGCAAATTTAGGTTTTGCCTCCACTTCTGTTGCTGCACCTGAGGTAGGTGCGTGAGTCTGACGGTATCTCATGTTCAGAAGTGGACCTTCACAGAAACTCCATCAACACAATGCCAAAATAATTCAACAACGACTTCTACTGCGAACCTTTTTTTTTCTCTCCCTCTGCCTCTCTGTTCTCTTCCCCGTTCTTGTTTAGGGTGATTGAGACTCAATCGAAGATCACCAGTGTTCGGAGTGCACCTGCACCAACGAAGAGGCTATCATAACGGAGTAGAGTGAATTCGCCAGAGAACCCTAGCTAGCTAATGCACAGGAGTGATGGACGACTTCTTAGGTAAAGAAAAATCAATCGATGATTTGGTCGATTCCAACTAGCACTGTCACATTTACCCGATACCCGAACCCGGCATTGGACCTGGAACCGACCTGATCTATACGGGTCCGGGTCCGGATCTGGGTCGGAGTCCTAAAATAAGACCCGATGCACTTTCGGGTTCAGGTCCGGGTCCGCTCAAAATAGAACCGACCCGGACCCGGACACGGACCCATTAAAAAATACACCCAAACGTATAGAATTTGAATAATAAGGTTATAGGAATATACATATACAAGTTATTGTTGAAAATAGATGTGTAAATATAATATTAATTTATGTACTTAAGTACAAAAATTGTTAGTCGTAGGATATCGGGAGCAAAAATACTTAAGTACAAATATTTATTCTCTACTATCGGACCCGACGGGTAAATTTTTTTAACTAAGACCCGGACTCTGACCTGATTCTTGCAAATCCGGGTCTGGGCCCAACTTTTGGACCCGTGAGATACCGGATCCGGGTAGTGGAGGACCCGACCCGATAGGACCTATACCAGCGCTAATTCCAACTTTATCTTGTTTTCTTTCCATACGTGAACATTTATTAATCCACTATCGTCTGCTCTATAAAGATCTTGGCTTTGCAATTATCTAAACGGGCATAATTATCATGTTGATTTTTACAAGCACTGAAATTTATTTAACACAAGGTCTCAAGCAAAGCCAGCGCATATTATATTAATTTTCAAACAAGAACCAGAACAATGAACCAACCATTCAGCTTTAAGCAAACTTAAATAACCTGAAATGTGGGCAACAATAGGAGCTAGACATAAAAAGGTGTACAACGAAAGAACAGCCCTTCTTACTGCCTTCTAATTGATTAACAGATTAAAAACAAAAAGAAAGAGGAAAATTGTCCATCACCAAGCAGTACCTAATTCCTTCCACATGAAGGCATGAAGATCTATTGTTTGGCCATCACGCCATTAGTCTTTCACCTCTATCTCTATCCTAATTTCATATCTTTGTTTTTTGCATGTCAGTCATCTGTCGTAGTATGCAGGCCATAGATTTGTTATAACTCAGCAACAAGAGAACCAGACCAAGATCAGTCACGATAACTACATCATAAGTCCACTCCGAGAAGAAGAAAAAACTGGTTGAGTTATGCCGAACACTTTGGCATTTAAATGCCATCATCTTGACTGCTGATCAGAATTAGGGTTTCCAACAGGCTGGCTTGAGCTGGCATTCCCGCCAACACCATTTTCTGGGGGAGGGTTAGTCCCCCATTTCCCTTCAGATTCTAGAGGCTCAAGTACTTGAACACTACCATCGGTTAGTCCGAGTGCAAACTGGTTCGGTTCGGATGGATGGGCAGCCACAACAACTGGGTATAAATTTGAGCTGAGAAACAACCAGAGAATGAAATTAGTTGAGTTGTATGAGAAAATATATGATTTTATCCAAAAAAAACTCGGCTTATTATGTAGAGGTCAACGACAGTAATGTGCCATTATGAGATTTCTGCTGTTTTTTTAAAGGTAAATAAAGGAAATTATGATTTTACACTGTACTGGAATCATACTTCATTCCGGAAAATTTTAAGAATTACAAATCTTTCTATTCTACCCATGTTTCTCGTGACTAAATATTTCTTAAATTTTTCAAAGCAAACCTTTTAAGATAAATGCATCAAAATGCAACCTAACTAGTCACAGTAAACACAAAGAATACCTGGGTTGAGAATTCAAATAGGCTGTGGGGCTGATTCGACATCTCAATCGAAGTGTGGAAGTAAAGATGCCTACACTACCATCCGTGAAACATGTATATATTATTTGGCTATCACATGAGTATGCAGCATGCGTGATGGATCCCTCCCGTGGAGTCCACTGCAGAAAAGACAATACCGAGACTTTTAAAGTTTGTTGAAGACAATTTCTAACAAAAAGACACAAGAATGATAGTGTAACAATAGCTATAGGAATCAAACGGCTACTAAAATCATAAGTAATAATCTCTGAACATGTATTGAATATGAAATATTAAATTCTGGTGAGATGTTAACAACAGCAGCACCATTGTTGTTCAATTTGTCATCATATAAAGCTTTTTCCACCGCAGTGAGTCACCTGGGTAGGATTCTAAACTGAGAAGACACTGGAGAAATAATAACCAATTCTAATTGTAATCCACCAAAATCGTAATGCCTAAATCCAATCCATTCACCCCCCTGATTCTCAGCCTATTGATAGGAATGGGTAATCCTAGAAAACTATTACATTTCTTAGGCAGTTCAAACATTTCTTCAATGTACCCTAAAAAAGAATTAATTGGAGGATGATTTAAATAACTTTCCAACAAAATCTAATATTATATGTACACTAGATTCTAATCACAAAGAAGGATAAACATAAATTGAGAAATCAAATTTAGTTGCTTTTGTTTATGTGGCAGTTATGAGATTTAATAATTAGTAAATAAAAAGAAGGAAAAAAAAGGGAAAAGCATGACACAGGCAGACCAGCAGCACATGTATTGCACGTTGAGGCCAGCTTAACACACCGAAGGAGGGAGGCTGCCCTCAATACTGTTTGAGTATATCAGAAGAGAGATTTTAGAAGTCAAGAGCCCAGGGCACGCAACGTGGCATCTCTTATATTTCACATTAAATCATTAAAGCAATGCTTCGTTCTTATGTAATTTGATGCACACTTTATTTCTATACCACAGGGACCAGGCTTAACTCTTAAGCGCACAAATAATTGTGAAACAATTGATGGTTTCTGCCGATTGCAAGAATGAGTTTATTAATTCTTTTTCTTCAACTCAAATCCCTCCCTAAAACCATTCTCTCTATCTCCCCTACAGAAAGTCACCCATCCTTTCTCTTTTTTCTTGAGGCACAAACGAAAATCAAGAAGCCCCAACATGCTTAACTTCACAATCATCTATATGGACAAGGCACGAGTAATTTAAAACAAGAAAAAACAAACAAAAAAACTTAGTATATAACCAGCTCACCTGCTTTAGACATTCCAGTTTAGAAGTTTCATATATGGCAAGCTGTGACTCATGCACAGCCAAGAAATGGGTCTGATCTTGGTGAAACTGAACTCGGGTTTCTGAATGAGAGCCTGATGCTCGCCCAGGAGGAATTGTTAGAAATTTGCTAACTTGTTTCTCCCATCCATCCGTTCCCCATACACACAACTAAAATAAGCACGTGAAAAATACTATCATATGTGAAAGAAATATTTTTGAATTTTTTATCTTACTTCAATGCATAATCAGTAATACAGTAATTAACAGCGAAATATGAAGAATAATTTTAACTGAGCAAAATCATACCTGAGCATCTGCTCCAGATGAGACGAGAACATTTAGAGTATTAGAAAACGCAAGGCCAGTTATACTCTTCTGGTGGCCTCTAAGCTTGCTTTTAACCTGTAAAAATTAATGGAAGATATAAATATATACATAAATTTCAATTAATCTACAAATTGAACTAGTACAGAGAGAGTAATAAGTTCTTCGATTCAAATGAGAGCAACCTCATCAACGCGAACATTGTAGATTTGAATTGAGTTGTCATCCATGCCAATGGCAATGATGTTATTATCCTGTGGATGGAAAGCAAGAAATGTGGCAGCTGGGGGAGGTGGCATAAAAGTTGTCATCGTCTGCAATAGAGGAAATACACGTGTTAAGGCACCCTCAAAAAAAAAAACCAAATCATCCATCATGACGTAGATAAATAATAAAGGAAGTTTTGTCAGTAACCTTAAATGTCATCATATTGAAAAGGGATATCTTCCCTCCAGATGCTGACATAACATATGAATCATTCTTTGATAGTGCAAAACAATGGACAGCTTCTTCAGGATTCGCATCACTAATCTCATTGGTCATGAGTATGCCGCTTGAAGGTTGCCACAGCAGAGGTGCAACAAGTGCTGTAGCCTGAATAAATCCATTTTGTTACACATTAAATAAATAAATAAACAACAAATAACAAAATAATAATATATTAAACCCCCTAGAAGTGATTTTCAAACGAAATGCAGTACCTTTCCAGTGGTATTTCTTTCATTCTTCTGCCATTTCCATAGCTTGTGAACAGCATTGCATGTCAAAGCCAATAAGGCCATTCCTGAATTAGTGTAAATTAATCTTGAAACCTGGAGGCACAAAATGAAGAGGTTACAATAGAGAACAAAATTTTATCTTGTTAAACGAAACTCATGTGGTGGAAAATTCTTTCACAGCAAAATTTCCATAATTTATGTCTAGAGTCAAATGTTATGCTATTAAGTTTGTTTTTATTTATGATGTTTCTGCACAAGTAGCATCAATGGATCTGTAACAAAATATTCCATGTATTTTTCAGAAACTACAGAACTTTATGCAGTAATCTTTAATTTCAAACCAATAATGAATCTCCTAATATGATGATTTCCTCCAAGATCCACGAATTTGGCCCAAGTAGTAGATACCAGTATCAGAAAAATTATCATCTCATCTCAATGTATCAGGCACGGTTGTAAGTGCAGAATAGGAACCCGTGAACGCAGAGAAAAACCTAGGTTTTTGTGGAGATTTTTCATAATATGCAAGAAAAATGAATATGTATCGTTCACATTCATTTGTCATGACTTATTTATATTACTTCAGCCCTAATCCAGTATATCATGGCATATTTATAGCAAGAGAAAAAGTCTGTCAATCTACGGGAAGAACTACTCTACATATGATCAAGATGACCATTATTTTCTTGCAGTTGTGCAGCTGTTTAGTGCGGATCAAATGAAAATTGGGAGAATCACCAAAACAACTGTAGGGATATTGATATGCTCTTTATCCACAGTGCATCAGATGCAACTGATGTATGAAAAACCTTATTGGTAAGTATCAATTGCTAACTTTAAAGAGTAATAATGTTTGTTGGTAGTAATGTTATATTCAGCGTAATATTATTTCCATAAACAACTTGTTGATCTCCTTTTCTGACTATCCTGTTCAGCTTCAAGTGCTTCAAGTTATACAATACACTATAGTTTGATTGTATAAAATGAGATCAAGGTGTTTCTTGTTAATAATTAATAGATTTTAATTATAACTAGTGATTTCCATCATAGTGATTGACTAATTTAATTGAAAATAAAAAAAATGCAAGACAAACATATATATTGCTCCAAAGGAATCGTTAAAGATTCGGATCATTCATTTTACAGTTCCAAATCGCTAATGTACCATGTTTTGGGGCATTCAATCCAATTCCTGGATCAGGGGGTTTGGTGTTTTCGGTAACATTGAGATCCTAGCATTCACATTATAAACTCATTACAACCATTAATTTATCAAGATTGAATCCTAACAACTTCAGGTCTTCTAATAGTAGTACTCTCCTAGAATGACCTTTCTCTCGAACACACAATTGAGAGATTTTTTCCTTGCAGAAACTGAAATGTTCTTCATGGTCATGGCTGACACATGATTGTTCAGTAACTTCCATAAATATAAAAATAAATGCATGTACAAATATGATCTGGAAATATTTATTAATAGTTCATTAGGTATTTTCATCTTGAGATCACATGTATCCGTATCACATTAGTATGACCATATATTTTCATCTTGAGATCACATGCATCCATATCACATTAGTATGACCATAAAGATGTGTAAGAGGCTCTCTGCAAAGCTTGCAGGGCAAAATAACTCACCTTAACTGGTAGTAAGTTATCAGGAAGCTTCAACGAACAGCATTGAGATGGTTCACTAATTTCAGTTAGCTTCCAAATCTTGGCTTTCTCCATTGACTCATCAATTCTAGGTTTAACATCTCCCAGACTTCGATTGTCACCATTCTGCAGTGGATTCAAAAATACAAAATTTTCCGCATAGGAACATCAAAACATGAATATAGTATAAATTGAGTGATAAATGATCTGGCATATGTGAGTGAAACATACCAATCCAATTATAGATGTCACTGGAGTTCCTCGATCAGGAACTGCAGCACTAGTTCCAGCTGCAGCACTAACAGATCCCAAGGTGCCAATAGCAGGGGGCTGCAGCATAATCTAGTAGTTAGTTTCACAGCAAGGCAGTAAGCAGAGTCCAAATTAAATGAGAATTTTTTTTTTTTTTTTGGGGATCATAACAAGAAAACATCATTAAATATTTGTGAACCTCATAATGAAACTAGTCCCTGTGATTAGGAAACCCACCTTTGTGATGGCCTCAGAAGTTGATCTAGAAGCATTATATGACCGACTTTCAAAGGGAACGGAGCATCTGAAAGCCATCAGAATTTGCTAAAATTTTTATACAATTGTCATTTGTGGATACGGCCAAAAGTGAACCCAGTTTGTTAAACCGGATGCGAGGAGAAGCCTGGAGATATTGGAATGCATCAGGGAAGCACCTTGAAAGGAAACATAATGACAGAAGGGGAAAAAAAGCTCAAAAAACTAAAGAGTTCTTTTACAGTTTCCTAACAGATCTGGAATTTGAAGATTAGTCCCTTACAAATTGTTGTATTCGTATACTCCCTCAATTTGGGTCCCGTACATTAGTAGTCATTTTCAAGCATTAACATGTAATACTAAGAATGCATGGCTCGTCATATGTAACTAACAAATGTGGGCTGAGTACTATACAGATATGAGATTTGTCCTAAAGTGATATCTTCAAAACCATAAACAAATTACCTGCAGCCCTCCCTCTCCATCAGTGGTTGTCAAAAGGTTGGTATTGTCCATGTCCCAAAACTTGACCATAAACTCATCTCCAGCAGCTAAAAATCGATTTTTGGTAGTATCAAATTGTACAACCCCCATGGACCTTTTCCTAAATCCAATGTAAGTTCTTTTCACAGACCCTTCGCTCTCATTCCACTCCACAATGTAGGAGTCACCCTCCTTACTCGTGCCACAAGAGAACAGCCTGTATGTGAACAAAAAATCGTTGCAGTTGAATAAAAAAATTGTAACCGTCTCCATTGAGAAAATGATATGAAATTAAGGTATCTGGCCCTTTATATGCAAACCTTGTTCCATCAGCACTGTAAGCCATAGTAGTACACCAATGACCTGGGGCTGTATAATCAACTCTTGAACCGCCATTATCATACAACCATGCTTTTATCTTCCCGTCAAGTGAAGTTGAAAAGATGAACTGAAAATTATTATAAAAAGAGTTCGTTGAATCTAATATTGTTCATAAATGGAGTTCTCAAACAATTATTAACATAAGGATAGAAATTAGGGGAAGTAATAGACTCTAATATGATCACTGAGTGAGATGAGACCTGAATATTTTCCTTAGAATGTGGACATATAGAGTACACAGGTGCCTCGTGACCTTCAAAAGTATACTGAACAGCACCAGTCATGGCATCCCAAACCTGAAGAGATAGGGTCGATAAGAAAGTAAGCATTAAATTTCACTATCTTATAAAGAAAAACGAAGCTTACCTTGATAGCCTTGTCATCTCCACAAGTTACAACACAAACTTTGTTGTTTGGCTGGGAGAAAGCAATGTCGTTAACTCCGCCAACATGAGCATCAATCTAATATCAAGTAAGTTAGCAGCAGATAAAGTAGTCAGCAACTTCAATTTTCATGATTGAAGTACGAATGAAGTGCAAAGAAACATGGTCAAATTACCTCTAAGTGGTGAATCAGATCATCACGGCCATTGTAGTTATACAAATGCACAAGGTGCTTGGAGTATGCAACTCCTGCAAGAGTACCCAGTAACAAAAAACAATCAGAAAGCTATTTAGTGATTTGCCTTGCATGCCAAATTTTATTTTGAAATTACCAAATTGAGTTCCATCAGGATTCCACATGACACGATTAACAGATACGGAAGGATCCTTGACGAGAGCAGACTGCTTGTCACGAAATCAGAGCAGGCAGTTAGTAAAAGAAAGTATAAACATAATATAAAAAAGCTTGCAACGAACTCGATATCCACACCACCACCCCCAACCTCCACCAACACATACATTACCTGAAGTAGCATTGTACATGCTGATAGATCCCAGACTTTGAAAGTCCTATGAGCAAGTTTCTCTCTGCAGGATACCTCCCATACAGCAATATCGCCAACATTTGTGCCAACTAAAAGAAACAGATCCAATGTCATTACTAAAATAAATGTAAATTACAATAAGAAGCCGAGTTGGTATAAAACTACAATTTTACCTAGAAGAACAGTTGGTTGAGAAGGATGGAAATCCATGCTCATGACAGAAGAACCCTGATTTATAACTGCAGCAACATTCTTCGGGAGCTCTTCCGTGGAGTAAGGGTTCCGGGAAATGCTAGGGTACCCTACAGGTAAATGAGTACTAGGCATTCCAACCTACAAGACAATTTCAGCAGCAAGGACCATCAGGTACTATTTACATCTTAGATAATAAATTAACGTGAGATGACACGCAGATCTCATTAAAATGCCACTGAAAGTGTCATTGAAAAAGGTTGAAAAAAATTCAGCAAGCACCTCATCAGATAATACCATCATGCGGGCCCTTTTTAGAACATGTTCTGAATCAGCTGAGTGATAATCAACTGCAAGGTTGCTGTTAGGGGGGGTTACAGGACGCTTTAAGAGAGCAGCTACCATGATGAACAAAAGAAATTGTGATCAGAACAACAGTTTTGTAAGGCAATATATAATATGAGACTGAAAGTCAGAAAGTTAATACAGAGTGAAAAGGTACATAGCATAATATCTCTACAAGACTAGAAAAATAAAAGTATCAAAATTCATATTGTTATATAAATCTAAAAAGAAAAACTGAAATAAAAAATGCAGAATCTAGCTTTACCAAACTAAAAGGATGGTTTACATAATGATTTTGTCTGAAACACTCACAGATAGTATAAGAAAGTATCAATACCAATAATCTATGTTGCATTGATACTTCAAAATATGGTCACATATATGTGGCATGTCTCAATACCAAAATTCTTGTCTGGATATATATTTGACATGTCAAACCGGTATCCAGGTCAAAACCTGACAAAAGTGGCATGTCTAAACCAGATTAGGCCATGTGTCTTCCTAATCTTTGTCATGTAGGCATAAAAGAGGGAAACATAAAGGAGGCATATGACAGACAAGCATGAAGCTTGACATGGAAAATGTTTATAAAAAGGGTAACTCTTAGGAGTTATGATACCATAAGGTTAGAAATGTTTAATGAATATTAATCCAAACAATTAAATTCTTTTAATAATTGAATAGAATCAAACAGTCCAAAATGTCCTATCTGGTCCACATTCAATGGTAATATATATCTGATAGCTAATGTGACCAAATTTATGAAAATATATACTATTGTAACGGGAGGAAGGGTGCCCATCTTCCATTATAGGAATTTTTGTCCCCGCCCTTGACCTAGATTCCATCTGTCAAAGTTCCATTGAACCCGAGCATTCAACTCTCAGAAGCATGGGCAAATTGAGGCTCATGGCCAGAACAATACTTCAAGTTTGCCAACGCATATATGAAAAAACAGAAAATGCAGGGTTTGAAATGGTAAGAGGCACGACAAGTACTTTTTAACACATGAAAACACTCCTATATAATGTCAACACATCTATCTATACTTCTATACTACCATATAATGGGAAGGGGGAAGCAGGGTAATCGGCCTCCTCCAATTATAATAACATTCACTGCAAGTGACCTAATATTAGACCCCCTTTTAATGTACTAAATGTGTAGCTTTCATCATTATAACTTAATGCCCTTTATGACAACAACAATTTTCAATGACTTCTAAGCTATCTCTTTCAGTGTACCTTACATTTTATTTTCTTCTAACACAATAGATTTCACTTCAATTTCAACAAAATATTTTAAAAGTCTATCGCAGTAAGGCACTTTTTCTTCATTTTTAACATGCATCTGAACGTGTTAAAATCTCTCTTGCGCACACGCACACGCACACATACTTGTGTCCCCATATCTTATACTTTTTCTTTTTTGCATTACCAGTTTTTCATGTTCGTCTTGTGTCGTATCTATGGCCCAGGTCTGTCAAATTCTTAATGCAAATGTAAACTTGGAGAAAGCAAGTCAGTTAAGGGAAGAACAAGCAGTCTCACAGTTGATTCATGCTAACAACTCCCAATAAATAAAACATTGGATAATTAATTGACACACAATATTCTATCAAATGTATATATATATACATTTTTTCCCAATATACACCATTTCAGAGTCAATGAATCAGGTATGCTAGGTTTGAAAAGGAAATCATATTCAGAGTAAAGCAAGTCCTATGAACATGTATCACTCAGTTCAAGGAAGAACAAGCAGTGTCAGAATTGATTCATGCTAACAAAATTCTAAGTACAAAAATAAATTCAGATTGGATTTTTTGTAATCGTCTGCACTCCAAATACCATTTCATTCTCAAAGAAAATCTACCACATATAAATCTCTTTTTTGGCAATTGCAATTAATCGACTTCAAAGCAGTAATTTTTATTAACTGCAGGGTTAATCAAAATTGAAACAGAGAGGAATGAATTCATCGCAAGGGTTATATGATGGAGATAACACGATCAAGTTGTATGAAAGACAAAATCGGAGTACATCCAATTTCAATTTACCAAAAAAAAAACTTCCTTGGTACACAACAATCATTGAAATTTTAAATTTTTAAAATTTATAATGAGATATAGTTTTAGAAAACACTTTTTTTTTTGCAAAAAAATAAACAAAAAACTGTTAAAATAGTACACAATTACTTTGGATAAGTAAATAGCATTTGTAAGGAAACAAGATATAGAATCCCGCCAAAGTGCAAATGGACTCTAACAAACAATAAAGAAATATGAAATTTTGTTTCAAATTCTTGGAAATGGATTACAAGATTATAAAATTATTCTTTATAAAATTATTCTTAAACTGCAGAATTCTTTGTTTTCCTTCCTTGTAACAAATAAAGCAAAGATGACCATGAGACTCCATGCAATGTGGATTTATTGGTCAAAATAGTTTCACAAGTTATCTCAGTGATTATGGCCACGAATTCATTAATATTAATATTTTGTCAACTTTCTTAAGTTATTAGATCATTTGCCAAAATGGCATTGAAAATATAAAACTCGTTTCAAGGTGTAATGATTTCCTCCTTGCCGTAACATCTAGACCCGCGACACACTTTTTTAACCAAAAGATGCATGCCTTTGCATATTCCAGTAAATAAAGCCTCCACGTACCTGCATCTCAGACCCATTTTAGAAATACGAAAAAGAAACATAAATTAGAAACCAAGACGAAAGGGTAAACCTATATACAAAATTGCAGCAGTGCAGTAAATATTGGCATACCTAGCAAAGATATCCGCCTAGATGTGAACGATGGATGCAAAGATCAATGCCTATCAGACACACTAACAACAATTTCAGACCTATGTTTTGTTCCGACTAACACTGATGCATCTTGATTTTATCATGCATTTTTTTCTATTTGAACTTAAGAAATTATTAGAGGTGAAAAGTTAAGAAGTTGAAGCAGTTGGCATGCAAAATCATGGATAACCTCAAAGCCACCCTCAAACACACGCACACCAGTTCCACCACCAAATAGCAGAAAAATCTAATAGCAGCGAACATATTAGATTTCAGAAATAAATAGTACTCTTTAAGTGCTACAAGGGTATATTAAACGACACTTAGCAGCAGAAGGATAGCCTCAAAAATAGGAAAAGTTCATTCAACATTACCAGTGTTGGGAAGAGGGACGGCTAAGCCTAGTGGTGCTCCTGACACCGCACCAGAAACAGCTGGATGGGGCATTGGGGGAGCAACATTGGATGTATTCGACATCCAACCTGCAAGAGATGTCGGAAGAGGAGCTGCTGCTGGACCCTGCTGAAATGGCTGCGCAAAATCCCACACAAAAATCAATCATCTTCTTAATCCAAAACCTACAAAAACATGTAAATTTCAACAAACTTCACTCACACCAACACCATGAGGCCCCAACTGAGGAAAACCTCCCGGCTTCATCACATTCATTATTGGAGGTGCTGGCGAAGGCACGCGAGCACCATTCGGTTGCGAACAAGAATGGTCATAAAAAAGGGTTTTGATATCCGGGTTCGGCCTGGGATTCTTACAAAGTTGATGCTGCCAATTCAAACTGTCACAAAACAACAAATCAGACTCCATTAACCCCACAACAATTCTCTCTAATCAAACAAACAAAACCAATACCTCTGGTTAATTAAAGTTCTCAATCTTGAATTCTTAAGATTCGGAAACTGCAGCTTATCCCGAAACAATGGATTCGCCTCGATCAACTTTTTCAGCTCCGTAAGCATCACAGTTCTCGCCGACTTCGTATCTCCATACTTAGAAAGCTGTTCATTCTCCCTTCAAAATCAAAACAGCAACAAAATCAAAACTTTACCATTCCAAACCCCCAAATTCCCCAAACCCACACACATTACCTAAAATTCTCCAAGGTCAGCAACTGCGTAATTTCCTTAAACAAGTCCTCATTAAACGCCGAAAACACTTTCAAGTCCTTCACCAGAATCTCCACCGCCTTTGACCGGTCGCGCCTGCAGCCAATTCCAAAAGTCAACATTTACCAAATTTTTACCAAAATTAAACAATTTCAGCACCCAAAACCCTAGAAATTCCCACATACTTATCAAGAGCTTCCAAATACTTCTGTTTCCGAATCTCAAAGAAGATCTTCATCGAATACCGGTTGTCGTCCACCTTCGTAAACCCCGACAGGTACTTCTCGACCTCGTCCCACTCGCCGCCGAGCACCGCCTCCTCGAAATGCTTCATGTTGAAGAAAAACCCCGATTCCTGCTCCAATCTAAGGGCAATCGAACAAAAAGGGAACAACTTTAGAGAGAGAAAGGTGAATCTAGACAGAGAAACTAGGGTTTTGGTATTCTTCCTTACTTGTGGACCGTTTCTTTGAACTTCTCCTCTTCCAGGAACTGGAGTATGAGGAAGACGAGCTCGCGGCTTAACGAAGACATGGCGGTAGGCTCACCGCCGAAATCGCAGATAGGATCGGATCGGATCGGGTTTGCCGGTAATCGGAATTTGGATCCGAGAACGTTGAAGGAGGGGTGAGGGGAAAAGGGAGATGAGAAGGAAATGAGGAAGAGGGTTAGGGTGTGGGGGCTACTTATATATAAGACGATCTGCTGATACGGACAATTGTTGTGATAAGTGATAAGTGCACTTGCCCGTGAATGTGACAAGTACATAAGTGATAAGTGCAATTGGTTATTAAAGATGGCTTGGGTTTGAAGAATATTGGGATTAGGGAGAGTGTGAAATGAATCGATGACACGATAATGGAGCTACGGCGTGGGGCCCCCGGATGGGTAGTTGGTTGTATTTTTGGGGGTGAAATAATTGGGTGAGGTTATGGGAGGCGATGGGTTTGCCGAGAAAGGGAAGCGGTAGGTGTCACTGGAGAGTTTGGAATAAAAGGGACTGCTGTTTGCTTTAATTCCGAAAGTTGAATTTCACGCTCTCTCAAAAGAATTAATTCTCGGTGGGTTTTTTTTCCTTTTCCTTTTTAATCAAAATATAAATAGTAATTTATACGTGTGTGATGTAGGTTTTTATAAATAGATTTTTTTAAATTAAAAAATCTGCATCTCACGCAAGACCGCCTTTATATTAAACTAGTAATTTCACGTGCACGTTTTGATTAAAAAGTTAGAGTTGAACGTGCAATACATATAAGTCGATAGTAATCAGCACTTACGATGAATGCCTTAAACTTTAAAAAAATTAGAGTTGAACGGGCACTGCACACAAATTTTTTATTTTTTTAAGGAAAAAACCTTAAATTGTACGTACGATGATGTGTTACGAAATAGATTTGAAGTTGCACGTGCGACGTACATATTTGCTTTGTGACAAAAAAAATTTAAAATTATTTGTTTGGTGAAGCAAAAAATTTTGATTTACACGCGTAATGCACATGTTAATAAATAGAGTTAGAGTTACATGTACAACATATGTGTTTCATTTGTGACAAAAAAAAATATTAAAAAATTATTTGTTTGGTTACAAACTTAAAATGACAAAGTGACAAACTCTCTCATTAATAGTAGTAGTAGATATATACGTAGATGGCACATATTTATTTGGTTGCACAACTCCAACTCTCCCATTAAAAAATTAAATTAGATTAAAAAATATAATTTTTGTTGATGAGGATAGTGATATTTATTTATTACAAATAAATGGGAAAGTACATATATTGAGCAGTGAGCAGTTAATCTTCGTGGTCTTCACCAATTTAATCACGAATTCACAATGCATGTATATTTTTTTTAAAAACCTAATTTAAGAATACGGGTATCAGGTGCAACAAGTATTTTGTATGAAAATTGTAAAATATCGTTAAGATCTCATGAAATTGTATTGTGAAATTTTTATTTTTTATTTTTTTAGGGAAAAGCTGGAATCTGGTCACCCTGTTTCATTAAAAAAAAATTAACGAAACAAACCCAGAGTATTGGGCCCAAGTACAACCTACTAACATAAAATAAAACATACATGAAGCAACATGATGCGTACAAACAAGAACTCCCTCCAACAACCCTGGAGGATGGGCCGACAAACCATCTCGACCAGCTAAATGTAAGTACATCAGTTAGCTTTGTACAGTGCCTCCACGGCACATGCATACCCACCTGAAACAAGTCTGGCAAGGATTTTTCACTCGCTGATCCCTACCTTCACCTCACTGGGGGGACCCCATCTTTGGGCCCAAGCCCCGCAGGTCGAAAACTGACCCCACGACACCTGCACTGCGATCGCACCCTCCCACCATCTCCACCACTCATCCTACAAACGTGCCGGTCGCTTCCACAACCGCTACCAAAGAGAAAGCAGTGAAAAGGATACCTTTACCTCTCACACGATTGCGCTTTCTCAGGCGATTTCTCAGCAAACAACTATCTCGCTCACCCCACCAAATACCACGCTGCAGGAGAGAGCCGTGGAGAGGATACCTTCACCTCTCTCACGCACAAGCTCTCTCCGGCGATTTCTCACCACACAGACTTATCTCGACTCAAACTTCCAATCGGAGGGAAGAAGCGATGTTGTCTCGAGCCAATGGCTTAAGTTGGAGGAATCTCAATAATTTGACAGTAGGCGCTGTGAAGATTGCACCGGCGACATCGTAGTACACTCCAGACCAACCGTACTCAAACCCCACACTCCCTCACCCTCAACACCAACCCATTACCGGCCTGGCCCCACGGTCCCCTAACCAAAACACCGATCTCACACACTTGAATCCCAAATCCATTGTCTGAAATTGTATTGTGAAAATTAAAAGTGGGAAACAGTACTTTACACTCTTGAAGGAAATAATAGAAGAATATGTATGTTCAATCTGGTTTTAAAATGCTTTAAACTGTACATTACGCTCATGTTGATCACTCTGGTTTCAAAATGCTTAAGATGGCCTCTCTTTTTTCATGTTATTCGTAGTGTCTACAGTAACAATGGAATTTTAAAATAGTGTTATCGATATTCTATTCTCATCTTGGAGATATGTATGTTCGGTCGGCCTCTGTATAGGAATTGATGAAGCTCTAGTACATATGTTGCACGTGTCATCAAGACTGGTACAATTATTATACTTGATCGAATTGACGATATTATTATTTTTTTTCTTTTAACATGGATTGCTTTAGTTAAGTTTTTTTTGCTAATTGATTGCTTTTCTAAATGCTATAGAATTATGGCAGAATCGTCTACGTGGAAAGTGTTGTTCTAATAAATCCTAGTTATCTATTTAAATATCATATTGTTGAGTAGCATTGCTATAAATACCCGAAATCCGGATTCAATCCAGATCTGGCATTGGACTGAAACCAACCCGGTCTATTCGGGTTCTAAAATAGGACATGTTGTACTTTTGAATCTGGGTCCGGCTTCGCTCAAAGAGACCAGACCCGAACCCGGACCCGTTTTAAAAAAAACCCAAAAATCAACTTTAAAATAAATATTCTTTCCTCATCCCTCCCCTACTTCCTCCTCAATTCTAAATCTTCATCTTCCAAACTCAAAATTCAAGCATTTTTCTTCTCTCCTCTATTGTAAATCCTCCGCTCGCCGCTCACACTCCCGCTCCTACCCGAACGAGTAGAAATATTTTCATAGGACTCGGACCCGGACTTGATCCTCACGGGTCCGGATCCGGATTCGGGTCCAATTTTTTGACCCGTAGGGGATCGGGTCCGGTCCGGGTAGTGAATGACCCGACCCGACCTGACCCGATACCAATGCTATTGTTGAGTGTTGACTTTAGCTTACAATTTTTATTTTATTTTTATTATTAAGATAATAAGAGGGCTAGAGTATCATCGTAACTATCTTAGCAATGGAGACATAAAAAAGGCATATACTGATTATTCGAGATGAAAATTAACACAGTTAGCTAGGATGACAAAAGTCATACGTACCCACACTGTCGCATAGTTACTCATATACTCGCATCCCCAACCCACTAACGGTGTGGATTTTCATATCGAATAGTCGATATATGAGTTTTGGGATATCTCCCTCTAAGTTAGCTAGGGTGACACCCTAGCTCCCTTATTCTCTTTCAACTTTATACACTTACTAGGTTTACCCGTGGACACGTGCCTACGGCACATCTTCTGAACGATGCAATATATGAAAACACTGTAAACAGTAAAATATATGCAATCATATTTGACTAATAAATCACATAGGTCAACATTTATATGCAATATCATATGGTTAGTGACTACACGATAAGTTATAAAAAAATAATCAGAATGTCGTAAAATAATTACATACTAAAACAATTATGGATGGTTTGGTTGGTTGTAAAAAAAAATGAAATTAGGGAAAAGCACTGTAGCGAAAGCAATTCTTTGAATTTGATTTCTTAAAAGTAGTTTTGGTTGAATATAGGTTTACTAGTAGCAATAATTAAATGTTAGTTTTGTTTTTTGGTTGTAGTAATACTGCAGCGAAAGTAATTTAAAACACTTTTTAATTTTTTGTTTTACATGAAATTAATCCAAAATTATGGATTAATTAATTTTATTTAAGCTTAATCCCTAATGTTTTGGGTGACTTAATTAAGCTTAATTAGATTGAAACTAATTAACTTTTAATCACAAAATTTTAATTAGTTAAGAAATGACTAATTAAAACTTTCCTTAATTAAGATTAGTGTGATTTTAATTAGTATTTTCTTAATTAATTAAAAGTAGGGATTAAAGGCTAATTAATTCAAAACTCAAACAAATATCAACTACTTTCACACAACATAAAGTATAAATCTAAATGTGG
The DNA here is from genome assembly GCA_017893485.1 of Hemerocallis citrina. Lineage (NCBI taxonomy): Eukaryota > Viridiplantae > Streptophyta > Magnoliopsida > Asparagales > Asphodelaceae > Hemerocallis > Hemerocallis citrina. The sequence continues at coordinate 166,490,424 of CM030367.1, forward strand.
CTACTGCAGCTACAGTAAAATGTATTGTAGCTACAATAATGAGGACTGTAGTTACAGCAACGGACGAGAAAATGTATTTTGTAAGCATAAATCTGGATTGTTGATTTCCTTATAGTTGAATGAGAGCCACTTGATAGCTTTCTTTTGAATTGTCTGGTGTTTTATTATATAGATCTCTACTACTATAACTCAAGAGATTGAGTTGTATAATTTGTAAACAAACAAGCTTAATTAATATAATCTCAACCATACAATTTTAAGCAAGAGCTATATTAACCATCAAATTTTTTTTTGTGAGTCAGTTACCATAATATTCTCAAACTTTAAAATTTATTTATTTACGACATAATTATACATAATTATTTACGAATGTGTTATTCATATAAAATAATTTTGATGTCCTTAAGGATAATTTATGAAAAAGTAAGAGATTTGGGAAAACAAAAAAATACATGCATTGCACGTGCAAATATAGTATTTATTACTCCTTATCTTGATCAAACATGCTTAATCAATGTAACAATTAGTCTGATTAGTCAATGTATATTCAGAACGCTTCCTTCAAAAAATATACTATATGTTCTGAATTATATCTATATCTTATACTAATAGGAAAGAGAGTCTACCCCTCTCTCATTTTTCTATTTTGAAATAGAGAAATAAGAGCAAAAGTAGGGATTCTTATTTAACTAATACATGCACTATGCATGGTTTTTATCAAAAATTAAAATTAAAATTAAAACCATAATCCCTCAAATATAGTCTCTTCTCCTCTTACTTTCCCAATCTCACAGCTCCCCTCCCCCCCCCCCCCCCCCCCCCCCTCTCGTCAGCTTTAGTAATATTCAGTTGTATAACATTATGATTTGGCAGTGATTCTCTAAACTATCTGCTTATGTGAGGATGATAATGATGATTTCAGTAACTACAGCAGTCTCTAATTTTTTTTGCAAATTCTATATAAATTTATGAGTCCCTAAAAATTATTTTTAGGTTGTGCAATTTATACAAGATAACACTAGTACTATTATTAAATATATTCGAATTCCGAAAAACCTTATGAGAGATGCCACCATCATCTATAATCAATGTGAGGATGTTATTTTCACTGTTAATAAATTTTGAGGAGCAAAATAAAGCTTTTAAGTTTTAACAACTAGGAATAAAAAAAAATTAAAACTAAAAAAATTTAAAATTTAAAAACTTTTAAAATAATTTAAAAATAATCAAAAAAATCATATAATTTGTTTTTGCTCTATGTTTGCTACTTCAATTAATTTGCTGGACCTCCAAAACTATTTTATATGATCAAATAAGGTGCACCGTTCCGAAGACGTGTTATAGGCACGTGTCAACGGGCAAACCTAGTTATAAAACAAAACACAACATATCTTATAACTAAATTACTAGCATGAAGTGCAAATTTGTTTTGCAAAAATATATTTCTTATGGTAAACTATGTCTTTACTACAACTAGTAATTTTGCACGTGGAAATTAATTATTTTTTTTATATAGTAAATAATAAAACATTAATTTTCCTCGAACCCGAGACTTCCCTTAACTCATCACATACTTTTTACAAATTATCCCTAATGGCACAAACTTTTATTTTATATAGGTGACACTTTTGTAAATAATTTAGTCGTAAATAAATTTGAACTTTAAGGGTATTATGGTAACTAACAACAGTTGAGTAAATGAATGGTTAATATAACATTATAACTCCCACTTAAAAATGAATGTTAGAGATTAGATAGTTGAATGAATTTCTACAAATTACAGGTTGTCTACAAATGACAACCTGAACTATACCATTATAATATTAGAGATGTAGACAAAAATTACAGTTTTATCTAGCATTGGTATAAATACCTGAAACCCGGACCCATCCCAGAGCCGAACCGGACCCGACATTGGACCGGAACCGACCCGGCCTATCTGGGTCCGGGTCCTAAAATGGGACCCGTTGAAAAAAATCCAAAAAATTAACATAAAAATAAATATTCTATCCTCATCCCACCCCTCCTTCCTCCTCAATTCTAAATCTTCCTCTTCAAACTCAAAATTCATGCTTTTTTCTTCTCTCATCTATTCTAAATCCTTAACTCGCCGCCTCCGCTCGCCGCTCACACTCTCGCTCCTACCCGAACGGGTAGGAATATTTTAATTGGACCCAGACCCGGAACCGGACTCGGTCCTCACGAGTCCGGGTCCGGGTCCGGGTCCATTTTTTGGATCCGTAGGGGACCGGGTCCGGGTAGTGAAGGACCCGACCCGATACCAATGCTAGTTTTACCTGTATGCTTGATGTATTCATTTAAAATCCCATTCTTGTCCTCATAAAATGCTACTTTTATTTTCTCTCTACAAACCGTAACATCTATCTTGGCATTTTGGGTTTGAGATTTTGAGTCGAGCTAGGGTTAGGAATTTGATAATTGAGATGGAGGGAAATGTACACGGTTGAGGTTTTGAGATTTAGGGGATATATATTAATTTTATTTTTTAAAAATGTTTGCATCAGCTATTCCGGCGTTTATGTTCAAAACACCGGGATAGACTACATATATCCCGGTGTTTATTCTCTAAACACCGGGATAGGTAGGCGATTATTTTTTTTAAAAAAATAAAATTGCTGGCTATCCCAATGTTGTGATTAAGTGATTTGCAAAAATAAGACATTTTGTGAAACTATTTACAAAAATAGGACACCGCCCAAACTATTTGCAATAATATGCCACTTGGAGGTATTTTCTATAAAAAACCTGCTTTGAAGTTATTTATACAACCTCAAAATTAAATTATTTACATAATTCACTGCTCTATCTAAAAACTGGATATTTTACATAATATAAATAAACTAAGATTAAAAACATTTCAAAACATAAACATGAACGTTGATAGTAGACTAATAGAAAGAAAGCATATAACTCATAAGAAAATATCGGAATATTTAGTAATAACAAGTAGAGCAGCTAAAGAATTACCTAAAGAAATACAAAAAAATAATAACATACAAGATATTAGATTACAGAAATGAAGAAGAAAGTTGGTATTACCAACACCTACTAGCACACAAAATATTAAACTAAGTTGGTGTGGATAATAATCCAAAAGTAGAAACATCAATACATAAATTAAAATAAAAAATAGAATTTGAAATTTATAAGATAAACATTCAATAGTTAGAAGAATATTACAATGCCCATAATTAATAGGAATTATAAGAAAAGACCTAAAAATCATAAATAAGAACATAAAAGAACTAAGGTAGTGTTCTTTTTCGCCTCTTATAAGAGATTTACCTCTTGTAAGAGGTGGTCCCCCTCTTACAAGAGTTTTTTTAGTATTCTTTTTTTACCTCTTATAAGACATTTTTCTCAAAATATCTTATAAGCCTAAAAGACTTCTAGTAGCCTCTTTCAAATTCTTATAAGACTTCTATCACTTAAAAAGTCTATATTACCCCAAAGTCTATATTATAATTGTTACTAATTAAACTAGTTTATATATTAGTCTATGGTAGCCCGGAATATGCTATCCCAGAAAAAGTGTAATCATATACGTAGTTGACTGTAATATGTTATCCTAGAAAAAGTGTGGAAATTCATTCTTCACAATCTCGAACAATTATGTTAGGGATGCTGTCGAAACACTGATTTATTTAAAGATATATATATTTACGTCCAGTAAGTACATTCCTTGAGTTGAGGCTAGTTGATTTGTCCTGTTATGATGCCACCATGTTCAAATCCTGCAGCAGGTCAGGTTTTTATTATTATTATTATTATTTTAATTTTTTTTTATTTATTTATTTACAGCTAAGGGAGAATTTATATTAGCCCATTGACCTTAATTTTTTTTAATCCAACTTCTTTGAAACAAAATATTATTATTTATATTTATACATACTAATTTTCATACTAATTAAAAGTCTATAGTAGCCCGGAATTATAATTGATGATTTACACTGATTTGTGAATTTAACTTGCCATTAAACTAGTTTATATATTAGTAATTTGAACTTATCTTTTCTTGTCCTTCATCTCACTATTTTTATACTTTGGGATAATATAGACTTTGAGGTAATATAGGCTCTTGTAAGAGGTGAAAAAAGAACAGAAATCTCTTATAAGAGGTTCTTATAAGAGCTTATTTTTATATAAAAAGAACACCTCAAAAAGAGGCTCTTACAAGAGGCTCTTATTGTAAACCTCTTATAAGAGGTAACCTCTTATAAGAGGAAAAAAAAAAGAAGAGTACCTAAGTATGTATATAACAGATGACAGTGAGGAAGAATTAGACATAGCAGAAGAATGTATGAAGGAGTTATAAGATAAAACAAAACTTAATATAAACATTTTAGAAATAAAAGATTTCATGGCAAATCTCAATTCACAGGAAGTAGAATAAGCCATAAGGAATGAAGATATAACAAACGAATAAATAAAAATTGATCAAGAATGATACAATCTATATAATAAAACACAAAGAAAGAAAGCTATCAAGTGGCTCACAATCAATCCCCCCAAAATCAAAGGCCCATATCAAACCTCACAAAACATATTTTCTCTCCAAAATTTCAAACCCCAAAACCAAAATTTTTTCCCCCAAAAAACTCATTACTTTATTACTATCTCTCTCTTCTCTCTTTACTTTTTCATATTTCTCTCTTTCTCTCTCTCTCTATCTCTCTCCCATTCTTTCTTTATTTACTTAGAAATTTAGATTTTAAGATTTTGATTTTGTTAATTTTCAGAATTTTTAATAGCAAATATCTCTTCAACAATTAATTTTCATTATTTTCCACACTTAAAGTTCTAAGAAGTTAGATTTTATACCCCCATTTATAATTATTTTTCAACATATACTAATGGAAACATAGACTTTTATTTATAACTAATTATTGTCATACTATTCAAACTTGAGCTACATAATTATTGTTTTACTGTTTACATGGCTTTTCGTGTTTTGTATCGTTCCGAAGACGTGCCGTAGGCACGTGCCCACGGGCAAATCTAGTATTATAACAAAACCTACAGAAAATCCAACTAATATATATATATATATATATATATGAATACTTGGAACCACCACCTAATAAAAGACCTTATCAACTTAACATGAAAATGGCAAAGTAGAGAAAGTAATAAGTTAGGAAAAGAAAAAGAAAAAGAAATCCCAAATATGAACCTACACAACATTACAAAAAATAAATAGCAGAAAATAGAGAATGGTTAGATATAGACTGTGTAAAAGATGTAGATAGAACAATAGAAGAATGTGTAAAAACATCATTAATAGTAGGATTTAGACAAGACCATTCAGGAAATACATTCGAGAAATTTATAGAACCAACATTTATATGATTAGTAGCAAAATGATGGAATTGCCTAACAGAAGAAGTGAGCATTAAGATAAAAAAATCAAGACACGAAAGGGAAGAAACGTCATCACAATGAACCTTGGGACTAAAAGAAATAATTATAAATTACGAAATAACAATAAAAACAGAATATAGTGTTTATGAGAAAACATAGAGACACAATATATATAAAAGAACCAAGCAAGATGGAAACTACGCAATTTAGAAATATGCGACATATGTTATTTTGACAACTATGTTTGCGAATTCAGAGAATATTTAAAGATAGTGTAACGTCCCGACTTTTCTACACAGGAAAATCGTAGCACACCCATAAATCTTTTTTCCTTCAATTGAGTACATAAACATAATATAATATAGGAACATGCAGAAATCTTTAATATAAATCCAAACCTCTTGGATTGATATATAAGATGACGGGCTCAGGATGTCACACCTTTATGCTTAAACTTCAGACACTCTTACCTACACAACACAATCTGCGGGTTCGTTAGCTTGTGAGGCCGACGGTAAGAATCACAACAGCTTTAACTAACTCAAAAAATAACATAACAATATACATAGCATAATAGAAATAAAATTGGAATCAATGAAATAAATGTAAACTAAAAATAGTCAAACATACAATGTCATATGTGTTGGATATATAGGTATATTCCCACTATATGAATAATATTATGTGTAATATTATTCTATGGGTAACACATGTGTTACACGTACTAATTGTATGGATATCGGAACGCGAGCTGAGTGGATTGAGAATCCAATCCCAACCCAATATTTATCTTATGAATACTGGCTTGTGATAGTAGTCTAGGTATTCCAATTTTGATACCTAGGGTAAATATCTCAAACACCTTTGTCTCGGATATTAACCCTAATTTCTATTGTTATAATCTCTCATAATCTCTAACAATCTTGAGATATTGCATTTTAATTTTGAGATTAAGAGAGATAGAGTCGGAGTTGACCGTTCATCGGAACCCGTCATTGTTGCCGGTAGCAGCCGTTGTCGTCGCCTTCACCGACGTCGGTACAAGCCTCCACCTCGGCCACCACTAGCCATCACATCCACCGCGAACCCCTTTCTCCTCTACCCCGATCACACATAGTGATCGGATCTGTTTTGACTCACCGCCGATGGGGATGGGAGCAGATCGCTGCCGCCGTCGGCGAGGACACCGCGAGCCACCGCTTTCACCACGTCACGCAAGTCGCCACCGCCAGCCACCACACCGTTACACCCACTTCTCCTCTACCGATCACTGTGTGTGATCAGGTTAAGGGATCAGATCTGATCTGATTCTCTGATTTTCGATTGGTTCGTTATGGTGTTTGGTGTTCGGTGTTGGGGCAGGGGATCGGATCTGTATGTGTGGTGGCAGATTCACGTGTGATGGACTTGGTGTTGTTCGATCGCTGATTGGTGTTTGAGGCAAGTGATCGGATCTGTGTGGTGACAAATCCACTTGCCGTCAGATCTAACCCTCCACTACTTCTTGATCTTATCAAGATATGGTCAACTCTAAATTTTAAGATTTGAGCTCTTAATTAATTAAATTCTGTTTATTGTTTATTATGCAGTTTTACAGGAAAAAAAATCCTTTCATTTACTGAAATTACGCTAGTAGTAATTATTCAAAATAAATCCTCTAGATTTTGGAATTTACTGTTTATTCCTTTAAGATGGAAAAACTTAATTGTGCATACAAGATTCCGAAACTAGAGACATTCGATATTTTTGAATTTAACAATTGAAAGAAGAAAGCACAATACGAGATGTGAATGTAGTTGTTGGAAATAGTGTGGGCAGTGAAAATATTGTTTAGACTGGATTTAAATATGTGCGGACTGAATCAAATATAAATTAAAGATAAGTTCTTTACATGCATATATAGTTTGAATAACTGTGTTAGCTATGTGCTGCAGATCAAATATTTACTTTGATAAGATAAATTAGAGCTGTTGACTATAAATTTGTATCTCCAATTAAATTATTGTTAGAATTAAATAGTGCTAATAATTCATTTAATTGGCTAATTTTTAACAATTTGATGAATGTAGGAACTTCAAAGTTACTTACAAATTGTGTGTATTGGAGACGATAAATTTGCATCACAGTAGAATGTCGGTATGATCTACTCTAATCTGTTAGTATTTTCATGTGATAAACGTGTTAACGTTGTGTGCATTTGATCACATGATTGAGATTTTTAGATCATAGTTATTCTCGGCTTGAAAACTATCATGTTTAGGGTTGTTAAGTGCTTTATCATACTATGTGTATAAATATTTTGACAAATCCATTGTTTGCAGTTTGTGTGAGATTATATATTTGCTTCTCTAATAGTTTTTTTAAAAAATGTATAAGATGTATAACAAATGTCTGTAACTTAGGAGAGAACATCTTTTAATGTACGTTATGACTCTATTAGTTACGTTTTGTTCTTTCTCGTTCATTGTACTGTGTGCGCAAAGTTAAATTATAACATGTAAGTCATTATCTCATTTAGCATTATAAAGATGATGAAGAACGAATAAAGGAAAAAACTCTTCGCTCAATGTATTTGAGCAAGTTGAAATTGTTAGAATTACTAGAAAAAGCAAATAGTTTGGTTAAATTTGGAAGAGTAATTTTCTATTAACTGTTATAATGTGCATATATTGTCAATCGCATGTATAAGTTGAGTTTAACAAATTAGACAATTAATAATAATAGTTCTAATTGTGTATAGTCCTTGAACATAGCATTATTGGGTAGGATATGAGAACTATATATTAAATTGTTGGTTTTTGTTAAAACTTACAACACTGCTAAATAACACTTCATTAAGTTATGACAAATGTGAAGATTGAACTCAGATTATGATCACTAGAAATCATTTTATATGGTGTTTAGGATTACATTCTGATATTTGTGATCTCATTAGCTTTGTGACTAGACGAAATAATTGTTGGTCAGAAGTATTTAATCGCTTTTGTAGATGATTAATATAAGTTTTTCATATATATGAAGAATGAAGCACTTGTTATTCTTAATGAATTAAAAATATAGTTAAATGCTAAAAATCAAGGGTTCAGATTTGATAGAGGTAGTGAATATGTTTCAATGATTTTAGAGAAGTTTGTATATGGCATAATCTCTACTACACTCAACTGTCAAACGGTATAGATAAAAGTTAGAATCAAACACTTAGTGAAATGTTGAATTCTATAATATTGACCATTGTTTGTCTTGTGTAATTATGAGTGATGCTGTATTATTAATCATCTCTAATGTGTTATTACACTCTAAATTGAATACACCTTATAGATCGTGGCATGAAAACACAAATAATTTTGTTAAAGTGAAATTTTGTGTTGTGATACATTTGTTAGAGTACATGACCTTAGAAGACCTAAAGTAGGACCTACAATAAATATTTGTGTGTGTTTAGAAAGTGCAGAATGCAGTTCTGTGGACAGATATTGGATCTATCTAATTTGTATTAGAATAATCTAAACTTGCAGAGTTCTTTGAGAATGTGTTCATCAAAGATAAATGTATGAAATGATCTAATCCTACAGACACAGTCAATGATTCACAGTTGGAATCAAGAACCAGCCTTACTGACACTTAAAACTTCAATGGAAAATGATCCAAGAAGAGTCTTTAGTAGAAAATGAGATGAATTTGTGTCATACAATAATAATTTAAATTAGTTGATCTGCTGAAATGGGCTAAAACTACAGTACGTAGGTGGGGTTTTGTAGAAGAAACTTAAGTTTAATTGTTCACTGGCAATTTTAATGCATTTTAGTAGCTAACAATTGACTGAGAAAAATGGGGTAGGTTTATTTTATGTCTACTCACATGTTTGTCAAATTGCTACAATAAGTATTCTTCTTACCTTTACATCTATTGAAAATTATGTTATTCATAAAGAATATTTAAACAGTTTTGTACTAAAAGTTTTGTACCTGATGTTTTGTATCGGAAAGTTTTGAACTAATATGTTTAGAGAACAAGATTTACAATTTAGTAAAATCATTGTATGTTCTTAAGACATGTATAGCCGATGAATAAATAATTTCACAAAATTCTTAAAGAGCCTAGTATATGAATCAAGTAATTCAGATCAGTGCCTTTAACTTTGTGGTGTGTCAAATACAATGATTATTATTTACTTGTGTTGTTGACTAGCTTGTTCTTGGAAGTGACCTCTCTATTGCAAATGAAGTTAAAATTGTGTTATCCACAGAATTCAGCATAAAACACCTAGGTATTGTGAACACCATAGGCATAAGAGTGAGTTTCGGTTGGCAAGGGATAACTCTTAGTCAAACTCATCAAATCAAAATGTGTTTCAAAACACACTTTCAATCACTATATGAGTGTGTGTATAAACAATTAATTAAAACATTAAACATATATTTATCATGGAAACATGCATAATCCAAATATGCTCTTTTGATGCACGCTTGTTTGGAACGATATGCCGCCCATACAACATATTTTCCGAAAGCAAACTACTAACGTTTCTTCTCATTACAGGGTTCATTCCCTCGTTATGCAATACATACTCACGTATTCTACACTATTTCTGACATTTATCTAGTGACTAGTAATGTTGCAGTTGTTCGGTCCAATTTCGTCAGTGCAGTCGGTAGTGGTCATGCCGGGACCCTGTGGTCTTTCTCCACTTCCGAGCATCCGTAATGGTGCCTAACCCCAGTGGTCTCTGTCCACTCCCTGGACTTACATATTCCAATCCGCCCGAACCCCAGCAGTCTCTCCACTCCCCGGTACTATCGGAACCCTGTGGTCTCTCTCCGCTTCTGGACCTCACTAAAAGTTATCACGAATATAAGACGACCATGTAGGCATTTCCTGCTCCGCCTAGAGACGCAGAGTTAAACTTTCGCTTCCCATTCGTATCTGATAACATAGAACATCGACGGACACTTATGAGTCCATCCCCTAAGTTCCGATAGGAGTCTACGGCCTATACATCTGCACGCTCGTTCTTAACACTAGATCCCATAAATTAACAGTCGAGACAATGCCACACGTGTCCCCTTAACATGTGAATACAACTCCCAATAATTATATAAATTTCAATACTTATTAGAAATTTGATTTCTTAATCTTATATGAAACCTCAATGAGTCTACTACAACATTGCAGTTAAAAACCTATAGTTTTAACCCCAATAAATCTGTCTAAAACCATTTGTACTTATAGATTTAACCCCAACATTGTAGGTTCAGAATCCAGGAACTACAGCTCTTGCGACTTTTAAAAATCACAGAAAATCCAACACTTATTGGAAATTGGATTTCTTAGACTCAAAAGAAAGATTAATGAGTCAACTTCAAATTCGTAGTTTGTAGTTCCCTCAAAATACTTCATTAAGAGGTTAAAATGATCAAACACCATAATGTGTATAAATTTCCAGAATCCAGGAAAACTGTCAACCAGCCATAAGTTCGAATTTATTAAAAATAATAAATGATATCCAAAATTCATGAAATTGTGTGAACATATAGTAGACATATATTGATTCACATATAAAAAGTTTAGCTTACAATTCCATATATTTGGAGAGATGTGATTATTGGAAATAAGTATGATATTCAGCCAGAATTATGAAATAAATTCTATTTCATTTCTAAACCAGTAATGTTTTCGGATTTTTTTTAAATACCAAACGACATAAAAAAATTAATAAAATTTTGAGGAGATGTTGTACACACATACAGAATACACGCAAAAAAAATTCAGCCTTACATTCCATTTAGTTAGAGAGAAACGATTTTCTAAAGTGAGATCAAATTCTGCACAGAATTATAATAACGTTTCTAAGATAATCATATCATAATCTCACCCGATCAATTAACAACAATTAACACATATAATCGAACACCTATACATGCATAATCTAAGCATGAATACTCAATCTATACTAATTATCTAGCATGCACATATTCTACAAAATAAATAAAATTGGTTAAAATTGTTACCCACGTATTCATTTCTGAATTTCGGTTGCTTCTACGCTCGAGTTGAACGACGACTACAGCACCATGGCCAGCAACCATGAAGACGATAACAGTACTACAGACTGCAGTTGTTCGCCGAGTTTGGAAAGAGTAATAGAATTAGAATTGTATGTAGGTATTTATTTATATAAATATATATATATATATATACATGTATATATACTAGGTTTGCCCGTTGACACGTGCCTACGACACGTCTTCGGAACGGCGCACCTCGTTTGATTATATAAAATAGTTTTAGAGGTCCGGCAAATTAATTGAAGTAGGAAACATATTATATGAGGAAGAAGCATATCCACCTTTAAGCTCAACCATCGCCTTCTTGATCATTAGCTTGAACTTACCTGGAATTCATATAGTTTGTTAGAAACACTGCATAGAGTTATTCTTAACTTCAACATCACTTTTAGATGATTATAATAGCTATGCAAGGACACGATCATATAGGTTTTATAGAGCTTACTCCAATGTCATAATCACTATAAGCATGTTTAAATACAATGGTAACCTAAGTGCAGGTGTGAAGGTATCTACAATACCAATAATCTAAACTTTTGTTTGTCTGAGACTCAGTTTGTAATTGAAATACATCTTATTATTATTTCAACAAAAATGTAATACATAAAGTTCTCAAAACTCTAATCCAAGCTAATCATTTCTTTTATCTCCACTTTGTCTCCCCATTGCACCTTTATTAAAAAAAATCAGAATGACCAAAGAACAAATTTACTTTGCTGTCCTTCTTGAGTGGAGAGTTTGCACTCTTCACTGGTAAACTCCAATCATCCCAATCCTATATATCCAAACATACACTAAAAGTTTTTATATGTTATGTTATCCATGGCTTATAATAACCAATGAAGGGAACACTTCACGATAGTATATTCTCTTGCAGTAAAGAAATTAATGTTGCATATTTGCCAAGTTATTTTAGGTTGTTGATCAGTTTACATGCCCTGCTATGGTTTGGAAGCCCAAATTGAGGGCACCAAATAATCCATCTCTTACTTGTGTAAATCAAAACCAATAAAAAACACGTCAAATAAATCACAAAATTAAAATTTTTTAAACAAAAAAAAACAATTATACATCTCTGAATTTAGATCTCATGCACACAAAAAATTTGAGTCAGCAAAAAACTGAGTAATTCCCTGCACACACAAAATTAAAAATTAGAATGAGAATTCGGTTAAGGAGATGAAATTAGAGTCGTCGCATCGCATGTAGAGGCTTTCGATCCGGTGGAGGGGAGTCCCCGATACGGAGTTACTTGATATTCGCGCTCGATTTGGGGGATGAGAGTCGCCGATATGGAATTAGCAGCGGATCAGATATCGGCGACGACCTCTTGATTGGGGTTCAACACTGGATTTGGATTTGGATTTGCTTTGATATTCACGTTTGAGAGGACGATAGAGGCTTCACCAATGGAATAGAAGCGAAGGTTTAAGAAAATTGTTTTAGAGATTTGGAGTTAGCGGCTTAAAAACCCTAGGGGAGAGAGAAAAATAAATAAAATTTGGAGCTCTTTGGTTTGGGGAATAGAGGGAGCAAACCGATCTGAATAGGAGAGAGAGAGATAGAGAGAAATAATTAAATAAATAAATGAGTCTTTTTTTTTGGAGGGGGATTTGAATTTGAATTATTATTTTTTTTTGGGGGGGGGGGGGGGGGGGAGGAGGGGGGGATGTCTTTTGGGAGCTTAAATATGGACTACTGATTTCCTTACTATTGAAGGAGAGCCACTTGATAGCTGTTCTTTGTGTTTTATTATATGGACTAGGTTTGTCCGTTGACACGTGCCTACTGCATGTCTTCAGAATGGTGCACTTGGTTTGATTATATAAAATAGTTTTAGAGGTCCAAAAAATTAATTGAAGTAGAAAACATATTATATGAGGAAGCAGCATATCTAACTTTATGCTCAACCATCGCCTTTTGATCCTTAGCTTAAACTTACATGGATGCATATAGCTTGTTAGAAAAACTGTATAAAGTTTTTTTTTAACTTTAACATCACTTTTAGATGCTTGTAATAATTATGCAAGGACATGATCATATAGTTTTATAGATCTTACCTATAATCTCATAACAACTATGAGCATGTCTAAATACAATGGTAACCCAAGTGCAAATGTGAAGGTATCTACAATACCAATAATCTAAACATTTGTTTGTCTGAGACTCAATTTGCAATTGAAATACCTCTTATTATTATTTCAACCAAAATGTAATACATGAAGTTCTCAAAACTCTAATCCAAGCTAGTTATTTCTTTTATCTCCACTTTGTCTCCCCATTGCATCTTTATAAAAAAAATGATCAAAGAACAAATTTACTTTAGCTGTCTTTCTTGAGTGGAAAGTTTGCACTCTAAACTGATAAACTCCAGTCATCCCAATCCTATATATATAAACATACACTAAAAGTTCTTATATGTTATGTTGCCCATGGTTTCTAATAACCAGTTGTAACGCCCCGAATACTAAAATACGGTAATTCGTAGCTCAATAGGATCTACACTTCACTTCGTACAATTTTACAAGGAATTTTGAAACTTTTATTACAACATTATTCTTTTACATCAATAACGCAGTGGAAAATAAATGAAGTACAACATGATAAATATATAATTGTAACAATTTTAGCATTTAAGTAATCATCAGCATCGAATTCATGTTTATATCTTCTTGTAAATTCCAAGTTCTGCATATGACACTGCGGGCACGTCAATTGCTTACAAGCGATGCAATATTATAAACGGCGATCCTCATTATGCCGTAATATAATGATTATTTAATACTTTAACAACCACAAACTTGAATGTAAATAAAGTGTTCAAAGTGACTACTCTAAACATGTCAGTGTATGCGATGCCTTAATGCCTAATGCAGATGTTTTATGCTAAAGATGACACTAATACATACTTGTTCGGATTCTATGCATCCCATACTACATAGGTCCGAGGGCAAGCACCTACGTATTACACATTAAAGGGTTTAATCCCTCGCCATGATAACTACCCAGTAATAAAAAAAAGTTTAGACATTCCACGAGTACGGATTCCAGTCCCAGAATTCACCGCCCGACTATACAGAATTCTCGTCGTGCAAACATCCTGCAAGTGTCCCTCTAGCCCCGGTATACGCATATACACTGGAGTACGACCTACTATCCGCCCGACTAATTATAATCCCGGAATCCACCGCCCGATCAATCATAATCCTGGATTTAATTAAGGCTCGCCTCCATCGCAAGCAACCACAGTTCCGGAATCCACCGCCCGACTAGGTCTATAGTCCCGGAGATCCACCGCCCGACTATATAGAGGCCCTCCACTCACGTTTTCCCAAGTTTACTACATCTTCACTTAGTGCCTAATTCTTAAGTTTAAGACATGAATAAATTATAATACATAGAGGTAGCTTCCCCTACTACCGGACTTAAACAAAACATCGAGATAGCCCATATAGCTTAACTAAACCTCTAGATCACAACCTTTCATGTTTCATAAATCATGGGTACTCATACCCTCCAATACTCATGTATTAAATTTCACTTTATTCATATCTTCAACTTTATTCATTCTCATATTAATCAATTCATCTTACTCTTGTAGTTATCATTCATGAAAACCCAATTTATTCATTTCTTTATTCACAATCTCTTTCTCAAAATATTTCTTTATAATTTTATAACATGAAGTAACTCACTTCAACTTTCATTATTAATTGGATCAATTATAGCCTTGTATGCAACCCAAATATTCTTAATCAAAATACTATAACATCTCATCAAGAGGATACTAATTTCATTTCAAAATTTTATTTTTTCTTTAATCATACAAGATTCACAATGCGAAAACTGCAGCCCAGGCTACTTGTAAAAATCATAGAAAATTGTATACTTCATGAAAATTTATGTTCTTTAAATCAAATTAAAGGTATACAAGTCTACTTTAACTTTGTAGTTATACGTTTCCCAAAATATTAAGTCTATAACCCAGTATTGTTCGAAATATACAGTAAGGTCGAAAAGCTATACTGCAGTTAAAATACTGGCACTGTTTGATCTTGTAAAAATCATTATAAATTCATGTATCCACAAAATGATAATTTCTTAGACTTTAAAGAAATGTTAACATGTCTACTATAACTTTTTAGTTATAAGTTTTCTCAAAATACTTCATTTACAGTGTTGAATTGATCAAAACCCGAAATGTGTTCAAACTTCCAACAAACAGCCAAAAACCAACTAGTCCTAAGTTCAGATCTTATTAAAATAGTAAACGATCTCCAAATCTTATTAAATTTTAAAGGGAAAGTTCCTGACACATACAAGATGCTCCTAAAAAAATTTCAGCGCTAGATTCTATCTAGTCTAATCGTTATAATTTTTGAAGTGCAATTAAAACTAAAAAACAAAGCCTCAAAGAAGAGCTCTCACCTCAATTATAGTATGATTTCACACATGTAATCAACTACAATTAGTCTAAATATCTAGCATGCATCAACAATTCATCCATAAACTATCTATAGTAATTTAGGAAGCAAGGAGACACCCACTAGATGTTACTCTACTTGTCTCTTTCAAATCAACATGAATACTAGCCATTAAATTGAACACAACATCATTTCTAGAAGGCATGGCATAATTAAAATAACATGGTGCAATCTACATTCATCATATAAATCAAAATTCTAAAACTACTCATATATCCACACTAGCATGCATCATCCTATTACAATTAGAAAGCATTCAAGAAACACCCACTTTAATGAAGATTGTAATGTAGAAGAAAAGCTTCTTGAAAGCTCTAATACGATTGTCTAGCCCTTCTCCTCCTAGCAAGATCAACTTCAAGCTCCTATAATGTCAAAACCGAAACCTCTCAACTCTTTCTTTTCCTCCCTCTTTTGATTCTTAATTTTGGTGCAGAAGACAAACAATGGGGGGGGGGGGGGGGGGGGGGGGGACTAGGATTCACTCCAAGTAACTACCCATTGCCCCACTCTCTCCACTATAGGCCGGCCAACCCCTATGTGCATGCACGTGCACGTGTAATGCACGAGTGCACACTCTTCTCACTTTTATATTTTTATTTAAAAGAAAATATATATTAATATATATAATATATATATTTGAATATTAGTTTAAATTAATCAAAATTTGGTTTGTCATGCACAACTAAAAATAAACACACACACTTCAAATTTTTCTTTTGAAAAAGAGAATGCACCCAATACGTGCACCGCAAACATGTGCGTCGCACATAAAATATTAAAATACAAAATAAATTTTATCGACCGGAAAATGTTCATAAATAATTGAAATACAAAATAAGAAAGATATATTTCATTAAATTTTATATATTCCACAACGTAATCAATACGTACATAGAAAATACGTGCACCACATGTTTAAAAATATTTTAATCAAAATAGGAGAAAAATAAATTTCTGTTTATAAAACGAATTCGAACACGTCATAAAAATAAATGATTGAAATATATCGAAAATATTACACGTAACAGTAGAATATACGTAATTGACACTTGCCTCGATAACATGTGCAAAAAAACACAAAGATTGAAATCTAATATTTGTGTTGGATCAAATAGGATAAAACGAACTTTGAGAAGATGGAAATGCATAAATTGTCGGAATCCAAAATACGTAGTGAAATACGTTACGGATATTACCTATAATGGTACAAAATACACGTGCGTAACACGCGAGTAGCAAAATTGTCATTCCCAAATTTGCGGCGGGGTGTTACACCAGTGAAGGGAACACTTCATGATAGTATATTCTCTTGTAGTAAATAAATTAATGTTGCATATTTGCCAATTTATTTTAGGTTGCTGATCAGCTTACTTGTCCTGCTATGGTTTGGAAGCCCAAAATGAGGCCACCAAATAATTCATCTCTCACTTGCGTACACCTTAAATCAAAACCAATAAAAAAACTCATCAAATAAATCACCAAATTTAAAACTCATCAAATCAAACCCAAAAATAAAACAATCATACCTCTCTGAACTTAGATCCCATGCACACACAAAATTTGAGTTAGCAAAAAACTGAGTAATCCCGTGCACACACAAAATTAAAAATTAGAATAAGAATTCGGTTAATGAGATGAAATTAGAGTCGCCGCATCGCATGTAGAGGCTCTCGATTCGGTGGAGGGGAGTCACCGATACGGAGTTGCTTGATATTCGCGCTCGATTTTGTGGATGGGAGTTGTCGATACGAAATCAGCAGCGGATCAGATATCAGCGACGACCACTTGATTGGGGTTCGACACTGGATTTGGACTTGAATTTTCTTTGAGATTCGCGTTTGAGAGGACGATGGAGGCTTGGCCAATGGAATGGAAGCGAAGGTTTAAGAAAATGGTTTTAGAGATTTGGAGTTAGCGACTTAAAATCCCTAGGGGGAGAGAGAGTGAAATTGGAGCTCTCTTGTTTGGGGAATAGAAGGAGCAAACTGATCTGAATGGGAGGGAGAGAGAGTGAGTGAGAGAGAGAAAGAAAGAGAAATAAATAAATAAATGAGTTGTTTTTTTTTTGGGGGGGGGGATGTCTTTTGGGAACTTCGATCTGGACCATTGATTTCCTTACTATTGAAGGAAAGCCACTCGATAGCTTTTCTTTGTTTTTTATTATATATATATATATACACACATCTTCAGAACGATACAACATATGAAAAGTCTTGTAAACAGTAAATTAACAATTATGTAGTTGAAGTGTGAATAATATGACAATAATTAGTTATAAATAAAAGTCCATGTTCCCATTAGTATATGGTAAAAATAATTATAAATTGGGGTATAAAAGTCCATGTTTCCACACACACACACACACCCACACACACCCACACCCACCCACACACACACACACATATAGAGGGAGATAAATAAATAAATGAGTTGTTTTTGGGGGATTTGAATTTAAGTTTTGGGGGGGGAACTTTTGGGGGGAAATGTGTTTTGTGAGTTTAGATCTGGGCCTTTGATTTTGGGGGGATTTAAGGAGAGCCACTTGATTGCTTTCTTTGTGTTTTATTATATATATATATATATATATATATATATATATATATATATATATATATATATATACACACACACACACACACACACACACACACACACACACACACACACACACACACACACAAAGAGATAGACAGAGTGAAAGAGAGGCAGTGAGAGGGCTTCGGGGGTGTTCGGGTTTGGGTGGTGGCAAGGCTGCGAGGAGGGGACGGCAATGGTGGAGGGGAGCTTGGAGTTTCGAAGGAGATGACAATGGCGATCGAGAATGGGGCAGCAACGGTGAGGCGCTCGGGGTTGGCAACAGCGATAGGAGAGGGTGGTCGGGTGCTCGGCAAAATAATGGAGAACTGCGGTTGGTGCTTCAGGTTGGCTTCGGGTGCTGGTGATGCTGGTCTTCGGTGCTCGGAGGTGGAGTGCGGTGAGCGAGAGGTTGTCGAAGGTGGAGTGTGGTGACGGCGGGGTTGAAAGCAACAGGGAGAGGTGTTGATGAAGATGGAGATGAGCCTGGGGTGCGATGGTGCGGATGAGGAGAAGTGTTGTGGTGGCGGGAGTGGTGGTGATGGGTTTAGGGTGAAGACAGCGTTGGTGGAGGAGCTTCGGAGGTTGATGGCGATGGTGGAGGAGCTTCGGGGGTCAACGACAATGGCGACGGAGGAGGGTGGAAGCAATGGCGTGTGGGTGTGAGGCGGAGCAGGAGGCTATGGTGGCGCTTGCGGTGGAGTTGGTGGCGGTTGGAGGATATGGCAATGGAGCTCGGTTGTTGGGTTTCGGTGATGGTGTTGCCGTGGGAGAGTGCTGACGAGATGCAGAGTTACAGTGGCGGGAGTAGTGGTGTTGTGGTGGAGCTTCGGGATGTCGAGAGGGAGGAGCTCGGGTGTCGAGGAAGGTGATGGTGGCAAGGGTGCAGAGTGAGGGTGAGGCAGTCGAGGGTTGAGGGTGAGGAGGAGATGAGGAGATGGTGGAGGCGAGAGGCAGGCGGGTGGGGGTAGATCTCGGGTGAGAAAGGATGGAGGTGGAGGTCGGGGGTAGCGATGAAGGTGGTCGGGTTGTGATGCTGTGGTGGCTGTGGGTTTCGGAGAAGAAAAGAAGAAGAAGAAGAAGATAGTTATGGGGTTGAATGTGTATATATATTATATATATATAAGAGAGAGATATAGATAGTCACTGAGTTGTATGCATGAGTGTAGGAATATATATATATATATATATATATATATATATATATATATATATATATATATATATATATATATATATATATATATATTCCTACACTCATGCATACAACTCAGTGACTATCTATATATATATATAGGAGTGAGAGAGAGCTGTAGAATGAGAAGAGGAGTGTATATTAGGTTAGACTATAGTGAAATATAGGGAGTAGGCTAATAGATTAGGTGTAATTGTGCTGTGGAGTGAGACGGATGAGAGGTTTAGGGGTATAGGAGGTGGAGGCAGTAGTAGTAGGGGAGGTGAGTTGATGCAGGCGTAAAATGTAGTTGGGGAAATTAGGGTTTACTGTTAGATTAAATTAGGATTAGGAGTATGATTATGATTAATCGAGGTTAGAGTTTGAGTTTAAACTCAAATTGAATAATCGGAAAAATTAGAATGGATCAGAAATTATTTGGGTTGGGTTCAAATAACATATCAAAAATAAATTGAAAGAACGAAATAATTTATAAGAGATTAAAATAAAAAAAATGAAAATATTTATATTGATAATGTACAAAACACATGTGTATAACATGTGTGGGGAAAAATTGTCATAACTCAATTTTGCGGGGTGTTACAGATAGTTATTATACAAAAGATGAAAAAAAATATAATATTAAACTCATTTTCCCTAAAACTACCAGATCCATGGAGTATAAACAGATATAGTGCATACATAAATGAAAAAGTAAAACCAGAAACAGATAATTTAGAATATAGAACACAATTTATAGAAGATTATAGAGATAAAGTATACCAAGAAGTTAGATCAACTATAAAATACTACAAAACATATTAACAAAGAATATTTTGTGAAGAAGCAAAACCAAATCATTGTGGATGTAATAATAAGAATAATTATATAAAAAGACATAAAAAAAAACATAGGAAAAAATTTAAAATATATTAAAAAAACCCAATCAAAAATACTTTAGAAAAAATAAATAAAAACAAACAATATAAAAAAAACCAAAGAAAAATGTAATTGTTACATATGCGGAGAAGTAAGACATATATCACCAAAATGTTTTAAATGAATGGAAAAAAAATGTAAAATACATATAAGAAATTGAAGAAATATATAACATAAACTATGAACCCATAGAATATTCTGAAGATTTTTTAGATTTAAGTGAAGATGAGTAAATAATGATAATGGAAGAAGATAGTGAAAGTAATGAGGATGAAATAGAAGACTATGAAATAAAAATGATAACAGAAATAAGTGAAAAATTAAACATAAAAGAAAATAATGAAGAAGTAAGAGGAAAAAAGAATTTTGACATTAAAAAATGATAAAATAAGAGCAACCAAATTAGACATAAACCCGAAATAAATATTCAAACTTCCAATATTTGAAAGAAAAAAATACCATAATAATAGTAAGAAATAATGAATAACCTATAGACATTGAACAAACTTATGGAAAAACTATAATTCCATTAATAACAGAAATAATAATAAGACAACAAATAGAAAAAATAAGTTAGAAAAACATGAAAATATTAAGACATATATTTATGAGCAATACAAATAATACTAAAAGCTTATTTTAATGGAGAAATAAATACACCATTAGAAATATACTTAATGGATGATATAATAATATCAAACACACAAGATGCTATAATATGAATAGTACAAGGAAACTTAATATACAAAAAATTAAAATTTACAACAAAACATAATTTTTCTATAAGCATGGTAGAAGAAAATAAATAAAAAAACTTAGTCGTGTATCACAAATTATCAAGAATACAAATGAAAGAGAAGAGTAAGGTTATGAGTATACAATTAAGAAATATTTATGCTTTTACAAATAAACCTGAAGTAAAAAAAAATTTACTGATAACTTTAAAATAAAACCATTATTCCGGAAAATTATAAGATACAAACAAGTTAGAGAAAACCTTGAAATAACCATACAAAATGTAACACCCTAGATTTTTGAATAATGCTTTTAAGATTAATAAATGAATTTAAAATGATTTTTGGTGATTTAAAAATATTTTTCTGAAATTTATCTTTTTACACGTGCAAAACAGGTGCAAATATTTTTTTGGGAAGTCCAAATTCAGAATTTATTTTGGAAAAACCTATTATTTGTGAGTAGGTATTATTTATGAATTTTCTGTATTTTTCTGATATTTATTTGACCTATTTGCAAATATTACAAAAAGATGGGCTTTTGTGCAAAATTTTACTTGGAGTAAAAACTCCAGAATTTTGGATTTCTGGGCTGAGCATGACGCTTAGTAAATTCAGAGGTCAAAAGTTTACTTTTTGTTTTAATGGATTTGGTATATTTTGCAAGTTTTGTTAAAAAATGGTCTTTTTGCAAAATTGCCATTTGAGGCCAAAACTTACAAAATTATTTTTTCTGGGTTTACAAACAGTGCCTGCCAGTGTTAGGTTAGTTTTTTTTTTTAAATTTTAATTTAATTGGTTTATCTAATTTCCAAGTACAAAGATTTATATATGTAAATATATATTCAAAAAGGGATATCTTGCAAATCTATTCAAAACCCTAATTAACCAAATTCCGGCCTATTTAAAAGGGAGTGCAGCCGTCTATTTGCTGCACTACACAAAGGGTTGTCTTTATTATTAATTTCTTGGAGTTTCGAAGCGAGGATCTTGGTTTTCTTGCTAAAGGAAGAATTTTCTTATTCTCTTTATTATTTCGGTTGATTCTTCAATAAGGTGAGTGACATATGTCTCTTTTATTATTGTTCTAAGCATGTTTTATGTGACGATTTGGCTATTAGTAAGCATGCTCGGGATTGTATGTTGACATATTGCACTATGAATGGATGGATGAATTAAAGATTGGATCATTCATGAAAACTATGTCTTGAAGATTGAAAATTTCATATGGATGGCTTGGGATTGTTAAAGAACCTAATAAAATCATGAGCATGTTATATTCTTTCATATAATTGCTGTTTTGAAATGTTATATCGAGTTGTGTGATGAGTAATTGCAAAATTGAATAAAACCTAACCTACTGTTGAGTATGTATGTATATACATTATGTTTGATAAATTTTGGGTGTGCAAACTAGATTACTTATATGTTGTAAGTGCTTATATTCATGAGTAAGTTGCGTTGTATCATGTTCTTGTTAATCTGACTGCATATAACAAGTCGTATGTTGTAAAAGTGCACAAAGTAAGCATAGAGTAGGGTTATTCACTGTGTAAATAGGCAAATATGCTATGTTTTAGATTTATAATGAACCAAATTGGATTAAAACATGCTGTGGTTGTATACATTTCATGGAAAACTGATGTGAGGGGTTGCATATGTGTTTAATGAATTACAAGAGGGGTTTATGGATCAAAGAATCAAGTTTTAAAGGTTGGGGATGAGTATCAGTTTTCGGGTCTGATGTTTTGTGGTCAAAACCTTGTTTTTGTTTTTTTTATGATGTTTTCGATGGATCTTTGAGTTGTTTTGATACTGAGTTGAACTGAGACCTTGTGCCACTCTATTTGATGGGTTTATAGCTTTATCTGTTGCTAGAACACACTCATATATATGTATGCACATTTACAATTCACTGTTTTTGAAGATTTTGTGATTTTGATGAAGTTTTGAATGGATTTCAATCGTTTTGATTCTGAGATGAGTTTAAACATTTTATTACTCCTAATTGATGTATTTTGATATTCAAACTGATGCCCAAACACCCTATGCCCATATATACATATATTCATTACTGTTTTTTGAAGAATTTCATGAGAATATGCTTTTTTGCGAAATTGATGTGATTTTGAGATGTTTTATAAACTCATATATGTTATACAAGTCATATTAAACCATCTCAGGAAGCTAGTTTTGCAAATTTAATATTTTACAAAGAACTATAGCCGTACCAGTAAAACATGCACAAAATATAAAACTACAGTCTGTGGGGATAGACAGTCGACCGCTTCATTTTTGAACTGAAGACGGTAGTCGACTGTCAGTTCTTAAATTTTGGATTTTCGCATGACAGTCGACCGACCATTTTTTTGAATTGGCTTCGACAGTTGACTGTCAGTGCTTGGTTGATGTTGTTTTTTGAGTTTTTCTGTTGTTTTCCTTTAACGTTTGATTCTTCGACATTATAGATTATTGATTTACTATTTTAGATGATGTTTTCCTACAGATTATAGTATTTTACAGAGAGTTGTATTTTAATTATAATAGAATTTAAATCGTATTCCTATGACCTTATAAAGTGAATTATATATGTTTTTCGAAGAAATTGGTGTTTCATGACTTTCTACGATTTCAAAATATGATTCTCGGTTATTTACTTGGTTTAACACTGTATTTCAATTCTGGAGTTTGTGAGCATAATGAACAAACTTGGATTTTATTAACCTAAGAGGTTTTCATTGATGTAAACGTTTCGACTCTTTGCCCAAAGCTTTCTGGTTCTAGATAAACCGCTCCCTCACTTAGGCTTTAAAGCACCGTTTCCGGACAGGCACATGCCGAAAATAATCATAAGAGTTTTCAATTAAATTTTTTTTATGTTGATGTTCATTTTGTGAATCTATAGGAGTTGAGTGGAATTCCTGTGTACCGGTAGATGAGATTATGTAAATTTTGACCAGTGGGGTCATTGGGGGTTGTTTTGTGGAATTAAGTCTGGCATGGTACACTAACTCGAGAGATGAGAAATTTGTATTTTAACAACTTAAGGAAAAGAACTAGTGGAGATGTGATGGAACTTGGGAAATGTAAGTATATGCTCTTGGGATTTTTTTGTCCAATGGATGCATTCCAGAACTGTGTGTTGTTCTGTCTCGAGAGGACATTTGTATATTCGCGTGTTGAGGGTATGTAGGACTATTCACGGAGCATGCGGGTTGCATTCCCGTGTTGAGGGTCAGCGGACCTTTTCACGGAATGTACCTTGTGTATCTGCATGTCGAAGGTCTCGCAAACCTAATCATGGGATACACGGTAGGGAGGTGATTCTCCATTTTTTTGAGTTATTCTTACATGATGCTTGCGCGTTGAGGGTTGTGATGCCTATTCGCAGAGTAGTCTGGATCTTGTTTCCGTCACCGTAGTAGAATTAGTTGCATAACGAGGGATTTAACCCTATAAAGTGGAAAACGATAAGGGCTTCCACCGGACCTATGTAGTATGGAATGTATAGAATCCGACAAGTATGCATTAGAGAGTCATCATATAGCATCTGTGTTTTCTTGACTTGGTTTTATGCATCTCATTTTCTGTTTTCCTACACTTGACACTTAGTCTAGTTTCACTTGATGTTTTCATGTTTTATTTATTGTTATTTTATTTCCATTCGTTATTACTATGATATATGCTACTTGTAATTTTATTTCTTCATGTTTTATTTATGTTGTTTTTCTTTTAATGTCACTCACACCGTTATGGCTGACCTTTGTAGTTTTGGGGGTTAGGGTTATCTCCAGCCTCATATTTTACAGGTAGGTACCTATAGCATTGGGATTTGGATGCATGTGGTAGATTGATGTTGTGGCTTATGTAAATTGTAATTCAAGGTGTTTAATTTTCCGCTGTGCTTTGTAAAGAATTGATGTAATAAAAGTTGAAAAATTTATCTGTGATTTGGCTATGTTTACTATTACATTGAGGTTGATGCTGGGAATTGTGCCACGTATTTCTGAGATATTATATTGAAAACTCGGGGCGCTACACCAAATTATATAGAATTTTACTTTAACGAAGCAAAAGATATTGCAAAAGGAAAAGCACTACAAATAATGTTTGGAAAAATACCACTATCAATAAGAAACAAACAATAGACATTGAAACTAATACCAATAATAAATACATTAGATAACCAAAACAATAATTATTTTTAAGTAAAAATATAATATTATGATAATGGTAAATGGGACAAACAAATAGCATTTGTAGATATATAAAATACTAATTCACATATTAAACAAACAAATTTAAAATCAACGAAGTTAATACCATTAGAAAAGCCATATTACTATTTGGACTACTATAACAATAGACGTCTAATTGTCCATAAAACAATATTACCACTAAGAATAAATAGTAGAAATCAAATACTATTACACCTACTCATAGACCTATAACACATTGTTAATGAAATGTTATTAAGAACTGACTTCCTAACATCAGTACAACTAGCACTGTCACATTTACCCGATACCCGGACCCGACCCGGACCCGACATAGGACCGGAACCGACCCAACCTATACGGGTCCGAGTCCAGGTCCTAAAATAAGACCCGATGCACTTTCGGGTCCGGGTCCGGGTCCGCTCAAAATAGAACCGACCCGGACCCGGACCCGGACCCGTTAAAAAATACCCCCAAACATATAGAATTTGAATAATAGGGTTATAGGAATATACATATAAAAATAATTGTTGAAGATAAATATGTAAATATAATATTAATTCATGTACTTAAGTGCAAAGATTGTTAGAATCGTAGGGTATCGGGTGCAAAAATACTTAAGTGCAAATATTTATTCTTTACTATCGGACCCGACGGATAATTTTTTTTAACTAGGACCCGGACCCGGTTCTTGCAAGTCTGGGTCCGGGTCCAATTTTTGGACCTGTGAGGTACCGAATCTGGGTCGGGTAGTGGAGGACCCGACCCGATAGGACCCGATACCAGCTCCAAGTACAACCATACTCAATATAAGAAGGAAAAAATAACAATGACAGTAAATAATGAAAGAATAGTAATTATAAATAGAATATTGTCTAAATGAATCAATTAAGAGCAATAAAAAATATATTATATATACTAACGGGATTTTTATACGAAGGATACAAATAAAGGAACTATCATAGTCTAATAGACATTGGAGCAGGCACAATCTTATGCTGTGAAAAAATATACTACAAAAATGGAAACAAGATGGAAATAATGAAAAACAATAACATGATTGACATGACAAACCATTATACTTAACAGATACCAACAAAATGTTACGTTGCAAATAGGAAATTACATCATAAAAATACCAATAATTAATATACTAATTTGATGATATGAATAATGATATCTGATTAGAAAACAACTTTTTGCAACAATATTATCATATGACTATATGTCTATAATATCCCGGACGGATATTATATTGTATAAATTATTATTTTTAAATTAAAATATTTTTTAATGGGAATTTCTTGGTTTTACTCATAAAAAGTTACCTGTACATATATACTAGTAAGTATATACAAGTATTGTATCAGTTTTGGTGCACTTGTGCAAAATCTTGAAAAACACATTTTTGAGAAAATGTCTGGAAAATCCCGGGCAGATACTGAAAATTATTATTTTATTATTATTTTATTTTATTTCCCGAAACGAAATATTTTTGGTGGATAACCCGGTTTTGTTAATAAGCAATATATATATATATATATATATATATATATATATATATATATATATATATATATATATATACTAGTCGGTATACGACTGTTTTGTATCAAATTGATACTGGAATCTTCCGAGCCAGTAAAAAAATTATTTTATTTTTATTTCTCGGAATAAAATTATTTTTGTACTGATTTGTTCGTTTTCACGAACGAAAACTATCTGTATAATCAGATATATGCACGAATTTGAAGCATGTCGATTTCGGGCGTTTGAACAAATCGTGTAGTATGTGATTTGGAAAAATTTTCTTTTGTTTTCCATCCATCATGATCAGATGAAGGGTTAGGAGGGATTAGGACATAATTGTAATGTTTAATTCCAATTG
The DNA here is from genome assembly GCA_017893485.1 of Hemerocallis citrina. Lineage (NCBI taxonomy): Eukaryota > Viridiplantae > Streptophyta > Magnoliopsida > Asparagales > Asphodelaceae > Hemerocallis > Hemerocallis citrina. The sequence continues at coordinate 166,517,884 of CM030367.1, forward strand.
GAACACAAAATTGTTGAACCATAAGTGAATTGGACACTTGGCCGTCATTTTCACCACAAAACTTCATCACCCCTTCTATAAAACACCCCCTTCTCTCCCCCTTTCCATTTTGGTTGGCCCCAAATCCCCATAGGGTTAGAAACCCTTGTGTGTTCCATCCTCTTCTTATCCCATCTCACACAAACCCTTCCAGTTCTTCTACTTCTACTAATTTTGTCTTTAGAAAAAGATTGAGAAGAAAAGAAAGGAAGAGAAAGAGAGATTGAAGTACCTCTTTGATTTTGTTTACATGTGTTAAAAATAGAATCTTGACCCAAAATTTATTTTGGTGGTTCTTATATGTGTTAGTAGCATGCTAGAATTATTATAGATTTTTCAGAGTAGTTTTGATGGGTGAAACGACCGTTTCCCCCAAACCAGCGAGTTTCAAAGCAAAACAGAGAACTCACTATTTTGGGGTTAGAGTCGCAGTGTGTTCGGGGGGCTGTAAATGGGTGTTCCTTACCAAAATTGAAGAGGAGACAAACTAGGGAGTTGTAGTAGACATCCTCCCCTTTCCGAATTGACCTCTCGGGCTAAATTCCGATAAGAAACGCAAAAGTTATGACCGTTACAAAAACATCAACTAGCTGTTTGGCTGAACGTTGCTGACCGTTACCTTTGAGCCTCTTACTGGATGAATCTGAGGTTCGAACCAACTAGAGAGTTGTAGTAGAGACTCTCCCCTTTCCGAATTGATCTCTCGGGTTGAATTCCGATACGCGGAGTAAGAGTTATGCCATTAGCAAAATACAGCAACTAGCTTTTTGACAGGATGCTTGCTGTTTTGATTCTTTGTCATTTTTTAGGGTTTTACTTGATGAATCTGAGGTTTGAACCAACTAGGGAGTTGTAGTAGAGACTCTCCCCTTTCCGAATTGACCTCTCGAGTTAAATTTCGATAAGCAGAGTAGGAGTTATGCTGTTTCCAAAGTACAGCAACTGGCTGTCTTGACTGGATACTTGCTGTTTTGCTTCTTTTATGTTTTAGAGTATCTTAATGGATGAATTTGAGGTTCGGACCAACTAGGGAGTTATAGTAGACATTCTCTCCTTTCCGAATTGGCCTCTCGGGCTAGATTCTGATAAGCGGAGTAGGAGTTATGGTATTTGGAAGATGCAGCAGCCAACTTTGAGCTGAGTGTGCTTGCTGTTTGACCTCTTTGGTGTTTTAGAGTGTCTTACCTGTAGAATCTGAGGTTCGGGCCAACTAGAGAGTTGTAGTAGACATCTTTCCCTTTCCGAATTGGCCTCTCGGGCTAGATTTCGATAAGTAGAGTAAGAGTTATGGTATTTGAAAAATGCAGCAGCCAACTTTGGGCTAAGTGTACTTGCTGTTTGACTTCTTTGATGTTTTAATGCGTCTTACCTGTAGAATCTGAGGTTTAGACCAACTAGAGAGTTGTAGTAGACATCGTCCCCTTTCCGAATTGACCTCTCGGGTTAAATTCCGACAAACGGAGTAGAAGTTATGGGCTTTGAAAGTTTTCAGCTTGGCTATGTATTTGGTGGGTTGAAATTGTATCTGTCTTGATTCCTTATAATTTTTGAGTCTCTTGCTCACTGAATCTGAGGAGCCGACCAATTAGAGAGTTGTAGTAGACGTTCCCACTTTTCCGAATTGACCTCTTGGGTTAAATTCCGATAAGTGGAACCAAAGTTATAGTTTTTCAAAGTTTCAGTTGTTTTTGTCAAGTCTGTTGTTTTGTTAGCTTTTCCGTGTGTTCGACGGGTAGGAACCTTATGGAATCTGAGAAATTGGACAATTGGAAAGTTTTAGTAGATATTCCCACCTTTCAAATTTCCCAGTTTCATTAGATTCCGATAAGTAGAGCAAAAGTTACAAGCTACAGAAGTTTCATCTTTTTATTGAAAATCTGTAGTTTGGTAATTGTTTGCGTATGTTCGAAGTCAGAAATTTGGAATTCCTTCTGGAATTTGAGAAAGTGGACAACTGGGAAGTTTTAGTAGATATTCCCACCTTTTCAAATTGTCCAGTTTCGTTAGATTCCGACAAGTAGAGCAAAAGTTACCAGCTTGCAAAGTTTCAGTTTTTTTTTGAAAATCTGCAGTTTGGGTAAACTGTTTGCATGTTCAATGGACCGGATTTTGGATTCCTTACAGAATCTGAATTAGTGTTCCACTAGAGAGTTGTGGTAGATATTCTTACTTTTCTAAAAAGTATAATGTTGTTAAAATCCGATAAGCATAGCATTAGTTGCTTCTAGGCTGTCGGTAGGCTTTTATGTTGCTTTTTGGGCTTCTCATTGGTAGAATGCCTATTTTAGATTGGTTGTTGATTCTTCTGTTATTTCTAATTATAGAAGATCAAGTTTTGTTTGTGAACACGTTTGGTTGCTTCTAGGTTGATTACCTGTATGGTTGTTTTTACATGTGGTTTTGCTCATACGTGGCTCGCCTGGCCCGTATGTAACTGTGGTCTCATACGTAGCTTATTTGGCTCGTATGTATATTGTTATCTCATACGCGGCTCTCCTAGCCTATATGTAGTTGTTGGTCTCATACGTAGCTTATTTAGCTCGTATATCTATTGTTGTCTCATACGCAGCTCGCCTGGCTCGTATGTAGTTATTGGTCCCATACGTAGCTTGTTTAGTTCGTATGTATTTTTGGGTTACTCGTAGATAGCTTCTTAGCTAATACGCAGTTTGTTTTGCTCATCTAGGGTGATATCGTTGCCCTAGGACTATCGACCATCAAGACGTGTGTTTACCTTACTTCTAAGGGACTGTGGACGAGTCACTCGCGTGTACTGTCAGATCTTAACCGAGTTGGTTGATCGCGGACTGGAGTATAACGAAATCCAAGTTCAGGGTAGTAGCATGCGAATACGTTCGTATTGCCGAGGTCTTGGATCGATAGGCCATGAACCAGATCCTTAGGGATTCTGGTAAGTCTAGGTTGAGCAGCCTAGTAGAGTTATCTTGCGAAATCTAACTTAAGACCGAGCATGTTGTATTTATACTAATGTCATCCCTAGGATTGTTCAGGGTTAGTGACATCGTTAGGGTAGTAACTTATGTCTATTACTACTTAACCTTTACTTATTATAATTTATTCGCCAAAGGAAAAGAGTTGGTATTAAGGGTGATTCCTTATGATCCAACCTGTCCTATAGGCCGACACTAGGCGGTGTTATTGGATTGTACCCTTCTTGTTAAAAGGGATACGGTCTGTGCCTTCTCACGATTTGGGAGCACGAGATCCGTATCTCGTCTGTTAATTTCTGAAGTACCTTGAGAAGCGGGAGCGATTCCTGTCGGAGCTAGGGGATGAACCCCTCGGAACTCTGTCTTGTCTTGTATCTAAGGGCAAGAAGCCATAGAATATGGTCTGGCTAGGGGGCGACAGGGGATGCTTCGGGCTAACCTGGAAACCAGCATTAACTCCAAAAGCTCCGTCAGATATTTGAGTGAGGTCTTGTGTGCCGGGTAGTAGTGGTAAACGGAGACACCATAAGCAGACTGCGAATGGCAGGATTAAACCGTTTCAGAGAAACCTCATCAGTCATGTCGTATCTTCAGAAACAAGTTGAGTACAAAAGTAGAATTCATGATGCGGGTTCAAATCCCTATATATGAAGAAACAGCTTGATATGGGGCATATGTAGTATGGGCTGCATACTATCCTAGAGTCTTGCTTGCATTAGAATAAGAGCATCCTTGCATTGATAAGTCTTGCATTAGAGTCTAAGTCATAGCATACACTGACACATCAACTATATATACACGTTTCTCTTTTCATCAATTTGTTTGCTATAGTTGAGATCCGCTACTAGTTATCAGCCTTAATGCGTCAGTATATATACTAACGTTCCCACTTCTATAGGTACTAGATTGCAAGATTACAAGTACTGGATTGCAGAAGTAAAGGTACTGGATAGTAGAAGTAAAGGTACAGGTTTCAGGAGGACTCAAAGCAAGAGAAGCAAGTAGTCAATTTCATTTTAAGTTTCCGCTGAAATACATGTTGTAATTTCATTTGTAACAATTATTGTAAATTATTCATTGTTGCAATTTGTTATTGTTGGGGAAGCATCCAAGTGAAATACCAAGTGTTGTTCTTTATTCATTATACTCTGATGTAATTTGTTGAATGTTGTAACACTTGGAATTGTAAATGCATTATTGTAACACTGTTATAATGTATTGCAATATTGTAACATTCGAACTTGTAATACATTTGTGTTGAATAAAAAGTTTTAAATTTTCCTATTTTTCTGTGTATTGTAGCTAATTGAAGAAAATATTCTGGCTTATGTCACGGTTTACCAGTGTATGAAAATCGGGGTATTACAATGTCACAGAACAGTTATATTTACAACACATTGTAAACACCAAACAATAACAATTAGAATAACACAACATTATTCTAGGACATACTTACCACATATCAGAGTTTCTTTAACTCAGCATAGTGAATATCAGTATTTACCAAATAAAACTAGAATACATCTAGTCCAAGAAACAATTACACAAGAAATTTAACAAAAACAATTAGAATATCTGTATGGAGAAGACCCTTAGCAAAATGACACTTAAGTAATTCCACAACTTATATAGAGCTGATAAATAAAGAAAAATAATAAAAATTAAACCTATGAGGCATACTACAACAGACTTAGAAGAATTCAAAATACATATAAAAGAACTAATGGAAAACAATTACATAAGGAAATCACAAAGTCCATATTCATCACCAACATTCGTAGTTAGAAAACACTCAGAAGAAAAAAGAGGTAAATCAAAAATGGTAGTAAATTGTAAGGAATTAAATAAAAATAGTAAAAGATTTTGATATCCGTTACCAGATATGCAGATGCTACTAAACACAATAACAATACGGAAAGTTTATATACAAAATTTGATTGCAAATAAGGATTTTACCACGTAAAACTAACAAAAGAATTAATCTAACTAGTAGTTTACATGTGCGATGCACGTCTTAATAAATATAGTTTTTTTAAAAGTAAAAATTCAGACGTAGTCTGAATTTGATCTAAAACCTAATTTACAATAGTTATGCACGTGCATTGCACGGGTTGGTAGATGAACAAATTATACTAAGGGCTTCTCCCATTATAGTAGTAGAGATAAGATCATTCATAAAGGAGCAATCTTTGACCCATTGATTCATATTTCAACCCAACCCGTGATGCTATTTTTAAGGAAGAAGCTACCTTTCAATTCATTGCTTTCTCTTCTTCCATTACCTTCATTTTTATCCACCTTAGCTCACAACCCACCTCCCAAATCCAACTTTGTCGTAAACTACTTGATTGATACATGTGGGGTTTCCCCAAAAAAGGCAGCCATTGTCTCAAAATACATCAACTTCACCTCCCGATCAAAACCCGACTCAGTCAGGCATTTCCTCAAACACAATGCAGGCTTCACTGATGCCCAAATCAGCTCTATCATCTCTCGAGACTACCGTATACTCTGTGCCAATGTTGACAAAACTATGGAACCCAATCTCAACGCTCTCCGTAGAACCACACCTTGGTCCACTCCTGAAATCAAGCAGCTCGTCGTGACCAACCCATCTGTCTTCGCATACCCACAAGCTATCTCTTGACTTGAGTTTTGGAAAAACTTTATGTATGGTGACACGAAGAAACTCCTCCGAGCTTTAATGAAAAAACCGAGTCTCCTTGGTTATGACGTTGATAAAGGTACTGTTGTTAAGAAGATTGCTATCCTAAAGGAATATGGCTTATCCCATATCGGGATTGGATCAATTTTAGTTGCAAACCGTGGATTCTTAGGTAGCTCCGTTGCCTTATTAGAGGTGGCGCTGAAGAAAGCTGAGGGATTAGGATTGCGTCGAGGGTCTATTATGTATATGCATTGAAGAAGGCTTCAGCGCTTCTTAAGAAAGCTGAAGAAAGCTGTTTTTTTGGTAGGGATTGCATGTGCATCACACGGGTATGTTTAGGGGATTTAGTTTGGCTGTATATTGTACGGGTTTGCTCAGTTACAAAATTAGGGTTTGTTTGTTTACAACCCCAACTCTCCCATTAAAATAACAGAGATTGATATATTTAATTCCGGTTTGTAGTGTCTTAAACAAAAATGGGAAAAAAAGATTCCCAATTTTGATAAACCACATCCAAAATATGTGTTTCTAAAAATGGACAGAGTTTTGGTAACAAAATTGCTAATCATGAAGGGTTTTTATTACGGGGGTGTTTGGTACAAAGATTTTTTTTTTGTTTTTTGGGAATCTTAACTTGAGAATTTAGTTTTCCATGTTTGGAATGCTAATTTTTAAATTCAAATTTTCAGGAAACTATGGGTCTGTTTGTTTCACGTTTTAGAATTTTTTTTTCTGAAATAATATTCTGAGTTGGCGTTTGTTTTAAGTGTTTTTTCCAAACACTATTCAGAATACTGATACCCCCTATTTTCAAAAACAACTCCTAAGTTATCCCTACCTATATATTTGAACCAATCTGCGCCTGTTCGTCTACCCCCCTACCATGCAGCCGCCGCTTCATCTTCCCATCCCGATCCTTCCTCGTCTCCCCCTGCTCGCGACCTCCTCCTCCCTACTCCGCTCATCTCCCTGCCTTCCCCTGCTTCTGCTCCCCCGGTGCGACCCCGACCTCTCCCCGTCTCCTCTCCCGATGTATCTCCCTCCCGTTGCTCCGCTGTCCCGACGCGCCAGCAAGCACCCTCTGCAGCCTGCGCCAGCACCCCCAGTCACCTAGCGCCAGCCAGTCGTGCTCCTCCCCGCAGTGCCCTGTCTCCCTCCCGAAGCCACCGCAGCAACGACTGCAGCCCGTGCCCTGCTCCCTGTTCGCAGCGCCTTCCCCAGGCGGTGCTCTCCACCCTGTCGCACTCCACAACGGTAGCAACAACCGGTCGACAGTAGCTGCTGCGCTTCCATCGTGTTGTGCCACCCTCCGACAGCCAGCCTCCAGTCAACAACAGCGTCGACCACAGCCAGGCGCCTACCCCCCTCCCCCCGTCTCCCGGTACTCCTCCACCTCTCCCCTGCGGCAGCCCCCCGTGCCGTCCTCCGGCACTGATTTCCCTGTGCGCTGATGCGTCATCCAACAACCGCAGCGCCCCGATGCTTTCCTTCTTCCGTCGGAGCCAGTGCTTGGTGTTGATGTTTGTTGGGTTTTTGACCATGTTGAATATTAGCCGTCCGATTGATCTTGATTCTTAATCTCTTGATGTGGGCCGTCGGATCTTCACGACCTCTTCTTGATCTTCTTGATCATGGTTTGATCATGGCCGTCCGTGGGATTCTTGATCATGGAGTTTTGATCATCTTGGAGTTCTTGATCATCTTTGTTTTGGGCCATCGATCATCATGATCATCGTCATCATGGAGTTCTTTGATCACTTGGATTGGTGGTCGTCCGATCATCGTTCTGACTCGATCATCATCATCATCATCAAGAAACTGATCACATCTCGATCTTGATCTTGATCTTCGATCAGAGTTGTCCGATCTGATCCGATCGCCTTGATCTCTTGATCTTTTGATCTCAGCCGTCCGATCGTGTTCGTGGGTTATTTGTTCTTTAGATTCGTGAACTTGTTTGTGTTCACTTGTTCGTGATTTTGTGTTCATGCCCGGGAATATGTTTCCGTAATTCTTGCTCTTTGCTCCGTTGGATTGTCGTCCCCCAAGCAAGTGAATTGTACTCCAATTCATTTGTTTGATACAAGTCAAAAGGTTCACCTATAGTGTAATTGGGTCTAGAGACGACTCTTGCTAGAAATATAACAGAACAGCTTTTAAACTATCTTTTTCAGAAAAACAGCTTTCAGATAACAGTTTTCAGCTAGAAATATAACGGAACAGCTTTTAAACTCTCTTTTTCAGAAAAACAGCTTTCAGATAACAGTTTTCAGCTAGAAATATAACGGAACAGCTTTTAAACTCTCTTTTTCAGAAAAACAGCTTTCAGATAACAGTTTTCAGCTAGAAATATAACGAAACAGCTTTTAAACTCTCCTTTTCAGAAAAAACAGCTTTCAGATAACAGTTTTCAGTTAGAAATATAACGGAACAACTTTTAAACTCTCTTTTTCAGAAAAACAGCTTTCAGATAACAGTTTTCAACTAGAAATATAACGGAACAGCTTTTAAACTCTCTTTTTCAGAAAAACAGCTTTCAGATAACAGTTTTCAGCTAGAAATATAACAGAACAGCTTTTCAACTCTCTTTTTCAGAAATACAGTTTTCAGAAATAAATATAACCAAACAGCTTTTAAACTCATTTTCAGAAAACTCTATTCAGAATACAGTTTTCAGAAAACTCTATTCAGAAAACTCTTTTCAAAACAACAAAACAAACGCAACCTAACATTCCAAGGAAATTTTTTTGCCGCAATTCTCACAAAAATTTTCCCATGGAGAGGAGTGGGATCCTTAGATTCCCAAGTGCTTGGGAAAATGTTTTTTTTAAATTTAAATTTTGCCTCTAAAATAAAAAAAAACCTAAATCTGGCTCTTCATATTTCTTCTTCTTTTTCCTCCCCAATAAACCCATCTCCTCTTTCTCCCCCCAAAAATCCGAGCACCCAACTTGGCTGACGTCAATCCTACTTGTCACCGTCGATCTCCAAGCACCCCGACCATCTCTCGCGCCCTCGATCCCGTCTTTGGCTTGTTAATAATGTAGGCGTTACTTGAATTTTATTAGCTCTTTAAGTTTCATGATATACAATTGACTGGTGCACTGGTGCAGACCCACTATAATTTTGTTGAGTGACTTCTTATTAGTCTATAATCTCTAATCTCTTCTCTAATATTATAATGGGAGAAGATCTTAGTGTCATTTGTAAATCTATCAATGTATGCAATGTACGTGCATAACTATTATAAAATAGATTTTATGTTCAAATCCAAGCAACGTCTGAATTTTTCTTTTAAAGAAACTATATTTATTAAGACATGCATCGCACATATAAATTACTAGTTTTTTATTTTATATTATAACTGGACAAATTGATGAACAACATCTAAGAGTGGACTAACCCAGGGCTAGCGTCAATTATCTCCATATGAAAATATTTCATATTTTAGTGCAAGTGTAGAAGGATACAATAACAACAATAGTTTGTAACCTTCAATAGGGATAATAGGGATTTAAATAGTGTTAATTTAATAAAAATCACCTTGAATAGAGTTGAGTAAAGAATAATAATTTATGAAGTTAAACTGAAAAGTTTAGACCAAATACAATAAATTGTGCTATTAGAGCGTCCACAGGCGTTTTCTATATTTGTCATTTTCTCATAATTTAAGGAAGTGGGCTCTGCATTCGTTTTCTATTTTGCCATTTTATGGCAAGTGAGCTACAATATGTTCTCTTATTTGAGAAACAAAATGACGATTCTCATAATATAGGGGATGGAACATGTTCCGTCCCCATTTTCTTTTATAATCGTATCGGATGACACATGTTGTTTTGTCTGATTTTTTTTTTAATATATAAAAATTATCAGATGGTACATGTTGTACTGTCTTAAAAAATAAAATAAAGTAAAAATAAAAAAATCAACAAATGGGACAACATGTCTCGTCCAGCCATATTGGTGTAATTAGGTAGGTTGATTAATTAGGTTAATCTTAGGTCAGTTGATTAATTAAGTAGGTTAGTATATATTATAATATTTAATTTATTTAATTAACCTATTTTTATATTTAATCATTACTTAATTAACTGTTAATTTTTTTTAAACGGACTTAATTAACTGTTAAAATTTTTTAAAAAAATGGACGAAACAAGATGTTCTGTCTTTCTCAAATTATAGCAAACGACGCCTGCAGCAAATTGCGATTTTTGCTATATGCTATTTTACCATTTTCTCAAATATGAGAAACATCATTGTGAATGCTCTTATGGTTGGTGGTTGTAATTGATTAATTTATTATTATTATTATTATTATTATTATTATTATTATTATTATTTGTTAGAGAAATTGTGGAATATAGTCACAATATTTTATTAATAAGGAGTTAATAAAACAAACTAAGAGAACTGGGCACAGTTACAAACTACCTACATAGCATGAAATAAAACATAGCACTTCCATAGAACATAAGAGGGGGGATAGCTAAATCAAAAGCAAAACATATAAGAGCATAAAAATAAATATAACAAAATACAAGAGATCCCTTTAAAAATACCCTGGAGGGTGGAGGGTGGGCAACCAAATCCTGGAGCGCTCAATCTAGTGTGGGTCCAATCTCCACCTTTGTTGTAATTGTTGTTGCACCTCTTACTATACTTTTTTTTTTTATATTTGTCATACTTATTAAAAATTCAGATATTACACATAACTCTTTACTTTTTTCTCTATTCCAAAAGAAACATATATACATTCGATAAATAAAAAATATAATGAAATACACACATGTGAATGAAAAACATTATCGTAATCGTCTCTCCGATGTAATATTTACTAGTAGTTAACACATTCGATGCACGTTTTAATCGATATATAGTTTTTAAAGTAATATAATATAGCACGTGTTAATAAATACATATTTTTAAAAATAATATAAAAAGTATAATGATAATGCTTTAGTTATACGTGTAATGCACGTAAATTGGCAGATTTAAATAAAGTGTATAATGGGAGTTTGAGTTGCATGTGCAATACACGTAAGGTGGGATTTATAAATAAAGTGGTATATTTACAAATGACACTAATTATAATTTGCACGGGTTTCTCCCATTATAATATTAGAGAATAGAGATTAGAAATTGTAATGTTGTATTCATGAAACCCTAATTTACCACCCGCTTTTACTCTTGATTTTTAATTAAGGCGTTTCAATTATTGAAATTTCGGAATCCAAACCCCAATTGTGGATTCAAAAATAAAGATTGGTTATTTTCAGACGAAATCCTAACTAATGTTATATTCTTGATTCTTTGTTTCTTCAAATTCAAATAAATTATATTTTAGAGGCCATGGTAGAAATTTGGATTTTGGAAGGCAAAAAGATGAAGGAAAGAATAATCTGTGAGAACGTATGAGGTAATGTAAGTGTTTATTATATGTTTGTTTTTTGTTTATTTACTGATTTACACTACTCTCTCCAATGTGTACACGCAGATATTACGGAGATGGTAGGTAGGCCTGTATGTCATGCCGTCGCTGCAATTGACCCAAACGTAGGCTACCTGAACATCAACTTTTATTCTTCAACTTGATGGTAATTGTGTTCATTACTTCTGAGAATTATTGCCCATGAAAAATTGCTTTTGTTAAGTTTTTGAGCTTTTCAAAATTTTTTGAGCAATCTCTCATAATTATTTTAGCAATTTTTCTTCAATTAGAATTGTTGTTTCGATTTTTATATCATTTTTGGGGGTAATATTTAATTTGTTTGTGTCTCAGTATTTTTCTACCTTTTTATGATAGTATGGTCAAGTTTTGATATTCGGGTTCAGATGCAAACCTAATAATGTAGGTTTCAGATTAGAAGAAAGCGGGATCGTCAGGTGTGAGATTGGAACGAACTTACTCGCATATGATGGCCTTTTCTTCTAATTGTTTTCTGTTTTTATTTGGACTTTTACATTAATCTAAGTAATATTATCATTAAATTTTCAATTACGAAGAATGATGGATTGTAGATAATGGTAAAAAACATGAAAGTTGAATAATTTGGTCCATTTTATCATTATTGTATTTTATTATTTTTATTCTCTTAGGTAAAAGTGAACAAATGAGTGAATGTATAAGAAAGCTAAGGACTTGCACCAAATGGTTGATGAAATAAGAAGATGAAAATTTGATGAAGCAAGAGAAGCTTCGGATTATGCTGGAATCAGAAGGGAAACATCATGCAGATTGTGGTATATTTTCTATATCTTTTGTTTTGTTTGAAACGTTTCGGTGAATTGTAGTATTGTACTCGTGTTTTATAATTAGATCATTTTATAGAGACACAACTAAGGAGTAATATAGAACAGTTGGAGGCAACTATTGAGGGACTTCGCAGACAATATGAGTATTTGCAAGCAAGCTTTAGAATGGAGAACCTGACAAGATTGTAAGTCTATTTTTTAGCATCTCTAAATATCGGTAATTATTCGACTATTTTTTTTTTTTTTTTGAATTGAATAGAAATATAGAATGATGTTGGTTGGTTTGCAAATGCGAATTAGTTCATTTGTAGATTTGTCATCTTTTCATTATATTGTGATTGAAATAGCTATGAAGTATTTCTAAATTTTTAAGTACCATACAATTTTATGAGTCCCTTAAAACTATTTTAGTCTGTACACTTTTTAAGTACCATACAATTTTATTATAGTCTTACCCTGTGCAACAAATTGCATAGACTAAAATAATTTTGAACGAGTGATAAAATTATTTGAAACAAAAAAATTTAGAGATGCTTCTTAACTATTTCGATTACAATATAATTAAAAGATGACAAATTTATAAATTAACCGATTCACACTTCCAAACCAATCAACATAATTTTATATTTCTATTCAATTTAAAGGAAAGAAAAAAAAAAGTCAAATAATTACCGAAGTTGGGTTGTGGCTATTCTCGAATTCCTTGACGTACTTCGCTATCTCCTTCTTGACCGTATGTATCTCACATGCCTTCCCTCTCAAATCAAGCATTTCCTATCAAATTAAATATAATCAACATCAGAAACACATGGAGGAAACAATAATTAATAATTAGCTATATTAAAAAATGACAAATGTATAAATTACCAATTTACGTTTTCAAACCAACACCATTTCTATATTTTATATCCAGCTAAAAGAAAACCCCAAAATTCTCGATGTGTGTAATTTTCCAACAATTTCAGTACCAAACATAAGCAAACCCTAGATTTAGAGATATCAAAAAATTGGTATTTTCATAAATCACATGCAATCTTGTTTGCTTCCTCCATTCTAAATCTTGATTGCAAATACTCATATTGTCTGCGAAGTTCTTCAATATTTACCTCCAATTGTTTTATATTGCTCCTTAGTTGTGCCTCTACAAAATTGATCAAACCATAAAACATGCATACAATACTATAATTCACCAAAACCTTTCAAACAAAACAAAAGATGTAGAAAAGTTGATATTTACCCTCTACCATTCAAAAACTAAATCCCTCACTTTTCACTTTTTACAAAATGTTTTAAAAAATCCCATTTACCGTATACAGACACAATTATTGAAATTATTACTTACAAAAAGTAAAAAAATTCACCCAATTATTTAATTTTAAATAGCAATGTAACTAACATAAAATCAAAACAGAATTACATAAATACACATGAAAAGAGAAACACTTTTCGAATCATATTGCATAAAGTTTTCAAGGACTTAATTTCTCCCAATTGCTATGTCTGTTTCTTTTAAGAAAAAAATAAATTTTTCTATACAAATTTTAAAATAATTTTTATAAACACATGGAATGCATAAAGTTTTTTTTTGGGTCATTTTTTGATATAATCTAAAAGAGATGGGGTAGGCCTAATTAGGGTCCCCATCAAGCTGAAAAATAAACCACACAATTTGCACGTTATCGAAAAAAAAAAATTGCACGGATTTTCTTCCATTATAATATTAGAGATCAGAGATTAGAGATGTGTATAACAATTTTTTTCGAGGTGAAAGATGGGATAAGGCCACGCTGTTTCTTTAACAAGCAGTTAATAAAACAACCCCGATTAACCGGAAAATATACAAAAGTACATGTGTATAACAATTGCTCATAGAGGTAAATCTCATGAAAAAAGAAATAAATAAACGCTTAAAAAGTCCGAATTATTGGATGCGCATCTAAACATAACCCGACCCTCTTTCAATTCTCCATACTCTATTTTCCAACCCGTCTTCTTCATCTTAGTTCTCAAAAAGGCTAGGGCTTCTCGTTTCTTTTTCCGTACTCGTCGTAAATATCGCAAAAAACAAAGATCAATTAGCCATGGAGTTCAGCATGAAAGATCTGAACTCCCCTCACTCGATGGGGACGACGATCGTTGGCGTCACCTACGACGGCGGCGTCGTTCTCGCCGCCGATTCCCGAACAAGCACAGGTCTCCATCTTCGTCTCCTCCTCCTCCTCCTTCTTCTTCCTGTCTTTACTTATCTTAGTAGTTACTCGAAGTGATTATATCAATTTGTTAATGAATTGTACTACGATCGTAGATCTCTTGATAGATGAGAGCGATCTTACACAGAAGAAGGAAATTATCGATGATATGAATTAATTTGATTTACAATATGCAGAACGTTGTATTCTTGACTGTATTTGATTGGAAGAAAAACTGCCGAAATTTTGGATTATTAGGAAAAGGAAAAAAAAAAGAATTGGGTGATTGAATATTGTTGTTCACAACTTCAACTTTGAGTTAAAGACGTAGTATTTAGTTGCAATTCCAGTTGATGTGTGGATAAGATGGATAGATTGTGAAGAAGTATATTGAAAGGCGGTGTCTTTTTTGATAGCAATGCTTTGGGGGAAAAACGTTACTAGCGCCCACGAGGCCTCTATTTTGATGGGAGAAGACTAAGGGCCTGTCTGGGAACATCATTTGGATATCTAAAGTTAATTTCGAGGGGAGGTATAGATTCTGCTAAGTTGCTAACTTTGAGATAACTAAGTGTTTGGTTGCTCATGGTTGAGAAATAATTTAGACGAGACGGAGACAAGAAGTTTAGATAACTACAGTCACCTCAATCTTTGGGTGAGGTAACTACAATTGTCTCAACTTCAAAAAAAGGTCCCAGATAGCCCAAAGTTCAGGTAAATATAGTTATGTGAGTTAATTCCATATAACTTCCCATTATCAAACGCACCCTAAAATGATGATGATGTGTTAAAGAGTTGTACAAATGAATTGGTCCCAAAATTTGGTATGTGGATAGTTTTTTCATGTTAATTAATCGGGCATACAAGACGGATGTTAGCTGATAAATTCTTTTAATATTAAATGCATTTTAAATTGAATAAAATGTTGACATTCTGATTATAGATATAATGCATGACGCATTTGACTCTGATTCAGTCATTGAAGCTTTTGCGTGATGTTTTCTTTAGGTATGTATGTTGCTAATCGTGCGTCGGACAAGATCACCCAGCTAACAGATAATGTCTATGTCTGCCGTTCTGGATCGGTATGATATTCCTTTGAGCTGCTTGTTTTTCTTGTAGTAAATTTAATGCAATTCAAAATTTTTTGTTTTATAATGTTTATCAGGAACTATAATGTTCTCTTATTATGTTTTTTAATGACGGTGGATCATTAAAAATCTTTGAGATAATTGCCCCGTTCTTTAATTATTATCACTCCATATTTCCTTTTAGGATAAGGTTTTGTAGCATATGCTCTAATTCTTGGTGGGATCTGTATGATGGATTTGTCTGCAAATATGGATGTAAACTGACTGGTGCATATCAGGTTGGCCTTCTACGAGTCATCAAAGCTGATAATGGATTGCCATACAGTGAATAACCTATACAAGAAGAAACAAGATATCAGCAGATGCAGACTTTTGTTAGTTAGTTGTGTCACATAAATTACATTATAACATTTTAGTGTTATAGACAGCAAGACCTAGTATTTTTGATGCGAGTGTCAGATTTGTTCTGTTGGTCTTATGCCATATTTCCCTTATTTAATAAACAAAACAAAACAAAACAAAACAAAACAAAAACTAATGTCTATACTCAACTAACCTATACTAAAGTCTATTGAAATCATTTTTCTTCTGATCCATGGCTACTCCAGTTTCTCCACCCCCAACTTATTTTCTAGATACAATCCAAGTTATTGTTTATAGAAATTGTGGATACAGGTGGTTTTTTTTGGAGTTAATGGAATTGAGAATCCTGGCTGCTTGGCCAAGTAACTCGAGTACTTTATACCCTTGAATGAAAATTCTTATGTCCTAATTCTTGGTGGGATCCGTTAGATGGATTTCGCTGTAAATATGGACGTAAAGTGACCTGTTCATGTTAGGCTGGCCTTCTACAAGTATTGAGGGCTGATAAATGGTTGCCATATAGTTGATAACCTATATAAGAAGAAAAGAGATGGATGCAGATGCAGACTTTTGTTAGTTAGTTATGTTACATAAATTACATATTAAATTATAATATTGTACGCAGCAAACCTGTGAATCCTGGTGTTTTGGGGAATTAATGAAATTGAGAATTATAGTCTGCCTAGCCATTCAGCTATAGTAACTGGAATACTTGATTTCCATGAATGATAATTCTTAACTTTTTGGTTTTATTTATGTTTGGATCCAGTTCCTTTTAGGATAAGGTTGTGTTGCATATGTCCTAATTCTTGGTGGGATTCGTAAGATGGATTTTGCTGTAAATATGGACATAAAGTGATTGGTGCATTTTAGGTTGGTCTTCTATGAGTATTGAAGGCTGATAAAGGATTGCCATACAATGGATAGCCTATATAAGAAGAAAGGGGATAGATGCTGATGCAGACTTTTGTTGGTTAGTTATGTCACATAAATTACATTATTAAATTATAATTTTAGAGGCAGCAAACCTGTGAGTCTTGGCCTTTTGGGGAATTAATGAAATTGAGAATTGTAGTCTGCTTTAGCCCTTCAGTTAAAGTTACTAAAATACTTGATTTTCTTGAATATAAGTTCTTAACTATTTGGTTTTATTTATTGGATCCAGTTCGTTTTAGGATAAGGTTGTGTATGTCCTAATTCTTGGTGGGATCCATAAGATGGATTTTGCTGTAAATACGGACGTAAAGTGATTGGTGCATTTTAGGTTAGCCTTCTGCAAGTACCGAAGGCTGACAAAGGATTTCCGTACAGTGGATGGCCTATATACGAAGAAACGAGATAGATGCAGATGCAGACTTTTGTTTGTTAGTTATGTCACATGGATTACATTATTAAATTTTAATATTATAGGCAGTAAGTAAACCTGCGAATCCTGGTGTTTTTTTGGAACTAGTTAGATTGATAATTATGGTTTGCTTGGCCATTCAAATAAAGTAACACAACTACTTGATTTCCTTTAATGCAAATTCTTAACTTGGTTTTATTTATGTTTGGATACAGTTCGTTTTAGTATAAGGTTGTGTTGCATATGTCCTAATTCTTGGTGGGATCCGTAAGACGGATTTTGCTGTAAATATGGACGTAAAGTGATTGGTGCATTTTAGGTTGGCTTTCTACAAGTATTGAAGGCCAATAAAGGATTGCCATACAGTGGATAGCCTATCTAAAAAGAAATAAATAGATGCAGATGCAGATGCAGATTTTTGTTTGTTAGTTATGTCATATGAATTACATTATCGAACTTAAGAATTATAGGCAGCAAAGTTCTTATTATTGATGTGATTGTGAATTTTTTCTGTGAGGCTAGGTTTTTCGTTGATGTTAAACCTAAAAATCATCTTTCCTTCTATCCAATGAATTGGAGTTGAGTCTACTGTAATCAATTTACTTTTGTTCCAACTTGGATATTCTCGTTTGTCTCGCAACTTCTTTTCTGGATAAATTTCAAGTTCAAACTTAAATACAACCAAAAAGTTAAGAACTCACATACAACGGAATCAACTATTTGAGTTACTACTTGTTACTGAATGGCCCAGCAGACCAACCTTTATTCATTTATTTGAGTCATCTTATAGTATGCAACCTCATTGAGAAAATCCTTGGACTGCATTGTTTGTGCTGGTTTCAAATTCAATATAAAGGTTGAGTTGTAATTATAATAGTACTTGGACCTTTACAACTCCTTCAAGCATGGCTAGGACAGTTTTGATCAAATTCTGTAATAGGAGTTTCAGGGGTTCCAATTCTATGTGTCTGTATTGGCCCATAGTATAATGTCTTAAAGAGATATTCTTTTCATTTGAAGTCTTTTGCTTAATTGAATTAAACAACTTGATTGGAGATTTCCCTAAACATCGTTTTTCCTAGAAAATTTTGGGACAAATATGAATATTGATCTCAAGTTCAAATCTTATTGGATAAATTTTGGGCAGTTCTTATAATATTTTAATAATTTGAGTCTTCTTCAGTCAACAGTCAAAAGGGCAAATGCTCAATGCCTTGTTGGTGCCTGAATTTAGTTTCTAGCTGTGAGAATTACTCCTTTTTTGCTGCTTCTCGAGACTAATTATAACGAAGTTCTCAGTCTGAAAGATTGCATTTTAAAATGTAAACTAGAGTTGGCTGAATACTTGAATCCTCTTATATTAGTTTTCTTTCTAGGTATTGATTTTCACTTATCAGTTTATCGACCCATTCCTTCTTGCATGTGTGCCTGTTTAATATTATGTTTGGTTGTGAGCATCTATATTCCCTTAAAAGTTTCTTTTCCTGTTTTTTTATATTTTAAAATTAGTTATTGGTTCTGTTTCAGGCTGCAGATTCACAGGTTGTGTCCGACTACGTTCGTTACTTCTTACATCAGCATACGTGAGTATTTGTTATTCTTTATCGATCTTATTGCAGTTTTCATATCTTGTTGATTATACGCATATGAGCCAAACTTGGTATACGTTGTAGTGTTTGCATATTTCTTTTGTTTTGTAATTGCTGTAAATTTTTATTGTCTATTCAATCTGCGTACCACTAATATTATGATTAATAACTTTCTGATATGGAAGTTTCACCTCTGTGATATTTGAGCTTTGTTTTGATAAGTTTGTTATCAGTTTTCATTCACATCATAACGGCATGGGTATTATTCTCTTCATATCTGGAAGACAAATAGAAACATTCTACTATAGTAGGGTTTGTGTTTACAACTTTATCTGTTATCATTGTTATCTTCATTACAAAAATCCCTTGAGCGTTGCTATCTATATGCTTTCCTATCTGATTAGTTTTTTGGGCTGCATCCCATTTTTGTTGTTGTTTTAATCTCTTCTGTAACTCTGTTGTATTACTACCAGAAAAAGATAAATACCCCTGCCTATCCTCTTTCCTCCCTCCCTTCTTTTCTAACAATCTAGATTATTTGGAGATGGTGAGACATAGGCTTTTCATGGGAAATGGTGAAACGAAGTTAGGAATAGAGTTTGGAGTAAAAAAGAAAGTTATTGTCTACTTAAAATAGAGCAGAATTGATCTAATGGCAGCAACAAGAAACTTTTTGGAACATAAGCACAGCGAAAGAATCTGTAAGTTCGAAAAGTGTAAGCGTACTTGAAGGAATTCTTCTGTAATTTGTCAATGATTTTTTATATGAAAGTTAGGTGCTTCTCTAGATTCCTTCATGATCTAGCTTGAGAAATCTACAATGGATATAAAGTTCAAGGCGAAGTGTTCCAGTCTGGGAAATATGTTCTAGATTCCTTCATGATCTTCTTTCATGAGAACCTCGTGGAAGGAATGTGGACAGATGCATATAAAAATGAGACAATAGTCAAATGAGAAGTTGAACACTTGGACTTTAGGGATAACTTGTAGAATTGTTCGTTCTGCAACCCTTCTTTTTTCATATCTCTCTCTCTCTCTCTCTCTCTCTCTCTGTACTGAATGTTGAATACAATTTTGAAGGGTCATGTCCGCTCCGAGTTTATGCACATAATAAAATATAGTAGTATAGTGAGTTTATGTACATAATAAAATACAGGAGCGTTGTGACTTATGAGGTTAATTATAAGATAATATGGGAGTATTTAAGGTATAAGAAGAATTATGATAGAAAAGATAGTATAATATATTGTTTAAACATACATATTTGATTGTATTAAAAACCTATCAGTGGATCTTTCCAAAAAAAAAACCCTATCAATAGATAAAAGAAGATATACAGAGTATAGCACAAAATATTGAAGAGGATGATACAAGAAAAGATACAAGTGCTTCGAGAAGTCCTCATTATGAAACTTGCTCTTCATCTCAAAGCCGGAAGACAACCTTTCAGGCTTTTAATATAATTTTCTAAAGGAGAAAAGTATTATAAACCTACCAAAAAGCTACAACTGTTGGTTTTTATTCACATGTAACTGTGTAAGTAGTAACACTGTTGACCACCACATCGCGTCTTTCCCTCCTTTTGGATATTAAACTGATTCCTACACTTGTTCTCAAAGTCATATTGCAGATCTATATATTGCACTTCACCGGACTAAATATTTATGGAAAAGCATTTTTTAATACTCTATCTGCCTACCTGGAGGTTGTTTACATCATAATGAACAAGAATTGAGCCAGTAGAAAAGTTTGAGAAAAATTTGTTACAATTGTTTAACTATATCAGAATAAATGTGGATGGAAGGCATGAAAAAGCTAGAGGCATTACTGATTTAACAGTAGTGTTGGCCCTCGAAAGAGCTGAATTGATAAAAAAGATATATGTCCCTGACCCCAAAACTTATTGAGAAAAATGATTGGAAGTGACTTAGTCCTATATATGTCCATAACAGACTACCTTAACTCATCTGATTATGTGCAAAGTTTACTCTAGGATACTTCTACGGTTCTACCTCGCTTTTTATGCCTTATGCATTTGACTATTTCATTTTAATTAACTATGTATTATTGAAACTCAGTGTTCATTTTAAGTGGATAGTATATTTTTAATACATGGTTTAATCAAGTTGTCATCTGTGGGTGCAGAATTCAACTTGGGCAGCCTGCAACTGTCAAAGTTGCTGCTAACTTGATTAGATTGTTGTCATATCAAAACAAGGTACTTTCAAGCTTATCATATTCTTCTGTATCCTGTATCATTTATTCGTCATGCATATATGATGCTGATAAGTTGATGTATATTATACTAATCTATTCCTATTTTTTTCAATTTAATTTTTTTATGTACTTTGTAGAGCATGTTGCAAACTGGTATGATTGTTGGTGGATGGGATAAGTATGAAGGTGGTCAGATTTACGGGGTGCCCCTTGGAGGGACAATATTGAGACAGCCTTTCACAATTGGAGGTATGACTTCTATTTTAGTATAGCTACACGGTCACAGTCAAACAAATTAGAAAACTGTGCACTTTGTATAAGGTTCCATTTCATATTTTCTTCATTGTTGTATTCTACCATATATTCCAGTCGGTCTTTTCTTCACTCCACTATATCTCTTCTTTTTCTGCAAGTTGCTCAATAAAATATTGAATGAAGACCTGGTTCTTTTTTTCTTTCTTTCTCTTCTCTTTGTCTAGAAATGTTGTCCCTCTGCCCTAGTTTCTAAAAATTTGTAGTTTTTGTGTGTATCATCTGTGACGTAATTTTTCTGTTCATCATGGACCGAATGTGCTTGATTACCTAGCCTGGTTTAGAACTAATACAGTTGGAGAAACAGTAGTACAATTGCTTTTTGTGATGATTTATCCTTAGAATAATATTTTCATGCAATACCACTTCTTTGCCTAAATTAAATTTTTTATGATTAAAGAAATATGTTAGGTGGGCCATTTCGTATAAATTTGGATGATAAGTCAAGCTGTTTCGAAAAACTCAATAATGAGTTAATATTACTTCTTTCTTGTAAATACTGTAACTTTTATGATCTTGTGCTTCTACTAAGCAGTTTCTATTTTTTTTTTAAATTACAGGATCTGGATCTAGCTACTTGTATGGTTTCTTTGACCAAGCATGGAAGGAAGGAATGAACAGAGAGGAGGCTGAGGTATGGAAAAAAGGGGAAATGGACATACGTATTTGTTAACTGTATCCATTCTTAGTATTGATGTGACTGTCTTCTAGTAACTACTATGAACAGAGGTTACAAATCTCCCTGCAAATTTGTCACCTTATTAGTCCCTTCAAAAATTTTGATCTCCAAAATTTTCGTTTGGGCCCTTAGCTGATGCCTACTTTCAGAATCCAAACTGAAGTGACTTGCCCTCGAGACTATTAGTTTTTCCTTCCTGAAATTCTTAAGGCAAAAATATAACATCATCCAGAAACCATACTACACATACCTAGATACGAGATATATATGATATGATAGTTCCAGTAATACAGGAGACTTTCTACATTGCACCTTCCTCTGGGGTTGTCTATTACTTACCATCCTCTTTACTATTAGTATGCCTCTTCTTTCTTTCTCCATTCCATCTTCAACTCCCCCATAGTCAAAAGTATTCATCTAATCTGTGTCAATTTATCATCCTTGTAAGTTGGAACATGGGTGAATTTCTGCAGTGCACTTCTCACTTCTGGGAACTGTTTATTGCTATCTGCTTGACTGTTGGTGTTCTTTTTCTTTCTTCTTTACCTGTAGATCTCAAGTCTTAAGCTACTTCCTTATTTGTTGAGCAGTCAATAACTCTATTCAACCTCCCGATTTATCCTTTATCATGTCTAACTCAAGCCTCAAGCTGCTTCTTTGCACATTGAACAGTCAACTACTCTAGTGCAACCTTCCCCACCTTGTTTTAAGAGCAGTCAACTACTCTATCTCAACCTCCAGAGTCAACCTCTGGCTCTATCCTATCAACGCAAGAGTTTGAATTTTGACTTTTTATTGTAGCTAACTCAGCCCATCTGCATCTGAGAATAGGGATTGGAATCTGTTAACTCTCTCAACCTCAGCATCACATATTGGATATTTTACAGAAACGGGGATTCCTCTTTTCATTAGAAACTCCAGTTTCCTAGCTCAATGGGCCACCTTTCTCCACTAATATTTCAACCACGGCCCTGCTTCCATATGCCATACCTACCTTTCACTGTTGCCAAAGTATCCACATGGATTCTCACGGAAAACATATAACCAAGGCATGCAATGGGCATTGGGATCAGCATTTGGACTATGAGGCACACATTTCAAAGCTTGATCCTATGGCTTTAACCCAGTGCTTTGCCATGCAGCATGTAGTATTCGATTTCTTTTAACTTTTACTGTATTCTCTCTACCGCTCTGTGTTACACCACCTGAACAATTTTTTTTTAGCATCCTTGCCATTTAAAGCTAGTAATCTGTACTCCCATATCATGTCCTCTGAGAAAACTACTATAGCAACTCGTCATTCCTAACATTTTTTGTTTTTTCTTCTCTCTGTATTATATGCCACACTAAACTCATTGGGCTGCCTTTTTAAGCGAGCCAATGATAGCTGAGAGTTCATGGCCAAATGTTTACCCTGACCCAACTTCCCATATAAAGATATATCTTTTACCACTCACGACTGTTTCATTGGCATCATACTTCTTTGACTACTAAGTAACACCCTGAATATTTATATGATATCTCAATTTGGCTTTTTGGCCTGAGAGAATGTCCAGTTTCAAACAAGGGACGAAATAACTCTGTTAATCTCTGGGCCAATGGCCACTCTAGCAGTTATTTTTGATAATTCCTCTATTATACTTGCTTTGTTGTCATCCATGTTGAACAACGACCATGACAGTTGGTTTACTTGAGGGATCAAATATCTCCATTCTAGGCTGGCTATTCACTGAACTTCCTGGTTAAACACTCAGAAGCTAAGATAAGGAATTGGAGAGAGTGAGATTCTGCCCGTCTTGACAACACTATTTAAGCCGTAAAAGGTTGAATCCTTTGAGAGACTGTTGGGAAAGCCGTAAATTAAACACAAATTGAACGTTATGTGCAGTAAGAAGATGTGCTGAGTACTTTTCAGTCTAAAGCAGAGCTTAAGTGGTTCGTCCACCTTACCTTTGATTGATGGAGGGACTGTCGTTTTCCATGGGCAGTTGAAGCTTCTGTTTCTGCCTTGTTACTTAAATTTTTGCTGAACATCCATGTTTTTGTGCTATGTAAACTCAGGAAGTGTATTCTAAATGTTGGTAGTGGATGTCGCTATTCTTCCATGGTATATCGATAGCTTAGTTGTCATAAATGAACCCCTGCATGCTTAAATGCTATTTTGGGTAGTTGTCAAATTATTTTGTTCATGTTGGACTTTGTCACGGTAACTAATTACCACACGCCTAAATATACAGATCATTCCCTTTACCAGTTATCAAGTGTTGGGGTTGATGATGTGGATTTGTATTTGCTTGTCCTTAGTAGTAATGCAGGAGTGAGCAGTGGTATTAGGTGTATTGCTTATCCTCAGATAGAACTGGTGTTTGTTGTCTCTTAGTATCTTTTTGAAGCAACTAATTTGTTTCATATTCAGTTCGATGTGAATTGATTCATTTGCTAATATCAAACTCTTTTATGAATGCAGAAATTAGTGGTGAAAGCCGTCTCTCTTGCAATTGCTAGGGATGGTGCCAGTGGAGGGGTGGTTCGGACTGTGACTGTGAGTTTTCTTACTCCCGTCTTCTCTATCTAGAGTTAATAGATGCAAACTAACTCCCTCAAGAAGTATGCTTTTTAGTATTACTTATAACCCCTGATCTTGGTTATCAATGTCCTGGCACCCTTAGTTGATTAAATCGTTGGAGATAAACCCCCTCAAGTATGTTCTGTTTATCTGACTCTTTAAAATGTTGGGAATTTTTTTTCCAATCCCCATCGGCAATTTGGAATATGTGAAAGTCCCTTGCCAGTGTGCTAAAACTTCAAAGTTGTAGAAGGGTTGAGGGTAATTGTACTTATATTCTATCGCGCCCCCTATATTCTATCACGCCCCCTCAAGTCGAAGGTCCTTTTTTTTATGGACAAATTATGGCCGAGACCTGGATTCGTGCAACGATTTTTTAAAAAAAATTCCGAAATAAATAAATGCATCGAGCAAGATTCGAACCTGTGTTGCACTGATACCATGTGAAAGTCCTTGCCACTATGCTAAAACATCGAAGTTGTAGAAAGGGTTGAGGGAAATTGCATTTGTATTTTAATAGAATACATTTTCCATATATGGTAGTACTTATGGTAATTGGAATGATGAATTCAATGTGGTGATTTTCATTTGCCACTCTTTGATAGCAAATGAATAATAAGGTTTAATTAGGACACAGATATTTTGCAACTTATTTCACAGTTATTCTGATTATTTAATCAAAAGAATGTTGGTGTGGTTGAATACTCCATGCACAAATCAAGTCTATATAGTATCAGCAAACTATTACTCTTGCATGTGTGTGTGCCATATTTAGATTTGTAAGTTGTAATACTAATTATTTCATGTTGAAAATAAATGTATTACATTGTGAATCCTATAACTAAATGAGACAAAACTACTCCAGCATACCACATTTTGGGGCATGCAGCATTCACACCTGCCTATGTTAGTTTATCCTTCTCGTTCTGGGTAGCATAGCTGATTGGAATAATTTGCAATTAAACCCTATTATTGTCTTTCCTATATGTATTATAACACAAATATCTTTCCTTTAGATCAATGCCGATGGGGTTACGAAGAAATTCTACCCGGGTGATTCGCTCCCGCTGTGGCACGAGGAGCTGGAGGCAGTGAATTCTGTCTTGGAAATACCAGAGCCGATGGTCCAGTAGTGAATGCTTGTACCATTGATACAGAAACATTATGCTTTAATTCATTTTGATCAGCCGTATCAACTCCATCTTTTTCTTCATGCTTTAGTATTTGAACTGAGTTGGAGATCTGTATTTCTGGCGTGATTTATATATTAAGAAAGATGGAATAACATGGTTGAATATGCACCTTTATTTTTATTATTTCCAGTTTACAGTATTTGGTCGTTGCAATGCACGTGAAATTAAAACTTGTAAACATGTTTTTTGACTTCTTGATATGATTGTGTGTTTCTTGCACGGCACTGGATAATTGATGCTCCCTTTCTATTCAAGGGGTAATGGATGCTAGGGTGCACACAAACAGGATTGTTTTTTTTTCTTCCTTCCAGCTTTGCTCGCTTGAAATGCAAATATATACAGAGGATGGAAAATCTCTGTACATCATTCATCAATGACTGACTTGAATCTCTTGATAGGTCAGAAGTGCTTCTCGTGTTTTCAATTGAGGACTGTCCCTTTTCCGTCCAGTGGGTATGATTTGATCGATAAAATGTTGTACTGTACCCGAGTTTGAGGAATTTTCTGACAGTAAAATCCTCTAAGGCCATCTCCAACCCATAACTCCATTTTGGAGCAACTTTTACTCCAAAATGGAGTAACTGTCACATCAAACAGTAACTTCATCTCCAACCCATAACTCCATTTCTAACTCCAAAAAGGAATATTCTCAGCATATTCTTTTTTATCTACTTTTTAAATTAATTCTCTTCTAACTCCTCATTATTTATCTATTTAACCAATTAGCCACAAACAAAAAAAAATTTATGTAGTGATCCAATAATATGCCTCAATATTTAACATTAATAATTAATATTTTATTATAAATTGACCATTCTACAAATAATATAATACTTAGAAAATAAAATTTGCACTAATTAAAACAAATGACTACGAACATATTACATTCAATAACATAAATAGGAATACTTAATATATATATATATATATATATATATATATATATATATATATATATATATATATATATATATATATATATGGTTTAATTAACCATCTGAGTTGGTGTACTCCTCCCACAAATGTTCAATTAATGCATTACGAAGTGCGATGTGAGCATCTTTATCCTTGATTTGTCTATGGCGAGCAATAAATTGTTGAAATCTTGCATTTTCATCTATAACCATTTCAACTTCTGGAATTGCAGCCTCTCTCGTATCTTGAATTGGTGCATGAAGATCACGTTCATCCTCGATAATCATGTTGTGCATAATAATGCACGCAGTCATTATATCATGTAACACATTATTGTTCCAATAACGTGCCGGTCCCGCAACAATTGCGAATCGTGATTGGAGAACTCCAAATGCTCGTTCTACATCTTTTCTACATGCTTCCTGTTTCATAGCAAAATATTTTTTTTTCCGACCAAGCGGCTGATGTATACTTTGTACAATAGTGGACCATTTTGGGTATATACCATCAGCTAAATAATAGCCCATATTATACTCTTTTCCTAGAATAACATAATGAGCAGGAGGAGCAATACCTTGAGCTAGGTTAGAAAAAAGATGAGATGACTCCAACACATTGATATCATTGTTGGTGCCCGGCATGCCAAAATATGCGTGCCATATCCAAAGATCATAATCTGCTACAGCTTCAAGAATAATAGTTGGATGCCCACTACGACCTGCATATTGTCCAGCCCATGCTGTTGGACAATTTTTCCACTTCCAATGCATACAATCAAGACTGCCCAACATTCCCGGAAAACCACGTTGTTGACCAACATAGAGTAGCCTTGTGACATCATTAGCGGTTGGTGTTCTTAGATATCGCTCTGCAAATATTTCCACAATAGCACGACAAAATTTCTTCATACTTTCAATCGCCGTTGACTCGCCTATTTTAATGTACTCGTCTGTCGCATCTGCCGGTAGACCATACGCCAACATCCGAAACGCGGCTGTTACTTTCTGTAAACTTGATAATCCAGCTCTACCGAGTCCATCATTTCTTTGGTGAAAATAATTGTCATGACCTTTGACCGCATCAACAATACGAAGGAACAAACTCCGAGACATTCTATACCGTCTGCGAAACATGACTTCACTGTAGCGTGGGTTTTCGGAGAAATAGTCGTTGAACAAATTACGATCCGCAATTTCCCTATCGCGATTGATCACTACATGACCCGGAATCGAGCCACCATGGTGGCTTTGTTGGTTGAAGTAGCGCGCAAGAACCATGTTGTTGTTGGCGATCCCCTGATATATTGCATCTTCGGAGGCGAACAAATTTTCCATAATGTTCATCGTTGTCGCATCATTGTCGGCATCCGAAGATGAAGTGGAACTTGCTGAATTAGATGGACCTCCAATATTGAAGTTCATTTTCAAATTGAATAAAATGAACAAGTTTGTTGAATCTTTATTTTGAGGAAATGGAAGACAGGAGAACAAATTTTGAAATGAGGCTATAGTACGTTATTGATATGAGGCTGTAGTACGTTATTTATAGTAAATCAATGAAGTGTCTCAAACGGCTATAATCTAAACGGCTATTCTCCAAACGAATATATTCCAAACGGCTATATTCCAACGGCTATAACCCAAACAGCTATAATCCAAACGAATATATTCCAACGGCTATATTCCAACTTCTTTCCCATTCCAAACGGCTATAATCTAAACGAATATATTCCAAACGGCTGTATTCCAACGGCTATAATCCAAACGGCTATAATCCAAACGAATATATTCCAAACGGCTGTATTCCAACGGCTATAATCCAAACGAATATATTCCAAACGGCTGTATTCCAACGGCTATAATCCAAACGGCTATAATCCAAACGAATATATTCCAAACGGCTGTATTCCAACGGCTATAATCCAAACGGCTATAATCCAAACGAATATATTCCAACGGCTGTATTCCAACGGCTATAATCCAAACGGCTACAATCTAACATCTATAAATAGAGATATTATTTATCTTCTTTCTCATTCCACTCATCTTCTTTCTCATTCCACTTGTTCTCAGAAGAAAATGTCTGTCCGAGCTTCTTCATACGTTGTTAGCGAAGACGTGCACCTTTGTCAAGTTTATTTAGAAATTTCTCAAGACCCTATTACGGGTAGATACCAGTCAGCAGATCATTTTTGGTCTCGTGTGGAGAAAAGTTACAATGCATCAAGAAACCAGAGTTGGGAGTCTCGTTCAAAAAGATCCGTGCAATGTCGAATTCAGACTATAATGGCGGAAGTAAAAAAATTAAATGGTTGTCTGAAACAAGTAGAGAATTTGAATCCAAGTGGTGCCTCAGATGCGGATATTGTGAGTATTCTTTTAACTTTCACATTCAAAAGTTATTTATTTTATTACGATTACTTAACCTTATGTTCACAATAATTTACAGTTTAGTCGAGCGAAGGAATTATTCATGCAAGATCCAAAGTTCAAAAAAGGATTCAAATTTGATCATGTTTGGAATATAGTTAAGGATTTTGAGAAATTTAAAGATAATGTACCCACTGCAAGAAAAATAGCTCGAAATTTAAACTATGACTCGCCACAGTCAGATAATCCTACTCCAGAGTCTCCAATGTCATCTTCTCCTGGGCTACCTTCATTTTTTCCAACTTTAGATGAAGAAAATTTTGGAAGTACTTCATCGCAACGACCCATTGGGGTAAAAAAAGCCAAAGGAAAAAGAAAAAATGATGAAGATTTAAATGATATTAAAGAAAGTAATCGACAACTGCTGGAGATGTTACAAAATACCAAATCCGAGAGGAAGGAACTTCTGGAAATTCAGCGGCAAAGTTTGGCCTTTAAAGCAATGAAAGAAGAAAATAAAGTTTTATTGAAAGACTTGAATTCCATTGCTGATCCAAACGTGCGTGAGCACTTCCGAGTTGAACAAGCAAGAATTCTTCAGAAAAGAGCTCAACAACAACAACAACATCAAGGGTCATCTTCCGATGCTTTTGGACAGTTTTTCGATGATATTGGAGGATCCGGAACAGATTTACCACCTTTCTAAATTATTATTAGTCTTATTGTGTTATTATTTTATTGCGATATGTATTTTGCATTTTTTTTTTGCACGAGTTTAGTTTGATTATTGTATTTTGCAGTATGTAGTTTGTATTGTTTTTTATTTGAATGTTTATGAAATTTTAATTAAGACGTCTTAAAGTGTACGAAGTTTATATATATTGTAATTGACATTTCGTATTATTTTATAAATATTAAATATACTTAATATTTAATTAATAATCTTCAATAGAACGCAAAAAAATTAAATTTTTATTTCTGGGAGTAGAATGTAATTAACTTTGTTAAGAAAATATTTAATAAGGGTTTAATTAAAGTTTACAAAACTTTTAGGGGTTTTTTAAAAAAAAAAAAAAAAAAAAAATTTTGGCGTTAGGTGAACAGTAGCGCGCCATATATGGCGCGCCACTGTTCAACCGAACCCAACCTGCGCTATTATAGCGCAGAGTATAGCGATGGGTTGGAGGGGATTTCCAACGCCATCTGCCAACTCAGCGCTATAATAGCGCTGGGTTGGAGATGCTCTAATTTGCACCAATGATATTCAGTGGTGATGCAAAACTGTAAACAGTGAAGAACAGTATCCATAAGTACGAGGGAGAAAATCTAGAAACCTTGTTCGAGAAATGATATCTGTACTTCAATATAAAGGAACAGATGAAAAATGTTTTGTTTTAAAAACAATTTTGCTCATCAGTATGCTTATTTTGAAAACTAATGTCGTAAACTGTGCCAGTACATACATACTATTGAAAATACAAGATATTTCTTGTTGTAAAATAAGGATATACCCTACCCAGTATACCCATTATTCGCAAATTGAAAAAAATATTAGTTATTTTATAGAATTAAAAAAAAACTATTATCATAAATGTAACACTTTTAACATCTTATGTACTTAGTTGCATATAATAATAACTTTATATTTATAATAAGTAAACTAATCAATTACGAAGTACATTGTAATCGTCCATTCATAGATTATCAACTTAGCTGTACAAGTTTACTTTTTTTTGGCGTAACAAAAACAATCTAATCTAGAGTTACAAAAACTTGGATTACCCAAAAATCACTCATATGCTCCTATTTATTAACTCGACATATCTGAACTCCACCTCCCCTATCAAATCACGTATCTCAACGCACTTCCGGCACGTGTTTCAAAGCTGATACAGCGTGCACGTTAGAGAGAGAGAGAGAGAGAGAGTGATCGCAAGCTTTGGACTCGTCTTCTTCTTCGTCTTCATCCGATTCCTCTTCTCAAAATTCTGTTCATCTCCGATCCAGTCAAAACCCTAGTTAGTAATCACCGAAGAGAAAGAGGAGGAGGAAGAGGACGATGAAGAGAATTAGCCCGCCAAAGCACCGCCACGACGGCGCATCCCCCCTCCCTTTGGGCATGGATTGGAGCCCTCCCCCTAAAAAATGGGTACTTTTCATCTCTTACCGGATCCAATTCGAGTCTGAACACAATTGTCAATGAGATCGGATTATGCCCGTTAGGGTTTCAATTCTACTGAATGGATTCCCGCGATCGATAGATCGGAATTCTGTTAATTATCTGAGCTCAATTAGATTCGTTCTGGATTGAATTTTATTTGCTAATTGATAAATTTTGCAATTTAAGAAATTAGATCTTTTGGATGTGGAGTTAAGGTTTAGATGAGTTGGGTTATGTTGAGATTAATTTAGTTACCTGACATCCAAACAAAGTTGATTGATCTTATTGTTCAAGTGAAAGTAGAGGTGTTTAAATAAATGCTTATTATTTATATTGAAGATGTCAATCTTCAAATGAAAGTAAAAGTGTCGAAATCATCAGAAATGTAAGTTTTTTTCTTTGAACAAGACCGTAACCACACACATTCACACACAAAATTTTCCCATGGGGAAATGATGCAAGCTGGATTCGAACCCCCAACCTCTCTTGCTCACTAGCGGGCAGTCTGACCTCTACACCCTAATGACAATTGCTAATCAGAAATGTATTGAATATGCTTTTTTGAGTACATACATTTCGGGGATGAAGACGAGGCAGTTCCGGAAAGTCACAACTCAATTTCTTTATATAGGAATATTTTTTAAAAAAACGCCATTTGTTGTTTTCCCTTTGATGAAGCATTTTCGCAAAGATTGGTTATAGCATAAGTGATTGTTCTTTAAAATTTATTGAACTTCAAATATTGTTGTGGTTTTTCGTAGGGTACTTCTTATATTTTTCGATATTAATCCACCATAACTCCATCTTGTTTTTTCCAAGTTTGAAACAATATTGCGATGTTCTGATCTGGCAATTTTCAGATCAGATTGCAGTTATAATGTTGATGCTCTTATATTGTATATTCATTTTTCTTGAACCATGACGAGCACTTCTGGATGCAGGATGGAAGAAACACTGTATGGCCACACGATCCACACACTGGCTGGAGTTATTGTGTCATGGTTCCTTCCTGGGTTGTTCAAACTGAAACGAAAGCTTCTAGTGACAGCTTGTTGAATCCTATCGTTGTAAGGGTTCATTTGCTTTGGCCATCATGTTAATTATTGTATGTTTGAGGCATCGAGTTTAATGTTGAACTGTCTCCTTTCTTAATGCCCTTCTTTAACATTTATAAAAGACAGTTTTACAGGATTCAAGTCGGAATACAATCTCCAGAAGGAGTTAGCTCAATCCAGGGCGTACTTCGTAGATTCAGTGATTTCTTGAAGTTGCACTCTGCCGTAAGTTAGAATTCACTCGTTTATATGATATGTAAATCATTTCCCTTTGATGGACTCTCTGAAGTTCCATTTCATTCCAATTGCATCACTATCTGTTAGTGAAATACCCATTGCATATTTCTACATTACCTTTTTAGCATGAACTTTGTTGATCCGAATCGTGCTTCAATATTTAGAACCTTATTTACAATGCTGAACAAAGATTTGAGGTTAGGATGGAGAATTTTACTTTTTTTTATAGGAATTGTTAGGCATTGCTTTTGCCTCAATTACTGAATGACCCATTATCAATCAGTAGGACTAGATTTTTATCTTGTCTTACATCGATCGTCAAACATTCAAGTTAAGATGTTACAATTAGATGCAGTGTAAAATGTCCATCAGTGATCCTTGGCATCCATAAGTTAATACACTTTCATCTTGCAGAGTTTGAATAATTACTTGTGATCCTTGAAAGACTTCTGTATAGAGTTCCATTAATATTCTTGGTAAAAAAAACCTAATTTTTACATTGTTTATTTTCTATGGGTTGCTAGTAATCATGATTGCAAAAATATCACGGATAGTGGTGTCTTAAACATGCCGGAAACGAATGATTTACATATATATGGGATTGGCTGTATAGTGCAACTAATGTTAAGCCTTGGAATTTGATCGAGTTTCTTGATTGGTAGTTCACCTTTTGTCAACCCGCTGAGTTGGTGTCAAACTCCTTAGTGAGAAAACCACAGACAAAATTAGGACTTCTTCCGTGTACCAACTTCGACTAGTTGGCTAGTTGGAAAATTTAATGTTTAAGATCATGTGACTGAGGGACATGGAGCAAGGTATTCTTTGTGTTGAGTTATTCTGTTTTATAATTATTTCCCATGCATGAACGTATATCAGTTGTTCTCCATGCATAATCTTCTAGAATTATTTCAGAATGGAATGTTGTTGACTTGATGTTTTGTCTTTATCATTCAGCTTCCAGTATTCTATGTCATACTCTTTACTCAGTGTTATTGTTTTGTAGCTTAAGCGAGCATTTCCAAAAAAGGATATCCCACCAGCCCCCCCAAAGCATGCTTTACTGAGAATAAACTCCAGTCGTCTTCTCTTGGAGGAGGTTTGTGGATATGTCAAACTTGCAACTCTTACTATCCTCTTATATAGTTCTGCAAATTAACTAGATTTTCTCTCAAATTTCTTTTTTGGTTTCAAAGTGATTGCATAGAATCTCTTCAAATGTGGTTGGAAGTACTATATACACAAACCATTGCTTAATATCAAAGTACAACACAAGTAACCAAATGAAAATCCTTTCACGTTATTGAAACTAATTTTGGAGTAAGAAAGAACTCGTTTTTAGAGTGAGGTGAACACAATGATCAGTGTTAAACATTTAGGCCCCTTCTGGGACTGGGGTGAAGTTATGATTACTGGAGTTTTGTATAGTTAGGAAATAAATATGGTGAGAGTAGATTATTTCCTAACTGTACGGAATGGAACTTCAGTTATCATAATTTGACCTCATTCCCGGACAGGGCACTGAACTTAAGGTCTTGGATCATGTCTTCCATTATGGTTAAATAGTGAGATGAGATACAGGAAGTCTCAGTTTATTTGTTGGAATTTTGGTGCAAATTGCAATCAAGCAGAGAAGAGTTTCTCTTTTCATTGTTGGTTGTTCTATTTGAGGATCAATAGTTTGTATGGTTTACAGCTCATCAATATAAAGGAACCAAATTTCAGTTGAGTACAACATTTATTAGTGTGATACAACTTTGATTTTTTTTTTATATATGTGAAGATTTGTGTAATTTGGACAAAGAAGCCACACTTGAGTGTTAAACGGCAAGGCAACCCTTAATTTAGGGGAAAAGCTGTAGAAACCGATTTTGCTGAAAGCAGTTCAGAATGGTGCGCTTAAGCGGCTGATAGACACTTTAGCGTCAGTTTTGGGTTTTGATAAAATCATTGTAGGGTTATTTTCTTGTCCCTTTCTACCTGACCCATACCTTAAATACATTCTTTCAAATCACCTAATCACCTTTCAATCACCTCAATCTCTTTGAAAATTCCTAGCTTTGATCAGCGGCTTCAATGGGTTACTCTTTTGAACTGCTTCAATTTACCATTCGACTTCAACGGCCTCACCATCGTCTTTTTAAATAGTCTTTAATTTAATTGTATCTTAACACTTTTTTCAGCTCAAAGTACGCTTAGGACTGCTTAAGCAAAATCAGAGGTTCACTGCTTTTTTTTTTTTTTTTTTTTTCCCTGCTTAGCCCTTTTTGAAACTTGGACATCAAAAGTTTGAAGCAAAATTGTGTCTTAGAAAAAAAACTTCCATTCTTTTTCTGATCGATGATTCTCAAAACTGATAGTTTGGATGCAGAGAAGGCGTGCGTTGGAGGAATGGATGGGAAAGCTACTCTCTGACATTGACCTGTCAAGAAGTGCTTCTGTGGCAGCTTTCCTTGATCTAGAGGTTGCAGCAAGATCATGTAGGTGTTTCTCTTCTTATATCTAGTATTCATAAGTATTGTTAATCTTTTTTATTTTGTGGAATTTAAATCTATACAATCTAGAATTTGATCATACAGAATTTAAGCTCTGATTTCCCGTAGTTATACGCCTCAACAGAGTAACAGACCCCTTCTCTTTTATACCACTCTTTACTCGTGCAGTCAGGCATTTACAGATGATGATATTATAAGGATGAACAAGTGTGTTACTATTTTTATAACAAATAACCACACATATTTTTTTTTTAAATAATATAATAAATTGAAAAAAGTATAATATATAACAACACAATTTTTTAAAAATAATATAATAAATTGAAAAAGTCAAAATTTTCTAGCAAAGGAAAAGTTGGAAACTAAACAAATGATATAATGTAGATATACTTCTATAGTTCTATGACAGTCCTTCATATCAGACTCATTAAATTTTTTTTGGGTCAGATGCTAATTTATCTACATTAAGGATAAATTTGACACAGTTCATTGGAATAGTCCGAAACTCATATGGGTTTCTATTAGGTTTTTTGGTGGTCTAAATTTTTTACTTAGATCTGCACTTACAATTGCCTTACACAATTTTCAGCATTTCAGGATACAAGTCAGCTCTCTTTAGATACAGGCCATCAGGGTGAGGCTTCACATCCAGAGAGATCGAGTTCAGCTCTTGCTGGTTCTTCATCTTTTCCTTCAAAGTCCCATTCAGTAACCTCAGACATAGGCAGTGACAATGCATATGAAGTATTGGGTTTGGGAACTTCAAGTCAAGAAATCAGTAATGGTACCTTTTTGGGAGAGTCAGTTATTGGGAGAGAGAGTTTTAGTGGAATTTCTTTGAAGGATAGATTGGAACTAATACCCCAGCCGGATCATGATATCCTTTCTGGTCATTCCCGCAAACATTCCGCCGATAGTATCGGGAGTGATGCGAGTTCACTTAGGGGCAGTGAGATATCGATCCCGGGGATTTCTAATTCAATGTGGGATGGTTCTGGTGATATGACTGGTGTGGATCCTCAATGTTTCATGGAGTCTCTTAGTGGAATGGAGGCACAATTTTTAAATGATGCACAGATTCTTCTTCCTTTTGATCAACAGAACAAATTGAATAGAGTCCTTGTCACAATGCAACGGAGATTAGTGACAGCAAAAACAGATGTGGAGGATCTCATAGCTAGATTGAATCAAGAAATGGCTGTGAAAGAGTACCTTACAACAAAGGTGTGCCACTATGTTTTCGTGTTAGAACTATATTCACATTCAACTTGTTTTTTAAGTCTATATTAAAATTCACAGCACTTTCCCTCAGCATCATAGTTGTCAATATCTTGCATTTCTTACGATATGTATCTCAAACGATATGATATTTGATAAATTCGATACGTATCTCATGCAATTTATCTATAGCTTAAAATATCTCATTTTGTCGTATTGTATCTTGCGATATGATACGTTTTGCACCGATATACGATACGATTCAATATGAAAAAAATAGCTTACATGTGTTTCTAGGTTCCGGTTTGTCTCATAATTCACCAGAAATTCCATTTTAAAGCCCAAAACCTAGATCTTTAGGATATTGTGCCTTCATGATTAGGTTTTTTCTTTATTTCTTCCGCTTTATCTCTTTCTTCTTATTTCTTCTGCCTCGTTCATCTTGTTCTCTAGGTTTATTGCAAATAATATGTTGGTTGCTTCTTATTCTTTGGGAGTATCCAATGCTGAACACTTTTTTTTCCCTTTCTTCTCTCTTCCTTTTGTTCTGTTTTGTTTTGTTTTTGTTAATTATATGTTTTCTCAAGTTTTTTTTCACAGTATTTTGAGTCCATTTTATATATGCAAATGTAAGTTTTCTGTCTTAAAAATTAATGCTTTAGCAATGGATTTGCGTTGTTAGTTAGATCTTACAATTCTTGATAAATCAATATCTTTTTTTAATAAATGAAACATCATTAATAATTTTAGTTTAGATCATAAAACATCTTATTCTCATATTTAATGCTAGTTTCTCTTCAGCTATAATTTGTAAGGTCTTTAGATTTAGGATAAATGACTCACATAACATGTCTACATCAGTGATAGGGTCATACACATATATGCAATTCCTATAGTAGTACAGAGTGCTAGTCCAAGACTAATAATACATTAGTAAGATCTGTCAATCTAGTTAACATTGTTAAAAATTAGGCATCATGAATAATCTAATAAAAAGAACTTATGCTCAGTTTATTTTTAAATGTGTTAAGAATTTTTGGTGACTCAATAGTCAACAAGCATATCTTGATGACCCTTTAAAGTCATTGATTTAGCTCTATTTGATGAATTCTGATCATATAAATTGATGCATCATTGAATGCGTCGCTTTTGGACATTCGTTAATTTGTCTTAGGATACAGTACACTTTTTTTTGATCGTATGGATAGGACTCAAAAAGAGTCCCAGCCGAATATATATAGAAATACAAGGAGCAATACATCCAGAATTCAAACAAATCAAACATACAGCAGATTCGGAGGATGCATCACAGGCTAATAGCATCACCGAATCAAAACATCAACAGTATCACACAACAGAAGTTAAAAAAGATGGAAGAATGAACAGTGAAGAGAGCTATAAAAAGGGCTATAAGAGATCAGGAGATAGCAACTGCATACAGCCTAACACAGCATCAGGCATCAAAACGACATAACATCTAGTAATCGAAAGTCAGAAGAACCCAGGCACAGATAACAGGCCAGCTTCACAATATTGCACTCCACAGCATGGGCCATACCAAAGCAACAAACCAACAAAACATAGATAGCAAGATAAGGCCAGCAGAGAACTCCGACATGAGAACAAATCAATGTTGGAAGAAGAGATAGGGGCCAAACTGAACAAACTCCACAAAATAAACCAAAGCCCCTGCAAGACAGCCACCACAAAAACAAACACAACAAACTGTAGACAGCAGCAGATAGCCAACCCTAAACTGAAAGAAAACCCCACCAAAAGAAACAGCCAAAACATAGATAAGTCAATAAGAAGACGACAAACAGTGTGAGGACGTTGAAGCAACAGAGAACTCCACCAGGGCCAAACATCACCACTGCACAGAGAAAAAGAAAGATGTCAAAATCAACGCTGAAAACCAAACTAAGGTGCTAAATTCAAACCCAGGTGCACCAGCGACGCAATAACATCATCAAGAAAGTGACGTTTGAAAGACTCCCTGTTATCACTAGAAAGTAAATTAGCCCACAAATGAACAAAATGAATAAAGTCTTCAATTAGATAATCAATAGTGCGGGATTTCTTGCTGAAAATCCTAGCATTCCTTTCCTTCAATTACGATATGATACACGATATGAGATAATGTACGATATTCTAGGAAAACGATATAAACGATTTGGCAACTATGCTCAGCATTGCTGTTACTTGGGAGAAATAGAACCTTAACATAGATAACCAGTCAGATCAAAAAAGCTTTATGGTTTTAAGTTTTGAACCTCATCCTGTGTTTTTTCTGTCCTAACAGAATGTGGGTTTTGTATTTTTTTCTATCCTAGTTCAATGTCTTAATATCTATAGGTTTTGTTTAGTCAAACGTTCCATACAACATCATCTCACTACATTGAAATTTCTCTAGGTCAAGGATTTAGAGGGAGAGCTGGAAATCACAAAACAGAAAGGTAAAGAAAATCTGCAGCAAGCTCTCTTAGTTGAAAGAGAAAGAGTTACACAAATGCAATGGGATATGGATGAACTTCGTAGGAAATATACAGAGATGGAGTCGAAACTCTCAGTTCAACAAGTATGTTTTAATTAAGTGATAATGCTTAAAATATTTTATTTAGTATTATAGTAACTTCTCTTTTGCCATTTGGCAGTGTGAAACGACCCGTGCTGAATCGGAAAAGTTTAATGCCAGCAGTGAGAAAGAACTGTTGTTGCAAGAGTTGGATGGCAAACAAGAACATATAGATAAGTTGCAAAGGCATCTAGAGGATGTGGAGAAGAAATCCAAAGCAGATATTAAAGTTTTAATCAAAGAGGTTAAGTTTCTAAGGAGTTCACAAGCAGAGCTAAAGGAATTATTCAACCAATCTATAAAAGAAAAAACAGAGCTAGAGGTAAATTTGTCAATAATTTTTCTATGATCTAAACTGATGTAACTGTGGTTATAATACTTCTTGCTGATTAGTTATATTCAGTTATGTGTCCCGTTGATGTTCAGTTATAATTTTCCATATTCATTATGCTTGAACAGTGCGGGAAAGAACACATAAATGCAAATTTTTTATAGTGGATTAGCATTCACCTCGTGTCATTCTAATCATTTGAGAAAAGAATCACATCCACGTCTAATATTGTTTGAGCAAAATCATTTGCTATGAGTAAGTTTTTGCATTTTTGGTTGTCGTAGATTTATGCCATCACTGACAGGGATGGAGTATCAATGTCCAGCTTGAATGAGATGCAAATGGTACATTGAATTTGTTGCTTGTTAAGCAAGAAAGATACGTTTTCCACTGAGACTATTTCAACTTCCGTGGCAAGCATTAATTTATCTAGTTAAACAACGAAGCTGGAAGTACAGTAAAATTAGGGTAATAATGGCAGTGAACTACCAGGAATTTGCTTGCTTATGCTTAACTACTATTGAGCTTTGCATTTTACAGATAAAAGTCAGTGGTGATTAATTAACACCGTTTCACTTTTTAATTAATATTAAGTGACCTTATGGGATGCACCATGTACCGGTTTACCTGTTAAGATGATTTTTGGAAAAGTAGGACTGTAGGAGGGGAAAAAGGGAGTTTGCATCTGATTTCGCTGATTGAAAATGGCTTATTTTAGATGATTTTTGGAAGAGTAGGACTGCAGGAGGGCAAACTGGTGATTTGCATCTGATTTTCTCAGTTAAAAATTGCTTATGAAGGGCCGGTAGGTAGATTAGGTATTGTGGCATAGGACAAGGTCTTCTAGACAGACATGAAATATCTTGGGGTCTTGATCATGGAATAACTATTAAATGCGCTCTGACTCGAGCCGGTCAAACCTTGTAGAGGTTTTCTGCATTTCTAACAGACTATTTTTTTAAAATGTTCTATCTATTTGTCTGTAGTTTTCTGTTGAATTACCATATTAAAATACTTTTTTTGGTTGTATATTTTAGACAATTCTTCAAAATGAGAAGCAAAGGTGGGCGTACTCAAAATCTGCTAGAAAGGAGCTCCTGCATGAGTGCAAAATTCTCTGCCAACGGCTACAAGAGTGCAGTGTGAACTTTGTTGCAGAAGAGGACAGTTTTACTGTTAGTCCTTCATCACTATCTGATGTTTTAGGAGACCTGGAAACTTCAGATAATAGAATTGGCTTTCTTATCGCTGAGGTATCCTGTTCATTCCTGAGAAACTATCTGTTTGGATGATTTACTGGTGTTGAACTCCTCAAACTAGTCCTCTGTTTCCTTTCTAATCTATAATTTTATATCTTTGGTGTATAATTTATTCAATCTGGTTGATTTTGGGAACAGCTTTAACCAAACCATAATATAGAAGTGGAAAATCGTAATACTTGGAAACCTGAATGTTGGTTTGCTTTACAATTGTCATTGCAGTTCTTTTTTAGTCTTAAGGGCAAATGGAATTTCTTTTTATCTTTTTTCTGTTTTAACTGGTTTAGTTAATGCTGTTTCCATTGGACTAGATACTCAAAGCACAATTCTGTCTAGTTCGAGTAGGGTTTTTTTTATTATAATGTTTCTATTCAGTCATTTCAGATAGAACTGAGCGATGTTTCTCTCTACGAGTTTTTGACATAAAGTTCTGTACTTGAGATTCTGCATGTGGCGCATCTATTTCATGAAATTTCTGACATATATTGAATTTCTGAATCTATCATAAAGCATAATGTGACATTTATACTCCATGTAGGCTCAACTCCTCGCCCAAGATGACGAGCATCACTTCCCTAGCGAGGAAAAAACTAAGATCACTGACGCATCTGAAAATCTTATCACGATGAATGGTGATGATCCAATCAAAGCAGACAATGAGATGAGAAGGGTTCTGACCGACATGCTAATAGACAACGCAAGACTGAGGAAGCAAGCAAACTCCATCATCCGCGGCTCCTTCAAAACAGCCATCGTGCCCACTGAGGAAGGTGATCCTGGTCCGGAAGCCACTTCGAGGAAGTCAGTTTTAAATAGGTTCCTGGAAAGATGAACTGCACCTTCTGGTGTATATTAGGAAGTCCACTTGCAACTCAAACCCGAGATGTAAGAAAGTGAAAAAGCTCCGGAGTTCTATTTGTTGATAGTAAATTGTACCCATAATTTTTGTCCATAGGAAGTGATAGGAATTTAGAAAGTTTTAACTTTTTAGAACACTGTAATTACTGAACTTGGAACTTCCAACATGGGAGAAAAATCATACCCGGGCGCCATGTTGTTAATGTTAGTCCAGCATCTTGAGTGCGAGTGCGCTTGTTTTCGATATTTTTTCTTTTCGTTAGAAGGGGAAAGAGCAGTTCAACTGCTTCTTATGATCAAGAAGATGTGAGGTTTGTACCAGGGATGGATGTAAAGCGGAAATATTTGTAACATGTCAGTATCTTTATCTTTTTGGCTAAATTAAAAAAAATTCAACTGAACTTTTGGCCATTTTAAAAAATCCGCACTAAATTTTTTTTATATAAAAAAACCGGACAAAACTATTGTTTAAAAAAACACACATTGACAATGTTAGGATTAGGGTTAGAGTTAGGGTTAGTTCGGAGAGATTTATTTAAACATCTGATTAGTTAAGTGATAATTTTTTTAAACACAAATGAAAGATGAATGTGGTTTTTTTAAAAATTTCGCCTAACGAAAACCTAGCTCCGTTAAAGTGGGTTTTTTTAAACTATAGTTTTGTGTTTTTTTTAAATAAAAAATATTTAGTGCGGGTTTTTAAAATGACCCAATGTTTAGTGGGTTTTTAAAAAATTTAGCCTATATATTTTTTTTTGTCGCAGCAACTATTACATCAATTCTTACAGTTACTTTTTAAGATAATATAGTCCAAAATTTAATACTACTAGCATTGCGATGCATGGATGATGACCAAATAACAATACACATTCTCGATCTATCTCAACATGCGTCTAAATTATTTTATTTATATTTAAAAAGTTAAATTATTTTATAGATCTTAACCTATCTCAATAGACAATTTTACTTAAATCTAACAAAATAAAAGATTATATATTGCTTGTTTTCAGCATAATAAGAAAAAAAGAGAATGAGATCTTAAAAAACTATATTTTACTAAAATTAAAACCTTGTCTTTAACTAAATAAAGAAAATTATCAAAAACAAAAGCGAAAAAAAAATAAAAACTATCTATCATGCATTTAAAGTCATTTGAAGTACTTCAAATTTAACAATCTTAATATATATATGTAGTTATTTTTTTACATACATCTTATCAACAAAATAAAATGAAAGATAAAAATTGAAATATCCTTAAACAACAACAAATACATAAATACCATCCTTTAAAAGCTTCATCAGTTAATTATAACTCTAATAAGCCAAAAGGAATTAATATAGAGAGATGTGGTTGCAAGATTGAAGCTAAAAGGAATTAGATATGTCTTTTCATTAATTAATATGTTTGAAGCTTCATAGTTTAAAAATAGGCTAAATATAAAAAAAAAGACCATCCAATTATTGTGCATTTAAAAAAAACCACAGTAAACTTTTTTTTAAAAAAAACTTCACCCAACTATATTTTTAACACATTTTTTTAAAAAAAAACCTCACTCACACCCAACTATGTTTTTAACACATTTTTTTAAAAAAAACCTCACTCACTGCCTGGAAAACGTAGTTGGGTGAGATTTAAAAAAAAAAAGTTTAATGTGATTTTTTAAAAATTCACAATAGTTGAGTGAGGTTTTTTTATATTTAACCTTAAAAAATAATGCAATGGATAAAAATAGTGAACGAAATTTTTTTTCCCTAACCTTATCAATAATTAGAGAAAAAGAACTCAAATTTTGTAGCGGATAGAGATAAGATGATAAATGAGTGCATAGAATAGAATATTATACTATATCTTAAGCTAATAGGCCTACCCCTCACTCCTTTCTCCATTTTGAAATGGAGAAAGGAGAGCAAAAGTAGAAAATCACACATACCTTAACTCATGCACACCACATTTTTTTACTTAACAAAATAAAATACAAAAAACATTATACAAAAAATAAAATAAATCCTTCCTCTACCAACTCCCCCTCCTCAAAATCCCGCTAACTCTCCTCCCCCCCAAATCTCAGCAGCCATCGTTCGCCAACCCGCCCAAATCCTCGCCGTCGACGCTCACTGGCCTGCCATAGGTGATGACACCGCCGGTAAGAATTCTCCTATGAATTAGGGTTTTTGAATTCCTAATTTGTTTTGTAATATTGTATTCATGAAACCCTAATTTACCACCCGCTTTTACTCTTGATTTTTAATTAGGGCATTCCAATTCTTAAAATATTAAAATACAAACCCTAATTATGGATTCAAAAATAAAGATTGGCTATTTTTAGACCAAATCCTTACTAATGTTCTGTTCTTGATTCTTTGTTTCTTCAGATCCAAATAAATTAGATTTTAGAGGCTATGGTAGAAATTGGGATTTTGGAAGGCGAAGACTTGAAGGAAAGAATAAACTGTGGGAAAGTAAGAGGTAATGTAAGTGATTATATG
Source organism: Hemerocallis citrina (assembly GCA_017893485.1). NCBI lineage: Eukaryota > Viridiplantae > Streptophyta > Magnoliopsida > Asparagales > Asphodelaceae > Hemerocallis > Hemerocallis citrina. The sequence goes on from CM030367.1 coordinate 166,561,295, forward strand.
TTTGTTTTTGTTTATTCACTGATTTACACTACTCTCTCCAATGTGTACTCCCAGAGATTACGGAGATGGCAATTAGGCATGTATGTCATGCCATCACTGCAACTAACCCAGATGTAGGTTACCTCAAGATCAACTTTTATTCTTCAATTTGATGGTAATTGTGTTCACTACTTCTTATAATTATTTCTCATGAAAAATTACTTTTGTTAAGTTCTTGAGCTTTTTATATATTTTTAGCAATCTCTCATAATTATTTTAGCAATCTTTCTTCAATTAGAATTGTTGTTTCAGTTTTTATATCCTTTTTCGGGTAATATTTAATTTCTTTGTGTTCGAGTATTTTTATTCTTTTTTACGATAATATGGTCAAGTTTTGAGATTCAGGATCAAATGCAAACCTAATAATGTAAGGTTTCGGATTAGAAGCAAGGGGATCGTCAAGTGTGAAATTGGAACGAATTGACTTGCATATGAGGGCTTTTTCTTCTAATTGATATCTGTTTTCATTTGAACTTTTGCATTTTAAGTAATATTATCATTAAATTTTCAATTACAAAGAATGATGGATTGTAGATGATGGCAAAAAACATGAAAGTTTAATAGTTTGGTCAATTTTATCATTATTGTATTTTATTATTTTTATTTTCTTAGTGTAAAAGTGAACAAATGAGTGAATATATAAGAAAGCTAAGGACTTCCATCAAATGGTTGTTGAAATGAGAAGATCAAAATTTGATGAAGCAAGAGAAGCTTCCGAATATGTTGGAATCAGAAGGGAAACAACATGCAGATAGTGGTATCTTTTCTACATATTTTTTTTTGTTTGACAAATTTTGGTGAATTATAGTACTGTATGTGTGTTATAATTTGATCATTTTATACAGACACAATTAAGGAGTAATATAGAAAAGTTGAAGGCAAATATTGAGGAACTTTGCAGATAATATGAGTAGTTGCAAGCAAGCTTTAGAATGGAGGAATCTGACAAGATTGTAAGTCTCTTTCTTTGCATCTCTAAATTTCGGTAATTATTCGACTATTTTTTTAATTTTCTTTTAATTGAATAGATATATAGAATGATGTTGGTTAGTTTGAAAGTGTGAATTAGTTAATTTGTAGATTTATCATCTTTTCATTATATTGTGATTGAAATTGCTTAGAGGTATTTTAAATTTTTTTAAGTAATATATATTTTATGAGTCCCTCAAAATTATTTTAGTCTGTGCAATTTGCACAGGGTAACACTAGTAGTTGTGTAGGCTAAATTTTAAAAAACTACACTAAGTTTTGGGCCAGTTTAAAAAAACCGCACTAAGTTTTTTTAAAAATAAAAAAAAGGACACAAAATTTCAAAAAACTCCACTGGGTTAGTTAGGGTTAGGGTAGGATTTTAAAAACCACTTTTGCTTTTCATTTGTGTTTAAAAAAACCACATTCATCTTTCATTTGTGTTTAAAAAAAACATCACTTAACTAAACAGATTTATAAATAAACCCCCCCCCCCCCCCCCCCCCCCCCCCCCCCCCCCCCCCCCCCCGAACTAAACCTAACCCTAACTAACCCAGTGGAGTTTTTTTGAAATTTTGTGTCCTTTAAAAAAAAAAAAAAACTTAGTGCAGTTTTTTTTAAACTGGCTCAAAACCTAGTGTAGTTTTTTTAAATTTAGCATAGTTGTGTAATCCAAATGGATTCGCCATGTGCATAATACCTTTAACACGGGTTTAATATATATATATATATATATATATATATATATATATATATATATATATATATATATATATCATTATACTAATCCAAATCTGCACCCGTAACTGCCAAGTAGATAAATATCTAAACCCAATATCAGAACCGGATCCAAAAAATTCCAGATATCCACACCTCTTTAAGCCAGAATCGTGAACTCGAAGAAAAAGAAGTGTCAGGGGTTGGATTGTGATTACTCCTGGATCGTGCCATGGCCAAGAACTCAAAGGAGCTAGGGTTGAGAGAGAGAGATTTGGGAGAAGAAAGATTCAGATTTTTATTATATGCCAAAGAAGATTACAGCTCAGGGTTATATAGGGAAGATGAATTCAGTTACGCTACAGGACAATTTCACATTGACACGTGCTTAGTGCACTAAAACGTCTCCCGCCATCTCCCCACCATAGACCAATTAAAATAATGTGCGCATTGCGCGTAAAAAGAATTACTGACTCAGACGACTACAAACTCTGACTCAGACTACTGTAGACTACAAACTCAGACTCAGATGACTGTAGACTAAGAATAGAGAAACGAAGATAAAGGCAATGGAGCTCTTTGACGCCATTGAACCCAAGGTGATGGATGATGATGGTTGCTCTTGCAGATACTCCGGCAAAGGTTACTGTCACCCGATGACCCTAACAATTCCTCCCCCCTTAAAAACGAACTTGTCCCAAGTTCGAAGTTGGGAAATTTGGGGCGAAGCACATCTATGTCTACCCATGAAGCCCCCTCGACTCCTGTGTTTTTCCACTTGATCAGCAACTCAATTCCCATCTGGTTATCCTTTTTGAACACCCTTCTGTCTAGTACTCTCTCTGGTAACTCCTGCGACTCTTCTTCCACCCACCAGTTTGGAAACTCAGTTGATATATTCGTCCTGTGATCTCCATAGCATTTCTTAAGTTTTGAGACATGGAAGACGGGGTGAATTACTGCCCCTTCGGGTCGTTGCAGGCGATACGCCACTGCCCCGACCCTTTCTATCACTTTATAAGGTCCAAAATACTTTGTGGATAATTTCTGAAGAGTAGAATTGCGGAGAGATGTTTGTTTGTATGGTTGAATTTTTAACAACACCAGATCACCAACCTGAAACTCCCTCTCTATGTGTTTCCTGTCTGCAAAGTTTTTCATGCGATTTTGAGCCAAAGTGATGTTGTCTTTAAGAAGCTTCAGAATGTGATCCCGGGACATGAGTTCTTCCTCTAACGCTGGCATGCTTGCCGTGCCTCTAACATAGTGAAGTAGGGATGGTGTGGGTCTCCCATAGACGCCTTTGAATGGTGTTAAGCCTGTGGAGACGTGCCAGTTGGTATTAAACCAGAATTCAGCCCACGACAACCATTTCAACCAATCTGTGGGTTATTGGCCGCAAAAACATCGTAGATACAATTCTAATGCTTTATTCACAATCTCCGTTTGGCCATCGCTCTGAGGGTGATAAGCAGTTGAGTGATTGAGCTTACAATTCTGAGTTTTGAAGAACTCCTTCCAAAACCTGCTAACGAAGATAGGGTCTCTGTCGCTCACTATACTCCTCGGCAATCCGTGCAATTTATATATGTTGTCGATGAACACTTGTGCGATTGTCTGAGCAGTGTATGGGTGGGAAACTCCAATGAAGTGGGAGTATTTGGTTAGACGATCTACAACTACCATTATAACACTTTTTCCATTACTTTTAGGCAAACCTTCTATAAAATCCATCGAAATATCTTCCTAAACACGATCAGGGATGGGGAGTGGATGGAGCATGCCTACAAGGTGAAGAGTTTCAGTTTTACTCTTTTGACAAGTTAAACACTTTCTGATCCATTGCTTGATATCCTTGTCCATCCATTCCCAGCAAAAATCTCTCTTGATTCTTTGTAAGGTTTTGTGAAACCCAGAGTGGCCTCCCAAATTGGATGCGTGGAGGTCGAAGAAGATCAAATTTCTCACATTGGCAGTGGGGCTCACTAAAATTCTCCCCTTGTAATACCAAATGCCTCCCAAACTCCTATAGAGTTCCTGTTGTAACTGTCCTTTATGCAGCTTCTCTTGTAGCTTAGCGAAGTAGGGATCCTCTTGGACCATGAGCTTGATATCATTCAGCCATTCTGGTATAATGTATGTGATTTCACAGCATGTGTCACCTTCTCCTAACCTCCTCGACAACCCATCGGCTGCTGGGTTATCTACTCCTCTTTTATACTCTACAGTGAAGGTGTATCCCAATACCTTCCATAGCCATTTCTCTTGGATTTTGATATGAATTCTTTGGTCAAGAATGTATTTGATGCTCTTTTGATCTGTTCGAATGATGAATGTACTTTCCAAGAGGTATTGCCTCCATTGTTTAACCGCTTGCAGGATTGCGAAGACTTATTTCTCATATGTGGACAGCACTAGCAGCTTTCCCTTCAATCCCTTACTCATAAACGCCACAGGGTGCGACTCTTACATGAGCACCGCTCCTATTCCACTCTGTGATGCATCCGTTTCTACCACAAACGGCTTGTCGAAATCTGAGGCTTTCAACACAGGGGTGGTGGTCATCGCCTTCTTAAGTGCTTGGAAAGCTGCAGATGCTGTAGAAGACCATTGAAAGGAATTCTTCTTCAAGAGTTGAGTAAGTGGTGCAGTAGTTCCTCCATAATCCTTCACAAATTTTCGATAATACCCAGTTAATCCCAGAGCTTTAATTGTCTGCGGTTCTGGCCACTCTTTGACAGCTTTAATTTTAGTGGAGTCAACTGAAATTCTCTCTAAGATGATGATGTGTCCCAAGAACCCCACTGAACCTTGGCCAAAGGTACATTTGCTGGCTTTAACCACTAGCTGGTGTTGCCTTAGGACAGTTAGAACTGTTTTCATATGGAGAAAATGGTTTTCCCAAGTGGAGCTATAAACTAAGATGTCGTCAAAGAAGACCAGTACAAATTTGCAGAGGTACTCTTTAAAAATGTCATTCATCAAGCATTGAAAGGTTGCGGGAGTGTTTGTGAGTCCAAATGGCATCACTACAAATTTGAAGTGTCCATGGTGTGTGCGAAAGGCAGTCTTGGGAATATCGGAGTCATTAACTCTTATTTGGTGATAACCTGATTTCAGGTCTATCTTTGAAAAGAACTTGGCGCCATTTAGCTCATCAAGGCGCTCGTCAATGATGGGAATCGAAAACTTAGCTTTAATGGTTTGGTTGTTGAGATATTTGTAATCAACACATAGGCGCCCACTGCCATCCGACTTCTTCACTAGGAGAACAGGAGAGGCATAAGGACTATTATTGGGCCTTATGAAGCCATAGGAGAGCATCTCTTCTACTTGTCGCTCAATCTCACTTTTGTGATAATGGGGATGCTTGTAAGGTCGTATACATACTGGTTTAGAGCCCTCTATGAGTGGAATTTGATGGTCGATGGACCTCTGTGGGGGTAAGCCTAGCTGCTCCGTGAACACATCAGGGAAAGCTTGGAGAACCTGCTGTAAACCTGTAGTTTGTTCATGTGTTTGAGCATCGCATCGGACTTCCTTTTCACCTGTCTCCAATGTCTGCAATTGGATCTTGAATGCTTGGCAACTGTAGCTACTAAGTTTGGATAACTCAACTGCGTCCATCATCTGCAACAGAGGATTAACAATACCCTGCAATTTCTTCCAAACTCCTGCAACTCTGAATTCCATGGTCATTAGCTTAAAATTCATCGTCACAGGTCCTATCAATCTCAGCCAGTGCGCCCCTAACACCATCTGTGCAGGGCCTAATGGTAAGAGCAATAGTTCAGCTTGCAGGGATACTCCTTGCACCACAAATTCTACTCTCGTCACCTTACCTTCACTATACATCATTGCCCATTGGCCACAGTGACCTTGTATCGTGGTTCGTTATTGATGTGTAGGTAAGCTCTGAGTGCAGTTTGGGGATCTAGATAGTTGTGTGTGGAGCCAGTGTCGATGAGGATGTTAACTTCTTTGCCATTGATCTTCCCTTTCACCTTCATTGTTTGGGGGTAGACTTGATTCCCGATGAGAGCATGAAAAGAGATTTCAGGGTGCATGTTATGTGATACTGGGGTATGTAGGGATGCTTGTAAATTCTCCTTAACTTGGACAACCTCCAGAGTAGCTCCCTCTTCCTCATTCTCCTCCTCCAACCCTTCTAGGAAGTAGAAATTTTGTGTCTTGCATATGTGCCATTGAGTATACCTGTCGTCACAATTGAAACACAGCCCCTTGGCTCTCATTTCCCTCATCTCTGGAATGCTCAGACGTTTGGGCACAAAGTTAGAAGCTCCTGATAAGGTGGGGTGGTAGTTACTAGTAGAGCATTGGGAGTTAGTATTTGAAGTTGAACTAGAAGAGGGTTGAATGGTAGTGTTTGCGGGGTTTGTAAGCCTTGCAGGTGCTACAATAACTCTTGGGACTTGATAATTTCTAAAATTTCTTCTCAAACAAGTGAGCTTCTCTTCATATCCTCGTGCTAACCCAACTGCTTCATTCACATTCTTGGGTCACTGCGACTTCACATCCCAATGTATCTCATCTCTTAGCCCACTGATAAAGGTACTTAAGTGTGTTTCAGTCCATCCTCCCACGAAGTTTGAGATCCTGTCAAATTCTTGTATGTATGTTTCTAGAACGCCTTTTTGCTGCAGCTTGGAGAGTATACCTTCGTAGTCCTGAAACTCTGTCGGACCGAACTTTGTTAGCAATTCTTCAAGAAACCCTGCCCATGTCACCATCTGAATCCTGGGTTTAACATGCCTTCAGAACCACTGCACTGCTTTCCCCCTCAAGTTCAAAGAAGCATACTTCAGCTTCTGATTATCTGGGATTTCATAGAACTCTAGAAACTGCTCTACCCCACAGATCCATTCCCTCCCTCTTGATACAAGAGAAATTCTACCTTGAAGGGGGGTTTTAAACAAATTCCCTGCATCACTTTGGTTAGAAGATTGTATTGGATTGGGGTTGTAATTCAATACCTTTTTATGCAGGGGAGGGAGATTTGGGGTTGGAAGTAAGGGAGGATTTGGAGGGCGATGATGGGATTATTGCAATAATGCCATCATGGACTCCATCCTGGCCTCAATCGACGAAAATCTCTCCCCAATGCTGGTAGCGAAGACTTCTACCCTTTCGGTGAGATACCCAGTTTGGAGGTGCATCTCGGTCAGTTAGCTCCGTATATTTGCCACTTCCCCCTCCACCGTCGTGCTCCCTTCAATGCGCCCATCATCATCGAAGTTATCCTACTCTGATACCACATTGTGAGGACTTGGATTGCGATTACTCCTGGATCGTGCCATGGCCAAGAACTCAGAGGAGCTAGGGTTGAGAGAGAGAGAGAGAGAGAGATTTGGGAGAAGAAAGATTCAGATTTTTATTATATGCCAAAGAAGATTACAACTTAGGGTTATATAGGGGAAATGAATTCGGTTACGCTACAGGATAATTTCACATTGACACGTGCTTAGTGCACTAAAACGTCTCCCACCATCTCCCCGTTATAGAACCATTCAAATAAAGTGCGCATTGCGCGTAAAAAGAATTACAGACTCAGACGACTACAAACTCAGACTCAAGCGACTGTAGACTACAGACTCATTCGGCTACAAACTCAAACTCAGACGACTGTAGACTAAGAACAGAGAAATGAAGATAAAGGCAATGGAGCTCTTTGACGCCATTGAACTCAAGGTGATGGATGATGATGGTTTGATACACATCGAAGGTTCATTGCTGAGGAAGAGCAGAAGATTGAGTATCAGCTGTATTGAGTATCAGACTCAGCTGAGAAGAACAGGGGATTGAGTATCAGACTTTTTAGAATTGCGTATCAGTACCTATTGGGGTCTTCTTTGTAAATTGTGTAAGTGTGTGGGAGTTTATGTAAATAATATGGGGAAGTCTGTTAGTTAGTTGAGTCTGTTAGTGAGTTGAGGGTCCACTTGTAACAAACTGATCTGATGGTGTTATAAATACAGAGTGATCAGATGAGCTGATCACAAGTTGATTTGTGCAATTATCTTCCACCTTCTTGATTCTGTTAGAACGGGGTTCTCTTCTCAACCCCAAGTTCTTGTTCTTCTCTTCTACCTCATATGCTCCATTCCCAATGACCAAATGCCTAAGAAAGCTTCTAAGGTCTCAGCAATGGCAGTTGATCAGTTTGAGCCGCACCATGGTTGTCAGGGATGCCGGCAGTCCCTCCGTCGCCAGAGTCGCCGGAGTGATCTGCAGACTAGTCGACGCCATCACCCTACGCCATTGGGGTCTACAACCATCTTCTTTTGCTTGTGTCTGTTTGCTTGTTTGTGTTTGTTTGTTTATTTTACGTGCATTGTGTACTTAATTGAATTAGGATAGTAGCGGGAGAGATGGCGGGTAGGTTTGGTGCGTTTCGCACGTGCCATTTGAAATTTGTCCTATAGCGTAACCGCTTACATCTCCCCTACCTACTTAAGCCAGCTTGTAATGAATTTTACAATTAATGAACAAATCAATCTAGTTCTTCCCCAAATATCTAATTTCTTCCCCAAATCTTCTCTTTCTCAACCCTAGTTCTTCCAACCTTCCCTCTAATGGCTACTTTCAGCGCAGTCAGGAAACAAATCCCTGACAAAGTGGTATCAGAGCCAACCTTCACTGGAGGCACGTTGACGATGAAGGAGGGTATTCGTTCAGTGAAGGAGGGAATTCGAGCGATCCATTTGCAGACGAATTTGTTGGAGAAGCGACTCGATTCTCTCAGTGAAGAGTTTGAGGTGAGGATGACCAAACTGGAAGAGAAATTTGATGCGATGATGTCGATATTGCAGCAATCCAATCCACAGCTTCTCACTGTTCCTCAGATTCCGATCATTCACCCTCAACCATCCAACCCACAACCACACACCACGCCACTGATGTCCACTTCTCCACTATCTTCGATAGCTCCTCAACAGGTTGAAAGGAGGGAGGTAACTAATCCTAACTCTAACTCTTTTAATTCTAAAGGTTGTTGTGATGGTGGGAATGTGCTTAGAGCTTTAATTAATAATGGAGTTGTTGTAAATCGTAAAGATTTGTTGAGTTTTGAAGCTAAAGTAAAGAGTGTTGAGAAGAATGGTGATGAGACATTCAAGGTGTTTGATGAAATGCTAGAACCAGATAATAGAGAGACAAATCCTGTTTATGAGGTGGTTGATGTTAAGAAGCTGAAAAATGCAAGTATTGTCAATGAAGAAAATGTAGAGCAAAACAAACCAAGGAACATCATGGAAGAAGTTTTCAAAATAAGTGAACTTCAATTAATTCTTTTCCATTTAAGTGGCATGGTCAATCTCACTCCTATGGAGAAGGTTTCCGCTAGTATGAGTATGGGTCTTACTCCACAAAGTTGGTCATGTAGACACCCTTGGCGTTGGAAGAGTGAGGTTTTGAAGTTGGGGAAGTTAATAGGGAAAAGAGCTCTGAGTTGGGAAGGTTTTGTTACCACGTGTAGAAAGGTTTTCAATAGGGGTAAAGTTGTGGGAGCTGATTATGGGCATGCTATGTTTAGAGTTGGCATTGATGATGGAAGGTCCAAGGTGACTACTGAAGGGGGACAACAGAGAAATTATATTGTTCCAAGTGAATCAAATGAGTTTGAGGAGATTGTGTGCAGGATTAGGCGTTTGCGTGATGCAATTGAGGTGGAGTTGAAGGAGTCTCTTTTGGAGAATGATGAGTGCAAGAACAGGATGATTAACTTGCAGGTAGAAAGACAATTGCCATATTAAGAAAAGCATGTGGTTCAACAAGTATTGATCATTGGAAACATGGAAGCATTTGGGGTCATAAAGAAGCTAGAGAAGTTGTCCCTCAGTTCAGATTGTGAGGAAACAGCGGAAACTAATGGTTTTCCTGGAGAGGAGGATAAGAGCTCAGCTGCGTTTGTTGAGCAGTTGAGTTCTCAGACAGATGTTCATGTTAAAGAAACTTCTCTGAGAATATCAGATTCAGATTCACTTTCTAAGTCTGCCCTTGTCTACTCATTGCCGGTATGCATCTCTTTGTTGGATTCTAAAAAATCAGCTTCAACTTCTCTGGTACATTCTTTCAGAAGTCAGCATTTGTATGAGCCAACTGTTCATGCTGATCCAGAGACCATTAGTGCTATGCTTCCCAAATTAGGCGTTTTGCTTGAACTTCTGGACGTATCTTCTGACGAGAATGTCCTTCCTACTACTTACGGTGAACTAAGACCTCCACTGGGGAAGCAACGCCTAAAGATTGTGGAATTCCTTTCAGTGTTACTAGGAACTGGTGATGAAACCGCTGAGAAGGATCTGGTTAACTCTGGTTCTATACAGAGAGTTGTCGATCTTTTTTTTGAGTATCCCTTCAACAATGCACTCCATCACCATGTGGAGAACATAATTATGACATGTCTAGATAGCAAGAACACTGCCATTACTGATCATCTATTTCAAGACTGCAAAATAATGGGGAAGTTTCTAAACGCGGATAAACATTCCAGTCTCTCCTGTGATTCAAATCTGCAAACTAAACCAACTGGTGATTATTTTCGTACAGTGAAGATTTATGATGAGTCTTTTCCATATCAAGAGTTTGTGGTCACTGTTTTCTCATGTGATAAAGAAAAACTACCAAAAATTAGCTATGAAGAAAGAACCATCGTTTGTTTCCACCAAGTAAAGGGGGAGGATTACCAGGGGGAAATATTTTGTTGTTTTGATAAGAAACGATCTTCATTTGCCTTGTACGATGGGAAGCACACTGATGTGAGTCTTGATCCCTACGATGCCTCAACAAATTATCAACCTGTTGCTTGTTTGAGTGGATTTTTGGCACAATTAAGAAGATTTGATGGTATGATTTTGTCCACATCACTCCTGAGGTTCATTTCAAATGATGAGTGTTCTGATTTAATATGCCAGGTTTGGCATGTATGTGAAAAATCTGGAAGTAAGGTGACAATCTTTATCTATGGCGGAACAGATGCTCCAGTTGTTGATGAGGAGCACATAACCGCTAGGCCATATGTTGCAAGTGCTTTCCCTGTTCACTATAGTTCTAATGGATTTCATTTTGAAGTGGATGAATACTTTGAACCAGTTCGGGATGACCCACTTCTTAAAAATTACTATGTTGATCAGAGTGTGAATGATTTTATTGAAGCTCCTGATATTGAGATTTTGAATACCTTGCATTTTGAATACCTTGCAACTGCTTAAAGCCAAGACTGTTGTCTATTTGGTGAACATGAATGAGAATGAATCACCTCCAATTACTCAGACTTCAAGTGCTCATCTTCAAGAAAGGGTAAAGCCAATAATGGAGAAAGTTGAGAGGGAGGAGTCCATTTTGCTAGAAGATCTCAATTCCATGGATAGAAAGTTTGGAGAACACTATAATGTTCTAGAGCAAATACTTTCAGTGCTTACCAAATTTGTTAAAGATTTGAAGCTGACTCATCAGCACCCCTGCAGTAAGAGTAACAAGTTTCATCTATTATGGCATATCTGTGGGAATTTCGAAAAGTTTCGAGTGTTGTTGGCAGGAGGAAATTCCTGAGTGTAAGCTTGGGACAAGCTTATTTTTAAGGGGGTGGAGTTGCCAGGGATGTCGGCAGTCCCTCCGTCGCCAGAGTCGCCGGAGTGATCTGCAGACTAGTCGACGCCATCGCCCTACGCCATTGGGGTCTACAACCATCTTCTTTTGCTTGTGTCTATTTGTTTATTTTACGTGCATTGTGCACTTAATTGAATTAGGATAATAGCGGGAGAGATGGCGAGTAGGTTTGGTGGGTTTCGCACTTGCCATTTGAAATTTGTCCTATAGCTTAACGGCTTACATCTCCCCTGCCTACTTAAGCAAGCCAGCTTGTAATGAATTTTACAATCAATGAACAAATCAATCAGTTCTTTCCCAAATCTTCTCTTTCTCAACCCTAGTTCTTCCACCATTCCCTCTAATGGCTACTTTCAGCGCAGTCAGGAAACGAATCCCTGACAATGGTTGCCCTTGCAGATACTCCGGCGAAGATTACTGTCACCCCGATGACCCTGACAAGAAGAAGAAGAGGCATTCGTTCGGTTTACGTGCCAACTCGTTAGAAACGTTCGCGATGACTATATTCGCCGTGGTTTGCGGCATGTCCTCTAACTTCAACGCCTCCACTCCCACCGCCGATATGGAGGTAACCGCTTCCAAAACCCTAGATCCCTCTGAATTAGGGCTTTTTTTCCCCCGAACCCTAGTCATGTTTTTAAGTTAATTATTCGAATTCGACGAGTATAGATTCTTTAATCCTCAATTAGTTTGGAATTTGTACGTGCAGTGCGCGTGTTTACATTTGGGATATCTCGTTAGGTTGTTTGTAGATTTGTGTAACTACAAATTGAGATTCGAGGTTTTTGAAGAAGATTTGAAGATGACACATGTAATGACTTTATAAGTGAAATGTAGAGGTTGCGTATGCTCACAGATTGATTTTGTTGGAATTATTTATGAATAACTGAAGATGCGATACTAAGATTAGTTTGATACAACTTATGGACGTAATCCGTTAAATGTGATTCGTGCTGATCACAGATCAGAAGTCTTAAACTGCCTAGAACAAGAAATATTATGCTCATGAAGTAGTTTATGAACTTTATTATGATTGATGAAGTAGTTCTTTATTTCTCGGCCTTTAGAAGAGTTGAAACTGCAATGCTGGTATGACTGGCTGTTCTTGCAGCTAATGCTTGAACTTAATTTATCTCACACTGAATTATCTTTGCATCTTTATTGATCTTCGATTTTTATTAGAATGGGCAGTGATATTTCGTTTTTTGCATCTCACTTTTTTATACAGATCATGAATATAAACTGGTCCCAGCCTTATGGAAATGATGAGGTAATTCCTTGTTCTTAAACTTTTTGTATGTTTCAATCATTCTAATACCCCTATGGCCTTTGATGTGCAGCATTCTAAAACTTTTTCTGTAACATTTCTTTTACGTTAATGACATAACATATGTAGTGTTTAGCGTAAGGATAAGTGTTATTTCTAGTTCTTTTAACCCTTCTTTATCTGTTTATTAGGTCAGCTTGTCACTGAACATATCAGCAGATTTGCAATCATTATTCACGTGGAACACGAAACAGGTACCATTTTCAGGCCAGATTCATTCCTTGTTATGAATTGTAGTTGTCTTTCATACTCCACTTGTTCATTTTTTTGTGTTACCATGTACAGTTAGAGCTTGGTTGATTTTCAGTAGATGGCTTTTAGTGTGTGTGTGTGAGTATATATATATATATATATATATATATATATCAACTTAACCCCTTGGAACATTCCTTTTTATGTTAGATAGTGCAAATTTGGGTACTCCGTAGTTCAGTATTAGTGCAGATTTGTTTTTCTGACAGTGTTAAGAGTTCTGATCTCTTGAAAACACTAGGACAAAAATAGAGTGGAAAATATATTACAAAGATTATACCTTGGACATGTAGCAAACCGGCTCTTGTTTATCGGTCTGTCTACAGTTACAGTTGACGACAATGCAAACAGTACGGTAGCTTGAGTAATTGTAAGATCTTAGTTGGATTTATTTTGTACTTTTGTTTTAGTGATTGCAATTAGAATGCATTTTGACAAGAAAAGTAACTGATGAATGAGGATAACTGTGGTGCAACATATTACTATCTTACTGTTACTATTACTATAGCAACTGCTACTATTTGGTAATCATCATTATCACAGCCTTGCCAGTAAAATGCAGAAATTTGTATAAATTGTAGTAGAAGTTTAATAGTCACTGTTTATATGCAGTACCACACACATTAATTTTTTTAGGATATAATGATATGAAGCTGGCTGAAATTAGAAACAAGCTCAAGGGGTGTGTTTAATTGGAAGGCATATATGTCAAGAAATGCTCTTTATTGAGATTACTAATGCCGGATGAGAACTCTATCTGTCATGGTATGAAGACATTGTTTTTAATTCCTTTTTCTGTTTGGTTGTATTTATCAATCTCATCTATCTGATAGAAGGTTCTCATGATTCTGGAAATTTTGAATTTCTAATGGTAGCATTACCTATCCATTTTTTTGTGTCTATGTTGCTATCAAATTTATGTTTATTCTTTTAGATTTTAATACGTTCCATCTTAATACTATCCAGGTCTTTGTCTTTGTGGCTGCTGAGTACGAGACACCACGGAATTCCTTCAATCAGGTTAACTTGATCTAATCTCATTGCTTTGGATAACGTCATTTAAATTTTGTAGGATTGTGAATAAGTGTATCATCCCCATTCTTCTATGACCTAAGTTATAATTTATTTCTGATTTTTTCTTTACTTTGTTGTCAAATATGAAGTGAGGTTACTCAAGTGTCTAGTTTCTGATACAGAATTCTACTGTAATAGAAAAGGAGGTATATCTCACGCAAAAGAAACAAAAAGCATACTAACTAAAAATAGTTTCCTGCGTAAAGAAAATACCAGCAAAATCTTTAGACAGGTTCATTACTAGGTTCATTACTGATCTACTGGCTGTCGTATGTAATGAAGCAATCCATAAAGATCTTCTTGGTCAAATGCCAAATGTGATTTTATTGATTCAGTTGCCTTCATAATTGGATTAATTCCTTGATTTATACTTCTTCTGAATCCTCTTCATTGCAATTGATTAACCCCATGGGTTTACACCTTGTAATAATGTACTTCTACCATCCACTGTTGGTGTCCTACCTAATTCTCGGGATTTTTAAATTCCCCAGAAGTAACTTCTAATTTCTATATTTCAGAAGCACACTTTTTTTCTTCTGATTAAATGATATACCTCAGGAGATATTGCTCCAAATTCCAACCAACAGAGAATTGATTAATGTAAAGAAACATCATATGTCCATATCCATGAGAAACTGATGGAACACTATATGCATATTAACGTTTATTAATTAAAGATATAGTTGGTCAATTTTTGTTATTTTCCTCGAAACAAAATACAGAGGTCGACTTGGGATTTAATGGGTATTAACTGTTTGTCTTATTAATATTTTCTCGTCTTCTCCCATGTGTCAGACCAGACCAAGGATCTACATTTTGAGGAAACCCATCTGGTGAAGTTGAATTCTGTCTTCTTCTTATAAGGGCCTAAACGTGTCTTTTGTGTGTGGATCGGTAGGACTATTGGTCATAATCTACTAATAGAAAACTATCTGTATGGGTAGGTAGGACTGTTGGTCATAATCTACCGATACTAAACCATCTGCCCACCCTTACGCCCACAGAGAGCCACAATAAGAAAAATACTCAAATTGATGCAAATATGCTTTTCTATGGAGTGTATATCTTTGTAGTCATTCATTGCCAAGTATTAAACACAACTTTGCCTGTTGTTCAAGTGCTTTCTTATGACGTGTAAATAACTAACTATTTTCTAGGTTCAGTGCCAAGTATTAAACACAACTTTACCATTTGTTCCTTATAGTTTGAAGGATGTTGCAAATGAAATATAATTTTGCATTTTGAATTTGTAAGCAGTTAAGCTTTCAAACTAAAGCTTACTAATCGTGTCTTCGTGCCATTACCCCTCTACGTGGAAAAAAATTACTGTATTTGATACATGTGATAATTATCCTTCATAGGCTGAATATTTCCTACCATAAAGTTGTATGTTATCAATAGTATGCTTTCTGTTTACCCAAATATTTCGAAATATTTTAGGTTTCACTTTGGGATGGTATCATACCATCAAAAGAGCACGCCAAGTTCCAGATTCGCACACCAATCAAATATCGGTTGGTTGATCAGGCAAGTCTATTGTTTTCGCTGTCCTCAAGTAATGAATGCATCCTGCTTTTTCTTGTTGCTTCATAGTTTGCCCTGCTTATCATTTAAGTAATGCTTTCTTTTATCGGTTTTGGTCTACATTCTACTTATTTTTTTCATAATTAAAGTTTCATATGTAGGTGAGATTGGTAAGAAAGTTGCTAAAATCCATCTGTTGCTCCTGCAGTTAATCTTCATTTTTATTTGGTTTGCTCTGTTATATGCTTCCATTTACAATTTTGCATACATCTGTTTCGGACCATTGGTTTGATCATTATTTTCATTTTGTCCTATCGCTTTTCCTGTACACTTCAAACTGCTCACTGTCCGAGTATATTTTGAGTTTCTTTTTTGCTTCACAAGACTATAAAAAGATTATCACCTTTTAGGACGAAAATAGTATATATTTTAACCACATACAGCACATTTCCATTAAAAACTGTTGGCTTAATTGAAAGTACATTTCAGTTAGGTGAATTTTCATTAAAAAATTATTTAGCGGGTTTATATAGCAGAAGGGAAGTATAATATAGGAAGCCAAAGGGTTAAGTAAAGGTTCAAAACATATACCCCCTTCAATTTGTCCAACAGTGACCATTTTGTTGCCTAACTGCTAAAGACGATTTCAATTTTTTTCCTTAATAGTACACTAGCTTGTTCTGATTGGCTTATTTTCTTTTGCTAGTTGTTCAGGTATAGAATTATCTGTTTGATTATGCATTAATCATAATTATTTCACTCCCATAACTTGAAGAGTTAGAGAGGGAGAGTGTTTTAGTTTGGAGAAATTGGGGATTATAGGAAGGAAGCTACAATTGTTGCTCAATACAGTGAAGCGGCAAAATGTAACCTGAAGTCAAATTATAGCTCAAAAGAGTTTCCTTAACTCAAATTAGTTAGGACAGGGAGTGTTTTAGTTTGCATAAAATAGGGATTATAGGAGGGAAGCTACAATTGTTGCTCAATACAGAAGTGGCAAAAAGTAACCTGAAGTCAAATTATAACTCAAAATTGTTCCCTTATTTACCCATTTCTTCCACATTCTATCAAAAAAACAGATATGGGAAAGAAATTACTTGAGTCAGTTTCAATCCTCAACAAAAACAACAAAACAACATGAATAGTTTTTCTTGATTCGGCGCTATTAAGTGCTTAGCAACATGAATAGTTTTTCTTGATTTGGCACTATTAAGTGCTTAGCAACATGATTTGTTTCTTGTATTGATCCGGCTTACTTTTATGTTGGTCATCGGCTGCCTAACACAACCCTCCTCCATTACCTCCATTGAGAGAGGCAATGAGGGGAACAACAGTACTAAGAAGATACTGGTGAAGTTTCTTGTTACAATGATAATGTTGTTTACTTTGCATTCTTCATCTGGCTACTTGGTTAATCTGCTTACAATAATTCCATCCAACCTACCCCTCCCCGTTTCCTTTCCTTGTCCCCAAACAAAAGTTTTCCAAATAGTGTTTATTTCACCGTTTTAGAAGCAACCATGCACTGCACCCATCAGGGGTGTTCATCAGCTGGGCCTTGCAGGTTTTTGATTAAATTTGTACCGACCTGAAACTACGGGCGGGTTTATATGAGATTTTGAGAAACCTACCTGTTGGATATTTGAGTATCAATCCTTATCTTACAGAAAATGTATATAAACTTAGTATTGATAAATTCAGGGTTTGCTGGCAGGTTGGATTGTGAGTAGTGTTTTTGGGTCCCAGTTGAGCATATCGGGAAGCCGTAAACAAACCTGGTTAATATGAAGGGATGGTTTTAACCTCCAACGGATCGGCCTTTTCTGGTTGATCAGTTAGTTTTGGGTCCAAATCGACCTGGTTTAAACCCTATATACAGATTATACATTATAGTTTCAAATGATTTTCTAATATTTCCATGTTATTCAGGGAAGCAACCTCCGGGGCAAAGAATTCAACCTGACACTGCACTGGCACGTCATGACCAAAACTGGGAAAATGTTCGTAAATAACATTGTGAAGACTGGGTATCATCTGCCTGATAACTACAGATAGCAATGAGTCTGTACGAACTTATCTGGTGTTTTAAAGTCAGACAATGAGTTGTAAAATGATGATAGAAATTGTACTAGACAGTTTTTCAAGACACTCAGATTTTGTGGGACAATGAGTAATATGAATGACAACGTTTATATGGATTAATGGATGCGATGATATTTATTTATCGAGTGCTTTTGTTGTACAAACTTTAAATTGCTACTTTGTTTGACGCTCGGTAATCATTCCTCCAAGTTGCCTTCGAGCGCGGTAAATGCAGTACACAGAGTTGCCTATAGAAGCATGATGCCATATGAATTATCTTTTGGTCTTATTTAGAGCACAATTCAGAGAGTATAGTGGACAGCGGTAATGAAAAAGCTCAAGGGTCAAGTTTTGAGGAAACTTCAATTTCTCTCCTTTCATGGCTTTGAGTTGATAGGGTTGCCCACAAACATGCCGGTTTGGAAAAAATTCTCTAATAACATCTATACAATATTGCACAATTTTTTAGGTTTGATTAAGAAATATGATTCCAGTTAAAAATTTAGATTGAGAAAGAGTCGGGGGGTTGCATCCTACATTTGCTCTAAAATTTTGTTTTAAAAAGAAAAAATAGTATATTGTATAGATTTGTGACTAGCTATCAAGCATCGTCTCCGAAAGTGGTAAAACTTTTATTCGTGAGGGGCAATCAACTAAACAGGCAACAATCATCAAACTACATACTTCTATTCCTAAGGGGAAATCAACTAAACAAGCAAAAAACCATCAAACTATAAGAAGTCACATGAGTTTCTCTCTCTTGGTTCTAGAGAGTGAAACTCTTCTCCAAACTCCAAAAAGGAAAAACCAAAATCTAGATCTGAGTTTGGTGGGGGCGGCGACTAGCGCTCGTCGCCTCCTTCCCGCTGAATTGAAGAATATGTCTTTCTTATTGATCTTTTATATGCTTAGTACATCTATATATATGCAATGGTTACTTGGAGAAGGGGTACAATTGATTGATTGGGAGAAGTCTAAGGGATTGGGAGAAGATACATTTCCTAATTTGTATTAGACAGAATATATATAATTGATTTACCATATATTCCAACACTCTCCCTCAAGTTGGTGCATAGATATCGAGCATGACCAACTTGTCTACAAATTTCACAAAGAACCGATTCGAAACTGCCTTGGTGAGAATATCCGCAAGTTGATCGTCTCCTTTCACTTTGCAGATCTCAATAATTTTCTCATCCAATTTCTCCTTGATGAAAGAATCTATCCACCTCTACATATTTCGTCCTATTATGTTGAACTGGATTGTCGGCAATATCACATGATGCTTGACTGGGCTGCCTGACTGTCACAATACACCTTCATAGGTTCATTCGGACTACAACCTAGGTCCTGCAACAAGAGTTTCAGCCATAAAGCTTCTGTTATACTTAAAGCTACTCCACGATACTCAGTCTCTGCACTAGAGCGCGCAACAACATTTTGCTTCTTGCTCCTCCATGTAACTAAATTTTCTCCAACAAAGATGAAATATTCTGAAGTGGAGCGCCTATCAATTATAGATCCTGCCCAATTAGCATCCGTATATGCCTCAACCTTCAAGTGACCATGTTTCGCAAATAAGATACCTTTTCCTGGAGCAAACTTAATATATCTTATATTCTCATCACTGTATCCATATGCTGTTCCCGAGGTGCATGCATAAACTGACTCACCACACTTAAAGCATATGACAAATCTTGCCGTGTATGTGCAAGATACATCAGCCGTCCAACCAGTCTCTGATATATTTCTTTATCACAAGGCACATGATCAGATTCGTTGCAAAGTTTCAGTCATTCTTCTAACGGTGTACCAATCGGCTGACAAGTGGACATTCCAGTTTCCTTTAATAAATCAAGAGCATACTTTCTTTGAGACCGAAATATCCTTTTTTTCGAGCGGGAAACTTAAATACCAAGGAAGTATCTCAAAAGGCCAAGATCTTTCATTTCGAACTCTTGTGACAAGTAGTTCTTTAATGCTCTGCTCTCCTCAGAATCATCTCCAGTTACTACCATATCATCCACATAAATAATGATAGCAGTAATTTTACCTTCTTTTCTTTTTAAGAACAGAGTATGATCTGAATTACTCTCATAGTATCCGAATGTCCTCATTGATTTTGTAAATCTCCTAAACCAAGCTCTTGGCGACTGCTTGAGACCATACAATGCTTTCTTTAAATGACATACTTTATTGCTGTGTTGGACTGGTCTGTTCGACCCTGGTGGAAGATCCATATAAACTTCTTCTGTCAATTCCCTATGCAAAAATGCATTCTTCACATCAAATTGCTCCAACGGCCAGTCAAGATTTGTAGCAAGTGACAGTAGAACTTGAACAGTATTGAATTTTGCCACAAGTGCAAATGTTTCTTTATAATCAATTCCTTGGGTTTGATTTGAGTGTACCCTTTTGCAACCAATCTTGCCTTGTATCGCTCTATTGAACCAT
Source organism: Hemerocallis citrina (assembly GCA_017893485.1). Lineage (NCBI taxonomy): Eukaryota > Viridiplantae > Streptophyta > Magnoliopsida > Asparagales > Asphodelaceae > Hemerocallis > Hemerocallis citrina. The sequence continues at coordinate 166,581,360 of CM030367.1, forward strand.
CAGACTTATACTTCACCGTATAGATCTATCTGCATCCTACTGGCTTCTTCCCTGCTGGCAGCTCGACCATCTCCCAAGTCTCATTCTTTTTTAAGGACTTTATCTCCTCATCCATAGCTGCTTTCCACATTGGATCAGTAAGGGCTTCCCACACACTGTTAGGAATAGATACAAGAGATAATTGATTTACAAACAAATTATTTGATTCAGACAAGCGGTGAGTGGATACATTATTACTCATGGGATATTTGACGTTACTAGTGGGATCAAGTTCATAGGTGGGTTTTGGAGTACCTCTATTAGTATGGTACGAGAGTTCTCTTCTAGGAGCTTCGGACAACGATGACGATTGGTTTTGGGGTTCTGACGGTTTACTCTCACTGAAATTCGGTACTGGTTGCAGTTCTTCATGAGGGTTTTCTCCCCTAGGTTGCAGTTCTTCATGAGGGTCTTCTCCCCTAGCTAGATTAGCTAGATCTTCATTCACGTGTTTGCCATTATTTGTATCCAGTTGTTCGTTCTGACTGGTAACTACTTCAGCATACCCAAGGGTCTGAACTTCACTAACCACTCATCTGTAACGCCTCGAATTCCAAGTAAGACCGAATTCGAAGTTCCACATGATCTTTACACTTCACTTCGTATAATTTTACAAGGAAATTTGAACTTTTTATAATACAACAGAGTTCTTTACATTTAATTACACAGCGGAAGATAAAATGAAATACAATAATGAAAATTTATACAATTACAACATCTTTAATATTTAAATAAATCAACAGCAGCATATCAACTTTATATCTTCATGAGTAATCCAATTCCTGCATATAAAACTGTGGGTACGTCAGTTGCTTACAACCGACGAAAATATTATACACGGCCATCCTCTCTATGCCGAAATTATAACGATCTTAATACTTTAAAAAATCACAAACTTGAATGCAAATAAAGTGTTAAATGTGACTACTCTAAACATGTAAGTGTATGCAATGCCTTAATGCCTAATGCAGATGTTTTTTACTAAGATAACACTAATGCATACTTGTTCGGATTCTATGCATCCCATACTACATAGGTCCGAAGGAAAACACCTACGAACTCCACATTAAAGGGTTCGATCCCTCGCCATGAAAACTATCTAGTAATAAAAGCAAGGTTTAGACATTCTACGAGTACGGATCCCAGTCCCGAGTACACCGCCCTACTATTGTACAGACTCTTCATCGTGCGAACCTCCCACAAGTGCCCCTCTAGCCTCGGTATACGTATATACACTGGAGTACGATAAACTATCCGTCCGACTATGCATAGTCCCAGATTTAAAATAAAAGCTCGTCTCCATCGAAGCAACCTCAGTCCTGGAGTACACCGCCCGACTGGGTCTATAGTCCCGGAGTACACCGCCTGACTATATAGAGTGCCCCACTTACGTTTGCCCGAGTTTTACTACATCTTCACTTATGTGCCTAGTTCTTAAGTTCAAGATATGAATAATTATCACACCTAGAGTTAGTCTTATCCCCTACCGGACTTCATCACAAATACCGAGATAGCTCCATGGCCATATCTCAAAATATAACTCAAATCTTTTATTTCAATAATGCTGGTACCCGAGGTCTCACTAAACTCTAGATCACAACCTTTTCATGTACAAGAATCCATGGGTACTCATACCCTTCAATAATCATGTATTAAACTCAATGTATCCATATCTTCAACTTATTCACAATGTCTTATCTTAGCACCATTCATGTTTCAATTATTCATTCAAAATCTTTAAAAGCCATTTTTCTTTTCATGAATATAGATTCATCCACTTTGAATCTCGTTAGCAAAATTTAAGCACATATAATATATCTCAAAACATATCAAGTATTTCTCAAATAAAAAATAAGTGCATAATCTCATCAAGATAAATCAATTCACATGAAGATTTTACTCTTTCTTCTAAAATAAATGTCATATACTCAAATAAACAATTTTGAAATAAATAACTCATTTTCTATTTCAATTCCTCTTTTTATTTCTCAAAATATACATGAAAATTTCTAAAACTATTTAAAATAAATTCTATATCATTTTATAGGAATTTTAGAATTTTTCCCCAAATTTTCTTCACATTAGAAACCCTTCAAAACATATTAAAAACAAAAAAAATCAAAATGTAGGCACTGGGTTTCGAACCCAAGCCCAACCCGCTAGCTACAGCACCGCCCAAACCACCACTGAGAACCACAAAGTTCAAGTGGACTTGGTGTCAAGAAGCCACACCGAAATCCCCATATACTGTTTCTCCGGTTCGGATTTAATTAAAACGAAATAAAACAAAAAGGTCTTAACAAGTTTCGAACCCAGGATCTCCAGACCAACACAGTGACTTATGGTGCACCCGCTAGCCAATAAATCCAAGTGTGTTTGTTGATATCAAATTACACTGCTAGGCTTTTGTCCAATCTTTCTGTTATTCAATTTTCTTAACAAAACTTGATTTTTCTTTTGATCTAATCTTCCGTTAGACTACAATTATTTCATCTAGACTGATTTTTGTTTCAAACAGCAACTCACAGATTTATGATTGATATTTTAAACATTATATCTAAATTTCAATTTGCTTGTTCTAATGAACATAAAATTTCATTTCTTCATTTTATTCAAAAGTAGTAATTTTTTATCTCTGTGTGTACCAATTTATCTTCACAAAATTCATTTTAACCACAAGGAACAATTTATCATACAATTACATATTTCTATATTTGTAAATCAACAAGCATATGTGTTCATGGCAAATATTCATTATTTCTTTTTCTCATTTCCAAACAATATGATGACAACTAGTTTCTCAATCAATAGAAATTTTTTTACAATTTGACACACATAAAAACATGGATTTGTTCTCTAATTATCACATCAAATTTATCTATACTACTCATGTAATATATTAGCATACATTTCCTACACTTAGAAAGCACAAGATCACCCACATCACATCAATTTGATCTACATTACTAATATCATATTTTAGCACGCTCAACCTTTGAATTAGAAAGTACAAAGACCACCCACCTCTTATGAAAAATAAACAATCAAGATGAAGAGACACCACTTCTAGCTCTAACAAGCACTCCTAGTCATTCTCCTCGTAGCAAGAGCTCTCCAACAAACTTCCAAAGCACAAGAACACTCTATTTCTCTCTTTCTTTTTCCTCTCTCTATTTGTTTATTTTAAGTGTGAAATGAGAAGAAAAACTAAAGTGTATTTATAGGACAAAGTGAGTGTCTAAATTGTAAATTTTTCCACCTAATAAATTACTCAACTCTTCATTATCCTAACCCCCATAAACCCCTACTCTTCACATCCTAACTCCCATATCTTCCTTTTTAAAAAACCGGCCAACCCCTCCATCTTCAAAACCGGCCACCCCACTCTTCTCACTCTATGCCCATGCATAATACACAACAGCAACAAGCAGGTGGGGCCCCCATATGAAAGCCACGTCAACAGCCAAAGCTTGCTGTTTGTTTCAATTCACGTGGGCCCCTCCCATTACTATTCCTTTTCACCTATAATTACCATCATGCCATCATGCATATATTTGTTACCAAACAGCCAACAACACTATTATATATACTATATAAACTATATATGTTATTTAGAAATTAGGGAGTGTCACACACACTTCGAAATTTATTTTGAAAACAAATACGCATAATTACGTGCGCCGAAAAACACGTACTTCGCATGTAAAACATAAAAATATGAAATTCGGTTTTATCAACGAAAAAATGTTAAAGATAATGAAAATAAAATATAAGAAAATATATTTATTAATTATATATATTTCACGACGTAATTGCTACGTACGTAGAAAACACGTGCATTACACGTATAAAATTATTTTAATCAAAATAGGGAAAAAATAAATTTCTGTTAATAAAAATAGATTTGAATACCTAAAATAAATGATTTAAACTCATAGAAAATATTACGCGTAGCGGTTGAAACACATAATCGATATGTGCATCAAAAACACGTAAAAAGCACGTAAAAATGCAGGGATTGAAATTTAATATTTTAGTTGATTTAAATAGGATAAAATATACGGGGAATGCATAAATAGTCAGAAATCACAATACGTAATGAAAATACGTTACAAATATTACCAGTAACAGTACAAAATACACGTGCATAGCACACAAGGGCAAAATTGTCATTTTTCAATTTTGCAGGGTGTTACATCATCATACCCAAGAGTCTGAACTTCACTTCGGTATCCCCCCTGAAGTTCAGCAGCAGAAGAAGAAAAGTACATATCATTTTTATCGAACACCACATCCATAGTCACAAACAACCTTTGAGTTGGTGGGTGATAGCAACGGTACCCTTTCTTGTTCGTTGCATATCCCACAAAAGCACATCTCACTGCTTGAGGGGCTAACTTATTCCGCTCGTATTTATGTAGGTGAACAAATGCAACACACCCAAACACACGAGGTGATAAATTGACAACAGCTGGCGCATTCACAACATTAGTTAATGCTTGAAGTGGCGTGCTGAAGTTCAGGATACGAGAAGGGACTCGATTGATTAGGTATGCTGCAGAGGTAAGGGCTTCCCCCTAATACATGAGGGGAATATTTCCATAAATAAGTGAAGCACGGACTACTTTGAGTAAGTGTCAGTTCTTTCTTTCGACCATGCCATTCTGTTGAGGGGTATATGAACATGTAGTATGGTGAACAATTCCATGTTCCACCAAATATTGTTGTAGATCCGTACTCAGGTACTCGCCACCATTGTCACTCTGGAGAACTTGAATTTGTGCTTTATACTGAGTCATAACCTGCTTATGAAAATTTTGAAATAAACCACTACCTTCTCCTTTAGATTTCATTAAACAAATATAAGTCATACGAGTACAGTCATCAATAAATGTCACAAACCATTTAGCTCCTCCAATAGTAGTGTTTCTGGATGGACCCCAAACATCAGAATGAATAATCATAAATGGAATAGTGCTTTTATTGAGATTGCAATGAAACGAAACACGGAGACTTTTTGCTAGTTCACACACATCACAATGAAAACTAAAAATATCCAACTTTGAAAATAAACTGGAAAATAATTTAAGCAAATAGCCAAAAGATGTATGTCCTAGACGTCTATGCCACAGTCAAATTTCTGATTGCTTCTCCCCCTCGGATTCATTTACGGCAAAATCTTGAGTCAGCTTATTTGAACTTTCAGATACCAAATCCAGATAATAGAGTTTTCCATGTCTAACTCCATAACCAATCGTCCTACGAGTCTGAATATCCTTAAAGACACAAAAAGAAGGCCAAAAAACTACAATACAATGCAAGGTATTAGTAATTTGGGTGACAAATAACAGATTAAAATTTAAGGATGGAACTACTAGTACTGTATCTAATGTTAGGTCTTTTGTAAGAGATATGGAACCCTTGCAAGTAACGGGGGCAGGATCACCATTGGTAGTGGATACTTTGGATTTAGTGGATGGGTGTAAGGTTTTAAGTTGTCTAAAATCAAAAGTCATATGATCGGTAGTAGTGGAATTAATTATCCATGTATTATTCATAACTGATGCAGAAAAATTAAAAACCTTACCATCATTACGTGCAGCTGTAATGAATGCGGAGGTTTGATCAGTGCTCTTCTCAGCCCCTTTAGCAGTTCCAACAGCTACAGTGGATATGTTGTTATTCTTCTTCCGAGCATCCTTGCTATGATCCCACTCCTGCTAGTAGCTGATAATCGGATAGCAACGAGCTTTCGTGTGCCCAGTTTTGCCTCATTGAGTACATTTCCTTGACTCATAAGTAGATTGATTGAGGCCTTTAGAAGTGCGTGCAGGTGATCCAGATTGACCCGAGAGGCTTTTGAACGGATGTGGTCGAGCTACCATTGCAGCTATATCAGAGGATTCAGAGGAGTTGTTCATGGTGCTTTGTTGACGAGCCTCACGTTGGACATATGCATAAGATGCGTCAAGATCAAGGCAGAATCCTTGCGTAAGATTTCTCCTCGAATCTGTTCAAACTCAGCATCCAATCCTACCAAAAAAATATGAACTCGCAAGCGGTTAATCGATTTCCGATATGTTTCAACATCATCAGGATTCTTCATGATCACTTTATCCCGGTGGTCCAGTTCTTGAAAAATCTCGGTTAATTCTCCGTAATAAATAGAAAGTGGCCCACCATTTTGCCTTGCCGAAAAAGCTTTCTGGTTTAAACCAAACACCTAAACCTCATTGGTTCCATCATAGAATGCTTTTGCAAGAGCATCCCAAATATCACGAGCAGTATGCAATCAAATGTATCTCTTCATGATCTCAGGTTTCATGGACATCAACAACCAGCCTTTCACTTTCTGATTATCAGCATACCATTTGTCATAGGAAGCATCACTTTCAGCTGGAACTTTACTCTTTCCTCGAATATACGGATCTTTTCACATCCATCAATATGCATCTCCATCAACTGAGCCCAAACATCATAGTTTGTTTCATCAAAAATTATCCCTGCATTAAAGCCAGAATTCTCGGATTGTACAATAATCGGTGTACTACTCATGTTAGTAGCACAAATAAATAATGGATCTGGATCGAATAAAAACAAACGGATCTGATCTGATCTGGCGAATACTCAGATCTGACTTTGAAAACAACGGATCTGATCTGACTTCAAAGCAAGTGGTGAGATCAGATCTAACTGCAAGTCAGTGGTGGTGTCAGGATCAGAGACTTTGACGACAATGGGAAGAGGCGTCAGGGGGTTTGGGGTTGTGGGAGTTCGGGGAAGTCGGGATTGATGACGACAAAGAGGGGCATTGGGGGATTTGACTGGACCCGACTCGACGACGACGGGAAGGGGCGTCTGGGGTTTTAGGGTTGTGGGACTTCGGAGATGTCGGGATCGACGACGATAGAGAGGGGCATCGGGGGATTTGACTGGATCAGACTCGACGACGACGGGAAGGGGCATCGGGGGTTCGGGATCGACGATGATAGAGAGGGGTGTCGGGTGGTTTGGAGTTGCGGGAGTTCGGAGATGTCGGGATTTTGGGGATGTCAGGGGTTGGTCGGGATGGAGGCGTTAGATCCGATCGCTTCCATCTCTTCTTCTTCTTCTTCTTCTTCAACTAGGCTAGACCTTGTTAGGCTCTGATACCATGCTGAGTTGAAGAATATATCTTTCTTATTGATCTTTCATATGCTCATTACATCTATATATACACAATGGTTACTTGGAGAAGGGGTACAATTGATTGGGAAATAAATACATTTCCTAATTTGTATTAGACAGAATATATATAATTGATTTACCATATATTTCAACACTTCCCACTAGCCTTGTCCTCTCCGCCATACCTCCCACTGCCCTTCTTCTTCCCCGCTCCAGCCATGTCGACCCGAGCTCCAAATATGACGATTCGTCACACCACCGCCCTGCACCACCTCCGCTCCAGCCCCGTCCCTTCTGAGATCTAGATCTGGCCTTCAGATCGCGCCTATGCCGCGGTGGTTGCTTCTGGTCCGGCGTCGCCTTGTACCACCCACTAACCTGCTGCCTATTCCCCTTAAATACTCTCATGCCCCCGAACTCGCCTCCGAATCGACAATTTCTCGCCGATGATTTGTTGCGCGCTGGTCGAGTTCCACGTCTAAGAGTTGCCGACGAAGTCTGCCACTGGATAAGACTGAAGTTTCAGATCAGCATGGGGATTCTTTTGTTTGAGAGGAGATGGTATGATCACTACTCTTCTTTGGTAGAATATTAGATTGAGTTCTGATTGTAAGTGAGTATGAAAGAGGTGTTTATTTTGTGCTCTATATTGGGTTTTGTATCTGTTTGGGTTATAATTGTGTGTGGGAGGGTGATTATGGGTGAGAGGGAGAGTGAAAGTGGTTTCTTTTCACTGTTGTGTTTACTATTGCTATGTGGGAAAATAGGAGGACACGAGGGTTCAGCGGGTGTTTTATTTCCTGCTCGTAGTTTGTACTATCGCCCAGTACTCTAGTACTTTGGATCAGTTTTATTGATTTCTGATTAATGAAACGGGTGTTCATATTCCATCTTCTCTTACAAAAAACAATAAAAACATACAATACTTTTTTCTTTTGACTATATAGCATCAAATGGCAGTAGTTAATTTCTTTCCTTATTTTCAAATAATTTTCCTAAAGTCGAATCTTAGGGCCCCTTGAACGCAGGGTGTGAGCGCCCCATAGTGCTCTCCTTATGATTTTCCCAAAATTTAAAAAGATCAGATGGTGGCTCCTAACTCGTAGTTTTTCTCACATTATCTAAAATGTCATATAACCTTGGTTAATTACGAGTACATAGTCTTTTCACTAAATAGAGAAAATCAAACATCTAATTAGATGACATTTTATTTTTTTTGAACCTACAGGGAAAACCATAAAAGGGTTAATATTTGAAATTAACATCAATTATTAGATATATTGTTGTAGTTATATTAGTTGTTATATTCTGGGTGGAGCTCGTGCTTATGTATCTGATATATACATTAGACATTGTATCTAGTTAAGAGATAGAATAAGAAATACCATACCCTTTTGAGCATCTGTAGTTGTTGGCCAAATTTTCAAAATTTGAAAATTTTGCCAAAAAACATGCTGCAGTCATTCTCTAAATACCCAAAATTTGGGTTTGAGTGGAACGATACTTCCAAATTATAGCAATCAAAAGATAATTTTGTGTCCGTCTAAAAATTTAATCGTTTTTTTCTTGGACGCAAGATAATTTTGTGTCCGATCAATTTTAAATTTTTTCTTTAAACAAAATTGTCGAATGGGAAAATGATCTTGCGTCCGATCAATTTTTTAAAATAAAAAATAATATAAGATTGTCAGTTGCAAGATGATCTTGCATTTAATCCAAAAAAAATAAAAATAATGTCGGACGCAAGATGATCTTGTGTCCGATCAATTTTTTTAAATAAAATTTACTAGGAACACAAGATGATCCATCGTCCCGTATATTTGTACAGTAAAAAATCATAAATTTTAAACAGGACGCTAGATCATCAACCGTCTGTCATTTTTTAAAAATAATTATCATATTTTGAGTCCAAATGACTAGAACACGAAGTAAAATTCCTATTTCTAAATGCCAAATATGGAAATTTTTAGTCTCAAAGACTGCAAATGCTCTTACATGGCATCAGAGCCCTAACCCTAGCCCTAGCCAGCTGCCAGCACCGCAACACCCGACGGCCACGCCCGTGTGGTTGCTGTTGTCCTCCCTTTGCTCGAGATCCAAATCCAAACCCAGATATGATCCTAACCCGTCTAGTCACTACCGCTGATGCAGTTGTTGTCGCCGTGCTCACTGTCTCTCCCGATCCCGTTGACTGCCACCCGCGGCCTCGCCGTGGGTGGCCAGCCGCCGCCACACCATCTCTTTTCCAAACCTTAGGCCCAAAATCTCAGACAAGAAAAAAGAAGAAGAAGAAGAAGAAGAAGAAGAAGAAGAAGTAGACGAAATCGAATCAAATCAAATAGAAACTATTGATTTTGGCCCCAAATCAAATCTTAGTGTCCGCAATTTAGTATGGTTTTGGAATTCGGAGCTCACCCTAATCTAACCTAATCAAATCTAGTATTGATTAGATCTAACCCGCAACACCAATTACATTCAACCCGATTCATATCCGACCCAACTCGAGGATATATCTTCTCTGTTGTTGTTGTTGCTGCTTCCCTAGTTTCTGAATTTAGGGTTTAGGCTTCAAAGGGTTTGAGGGTTTGAATCGTTGGGATTGGGATCCGATTTGATAGGATCGGGGACTGGAATTTTAGAGATTTAGATCCATTTGACTAGTCAACAAATATAATCCTCTTTGGAATATGAAGTGTCATACCATGCATACTTAGTGCTATCAACTGCAACACAGTGCACATGAAGTCCCACATTTCAGCGTCTAGTTAAATGTGGACGAGATTCAGTTTCTCCAACTCCATCACGCTTTCTGACAACGATCCTCTTATTCTGTCACATTATCAAGGTAAGGTATTGCATGTTGAATCGCTTCATCTCTGACATCATGAGTAATAGATTTAGGTGCTACTTCCACTGTACTGCTTAGTTCTGTTCTTTATATGCCAAACTTTTTCTTTAACCTACTATATGTTAGCAAAATTACCAAAACATTGAATTGTTCAGTCACCTTTATCATGACCATTGTGTGTTTCAGGAACTTAGAACAAAAAAAAGAGTGCCATATCGCGTGTATCAAAGGGTCTTTATCATCATGATAGTGTTCCTACCTCATTTATATGCTTAAGTGTTTGCATGCCTTTGGATTTGCACTGCCAGTATGGACATCTGTCCTTATAAAATCTGAAGAAGTTGAGACAACATTTATATTCTCTTAAGTAGTTATCTTGTGAGTCATGCCAATTAGGTAAACACTTGCGTATGTCTTACACTCCTAGAGTTAGTAAATGGTCGAGTCGACATTGCAGTTAGTTCATTCTGATGTTTGGGGACCTTGTCATATTCAGTCTTAGTTTGGTGACGATTTTAGATATTTTGTTACATTTATTGATGATGACTCTTGAATAACTTTGTTGTGTTTAATGAAATCTTTGCCTAAAGTTTTCCCTAATTTTAAATCCTTATGCGCTGATATAAAAACCCAGTTTGATGTTTTGGTTCAAATTTTGCGTAATGATAATATCAAAAAGTATTTTACTTTTTGAGTTCACTAGTTTTATGTCATCTTGTGATATTCTTCATGAATCTTCGTGCTCTGACACCCCTCAACAAAATGGTGTTGCAGAGTGCAAGAACCGTCAATTATTGGAGGTTGCAGGGACCGTGCTCCTTCATAGATAGGTTCCTTAACATTTCTGGGGGGATGCGGTCCTTACTGCATGGCATTTTATCAACCTCATGCCCTTGTATGTGTTAGATGGTTGGAAACCATTCTCCATGTTATTTTCATCTAATGATCTGTTCCATTCCCTCTTAAAACTTTTGGCTGTATTTGTTTTGTTCATGATCATCATCCTGGTCGTTCTAAGCTAGCTTCCCGGCCGTTTTATTCGATGTACTTTTGTAGGGTATTTACGTTCCCTGAAAGGTTATAAATTTAACAGTCCGGTGTTGTATCATTGCTTTATTTTTGCTGATGTCACATTTCTCGACACTCAATCTTATTTCTCTACCACTTCATCTTGTCTGACACCACCTTCATCTGATGAGAGTGATACTGAATTCCTTACCTACCTTGATCTTTTGGTCTCTACTTCTTTGGCATCTGTGAAGCAATGGTCTTCACTACTGCACACAAGGCTTGCAATCACTCAAATGTTTCAAGGACATGAGAAAACTACTTCCAACCCAAATCACACCCCTGTGCCTTTTGTTCCCGTATATCTGGTTACATATACACCATTGCTTGAGTTGCAACTACATTCCCTGTTACATCCACCAAACTCACACCTACTGTTCCCCTTGATGATGAACCTTCTAATCTTGATTTTCCCATTGCTATATGCAATGAGAACCGATCCACTGCACATCTTTTTAATATTCGTCTTTCATATGATCACTTGTCGTCTGCCAATTCTGCTTTCCTCTCTACTTTGGACACTTACCATGTAACCAAGTCATTATCTAAGACACTATCATACCCTAATTGGAGCTAGGCTACGCGGGAAAAGATGACTGCTCTAGAGAAAAATGGTACCTGTGATCCGAATTCTTTTCCATCAGGCGAACGTTGTGTTAGTTGTAAGTGGGTGTAAACTGTTAAAGTAAACGCATATGGTTCTCTTGCTCGCCTAAAATCTCGATGAGTTGTTAAAGGTTATTCACATACCTATAACATAAATTATGATGAGACATTCTCTCATGTGGCAAAAATGCCTTCTATTCTGATCATTGTTGCCTTGGCTACTTGTTTTTATTAGCTGCTCTCCAACTTGATGTCAAAAATTCATTTCTGAATGATGTCATTAAGGAGGAGATTTACATAAAGCAGCCTTACGATTTTGTTAGTAAAGCTGAGCCTATAAAAGTCTGTTGCTTAAAACGATCTTTGTATGGACTCAAACAGTCTCCACGTGCTTGGTTTGCCCATTTCACTGAGGTTGTCACGAGTTTTGGTTTGATGATGAGTGATAATGATCATTCTGGGTTTTCTTGACATCATCATGGGAAGAGAATCATTTTATTTGTATATGTTGATGACATTGTGATTACATGCATGAGATGATCAGAATGACGGTCAAGATTTGAAGTTGTATATTGAACAAAAATTTTAGACTAAGGATCTCAGGCGATTAAGTATTTCTTAGGGATCGAGGTAGCTTGATATAAGGATGAAATTTCTTTACCATAGAAAAAATATGTGTTGGACATACTTATTGAGAGCGGTATGTTAGGGTGCAAGGCATCAATCACTCCGATTGACCCAAATTCTAAGCTATTGCCAGATTAGGGAGACGTATTGGAAGATCAAATGAGATACGATAGGCTTATAGGAAAATTGAATTATCGTATAATTACTCATCTAGATATTTCATATTCAGTAAGTATAGTGAGTCAATTCATGGCTTCACGGCTTCACCTTGTTCGAGCCATTGGGATGCATTTTCGGTACTTGAAGAGTTCTCTAGGAAAATGATTAATGTATACTGAAGGTGGCATTATCGAATTACGAGCTTCTCAAATGCCGATTGGGTTGGTTGCCTGACCAGTAGGAGATGGCCACAAGATATTGTGTGTTTGTCTGGAGAAACTTAGTTTCTTGGAAGAGCAACAAACTGATGTGGCCTCTCGTACGAGTGTGGAATCTGAGTATCATGCTATGACTGATGTCACGTGTAAGATGACTTTGGTCAAGTATTTGCTTAGTGAGTTGGAGGTTGTCCAACATAAGTTGATGCGTCTGTATAGTGATAGCCAATCTACCATACATATAGCTAATGTTGTGTTTCATAAATGAACTAAGCATATTGAAGTTGACTATCATGTGGTTCGCAATAAAATTAGTGGCACTCCGTATGAGCCGCTGCAGATAGATGCTGACTTGAGGAGGGGTGTTAGATATATTATTGTAGTTGTATTAGTTATTATATTCCAGATAGAGTCTGTACTTATGTATCTTGTATATACTCAGGGCCGACCATCCAATGGAGGCCGGGGAGGCAGCCGCCTCGGGCCCACGAACTTTTCACAATTTTAGGGGCCTCAAAATTTTTTCTTCCTTGTATTTACATATATGTATTTTGCACATAGTATATTTTCAGGGGCCCCAAATTTAATTTTTTTAGCTTTTGTTTTTAAAATTAGTACTCGGACCAACTTATTTTGGTTGGGCTTGGATTTATATGGAGATTTCTTTTTCTCAAATTCCTAAATCTCCACCTTTTTTTTCTTCATATAAATCGGTTTTAAAGAATTATAGCAAAAAAAAATTCAAAAAAATTCAAAAAATTTTTTTTAACAACTTTTTTTAAAAATAAATTTTATATGGGGCCTCATTTCGGAAGTTTACCTCGGACCCCTAATTCAGGGCCGGCCCTGTATACACTAAACACCGTATCCAGTTAAAAGAGAGAATAAGAAATAACATACCCTTTTACATCAATCATGAACTAGATCTGAGGACTGTCATTATTTGGTGGAAGAAGGGAGCTGAGAAAAGGTCTGATTCCAAATTCTATCTTCACCATGATGTGCATGAACAATTAATCACCATATTTTCATCTGAGCTTTGAAAAAGAAAAAAATAGAACATATCAAGGCAGATAAAAGGCATGAGATATTGAGTCTTGAAATGAATTTAATTACCTTGCATGGGTGACTATTTGCACGAGAGAAAGAAGAACTGAGAAAAGCATATCAAGAACATTAAACTCAACTAAAATTTTCTAAGTATACCCTGGAATTTAAAAATTCTTCTAAGTAAATTAACTCCTATTTGAAATGCCTACGAGCTAATTAATGGCATAATAATTAAGGAAAAAACTTAATGAGAAGGAGAAAGAGTACCTAAAGACGAGAAGTATATAACTAACTAATTATATGCATATATAGATAGTTCTTAGAGAAAACATTTGAAAATTTTGAATATAGGCTGGGGAATCACTATCTATTCGCTTCTTCTTACGAAGAAAATTCCTCTTAATATTGGCTTGATTCAGTGACCCCTCCCACTATGTCCCGAAGTTAAATTTTATCAAAATAGAATGAAAAATTCTAGAGAAAGAGAGTCAAAAAACAATCAAAACATAAAATTTAATTGAAGTAATTAAACACATCCAGACACTTGCATAATTCTCCACAAAGAGAGAGAGAGAGAGAGAGAGAGAGAGAGGCAAATTTGTCCGAGAGAGCAAAGCAAGGCAAATTTGTAGGACAAAACACTCTCAACAAAATAATATATATTTTGTAGATAGTTCTTCTTTGAGTCTTGATCAGTTTCTCCCTGTAATTTCCCACAGCGTTATTGAACTGCAATTTGATTATCAATTCTAAATTGAAGGATGGATCTGCAGTTCAAGAAAGCTGTGGAAAAATACGAAGAGAGCCATGTAATTAAAGATAGCACACCCTAAGAGAAAGAAGATAGAATAGCTAGGTTAATAAAAGGGAGGTGGATAGAGAGGGTATTTATAGATGGAGAGGCCGGGCTCTTATTAGGTTAGGTTTATAAAATAGTTAACCCACCAATCCCAAGAAGAATATAGGACTCATCTAAATTAATTAAACTAATTAACTTTTAATGTGATCTTCTCCTTCTTCACTGATTAAACTGGTTTTCAACTTGTGGTATTATATAATGTAATAATGGGCACTATTATTAGGTTAATTAATTATAAAAAAATAGGTTAGCTTTTGTTTCAAGTGGGTTAGTAGTGGTTGATGATTAAGCCACTTGGTATAAAATTTTCTTAATTATATAGCAAGGAAGTTCTCCTGTGAAATGTTATGATATTCCACATTATTGATACTTCTTACACTACTTTGTTAATAAAACTGCACTAACTACACTAACAATGCTTAGTTTACTACTGTATTTTCACAATTTTGGCACCACGAAATTGTACTAAAAACACAAATCATGTGATACTTTATGCATTAAAGGTATTATTACAAAATTAAAAATAAAGTATCTATATATGAACTTGTGCTTATAGGATTTTCTATACACTTCAAACCCATAATCCTTTATTCGCAAAAGGTGTATCCTCCGTGTAAAATCTTTCCAACATGACATGATCTAGAGTATAGTGATTAGCATATTTGCTAGTGACAGAGAGATCGAGAGTGCATCAGCTCTCATTTTCCAAACCCTGGACCTATAGGATTGTTATCCTGTTATCCCATACAATTCAAATTAATGATATATACTCGATAGTTTAATTTCTCTTAATATGAACAGAAGAAACTAGTAATGCATAGACACATGAATTCACCTTTTTGCAGCCAAATATTCCATTCTATTTCTCCCCAGTACAAACAGTGCGACACGAATCTAAATGCAGAATGGTCTCCCCATGCATGTGCAATTGTCAAAAACTAAAAAATTTGGATTTTTTTACCAAACTATCCCATTTTTTGTGAGTATGTACAAAACTGTCCCTGTTTGAAACTTTAATACCAAAAAGTCCCTGTCACTAACTGAGATACACGACAACAAAAATTGTATTTAGCGGCATTTATACCCCGGCGTTTGTGGGAAACACTGGGGTATGAATGTGTTTTTTCGTGGGGAAGCTAAAACGTTAACATACACTGGCGCTTTTAATAAGCGCCGGGCTATTATGTTATAGGGCCGGCGTTTATTAAACAAATGCCGGCCATTTGGGGGTTTTTTTTTACCCCCGCCGCCTCCTATTTCCCCAATTCTCCTTTTACTAAACCCTTTCTTTGTTATTTCTCTCTCTCTCTCTCTCTCTGTCTCTGTGTCTCTCTCTCTCTCTCCCTCCAACGGAATCCGTTCCCGCCGTCCAACATACGCCGTCGTCTCCTCCGCCATGCTCCCTCCGTCGTCACCTACATTTCGCTCCTGCCATCCTCCTCTCCCGCCGTTAGGTAGTATAATTATTTATAACTTTTGGTAAAAAAAAAGTTTTATGAATAAAATTATTTGCAATTGGGATTGTGTGAATGAGTAATTAGGAATTATGGAATCTTGTGGAGGAATGAATGAGTAATTAGGAATTATGGAATCTTGTGGAGGAATTTTGACTGTTTAGGGTTTGTAGTTTAGTTAGGTTTTGTTGTTATATTTTGTTTCTTTTATGATTTATACATAAAGGGTATGTAGGAGTTCTAATATTAGTTGCATTTCATTTTTAGGAATTATGGAATCATGAGGAACTAGTATGTTTAGGAAATGTTTGTTACAAATCTCAACTCTCCCATTAAAATGTTTATGATATTAGCTAGTATATTAGCTAATTAGTATGTGCAATGCACGCGAAAGTAAGGTGTGATGAAGATCTATATTGAGTCACTGATTTATAATGGATGGTCAATAGTCACTGATCTATATTGAGTCATTCACACTTTGCATTACTCCAACTTTGTAGTTATAATATTAGAGATGACTCATACTACAGCTATAGTTATAATATTGTCACCTATAGATTTCAAATGTTGTAATAATAAAATAGAGATTATTTTATATAGTTAGAGTACAGCATTGTGAAATTTTTGAACATATAACACATGGATTAGTTTGGAAATTACCTAAACCAACTGCATCCAGCAAAAAAATGAAAGAGACTAACAATGATTTAAGACAGGGATCATGTAGAGTAGCACAGTTTATATATGTAATATGCATAAAACATAAGTTCTTAACCCACTTGTATTTCTAGCATATGAAGACTTTGCCAATGCATCCCTCATGAATATTTGTTGAGTACAATTTCTATGACTCCCTAAACTATTTGCCCTCATTTGTATTTGTTGCACATGCTTAATTGATCTCAATTTTTTTTTCAAAACAGTCATATCCACCCAGACCAATGTACATGCATATTTATTTTGCTCATGAATATGAATTTTTGCTGAGGATTATGTTTATATTTTGGATTCTTCTGATGTCTCCTTTTCTCTAAGGATGCAGGGCAAGTTGATTGAAATTCATTTTAGCTCAACTGGAAAGATATGTGGAGCCAACATTCAAACTTGTAAGAAGAATATTTGAATTCCCTTTTGAGAATTTTGGTGCTAATAAATTACTTTACCCTTAAACTGACTTTTGACCTGAACTCTTTTATTTTTTTGTTTATACCAATGCAAATAACTCTATGAGGAGTTTTACTGGAGAAGGTAAATGGCTAGTCTTATTAATCGTTGTTTCTTAATGTAGGCTTACTCTCCAATTATTTATTTGAATTATGCTGCTAAATTTGCAGTCGAGAGTTGTCCAATGTGCTCAAGGTGAACGTTCATATATATCACATATTTTATTAGCTTTGTGCTGGTGCTCCTTCATATCTTCGAGGTAATGATTGTTCCCTTTTGTGCTGTCTTACTGTACCATGTACACATAAGCCCCCCATGCTTCATTTTTTATTATTTATTATTTATTATTGTCCATCCACATTGGTGCTAATTATCTTTAGTTTTAATTTTTCAATCTTTTTCCTTATTCCTTTAGATCCATGTCTAAATATATAATGCAGTAAATAATGTACTTTATAGTCGATCTTTTTCACTAGTTATAGAGAACAGGAGAAAAAAGTTAATTTTGTTTTCTTGGCTTTTCATATTGACACCATTATCTGCGTGCTAATTTTATTTTCATCTTGAAATACAGAAAATTTGAATTTGAAACATGTGAACGAGTACAAGTATCTGAAGCAGAGTAATTGTTTCTCTATTGCTGGGGTGGATGATGCTGCAAGATTTCAAGCTGTACTGGTAATATATAAATCCTCTTACGTTTTTTAGTTACCATATAAAGTTCACGTTATAGACTGTAAATTCCAACTTGATGGTTTGTTCGTCACGACTATGATGATCATTGTTCACTTTGACTATTATTCAGGAAGCTATGAATGTCGTTCATATCAGCAAAGGTGACCAGGATATTGTTTTTGCCATGCTTGCTGCAGTTTTATGGTTGGGTAACATCTCCTTTGCGGTGATTGATAATGAGAACCACGTCGAAGTAGTAGAGGATGAAGGTAAGCCTTCACTAAGCTTTTATATGCAGTCTAAAGAGTCTGAATGCTTTCAACTTGTGATTGCTTCTTTTTTTTGTATCTCGAAATATATCAATCAATACAATCCTTCTTTGGTAATCAATAAAACTTAAAGAAAGTGTTTCTTAATAACAAGCACTTTCTCATACCCGCCAATACCCATTTGTATTATTTTGCTGATTGCTAATTATTTTTTATAATAATGGCCTTCCCACTCATTCTTTATGCTGCTCATTTTGAATGTCTATGTAAATAAGATCTATCACTTACCGTTCTCTCTTAAATCATAATTATTTTTACATCCCACATGCATAACACTTGCTTAAATCATACGAGAATTTACAGACTTCTGTTATGTTGTTTTGGATGCTTTTTGTTAATTAAGCACCAGTATGCTTCTATCTTTGTATGCTCTGAACTATGGATTTGATTTTCTTATAATATTTTGGCTGGAATCCTGTAAGGATTCTATCTATTAATAAAAAAAAGCATATGTTAAAAACATTTCATTTCAACCTCACAAATTTGCTAATATCATGGAAAATATTTCTATTATACATGTACAGATATATATCTTAGAATATAGACTCGCATCTTTGGTTGTACTCCATTGAATGACTCATGCTACAAAAAGCTAGCAATTGCTCAATTTTGGAACAAGTATATTCAACTTATTTGTATTGATGACGTAGTTTTACATATGTTAAAAACATTTCGTTTCAACATAAAAAATTTGCTAATATCATGAAAAATATTTCAATTATACATGTACAGGTATTAATATTAGAATATAGGCTTGCAGGCTTTGATCCCCACTGGATTTATAGATCTATGGGTTGGGAAAGTGAACCATAATCATTGCTAAGAAGCCAGAGCATAGATTCTGATGAAAAATATACAATTGTAATTTGGTTGTTAAAGAGTTTTAAACATATATACATGGCAGTAACTTAGATAGTGCATACGTACATAAACATAGATTATAATAAAAGTTATAAGATTGTAATTTGGCTGAATTTTAAAAGAGCTTTAGATATAGATACAGATAGTAACTTACGAAAGAAAGAAATGCTTGTTACTGTTTGCAAGCTTTTATATTTTTCTTAAAGAATTTTGTCATTCACTTTTTGGCACTAAGTTTTTTCTAATATAGAAATCTATTTCTTTCCAAGACCTTCCTTGTCTTTTATGCTGACTTCTTTCATTTGTATGAAAGTTTGTCAATTCTTTGGCTAATCAACTTTTTGTTTCTCCTAGGTGCATTAAGTGTTGCCAAACTTATTGGATGTGATATTGAGAATTTAAAGTTAGCCTTGTCAACTCGTAAAATGAGAGTAGGCAATGATAATATCGTCCAGCAGCTTACTCATTCTTAGGTAACTAAACTTTTAAAGTAACCTTCCTAACATTATGTGCAAATAACATAACTTTTGCCTTCATGATTTCCTTCTTTTAGCGATTGACACGAGGAGGGAGTTAACAATAGGAACATTATGTGCATAGTAATTTGATTATAGTGCAAGTTGTATTTCATATTTGAGCTCTTTTGCTGCGAACAAAGTATATTTTAATGTGTGACTTACACAGTTTCAAAATAGAGTTCCAACTACTTCAAGTCGAGCCAATCCAGAGAATCGAAGTGAGCATGATGGAAGCAATGAGGACATAAGGAGGCGTACGGATTAAGAGAATCTACTAACTCCAATAGTCTTTTTTTAGTCTTTTTTGATGTTCAAATTATTTTGTATGGTGAAACTTGTTAGAACTTTTTGTAACCGAGTTATATGTAACTTGATACTTGTGTGAGAAACGTTGAATTCTGGATTTTAGACTGCAGAACTTGAAACTTCTTAAGTTGTGTTTGTTGCTGCTTGGAAAATAAATATATAATGAATTTTGTTTTTTATATTCTTTATTGTGTTATTGTGGATGACTGGAAATTACTACAAATTTTTTTGATGCAAAAAAGAAAATAATATACAGGTTCTCAACCCCAAAAAAAAAATTCTGTTTCAAAACCCAAAAAAAAAAGAAATTCTGTTTCAAAACCCCCCCAAAAAAACGAAGCTATACACCGGTGTTTGGAAAACGCCGGTATATGTTTTAAAAAATAAAAAACAAATTGGAATATCATAATTCAAAATTTTAAAAAACATTCCCCGGCGTTTTGAAAACGCCGGGGTTGCCTAATTTTAATAATTTTAAAATGTTAAAAGTATTCCACACCGGCGCGTCGACAATGCCAGGCAATTCAAAATGTACACCGGCGTTTCTCCAAAACGCCGGGGTATTATGGCAGAAATCCCCGGCATGCGCATCCCCGGCGTTTGTTGCGGCGTTCACTGAAACGCCGGTAGCATAATCACCGGCGTTTAAAAATGCCGGGGAAACCCTAAAAAAGCGCCGGTGAAGACTTCTTCCGTTGTAGAGATAGCGCCCTTAGTAAAATTCTTCGCGCTATCTCAGTTAGCGTGTGCTAGGGGACACCACTTTTTTCCTCAAGTAGGGGTGTGCAAAAAAACTGACCAACTATAGACACCCTAATTCCGTTAGTGCGCCTATTTAAACCAGGCGCGCAAACGGGGTTAGCATGCTAGGGGGACACTACTCCTCAAGTAGGGGTGTGGAGAAAAATACCAAGTATAGACACGCTAACCTCGTTAGCGCGCTGTTGCTGCTTATTTCGGTGTGGGAGCAAATAGACAGTGAGTTAATAAATGAAGGACACTACTAAAAGTCGAAGCTATAACCTGGCCGTTATGGACTATCAGGGCTCCTGAAAATGGATCTGGACAGTTGATTAATCTCCTGTGATCTGAATTGGACGGTGGATGATGCGGTCGAAGGACCTGCAAAAACGTCTAAAACACCAGGGCATGGCCCCAGCGACAGACCCTCCGACGCTCAAGTCAGAACCAGAAAGAGAGAGAGAGTAAAAACTGGTGAAGTGTTGATTACCTGGAGACTGAGGAGGGGGAGGAGTATTTATAGGTCTGAGAGACATTCCAGAAGTCGAATCGTGACCATCGGATCTTTCATGTCTCCCCCTGCAGAGATAAGATATCCCTGTGAGAGGATAAGAGATGAGACTCCTAGCCATCATGGGCTGGGTGTCTCTCTTAGTGGGCCTAGTCTGTCACTTTTTATGGGCTTGAGAGAAGCCCATGTCCTGGAGTGGGCCCAGACCTGTAAAATAGGCCTGTGATAGCTAATCTGCCTGTAGATTTTTTGAGATCTGTGCAGGGATCGTCGACTCTGATCTGCTGCAATTTTTACCATCATCATAAGCCCTCCACTCCCAGAAGGTGATTTTCATGGCTTTCGGGAAGTAGTACGTCTTATTTTTAGAATCAGGCGAATAATCTTAACAGTCGAAGTGTTTGGAGATACCTGGAACCGATCTGTGGCTTCTGGAGGCAGTAAATATATTCCTGAATTTTTTCATATTTTTTTGATTTTTTCCGAATTTTCTGGGAATTTTTCCATAGTTCTTCGATTTCTTCGAATTTTATGGAATGCTCCACAATTTCAAAATCACTCTTTCGAATTTTATAATTAACAAATTCAATTTTAATTATTTTTTTTCTTCTGATTTTTAAATTATTTTTTTGAATTGAAATAATTATTTTTGAATTTTTTTAATTGATTTTTCGAATTATAAATGATTTTTAATTGATTTTTGTTGATTTATCAGATTCGGCACGCATTTTGAAGCAATCTGGGGTGCAGATTGAAGATGGGCTCGCGCGCTGAGGAGATCTGGTGGTTGAGACGTTTTGATCAGGGGTAAAAATCCTGAAGTGCTTGATCAAGAGCGGCGCGAAGAACTTAGAGATCCAACGGCTTCTGGCGCGTCTTCTCCACCCCTTAGCTCGGCCGATGAAATTGCCGATCTATTCTTCGCCTCCTTCGATGTGTAGCTCGGCGATGGTTTTTAGTTGGGTGATTGCGGAGCTCTGGATGTCGAGCTCTCGCCGAACCATCGAAGCTTTGCCGCCATGGAGCCATGGCGTGTTTTTGCCGAACTACGGAGTGGTGGGTTTCGTCGAGCTATGGCTCTCAGTGTTCCGCCGAGCTATGGATCCCTTCAAGCTCTCTCGCCGAGCTATGAGAGTTCACATTGGCTGAGCTATTGACCTTGGGCACTCGCCGAGCTACGAGAGCTCGTTCTCACCGAGCTACGGACTCGCGGAGCTACGGATTTGTGGAGCTACGATAGCTCGTCTTGCCGAGCTGCAGAGATGTCGAGGCTCCATTTCGCCAAGCTATGGAGAGGAGGATTCCGCCGAGCTATGGAATTGCGGAGCTCTGAGAGCTCGTCTCGTTGAGCTATAGAGATGTCGAGCTATGGGTTTGCCGCTCTCGCCGAGCTATGGGAGCTTTGAATTCGCCGAGCTACGGAGCGCTCCGCTGAGCTATCGAGCTCGCTGAGCTACGAAGGTCTCGCCGAGCTACGAGGGTCTCGCCGAGCTACGATTTCTCCGAGCTACCGAGTTAGAGCTTTTAAGCTCGGTTTTGGATTTTTTTCGGCAAAACGAATCATGGCTCATTGGGGGGCTCGACTGGGTGCGATGGCAAAGCGGAGGTGCGGAGAAATCTGGCATGGCGAGGGCTCAAAGTTGGAGTCGGAGTGAGGACGTGAGAGTCTTTTGATCGAGCTTTTGATTCTGGGTTTTCGAACGTGGAGTGAAGAAATTCTTGGCGGGAAAACTTGAAGAAGAAGAAGGGGATCAGCGGAGCGGGTCTCATTTTGGGTTTTGGGTTTTGGATCCGCAACCCGTTAAGACCCTTAGTTATTTTTTGTGGGTTTGGGTTGCAGACCCGACCAGTTTTTGCTATTCTCTTTGCTGAGTTAACCGAGAGCTGTACATTTGGGAATTTTGTGCAGTGTTTTTTGGAGTTTGAACTAGGGATTGGGTTCACGCAAAAATATTCATATATGTTTCGTGTATCGGTAACAAATACACATACGCGTATCTCCGTGTGAGTTTACCCATTGTCTAGTCTTCCAAAAAAAATCTCGCTTTTGCTCAGAGTTGGCTCGTCTTCGTTGTGGTGTCTTCTTATTAAGGTAGGAGCTATATGGTGCTTAGATTGTTTGAAGTTTGTTTCAATTGAGAGGTTTTTGATTAATCTTGGAGTTGTCACGGGATAGTAGGCTTCATCTCACGAGAAAACTTGATGTTTGATGAGTTTTTGTTGGTGGCATTCATAGTGCCCATCAAGTGTTCGTGAGAGTGTCTCTTCGAAGTTGTTCACAAGGTGTTTGTGAGAGTGTCTCTTCCAAGTTGTTCACAAGGTGTTTGTGAGATTGTCTCTTCCAAGTTGTTCACAAGGTATTTGTGAGATTGTCTCTTCCAAGTTGTTCACAAGGTGTTTATGAGATTGTCTCTTTTGTTGACCGAACATTGTGGCGGTGGTTCGTTTTGTCGATTGACTGTCTAGTTGTTGAGTTACTACTACTGGGGGACCCGCATCGGGGTTATCTGACTGTCGATTTTTTGAGTCAAGCTAAGATGCTGACATGTGGCAATTTATCCCTTTCTGGTCCTATAAATAGGGGTTGGTCCTACCCCCTTCCTCATTTTCCACATTCCCTTTCTCTCTCCTAAATTTTTTTGGAGAACTTCTCTCTCTAGAAATCGCAGTGTTGAGTTTGGCGGTGCTAGTTCCAGTTGTTGGTTCAGAGTTTTCTCCGCTTGGACTAGTTAACTTTCTTGTGATTGTCATTTTGCCATGTCTAGTATTCCATTGGTCTGTGCCTCTACTAGATTCGCTGGTCTAGATGGAGAAGAGGGCGTCACGCCTGATCACCCTTCTGGAGTGAGGGGCATTCGTGGTGAGGCTAACCGTTCTGCCGTTGCGGAAACGATCGTCGAACCCGAGAGAGATGGGGGATGTAGGCTCCAGACTCCGGTGTTTCTTGTCCCAGAGTTGATTAGGGAATACTCTGTAGTAGATCACCGATTCTTGAGGAGTGGCATGGAACATGACGAGCCAGAGCTTGTTCATACCACTGAGGCTAATCAGACCGCCACCATCCTTACATGCGATGAGTTGATCGTGATAAGAGCAGGTTTTGGCATCCTTGATGAGTACAGACTGCTCCTGCCGGGGCCTGGTGTCAGGGTGTGTTACGCCATGTTGGAGGAGTATTGTTTCTTTCTTTGCGACGCTTTCTTCGTGGGACTTCGTCTACCCCTCCATCATTTCGTTAAAGAAGTACTTAATTGGTATCGGTTGTGCCCGGTACAGTTGATGCTGAATACATGGAGGCACGTCATTGGCTTTGTCTTGCAGTGCCGCTAGCTCGGAGCTATGTCGATACCCCTCGATCAGTAAAGTGCTGGAAGGAGAAGTTCTTCATTATTCGCAGTGCCGAGCTGTGGGGGATTCCTACTACTTGGAGGAAAATGGTTCCCTCGGTGGTGCGGGTGGAGCCGATAATGAGCGTAGATGAGAAGAATCTTAGCAACGCGGTTCTTGGGTTGAAGGTGCTGTTGTGTCAAGATATTCCCAACGAAGTGCTCCTTGAAAGCGGCCTTGGACCGGCCATTCCTAGTATGATTTTGTCGTTACTATTTTCATGCCTTGTCATCCATGCTTTTGTCGATTTCTTTGATTTACATCTTTACTGCTTTTCTTTGATTTTACGGTGTTTGACTATTCTGTGTTTCATATTACAGGTAGGACGGACATAGATTTTGAGGATATCTTTGCAGAGCTGGATGCGATACAGAACAAGAGGGAAGAGGAGCCAAAGAAGTGGAAGAGGACGGCATTGCGCCCTACTTCTTCCTTGGACTTACCGCCCACGTTTCCTGCTGCTCATACTGAGTCCCCTGCAGGGGTGCCGCCTGCCATTGGGACAGGTTCTTTTTAGTTGCAGTCGTGGCTGGCACTGCATCAGCCTCACTGACTGCTATGGCTGTTGCGGTACATGTTAGTCAGGGAGACGTGGTCTAAACTCCCGGCTAGAATGTGAAGGCTGAGGAGAACTTATTAGGGAACTTCGTTGCTTGTCTTGAGGCCTGTCGCCACCTTTCTACTGCTTCTGACAGGAAGAGGTTGAAGATGGAGCCCCCCGAGAGATCGGTCTTGGAGATTGCGAGGGCACATGTGACGGTATGGCCTTGTTTCCTTAGTTATTTATGTTGTGCTTCCTTCTCTTGCATTGTTTTGTTTTTAACTGATTTCTCCTTGTTCCAGGCGATGAGCCACTTCGGGCACTTGGTGGATTTTTACGCGGCCGAAGAGAAGAACATGAGGGCTCGCATTACTCGTGCCGAAAAAGACAAGAAGAAAGCTACCAAGGAGTCCAAGGCAGAGTTGGAAGGGATGAAAAAGGAGCAGGAGACGTGCCTTGAGTTGGAGGTGTTGGCCGGGAAGATGGAGGAGATGCGCCTCGAGCTAGAGGCATCCAAGGAGAGAGAGTTGATGTCAGAGAAGAGGAACGTTGATCCCCTGTTGGAGTTGGAGAAGGCTCGCACTGATGCGGTCTCTGATGTGAAAGGTGGAAGTGGCCAAGGTTCACGCGGAGTGTAAATCGAAGCTTCAGGGGGTGATGTTGAGGTCCTACGCTTTGGCGATCTTACATATGGTGGAGCGCATTCCCGGTTTTGACGGAAAGGGCTACCATGTGATGCTTCGATCTAGTGAGCGTCTAAATCCCAACAGGAAGGAAAAATTTGAGGCTGATACTCCTGCAGGAGGTGCAAAAAGCGGTTTTGGGAAGGACAAGGGGAAGGGCCCAGCTGGAAGTATCTTGTCAGAGATGGTACCGAAGCAGGTGGATGTTTGATTCACCTTGGTGTACTTTTCGTTTTTCTAGTATATTGTTGGATTATTTCTTCTTAAAATTTGTAGTTTGCTTTTATGATGCCTAATTGCGGGCTGGCCACCGCATCTCCATATTTCCTTTCAGTATTTTAAAGAAACTATCTTCTAGACTGGTTATTGTTTTTCATGTTGTGTTGACGTGCCTTGGAACGGTGTTTGCTTGTCACTCGCTGGACTTTGTTCTCATGCCTGATTATACTCTTTGCGCTTGCTGACTGGTGACCGTGGGATCTGATAAAGGTCCCTATGGTGACAAGGTGGGGTGCCTCCGCAAGCAACTACGCATAACTAAATTGGCGGTCAACCATTTGCATGCTCAGTCGGATGAGGAATGGTTGGAATCCGTTCGCCTTAAGTCGGCGCTAGTTGAGCGGGATTGTGAGTTATCACTCCTATATTCCAGTCGTCTGGCAAGCTTGCCATTGTCTTCGAAAGTGACAAAGGACAGCATCGGGGAATGCGTTCTTCTTAGGGAGATAATTGTTGAGAAGGACTTGGAGCTATACCGCCTCCAGGCGAGGCTTGGTGGGTTGCGGACGGCAAGCACTCCGCATGTTTTCGGTCCTGGGGAGGACCAGCTGGTTGGAACGAAGAAAAGCACCACGACTGTTGCGAAGGATTGTGTGATTGTGGAAGGAGCTGGGCCGAGTGTCGATGGAGCTGTGCAAACGGCGTTGGTGCGCTTTCAACACCCCGTAGGCGCCCCGAGAGAAGCATCGGCTTTGTTGAGTCTAACCTTGGTTGGTGGAGAGTCGCGTGCCTCATGCGCCGGTCAGCAGTCGCAGTCGCTGGGATCGACATTTGCTGTGCAAAGTGCTGGCAGCCAAGGAAAGGAAGTGGCTTTTAGGAGTTCTACAAGGAAGCTCGTGTCTCTAAGGAGCAACGTTCCTCACCCCGTGAGTCGCAGGGACGACTTGTAAATCAAGTTGTGTGGTTGATGCCTCCTTACTTATAAATATTTGTACTGCTGTTGAATATGAAATTGTGGACTTGTGATAATTCTGCAACTCTTTTTACGTGCTTGGTCCTTGTTGCCATGGTTGAAATGTTATCGACGAGTTCTTTATCACTAAATAACAGGGCCTCAAGCCTGTTGCGTATAGCTTAAAGAGGTATCGACAGTGTAAGTTGGAGCTGAATTCATTTTCAGTCCTGTACCCAGTTAGTTGTAGGGATAATTCTGAATGAGAATTGTTTTCCAAACTTGCTGTATGGTTCCTCTAATAGATTGTCAGAATCGCATCGAATGGAGAGTTGAACTCTAAGCGTGGCTTTTTACAAGTGTTGCTAGAGTAACTCTGATCCATGATTTTGGAACTCTTAATCTGTTATTGAGGGAATTTAACTAGTTGCAGGAACAAATTGAATGATGAGTTGAAATCTGAACGTGTGGGGTTTACACATTGCGAGAGTAACTCTGAACCATGAACCTGGATTCCGAACTTGTTAGTTTAAGTATTAACATGTTGCAGGAACAGCTCGAATAGTAAAGCGCACTCTAAACTTGCTTCTTAGAAAATTAACAGAGTCTCTTTTGAACCATGAACATGGACTCCGAACCGGTCGTCGAGGCGTTAATGAATTGCAGGATCAGATCGAATAATGAAGTACACTGTGAATTTGCGTGATTACAAATTGTTATAGTCCCTGTCGAGCCATGGGTATGGACTTCAATCTGTCTTACGGGGAGACTCGCAACGAGTGTTTAGTGCTGCTTAAGTGTATAAGTGTGACACTCAACTCGCTATTTCAGAGCCTCCAAGGGAGTTTAGCTAGTTGCAGGAACAGATCGATCGGTGAGTTGTGTTCTAAACGTGCATGCTTGCACGATGCAACTCCCGAGTTCTGGATTCCGAACTTGCATTGTAGAAAGCCTGTAACAAGTGTTCAACACCGCTTTTGAGTATGAGTTCGGCGTTTCTAGCTCATTATTAGCTTTGCTCAATTGACCAAGATATAATGAAGTAAACTTACTAATCTTTATTGAAGAATAAACTAGAGGAGCTACCCTAATGGCTGGCCCTTAGTACATGTTTGGCCGCCTCAGTAATGGCGGTTCTTATTGAAAGAAAAACTAAGTGGCTGCTCTAGTGGCTGGCCTTTATTACAAAAATTTAAAAATTCTGCATAACTTAGGAGAGCGTGTTTCAAACACCCTCGTTGTGCTCCATTAGGTATTGTTCACTTGAAGTCCCTACTGGCACATTCCTGCCCCCCGGGTCTTCAAGTTGGTAAGCCGCCAGGCGAACAACTTGGTAGACCTTGTCTGTATTTGCCTGTTTCTAGGGGACGCTTGCGTCGTCCTGCTTAGATGAAGCGGAATGTTCTGATGGATTGACGTGCTTAGGTAAGATTGATTGTTTATCATGACTGAGTGGAGTGACCTCAGATAACGGAGTTAAGAGAGTTGTTGGGTTCCAGCGAGGATGTGGTTGGAGCTGGGAAGAAGTTATTTGGTGACTCTGAAAATTTCCAGTTTGGCTGCCTAGTGCCGTGGCTTCGAGCTTGCTTGCTGGCTTTGTGACACAATGATCATTTCCCTGTAGTAGCTCTTCAGCGTGGAGAGGGTAAACCGAGCCCCCCATTGTAGCAGTATAGCATGTGCATGCCGCTTGTTGGCTTCCTACTACTTGCCCTACGCCTGCTGTTGTTGGATTTTATTTTCATGTGGAATGCAGAAGCAACGACGTGGAAGGCGGCTAGTCCTGGACGGCCGAATATGGCATTGTATGCAGATTTAACATCGACTACCAAGAAATCTAAGGACTCTGTCTGAGTTATCGGTGCTTTCCTTACTGTGACGTCGAGTGCGACAATTCCCTCGACTTGGACAGGTGCACCTGAGAAACCATGGAGGGTATAGCTGACTGGCTTGAGACCATCCCGGGAGAGCTTCAGTGCATCGAATGCGGCCATAAACAAGATGTTGACGGAACTGCCATTATCAACAAGAATACGTCGCACCTCGTGGTTTGCCATGCCTAGATTGATAACTAGCGCATCGCAATGAGGCGTTTTGATGCCCTCGAGGTCCTTGTCAGAGAAGGAGACTGAGAGGCTCGAACTCTTCGGGGATGGAGTGTTATGAACTAAATTAACCTCTCTTACAAAAGCTTTGCGAGAGGAGTTAGAATCTCCCCCCATGGGCCTGCCATGGATGGTGTGCAAAATGGCCTTTTGTTCTGAGTCCCTAGATTCAGAGGGTCTTTCAGGACGCTTGTTAGCTCCCCATGGCGGAGGGTTTTCGGCGTTGTTGTTTCATTGGAAAAACTGGGATAAGTAGCCCTGCTGAATCAGGTCTTCTATTTCTTGTTTGAGGGCTTTGCAATTATCAATTGTATATCCGTGGCCTTTGTAGAAGGCACACCATAGGCTTTTGTCTCTTCTTTTGCCAGGTGTCGTCATCCTGGGAGGAGGACGGACTATCCCATCTTTCTCTATAGCCATGAAGATGGCAGATGTGCTTGCATTTAGAGGAGTAAACTTGTCAAAGTGAGGCGGAGGAGGAGGGCGACGCAGTACTGCGCTGTTTTTCTTAAACTTTTTCGGTATTTCCTCAGTTGGACTCTTCTGTTTGTTCCCGAAGAGTGGTTCTTTTTTGTCTGATGGGTTGAGGGCTTCCTCAACTCTAATGTACTTCTCACTCCAATCTAGGAGCTCTGTAAAATCACGAGGCGGCCTCTTGGTGAGGGATGCTTTTAGCTCTTTATGCCTGATATTGTGGCGGAAGGTGGTAGCCGCCACTGAGGAGTCTAGAGAGGAAATTGATCTTGCTTCCGCTGCGAATCGCTTGACAAAGTCTTTTTGCAATTCTCCATTCTTTTGCTTCAGTTCTAGCAGGGAGACACTGGTCTTTTCAGTTCTCCGACTAGTAACAAAGTGTGCGATGAAGAGTTCTTCAAATTGATCAAAGGAAAATATGGACTCAGGTTTCAGACATGCATACCATTCCCTGGCTGATCCTTTCAGTGTAGCGAGAAATGTCCGACACATGAATGCGTCAGTGGCATTATAGACCATCATGAGCGTTTTAAAGCTCTCGGCATGGTCTGTCGGGTCTGATTCCTTGTCATAAGATTCGAACTGAGGGGCCTTGAAACCCCTTGGAATAGGTGCATCGAGAATAGTTCGGCTGAACGGAGGTCGACTAGGGCGGTAGGCCCTGTGGGAGTGACTCCCCTCATTCCTTATTTGCTCGAGATGCTTCTCCACCTCTTGGATTCGACGGAGGACTTGATCGTCCTTCTTTTGGGATTCAATTGAGTCAGTGGATCCTTCGTTCAGTGGAAGGCTATGAGCTTGACTTCCTTGGAGAGCGTGGAGAAGGTCACGTTGAATTGATCGAGCTCGGCCCTGGTGACCGGTGCATTTCGATCTCTGTTCTACCCAGGTTGCCTTTGGTAATCCAGTGTTAGGTTTCCCCTAGCTGCTGCCCCCTGTGAGAGGAGGACTGTCTTGATACTTGTCTAGAAGGCTGGGCTCTCTGGCTTGCTTGATGTCCTGAACGGGAGGCCTCAGACTGGGCACGCCTCTCATTTAACTTTATTTGCAGGTCGCCTTGAATTTGGTTGAGATTTTTAGATCTTCGTGGGCCTCTTGTAGCCATTGAATCAGTCGAGGCATTGTGGACCGAGACGTGGTCGCTGTGAGGATGGTGTTCAGGACGGTTCTGTCGGGAGCCCCCCGTTGCATCTCCATTGATAGGTGCATGATTAGGCTCCGAGGGCTGTTGTTGAGGAGGAATTTGATCCTCCATAGGAGGAACCCGAGTAGACTGACAGAGAGAGTTGGTGCGACGGCTGGAGCCTCCCCCTCTCAGTTTTGGTGGCATGGAGAAAAGTTTGACTTGTGCAGTGGTTTCCTACAGACAACACCAATCTGTTACTGCTTATTTCGGTGTGGGAGCAAACAGACAGTGAGTTAATAAATGAAGGACACTACTAAAAGTCGAAGCTATAACCTGGCCGTTATGGACTGTTAGGGCTCTTGAAAATGGATCCGGACCGTGATTAACCTCCTGTGATCTGAATTGGACGGTGATGATGCGGTCGACGGACCTGCAAAAACGTCTGAAATACCAGGGTGTGGCCCCGACAACAGACCATCCGACGCTCAAGTCAGAACCAGAAAGAGAGAGAGAGTAAAAACTGGTGAATTGTTGATTACCCGGAGACTGAGGAGGGGGAGGAGGATTTATAGGCCTGAGAGATTCTAGAAGCCGAATCGTGACCGTCGGATCTTTCATGTCTCCCCTTGAAGAGATAAGATATCCCTGTGAAAGGATAAGAGATGAGACTCCTAGCCATCATGGGCTGGGTGTCTCTCTTAGTGGGCCTAGTCTGTCACTTTTTATGGGCTTGAGAGAAGCCCATGTCCTGGAGTGGGCCCAGGCTTGTAAAATAGGCCTGTGATGGCTAATCTGCTTGTAGACGCTTTGAGATCTGTGCAGGGATCGTACGACTCTAATATGCTGTGATTTTTACCATCATCACGTGCCCATTTAAACTAGGCGGGCTAATAGGGTTAGCGTGCTATGCGACACTAGGGGACACTACTCTCAAGTAGGGGTGCGGAAAAAAATTTACCAAGTATAGACACGCTAACCCCGTTAGCGCGCCCATTTAAACTAGGCTCGGTAACGGGGTTAGCGAGTGTCGATTGGGACCCTCTTAAATCACACTCGCTATCTCACTTCTTCTCTCTCCCAAAATGCCATCGCGCGATTTTAAACCCAACCTCCAAACTCTAGCCTCCGATTTCGGCCTCTACTCATCCCAACTCTCGAAATTTTTACTTAAATCAATTTATCACTCACAATATTCTCATCTCAACCAACAATTTTCCCAAATTTTTGGTGAACCCATAAACACTTTTTCCCAAATTTTTGGAAGGAGAGGATCGCTAGTGGAGTAGTCGACTTTGACCTTCAACCCAACAATTATTTGTAAGTGTTCGTAACTTATGGTATATAATTTTTGGTGATTTTGGGTCTAGGGTTGGATTTGCAATTTTGGGTTCATTTTGGTATGTTCATAAATGAATTTAGGTTAGGTGATATACTAAGTATGTATGATTTCTTATTTAGTAAATGAGTATGATGGATTGATTGTAAGCTACATTTGGGTTCATAAATTTTGATTTAGGATTTATTAAAATGTGTAATGCACGTGATAAATTTAGGTTGTGTAATTAACCAAAATTAAACCGAAATTAACTAAGTCTATGTCGTACTAATTGTGTTTGTTCAAATTAACCTATAGTTCACAATGCATGAGTGAGATATGCGATGATAGTAACATTGTCATATAATTCGATACATCGAGTAATTGAGGGTAGCATTGTCTATAGACCGATTTATGATTTTAGTTTCATGCCAATGTGACATTGTGAGTAATATTGTTTGATATTGAAATTTTGAAAATTAGACATTGTTAATTGTATAATTAATTTATAGCAATTTTAAGGTAAATTTGATAACATATATTATCAAACATGTAAGATTCTATTTGATATTACATATGAAACAAACAATGAGTATGCCCAAAGAAGGGAGTAGTAATAGACCTCCAACAAACCGAAAAGGTCCACGGACATGTCATGGACAACCTCCCAAAAAAACTAGCCGTGGTGGACAGAGACGTACAAATGTAAGATGATTTGACCTTTATTTTATACATTTAATTTTAACATCAAGAAAATTATAAATTTATATGTTGATTTTGAACTTTTTTGGTGTAGGATGAGGCGGGTCCGTCTTCTTCTCCGGCAAATCAAATGGGCCTGTCTCCTCCTCCAAATCAACTGGGCCCTTCTTCTCCATCTAGTCTACCGGGCCCATCTTCTTCATCGTATGTTCCTCCGGTGGTTCCCGGTCCGATCGACCCAAAGCTTTTGACTTTACAAGGGCAACATCGCTCTAAAGCCATTTGGGAAGAAAAGTTTTCGGAGTGTAGTTTTCGGGGGCACAGCATGTTAGAGATGCATCCCCGTATACATGAGATATTACAGCAATGTGGGTTATACGACATCGGGTTGATGAGCTCCATTAAGGCCGACCGACCCTTATTAACGGCCATTCTCGAGAGATGTCGTCCCGAGACCCGTAGTTTTCACTTGCCGGTTAGCGAGATGACTGTGACACTGCAAGATGTCGCTGTAATAACGGGCCTACCAATTGATGGACAGGACATAACTGGCACAATGGACTTTGAACCAGTGTTCATTATCCATGAGTATCTCGGAATAGAGGTGGATCGATCGGCCCTTGTAGGCAAATTAGTAAGATTGAAATGGCTTAAGGACACATTCTTCGGTACATTGACTAATGTCTCCACTGAGTTGCAAGTACATTGTTACTGCCGGGCTTACATATTGACATTGTTTGGAGGTGTGATGTTCCCAAATTCCTTCGTAGATTCCGTGCCGTTAATGTACCTACCACTAATCGCCGATCTTGGTGGAGTTGGGGCATATAGTTGGGGAAATGCTGCATTGGCCATATTGTATAGAGCTTTGTGCAACTGCTCTCTCGGTGCAAAGCAGATGAACGGACCAATGTTGATGCTATAGGTCTGGAGTTGGGAACGACTACACCTTGGCAGACCCGTTGTCGCTAAGCAATCACCAAAGTGGTCGAATCTTCTCGAGGACGGAACATGAGACCTTCGCAAGGTGTTTATTGAATGGGTTCATTGATGTAGAAGGCTAGCCCTAATAGATGCCTTATATATTACCAGGACGAGCTTGACCATTTGGCAGACGATTGTGTTAAGTGGCAACCATATTCTGAGGCACGTTTAGCGAGATTGCCTCCAGTTTGTACCTCGGCTCCTCAACTGGTTGACAAAAGCACTGCTGATCCACTTTAGTATAGTTGAGGGCTATTTTCCAGATAGAGTACTTTGTCATTTTGGGTTGCTTCAAAATATTCCAGTGCAGCAACCGTACAATGCCGAGCTACATAGTGTCACCGGTATGGGTCGACAAGCAGCTCACGATTGGGCAGCTTCTTTGCACGTACACGTGGATATTTAGAACAACCATCGTCTCGATCACGTACTTGGAAATATTCCACTGTTCGATGCATCTTCTCATGTCCCTTATATGATATGGTATAGGAGAATGACTCCCCTTTACATTTCTCCGACAGCCAACTTCCAGTGGGGGTCCAAGTACTGACACAGAGACATACCGCCGATCTAGTAGACACGTACTCCGTTAATCTACCAATGTTCCAACCGAAGACACAGTTGATTCGGAGTATTGTAAGTTTTATGTTCATAGTTACATTGCTACAAAAAAGTTTAACTATTGAATTTATTATTACATTTCTTTTGTTTTTGTGTAGATGGCCCAAACATGGATTCAAGCCGAAGAATGCGCGAAAGTACTGAAGAGTAATGTAGGCAAACCGTTGAAGGTATTCGCGCGTAAAATGGTTGAGTCATGTCGAGCAAGAGGATCTTGTTGGCGAAGGCAATAGATTAGATGCGATATTGTCCGATCCCGTGCACCAAACAGGTCGCCGGAAGATAATGGCTACAAAATATCATCATCATCCAATAATACAAGAAGAAAGACAACGAAGAAGAAGGGAGCCGTCTCCACCTGTTGATGAAATACAAGAAGAGGAAGAAGAAGAAGATGATGAAGATAACATTCCCCTCTCTGGCTTAACTCAGGCAAGCTCGAAGCATTCAAAATGGGCAAGGAAACGTCTTCACCCCTTCGTAGGTAAATTTTCGGCTTTGTTATGTCTTTTTGTAATTTTCAAAGAAGTTGTTGTAGTTAATGTTATTTTTGAGAGAAGTTGTTGTAGTTTATTTTGAACTCTTATGATTGCCTGAGTTTGATGTGTTGGCTGTGTTTGTGACGTTTGGAGCTGTGTTGACATTGGGCATTGGAGATGTGTTGACATTGGAGATGTGAGGTTTGAAAATCTGTTGCAAATTTGAGATGTGTTGTAATTTGGGAGATGTGTTCTAAGTTTGAGAATGTTTGATGTTTGGAGATGTGTTGTAATTTTGAGAATGTGTTGTAAGTTTGATGTCTTGACGTCAAACTGATGTATGGAGATGTGTTGTGGATGCGATGATGAAAATGTTATTGAGAATGTTGTTGTACAGATGATATGTTATTTTTGAAACTTGATATCTTGATATCAGTCTGATGTTATGTCTTGATAATGTTGTCTGATGTCTTGATGTCAGTCTAATGTTATTTTTGAAACTTTGAGAATGTTGTTGTATAGATGATATGTTGAGAATGTATAAAGAGGCATTTGTAATGTTTGAGTATATGATATGTTGATATATATCATATAGCGTTTTGTAAAACGCTATAGTTTCTATAGCGTTTAACAAAACGCTATAGTTTCTATAGCGTTTGGGCAAAACGCTATAGACTTTTTATAGCGGGCCTTTTGATAGCGTTTGTAAAACGCTATCGTAGGTCTACTATAGCATTTTACGAATGCTATCAAATGTCATATTTGTTGTAGTATATGTTGATATGTTCTGGATGCGATGATTGTGTATACAGGTATGAGCTTCAGAAGTTCACAAGTCTGTTTATGAATATACAAAGACCCGTTAACTCAGTTAGCCGCTCTGGTAAACAGAGGCTCGCTAACTGTGTTAACGAGTGTGGCTATCCCTCATTTTCTAGAGACTTGAAAGTCTCTCGAAATTTGAGATTACCACAGTCATTTTCTAAGTTAGCGGCCCTGGTAAAAACGGGCTCTCTAACTGAGTTAACGGGTGTGGCTATCTCAAATTTTCAGAGACTTGAAAGTCTCTAGAAATTTGAGATTACCATAGTCGTTAACTCAGTTAGCGGCCCTGGTAAAAAGGGGCCCTCTAACTGAGTTAACGGGGGTGGCTATCTCAAATTTCCAGAGACTTGAAAGTCTCTGGAAATTTGAGATTACCACAGTCATTAACACAGTTAGCGGCCCTGGTAAAAAGGGGCCCGCTAACTGAGTTAACGGGTGTGGCTATCTCAAATTTCCAGAAACTTTCAAGTCTCTGGAAATTTGAAATTCATAGTCGTTAACTCAGTTAGCGAGCCTAGTACAAAGAGGCCCGCTAACTGTATTAACGGGTGTGGCTATCCCAAATTTCCAGAGACTTTGAAGCCCATTCACACACAAGTGAATACACCTCATCTATTGAGATTCAAAATCAAGCTTTCAAAACAAATATGCTTCATATTAATTCTTTCAGTAACTTCAAAATATTGAAGAATACAAACTTCAATCCAAAATATTAAAGATCTCAAAATATTCAACAAAATACATTATTACAATCATTTATTGATGGCTTTGAGAAGATTGACTTGAGTATTTCCAACATCTGCGCCTATTGTGACCTCTCAAACCGCATTTTGAACACATCATTCCCGTAGCCCTACTAGACTCGTCTCTTACATCCATATCATTATGAACTTTTGAATTCTTCGAACGACCTTTCCGAGAACGTCGAAGGCTCAGATTAGCTACAAGTCTGTTTCCAGTATTAACAGGCCAATATGCAGGATTTAGTGTACGATGAAAATTGGGAGCCCATGTTTGTACTAACGAAATAGTTGAATAGAATGTATCAACATACAACTTGTAATTAATAATGCGATATGTGCAAGTAGCTAGAACATGAGAACATGGTATATGATATAACTGAAATTTCTGACAAGTACATGTTTTATTGCCCAAGTTAACGGTGTGCAAGTTACCACCCTTTTGATTCCCACATACTCTTTGTATACCTATTTTGACTGCAAAAACTCCAGGTTGATGGCTAAACAATATCACTTCATGCATGTTGGCTCTTTCATGTCGGATATCTATCAAATCCTGTACTCTTTGTGCAAAAAATTTACCTTCACTAATGAGCCTGTTGGCTAACTGACACCGTGTAGCAAAATAAGAATTAAGATGGTAAAAGATCATGTCCACAATAGCAGTTACTGGTAAACTACGCACACCTTTCAATACCGAGTTGAAAACTTCTGATAGGTTGGTGGTTATTATGCCATATCATCGTCCTCCATCTTCAGAAAGTGCCCATTTTTCAACTAATTTCTCTTTCAACCAATTTGCTGCTTCCACATTAACTGTTTTTAGTTCCGCGAGTTTGCTTTGAATTTTTTTGGGTTAGTTTTGACATGCTATAATTTCAACTTTCGTCCTCATTGCTTTGCTACCAAATTTGGTAAAGAAATTTGTAGCGAAATGTCGCATACAATAACGATGATATGCATTTGGTTCGTTCCACGCTCCGTTCTGCAAGTCCATGGCAGCCAAAATACCGGCGTGGCGATCAGAGATAACATATAAACCAAACCGATCAGTGACATAAAAACGAATGCAGCTCATAAACCATGTTCACGTATAAACATTCTCTTCGTCAACTATTGCAAAGGCAAATGGAAAGAGACATTCGTTCGCATCCGGTGATACGGCTATTAACAATCAACCCTTATATTTTCCATACAAGTGTGTCCCATCAACACTTATAACAGGTCTGCATGACTTGAACCCTTCAATTGAAGCGCAAAATGCCTAAAACACTCCCCTGAATGTTTCTTCGCCAGAACCGGAATCATACTTATCCCAATGGACAATAGTTCCTGGATTTGCTGCTTGTATTACTGAAAAAAGTAAAGGCAAATTAGTATACGCGTCTTCAAATGATCCATACAACTTCTCAATAGCTTTTTTTTTTGCAATCCAAACCTTCCTATAAGATATCTGATAATTGAATTATAGTTTGACTATCTCAATAATGGCCCGCAGTGTAATTCCTATATGAGCATTGATAATATTCATAATTAAATTGCATACAAGTTTAGCGTCAACTTTGCAGTGATGTTGATTCAATGCGAGATTCACACATGTATGCAGCCCTACTAGTTTTTTAACCACAAACTTTGTCCGGCCATTTGGAACGATTGCACGTAATCTCCACGAACAACCACCCTCACTTGGAACCAGTGGGATTTGCACCATCTCCTCAAGTGAACATTTTCTCGGAGCCAATTTATATTTTACGACATAGATGGTCGGTGAAGATTTCATTGTGATAAATTCTCGATGTCTGTTGATGGAGTATAGCTTTACCGCATGTTGGATAGATTCTTTACTTTGAAACTCTTGCCCAATGTAGAACCCATCTGTGGTGGATGAACCGGACGACTCTTGTGGACCATGATTTACTCTCGCACTTTGTGCCATTTTCTCGGTAACATGAACGTTAACAATATTGAAGCCATCAGTAAGGTTTACATCGACACCATTACTCTCATTTATATTAATATTTACATATTCATCTTCTTCTTCCTCGTCATCATTTTGTAATCCATCTTCAAGTTCATCGTCTGTTTCTTCGTCTTCTTCATCATCATCGACTAAATCATTATTAACGGTGGCATTTTCAAATATTCGGAACGTAATGCGATAAAATATAAAGATAATGAGACAGTGTCAGCGACCGTGATTTAAGAGGGTCCCAAACGACACTCGCTAACCCCGTTAGCGCACCTGGTTTAAATGGGCACGCTAACAGGGTTAGCGTGTCTATACTTGGTATTTTTTTTCCACACCCCTACTTGAGGAGTAGTGTCCCTTAGTGTCCTCCCTAGTACGCTAACCCCGTTAGCGCGCCTGATTTAAATAGGCGCGCTAACTGAGTTAGCGTGTCTATAGTTGGTTAGTTTTTTCGCACACCCCTACTTGAGGGGAAAAATGGTGTCCCCTAGCACACGCTAACTGTGATAGCGCGAAAATTTTTACTAGAGGCGCTAACCCAGTTAGCGACAGGGACTTTTTGGTATTAAAGTTTCAAACAGGGTAGTTTGGTACATACTTACAAAAAGTTGGATAGTTTGGTAAAAAATTCAAAAATTTGAGGCTTCCCGTAAAATTCTTGGTAATTAACAATAAATTAAGAGTAATGATTCGTCTATTACCAATTTTACTACCATTTTGTTCACTATTTTAAGTGGCATATTTCTATTGGAGAGTTCTCTCACCTACTCTATCTTTCTCTATCTATTGGAGTGTGCCACCTAAGATAGTGAACAAAATGGTAGTGAAATTGGTAGTGGACGTAGCATTACTCATAAATTAATCATAACTGCAATAAGTAATAAATAATTAGCAAAATCAATAAAATAAAGAGATGATACCTCCAATGCCAGCAGCTGCATCGAACGGTCAGGTTGAGCTTAGAGGCGACAAGGGAACAGAGCAAGATAATATAATTCCTAATCAAGGATCTGTTTGTAATTTTTAAATACCGACTTTACTTTTGGTTATTTGAAACATATCATCATCGCTATTTCTTCTTATTTTTTACAATGAATAATGGAGAATGGTGATCTTGAATGAGATAAACCTGTAAAAGGTGGGAAATAAACTAGATATTTTGATGAGGATGCTTGCATAGAACTTGTATATATTTCTATCTATATAATAAAACACAAAGAAAGCTATTAAATTGACTCTCATTCAATAGAGTTGAAATCAATAGTCCAGATCTAACACCACAAAACATATTTTTCCGTTCAAAAGTTTTTCCCAAAACTCAAATTCAAATCCGCTAAAAAAACTCCTTTATTTATTTATTTATTTATTTCTCTCTCTCACTCTCTCTATTTACTCAGAAATTTATATTTTCAGATTTCAGGTTTGTAAATTTTCAGATTTTTTATGCATTTTTTTATTGCTTATGTTACATTGAAAATAACAATCTCATCAACAGTTAAATTTCATCATTTCCCACACTCAAAGTTCTAAGAAGTTGGATTTTACACTCCCATGTATAATTATTTTTCAGGCAAAATTTAAAAAAAACTACACAAAACTTTTGGCCAGTTTTAAAAAACCAACCAAAGTTTTTTTTAAAAAAAAGACACAATGTTTAAATAAGGTCCACAGGGTTAGTGTTAGGGTTAGGGTTAGAGTTATGGTTAGTTCGGAGGTTTATTTAAACATCTGATTAGTTAAGTGATATTTTTTTAAATACAAATAAAAGATGAGTGTGGTTTTTTTAAACACAAATGAAAGATAAAAGTGGTTTTTTTAAACCTTACCCAAACCCAACCCTAACCCTAACCCTAACCCTAACTAACCCAGTGGACCTTATTTAAACATTGTGTCCTTTAAAAAAAAAAGAACTTTAGTATAGTTTTTTTAAACTGACCAAAAGTTTGTGCAGTTTTTTTTAAATTTTGCCTATTTTTTAACATATACTAATAGAAATATGGATTTTTATTTACAACTAATTATTGTTTTACTATTCAAACTTGAGCTACATTATTGTTATTTTGCTGTTTACAAAACTTTCATATGTTGTATCGTTCCGAAAACGTGCCACAGACAAATCTAGTTCATTAATACACCTGTAAACTATATGTGACAATACTAATTTTGTATGTGTTATATACGTAAATGCCACTGCTATTAGTTTCTTATAAAAAATATTTCTTGTTCTCTTAAGAGTGGTGTAGCAAGTAATTCGTTCGTCTTATAATTTATATATTCACTTTATCTCTACTACTATAATGGGAGAAGGTCTTTGTCCTTAACCCAACCCGTGCAACGCACGTGTAGATAAATTTTTTTTTTGCCCTTTTCATTCCTTCTAATTTATCCCTACGTGCACAGCACGTGTATAATACTAGTTATATTAGTTTACTGATACCCTATCAGCTGTTATCATGGCCATCAAAGAGGTTCTTTTTAATCTTGAGATTCTATGAATTATAATATTTTGCTAAAATTGATGTATATACGTTTTAGTCTTTTAGTGAATTGAATCTTCTTTTAATTAATACTAAAGTGCCGTAAATATATGCTAAAAGTAACTATATTGAAAGATTAGATAGTTGAAGGGGTGATGTGAAAAAGTACGTGGGCAACACATGCACGCATGTGGAGGTGGATGGTGGGGCCCGCTCCGCTTATTTCGGGGGAGGGTCGAATTGTCGGGTTCGACGCGCCCGCAAAAGCGGAGCACCCGACTCGAGGAGCTCACTAAGCGATGCACGTGTGTGAACTTAAGCTACCACTCACCGCCCAATCTCATTTCATAATTCCGGTGCACGCGGCACGCCCGACACCGAAGAAAGAAGATGTTTAAGGTCCTGTAGTTTTTTGTCCTCATTACAAATATTCCAACCTGTAATATTTTTATTCAAGAAAAATTACTTCCATACAAAATACGTTATAAAAAATTACTTCCATACAAAATAGGTTATTTCTTGAAAGTAGTTGTTTGTTCAATGGAGTATAAAGGAAATGCATCATTAGTCTAGGAAAATTGAATAGATGATTAAAACTATATATTACTAGTATTTAGCATGTGCATTGCACATTTTTTTTTTTGATGAAATCGGATAGAGTCAAAAGACTCCAGCCGGCACAATAAATTAATAAATCATGATACACTGTACAATACGCAATACAAGGGATTTACAAGAAGTAAACCGCGGCTAGCCAAACAAAAACGCAGGCTAAAGCAAACAAACAGAGCCCAGTAAAAGAAATACAACGAATCAGTACAGATCGAAGCTATCTAAGGAAGGATGCTGGCTGATCGGGGCCGGATCGTACACGCGCAAGCACCCAAATACATCCCAGACAGTGTAGGGGGCGGAGACAACAGCAATCGCGCGGACGACAACAGGAGGGCTGGACAGACGAGCGCACCAAGGAGAGAAACGCTCTGAGGAGGCGTGGATCAAGTAGCATCCGGAGGCTAAACAGAGAGCGGCCTAGGGGAATAGCTGCAGTCAACAAAACAGACCAAATGAAACCAATCTGGAAAGCACAGCACCGATTAAAGGCGCTAGCTCCCACAGATCAATAGTGCCGAGCGCGACAGGGAAAAGGAAAAATACTGGACCGAAAGAAGTGGGAGGAGCCAAACACTCAAGCCAACCAGCCATAGGATAGAGTGGCCCGAACGCTACATAATGCAGAAGACAGATGATAGGGGGATACAACCAAAGCAAAAAGGATACACAGCATTCACAGAGCTAGTGCCGAAAAAAACTAAAGCTCTCTAATAAGCAATCCCAGCCATCACTATACACAAGAAAAAAAACGCATTAAGAAAGAAAACCAATAAAAACGCAGAAAGAGGCATCGTGATAGAACAGTAGAAATAAACATAGTTAGAGATCCACAATCGATAAACATGCATACAGGAGCCTATATCAAGAGATAGAACGCTTATAGTATCGCGTTCACCCTCCTAAATAAAGATCACCAAAAATAAAAGGAGATAACAACACCCAAAGGTATGCTGCTGAAGCTGAAACCCGGCCAGCATCAGAGCAGCATACCCTCCAGCAACAGAAACAGAGAAGACCCGATCAAAATCCCAGCAGCAGCATCATAACAACAAAACACTGGAGGAGCCAGATAAACAACCCAAGGAAACAAAAGGCAAAGGAGATCCTTGGGAAAAGGCGATCCAGCAAAAGATTACACCTGCATAATAGAAGCACAACGAGTGACAAACTGTAGAAAAAAAACAAACTGAACAAACATAAACCACTGTAGATCAAGCGCAAAAAGAAAGAAGAAAGCAAGCCCAGAACAAAAAAAACATAAGACAGGGGATTAAAAATCATAAAGCGTTAAGGTTAGAGAGAACTATAATGGATTCATCCAGACGATGAAGGGGGTAGGATAGCCGATCGTCTTCTTTCAGATGAGAAGACCAAAACTTAAAGAGGAAAACAAATTCTTCAATAATGTGCATTGCACATTTTAATAAATATATTTTTTAAAGTAATATAATATAGCACGTGCAAGACATGTGTTAAAGTTGGACGTGACGTGCAAAGCACGTGTTAAAGTAAAAATTCTAATGTAAACGTGTGGTGTACGTGTTAATTTAAAAATTTTAAGTAAAAAAAATACTTTACGTGCATTGCACGCGCCAATTAAAAAACATTCTAAGTATAAAATTGAAGAGTTGGAGTTGCACGTGCGTTGCACGGATTTATTTGTTGACAAATTACAACTCTAACTTTTCCATTATATATGGAGATAGAGATGATCTTTATCTATTGGTCTCATGGATATACTTCTCAGCAGTTTTGAAGATCTATCTTGGCTGTTCATCCTTCCGCATATTTTGTATTTTTTGGTTTTTGTTTATAGTATATTTGGTTAATAAAATGCAAGATGATTCTATTTCTACGACTGTTTACTTTAAAAGAAAACACTCTTTTCATAAATTTAAAAAGTATTTTACTCTGTTCTTCTATATATATACTAGTAATCTGCACGTGCAATGCACGTTTTATGGGTTAGCACGTGCAATATGGACTGGGGATATGCACGTGCAATGCACGGATTTGATGGAGGGAGAGGAAGAGACGTTTTCGATTTTTGAGGGAACAGAATTTTATGGAGACTTTAAATGTG
This sequence comes from Hemerocallis citrina, assembly GCA_017893485.1. Classification (NCBI taxonomy): domain Eukaryota; kingdom Viridiplantae; phylum Streptophyta; class Magnoliopsida; order Asparagales; family Asphodelaceae; genus Hemerocallis; species Hemerocallis citrina. Next base: position 166,624,857 of record CM030367.1, read on the forward strand.
AAGTGAAAATTACAGAATTAACCATATAGATTTTTTTTAGCTTTTTATGTATATGGGGACATAATAGTAAAAAGTCGCTAAAATGAGGCTTTGCTTAATAATAGTATATATATATATATATATATATATATATATACTTTCATTTTTTATGTTTCTGGATTTTTATATCCCTATTTTTTTGAGTTTCTTAAAGATGAATTATTTAAGAAGAATATGGGTATGGGAAAAAAATTTCCTTTTAGAAAAACCAGGTTTGGGAGGGTGTGAGTGGATGGGTGGGTGGGGAACATGTGGGCATCTGATTTTGGCAAGAATTGATTGTCATTTAGTCACTTGGGATTTATGAGTTGATTTTTTGGGGTTTGGAGAGTGTAACCTGCTCAAATTGGAAGGGGGGAAGAACAAGACCTAGGATTTTGGTGTGTGCAGTCTACAAATGTTTCGAGGATTGATTTTGAGTTTTTGAGATTGAGAAGGACATACATGGAAACGTCTTTGTTTCACTTACAAACTTCGTTGACTTTTACTAATTTGTAAAGAAATATAAATAAATATAGTTTTTTTTTCCTACTATTTTTATAGAATAAACTCTGCCAATATCTATCCCAAGTCAGTAATCCGGCCACAAACCGGATAAGGAGGAGGGTTGCATTAGGTAGTTGACAGCCAGCATGAAACTTTGTCAAATCCTATGAACATGAATTCTAATAATATACGCGCAAATGCTAGGGCATTTACTGGAAGCGATGCATTGTGCCTGCCTCTGGGTGCTTCGAAAAAGGTGCAGGCGGCGTCGCACCGACGCTTGGGTGTGGTGAAAAATGGCAACAGTTCCTGTACCAATCTGGACGTGTGCGGGTAAAGAAGCTAGTATAGAAAAATATGCTTAGGTTAGCAACTTGAAATATAGGAATATTGACAAGAAAATGCATAGAACTAGTAGATACACTGATTAGAAAAAATATTAATATAGCTTATTTACAAGAAACAAAGTGGGTAGGGTAGAAAGATAAAGAGATATATGGTTTTAAATTATATTATATACCGGTAAAATTAGAAATAGAAATGGAGTAGGAATATTAGTAGATAAGAAATTCAACAGAGATGTAGTAGGTGTTAATAGGAAATGAGATAGAATAATACAAATTAAGCTTGTATTAGAGGAAAACATAATTAATATCACATCCAAAGTATGATTAGATACACAAGCTAAAAATAAATTTTGGAAAAATATATATGAGATAATTCAAGGAGTACCCTTAGGTGAGAAACTATTTATAGGAGGAGATTTCAATGGACATGTAGGAGAAGGTAACATGAGATATGAGAGGGTGCATGGAGGACATTGATTTGGAAATAAGAACAATGGTGGAGAGGCACTATTAGATTTTGCGTTTTCATATGATCTTATACTAGCAAATATTTATTTTAGAAAGATGGAGCAACATTTGATAACCTTTAAAAGTGGGGCAAATAAAAGTCAGATTGATTTTTTCATCACTAGAAAGGTGAATCGCTTGACATGTAAAGATTGTAAAGTTATATCGGGAGAGTATTTCACCTCACAATATAGATTAACAGTATTGGATGTTAAGATTGGAAAACACATATATGCAAGGAAGGAGACTAAGAACCCAAAAATTAGGTAGTGGAACTTAAAGGGAGAGAAACTAGAAGTTTTTAGAGATACAGTCTTTAATGTAGCATCATGGAATTGGAAAGGGGAGACAAATATGATGTGGACTAAAATGGATACGTACATAAGAGAAATTTCAAAGAGGTACTTGGAGAATCTAAGGGTAGAGGGTTACCAAATAAAAAAACACGGTGGTGGCAAGAAGAAGTTCAAAATATTGTGAAAGAAAAAAAAATCAACCTTTAAAATATGGCAAAAGAGTAGAAATGAAAAGGATTTGGAAAGATATAAGACCGTTAGAAATTTTTTTTAAGAAAGCGGTAAAAGATGCAAAAGAAAAAGTTTATGATGATTTATACACAAAATTAAGAACAAAAGAAGGAGAAAAAATATTTATAAGCTTGCTAAACAAAGGGATAGAAAAACAAAAGATCTGGATACAATTAGGTGTATTAAGAGCGAGGATTCAAGAGTCTTAGTAAAATATGAGGAAATTAAGGAAAGATGATAAAATTATTTTGAGAAGTTATTAAATGAAAAGGTTGTGGGCAACTTAAATATAGAGGAATCGAGGAAGAGTCGAGAGCATATGTTTTTCCGAAAAATTAGGACCTCGGAGGTTTGAAATGCTCTAGGAATGATGAAAATAGGAAAAGCATTAAAACCAGATGATATACTCATTGAAGTTTGAAAGTGTCTTGGGAATGTAGGAGTGGGTTGGCTAATAAAATTATTTAATTGAATTTTGAGGGCTAAGAAGATGCCTGATGAATGGAGAAAGAGTATTTTAATTTCTATATATAAAAATAAAGGAGATATTCAAAGTTGCTCAAACTACCGAGAGATTAAATTAATGAGTCATACGATAAAAGTTTGGGAGAGAGTGATCAGACATAGACTGAGAATAGAAACTACAGTGTTTGAGAATCAGTTTGAATTTATGTCTGAAAGGTCAACAATGGAAGAAATTTATGTACTGAGGAGACTTATGGAAGAATATAAGAAGAATAAGAAAGATCTACATATGATTTTTATAGATATAAAAAATATATATGATAAAGTCTCTAGAGACATAGTTTGGTGGGTGTTAAATAATAAAAGAGTAAATATTCGGTATATTAAGGTAATTAAGGATATGTATGAAGGGGCAACGACCATAATTAGAACAAACACAGGAGAGACCAGTGATTTTCCTATTACAGTAGGTTTTCTCCAAGGTTCGACTTTAAGCCCTTACCTCTTTACTTTGGTTATAGATGAATTGACATGAAGAATACAAGATGAAGTGTCTTGGTGTATGCTTTCTGTCGATGACGTCGTCTTAGTGGACTAAGCATGAGTCAATGCTAAATTAGAATTATGGAGAGAAACTTTGGAAGTTAGAGGCTTTAGGATAAGCAGAACTAAAACAGAGTATATGAAGTGTAAATTTAGAGATATTCGGAACACAACACAACTGAGGAAGTAGTGAAGCTTGATGGTCAAGAGATATCTAAGAGAGACCGTTTTCGATATTTAGGCTCGATGATACTAAGAAATTGAGAGATTTGTGAAGATACTATACATAGAATCCAAGAGGGTGGCTTAAGTGGAGAAGTGTGTAACGCCCTTGCCCCAGCTTAGACAATTTCTACAATTTATCAGACAAATAGTATAGTACAACTGCCCGCCACAGGCTGCCTTTCAAAAGGAGGTTAACCGGATTGGTGACTTTTGATCATAGGCTATATTATTTATAGTTATTTCTTCTATTTGTATTCCCGATGTGGGACTAATCCCATACTCAATCTCTCTCTTGAATCCCGTGAGAAGCATAGCGCCCGTATGTGGGCCCCTTGCTTTCCACGTCATCGAGACAAAGACACAACAAAGTTGTCTCTCTTCAAATACCGGGTAGGCCCCCTCTGCTGACGTCATGACGTCAGCGCTACAACACAGCCATCTGCTATTTCTCACACAGTGGGCCCCCCTACTTCTCTTATTTACATTTTTGCCATCACTCCTTTATATATTATATATATACATATATTATAGCTCCTTTTTAGAAATTACGGGGTGTTACATATACCCCTCTTCAGAAATCAGCGTCCTCGCTGAGCACGGGACATGCACAATCTAGTGCAGGATTTACTTTCTAGCCGATGTGGAGCATCTGCTCTCCTATCCACCCGACTAATCATGATCTCGGAATCCACCGCTTAATCAATCATAGTCCCAAATTTAATTGAGCTGCCATTCTATCCGCCCGACTAATCAAGATCCCGGAATCCACCGCCCGATCAATCACAGTTTCAGATTTAATTGAGGGCTCACCACAGTCCCGGAATCCACCGCCCGACTATATAGACATCTCCCACACCCAGTGTCGAAAGTCGGCTCTAATACCATTTGTAACGCCTCTACCCCAGCTCAGACAATTTATACAATTTATTAGACAAATTATTTAAAGTATAGTACAACTGCCCACCACAGGCTGCCTCTCAAAAGGTGGTTACCCGGATTGATGACTCTTGATCATAGACTATATTATTTATAGTTATTTATTCTATTTGTATTCCCAGTGTGGGACTAATCCCACACTCAATCTCTCTCTTGAATCCCGTGAGAAGCACAGTGCCCGTATGTGGGCCCTTTGCTTTCCACGTCATTGAGACAAAGACACAGCAAAGCTGTCTCTCTTCAAATACCTTGTGGGCTCCCTCTACTGATGTCATCATGATGTCAGCGCTACAACACACCATCTGCTATTTCTCACATCGTGGGCCCCCCTCCTTCTCTTACTTACATTTTTGCCATCACTCCTTCATATATATATATATATATATATATATATATATATTATAGCACTTTTTTAGAAATTACGGGGTGTTACAAAGTGCCAATGGTGTTTTGTGTGACAAAGATATACCTTTGAAGCTGTAGGAAAAAGACGGCTATTAGACCAGCAATGATGTATGTAGCAGAGTATTGGGCAACAAAGAAACAACATGTCCAAAAAATGAGTGTAGCGGAGATGATGATGCTTAGATAAATGTGTGATAAATAAGAAATGATAGAATTAGAAACGAGCATATACGAGACATGCTAAATGTAGCTCCAATCCAAGATCAGTTAAGAGAGAATTGCCTCAGGTAGTTTTGATATGTCACATGTAGATCTAGTAGTGCCCCCGTTAGAAAGAGTGATTTGATAAGTAGTGATGGGAGAGCTAGGGGTAGAGGAAAACCTAAACTAACTTGGGTGGAAACAGTAAGAAAAGATATGATAGCTTGCGACCTTAGAGCATCCACAGTCGTTTTTCTCATTTCTTATAAAATGACAGCTACAATAATAGCAATTGGAAGCGTATCGTGCAGTGGTGCTTTGCTATATTTTTCTCATTTAGATTAGAGACGGGATATGATATCCCGTCCCTCTTTTTTTTAAATTTAAAAAGGCGGGACGGGGAATCATTCCCTGTCGCTCAACAAAAAAAAAAAAAAGGAAAAGCTTCGGACGGGGTATCATACCCCGTCCCTAAAATCCGGCCGAAAGCAAGATTTAATTCTTGGCGTGGCATCAAGTGGATCATTTTGTTCCTACTTTTGGTGTGAGAAGACCATAATACCCCCATGGCTTTCAAGAAGAAGAACACTATAAATTGGCTACATGACTATGGAAGAATGCATCAAGCTTTGCTCTCGGCAATCTTCTGAAAAAAAATTTAGCTTGCTTGCTCTCGGTTATTATAATCTCCTCTTCAAATTTCTTAATACTTATTGTAATCAAGATTCATAAAATTTGGAATGTCTTCTTCAATCAAGCAATTTATTGAAAAGGTTAAATTAAAGCGTTCGTCGGAGTCCGCACCATCACAGTCCGCACCATCACAAAACAGGAACGAAGAAGAAACAACTGCGCCTATCAATGCCAGCGATCCATCACAGTGGGTAAAAGTTTTCAATGATGGACGGCACATTTGCAAACTGATTACGGATGAACCTATAGGTGGATTTGTTAATTTCAGAGGCAATTGGAAGGGACCGATTAAAGCGTACAAGGTACTTTGCAATGTTCCTATAATAAAGCATCTCATCGATAATGCGGGTTGGTCCCGTTTTTTTACTATTGATACAGAGAAGTAGTCTACGCGTCTTGTTGAGGCTTTGGTTGAGAGATGGTGGGACACGACCCACACTTTTCACCTTCCTGCGGATGAGTTGGGATTTACCCCGTTAGACTGGGCAATGCTAACGGGTTTATCTATTGGAATCGGTTCGTTGCCGCCATGTAACGACGATGCATATCCTTTTGAGATTGTCCAGTCTAGTTTCTTTCCAGAAATTACACCGGAAGATTGGAAATCTCATGGTATACGTATCTCTTTTATAAAGAAGTATTTTGTGAAAGATTGGATAGATGCAGCTATAGCCGATCCTGCAGTGGCAATGAAAGTTGCCAGAGCTTTCATGCTCTATTTTGTGGGTGAGTTTCTTCTACCCAATGCGTCCGGTGCAGTGAGATGTGGTTTCCTTACTGCATTTGAAGATGTGAATGTTGTTGGTACGTATGATTGGGGTAGTCCATCTCTGGCATTGCTATATATGTCTTTGGATGCTTGTAGCCGACTTAAATTGAAATCATTTAACGGCCCGTGGCAAGTACTAGAGGTAATCTTAATAATTAATGTTCTTTATTTTGTTACAATATTTAAAATTGAAAATAATAATGTTCTAATTTTTAATCTGTCACATATATTATATGTGTTTGTTTCAGTACTGGGCATATGAATACACAAGCATTTGTACACCAATGTGTAAGCGAGACGTAAACTTTACAGTCCATTTGGAAAATGCGGATATCCGACCAAAAATATCACGATGGAATCGCAGTAATTTGGATGAAACAAGTTGTGATCTGATACGTTACAATATACAAATGGCCCGCAGTTTGCTAGAGATGAGATCATCAGCATCTATTATATGACAACCCTATGATGGAACCAAATATGAGAGCGAGTATGATGTTCAATGTGCGATGATCTTATCCCGCAACCGCTGTATCTTCATGCACGATAGTCAGGTAATAATATATACAGTTATTCAATTAATACTTACTTAACTTATTTTTTTAGCACTAATTATAGTTTAAATGCAGGGTGTCTGGTACCTCGGTGACCGATGTTACCGGCAAGTAAATGGCATTATTGCTATCCCATCAAATCATCTTAAGACCATGTCTAGAATGAAAGCACATGAGTTCTGCATGCCGATTGATGCTTCTAGACTGGTCTCTCTTGTTCCACAAAGGGTATATGATCAGTATTGGGCGAAGGTTTCAGTTGGTCCTATTATGCCTAAACTGTCGCATGGTGCTAACGTTGATTTCATAGGAGCAGCTGGTTGCAGCGATCCATCAACCCATTTGCCATATCCAGCACCTCCTTATTATATGCCCACACAATATATAGCACCACCGGTGCTTGAGAGACCAGCCTTGTTTGGTCAGCCCTTAGTTGAAGCACCCATATTCACGGGCTGTACAATAACAGAAAATCTTAGTCAGGATACTTTTGAGTTTCAACTACGCGGCGATCAATCATACATAAGAATATGAGTTAATTTGTAAAATCTGCAGCTGGTTTATGAAAATTTTGTTTAATTATATATTTCTACTTTATTTGTAGGAGGAGCTGTACAGACAATGCCAGGAACTGTCGAGAAATAATTGTCTACTACGAAAATTTATTATTGACAAAATGGTGCTACGAGAATCAGTTCCGCCGATAGCAACATCAGGAAGGCGATCGATATCGAGGCATCGCCCTTCCACATCGTGGCAGACAGATGGTTCTGAGGAATCCACGCGAACTCCTTCATTTGTGCCAAACACACAAAATGATTAGAAATATTATTAGTTTGTGTTATCTTAAAATTATGTTGTATGGGTCGCTTCGAAACATGTAATGTTATCTTAAAATTAATTTGGTAATTAATCTTAATGAAGTGGAGAAGAATGGTCAATGCACGGAAACCTAGACTATAGATTCCATGCCTCTTTTTCACTATTGATACACCATTTCTTCACGTGAAGGGGTGCCACTTTGTTGAAAATTATGTTGTATGGGGTACATTTTCACGTGAAGGAGTACCACTTTCTTCTCTATTTAACAAACTCCAATCTTTGAACTACGAACAAACCATCATTCCCCTACAACTCTACTCCTTCAACATATTCTTATCATCTCAAAAATGTCTCAATTCTCTTCTTCTTCCACGTCCACTGACTCCTCCGATGAATGGGATGAAGAAGACGATGTGGCAATCATGTTCAACAGGCGCATGCAGCAAAGAGCTTTGGGTAATCTCGCTTCACAACGAGATTTGCATCGCCGTTATATTCGCCGCGAGAGAGTTGAAGGCCATAACCGGTTGATGCGGGATTATTTTTGCGATAACTCTATTTACCCCGATTCTATTTTCTGTCGGCGATTTCGAATGCGTCGGCCTCTTTTCATGAGGATACTTGAAGCATGCGTTGGTTATGATCAATATTTTCAACAACGAGTAGATGCTACAAACGCCCCTAGCTTGTCACCAGTACAGAAATTAACAGCTGCAATGCGGTATTTAGCGTATGGATCTTCTGCTGATGCAGTCGACGAATATGTCAGAATCGAGGAAACTACAGTACTCAACACGGTACGTAGATTTTGTTTAGAAATTGTTAATATTTTTGGTCCGCAATATACAAGAAAACCCAATGCAGATGATGTAAACAGACTCCTCGAAGAGAATAAAAATCGTGGATTCCCGGGTATGTTGGGTAGTGTAGATTGCATGCACTGGGTTTGGAAAAATTGCCCTGCAGCTTGGCATGGTCAGTACACAGGTCATGTCCGTGAACCAACAATTATACTTGAAGCAGTTGCGTCCTATGATCTGTGGTTTTGGCATTCATTTTTTGGCATGCCGGGAAGCAATAATGATTTGAATGTACTTAACCGATCAACATTATTTAATGATATTCTTAATAGTTGTGCACCTCCTGCTAATTATGTTATAAACAATCATCAATATTCCATGGGGTACTATTTGGCGGATGGAATATAACCACCGTTGGCTACTATAGTCAAAACCTACACTGCACCTGAGACACAAAAAAAGAAAAAATTTGCTCAAATGCAAGAAGGTGCACGTAAAGACGTTGAACGAGCATTCGGAGTTTTACAGGCTAGGTTTGCGATCGTAAAAGGGCCAGCTCGAATGTGGGATGCAGATAGTCTGTCTTACATAATGAAGACTTGTATTATTTTACATAATATGATTATGGAGGATGAAAGAGACGAAGGTATACATGATTATGACTACGAACAAAATTTATCAACTACATTCGTAACACCTAATACAACTTCTCCAACAGAACAGACAGCTCGTTTTGTACGGAGCGTTGTTTTACATGATCGACAGCGCCATCATACGCTTCGACAAGATTTGGTTGACCATATTTGGAACGAATTTGGTGAAGCTGATTGATGAAATGTAATACTTTCTGAATTGTTTATTTAGATTTGTAATTTTTCTTATTATGAATGGTCTCTTTTTATGTTTTCTCCAATGTGGTACTAACTTGAATGTCCTTTGAAATTTATTGCATTACTGTTCTGAATTGCATGCTGGTAAAATTGTTATTAATGATGTGTACACATGAAACTACCTATTTAATACATTAAAATTAAAACTTAATACGTCGATAGTAAATTATGAAACATGAATTAATGTAAAATTGACGATACAAATTGTTGACTTCTTAAAACTCTTACAGAAATAAATATCCCTACATTTTAATCCCTAATGAAACCTCTTTTTTCCATGATTTGACGTTGTCTACAAATAAAATAATAACGTTGCTCATCAGGATATTTTGTCAGATCCAACCCCATTATTCGATCTTCCTCGGCTTACTCTTTCATATCCTGGTCTTTTTTTTTCAAAGCAAGTTTCAATTGCGTCGCTTCTAGTCTACGTCCTTGTGTCTCAATATAGAAAGAGTTAAATCTTCTCGTCTCTTCAAGCATAGCCTCGTCAGTACCATCGGCTTTATTTTTTGCTTTTCTTTTTTCTGCTTTGCGCTCGGGTGGCCGGGACAGTGGTGTAGAGGATTCACCTCCCGCCGCTACATCAGAGTTGGGAGAGTCAACATTTAGAGGCGTATGTTGACTGCTACTAACATCAGGTGATTGTGTTCCAATGCCATACTCGAACACAGTAGTCGTACGTAGAGAAAATTTGGGTAAATCTTTTAGTAATTGATAACATTCTTCAAATCGGAAAGCTTTACCAGTAGATTGCATGTATTCCGTTCTTGCTTCCCGTATCTAGAAAAAAGAAAAACAAAACAACACTCATTTAAAAACTTTAATAACAATGCATTAAAAAAACAATAATTTTAAGATTCAAATAAATATACCTTGTCAGCCTCCGTAGTTCCGCTCGCTGCTCTGTTTGTAACACTCGCCAATTTAGAAGCAAATAGCGACACATCTTTGGAAATAATGTGAAATCTACTAGTAAGCGATGCCGACGTTCGATCCGTCAGACTGCCTAAAATTGCTTTGAAGGTGTTGAATATACGATCCCAAAATTGGCTACCCGATTGGTCCACACCAACTGTTGGATCTTGACTAGTTGCTATCCAACTCTGTGAAAGAATAACATCTTCACTTGTTGTATAGGCTCTCCCTCTTGATCCCCTGGTTGGAGCTGCCATTGTTGCAAGAAATTTTTTCTCAGGATTAGCTCTCGGTGTGAAGTAGGAAGACTAGTTTGGTTGGTTATGATTTTTGCTGTTAAATTTTTTACACCCCGGAGTCTTATTTATACTGATTTTTTGATAGACGTTGTCAAATTAATAGCCGTTGAGATACGAAAAAATAGGCGTTGAAGAGAACGAAGAGCCGTTGAAGAGAACCGTTGGAGGGCAATTTAGGGAAAAAAAAACTAGAAAAAAAAAATTAAAAGAAAATCTCCAAAGACGGGGAATGATACCCCGGATGGGGTATGTATCCCCGTCTGAGGAGAGTTTAAAAAAAAAAAAATTGAGAAATCGGGAGGGACGGGGTTTGATACCCCGGCCGGGGTATCATTCCCCGTCTGAGGGATGATTAAAAAAAAATTGTTTTTTAAGGGGGAGAGACGGGGTATGTATTCCCGTCCGACCATTTTTTTTAATAAAAAAAATTAAAATTATTAAGACGGGATATGATCTTCCGTCTGAATCGATTAAATAATCGTTAAATCGGAGGGACGGGATATGATATCCCGTCCTTTATAATTTGAGAAACTGCATTTCGTTTCTCATATTTGAGAAACAAGAATAGTTCGTTTGCTATAAAATGGCAAAATGAAAAACAATTGCAGAGGGTCGTTTGCTATTCGTTTGCTATAATATGGCAAAATGGCATATATAGCAAACGACTGTGGATGCTCTTATAGAAGATATTGTGCTAAACCGAGCATAATGGAAAATCAGGATTCATGTAACCGATCCCAACTTGTTGAGAAATTAAAAAGCTTTGTTGTTGTTGTTGTTATTTTTTTTTTTAATAAAAAAAGCTTTTTATGCTTCTTTCCTTTCTACATATCCATTTGTGTCACAGATTCTCCAAGATTGTTGTTTTACTATGCTTGCAACACATTTTTCTACATGATTCTTTGTCGAAGAAAAATCCACCTGATCCTCTAAATAGAAGTTACACCTAATTAACTATACCATCGACCACTCTAATTACCACAATTTCTAACCTAAACATGCATCCAAAATCTTGAACAAAATTTTAAATCTGGAAACATAGCTGTCATAATATGTTGTGTTACTACAACCAACTTTTATTCCAGTACTTATATGGACAAGGATGAGTCACATGAACTGTTCATTAGCAAATAGAACAAAACATTATTCTCATGGTACCACTTACTTGTTACAGTATAAGGGCAATATATCTACCTGTCAAACCACATATTAAATCAATAAAATATTTTCCGTAATGACTTACTTTTGAAAATATTTGGTGCTCTGACCCACTTTTAAAAATAATTAGCGATCTGATCTATGACACGTCAGCAAAAAAAAACGTTATTGGAAAAAACGGTATAGGTTATTTACAAACCGTTTTTTTTTCTTCCAATAACGACATCTCTTTTAAAAAAAACTGTCGTGCCGTGTTTTTGGAGTAACGACATAGGTTATTTTTATTTGAAGAAGCATATAGTCTCAATTGTGAGAAAAAAATGACAAGTGTGAAAATCCTATAACAGATGCCGTTCTTTTCAAAAACGGCATTCTTAATACTGATGCCGTTATTTTGAATAACGGTATTAGTTATTTCGTTTGTTTGCCTATAAATAGTGGCCCCCTCTTCTCCTTTCCCTTTCTCAATCGATCTCCTTTATCTCTCTATTCACTCCCAAAACCTACAAACCCTAGATCCCTAAAACCAAAAATCCCAAGTATTGGAGTGCTCTCAAACTTCCCAAACAAAACAATTAAAGACCCATACATAAACCCTAATTGTGATTCCCTCATTTTCTTTACAACTCTTCCAAAATCTGAAATTGTGGTAAGTATTCTAAATCTCTAAATTTATTTTTAAAATGTTCATTTTGATGAATGAGAGTTATATATATTGGTAGTATAGTACAAGAGATATAGATTAGATTCATCTAAGTAGTAGATATGTGAAATATACTTAAGGATTGTTGTTGATGATGTGTGAAATGTTCATTTTGATGAATGAGAGCTATATTGGTAGTATAGTATAATAGATGTAGATTAGATTCATCTAAGTATTAGATATGTGAAATGAGATTCATCTATGTGAGATGTGAATGAGCTATATTGGTATCTAAGGATTGTCGTCGACGATGTAGTCTAAAAATGACAATGCTATATATTAGACATTAATAGATAAATGGTCAAACATTAGAATTGCTATAATTCCAATCATTATATTCATAGTTCGGTATGTATGAATGAATATTGATATGAGATTTGTTTATATACATAGATATATGGTGTGTGGAGATGTTGTGGTGGTGATTGTTATGAGTTGTAATTCGATACGAGTATTGAGAAGTTGTTGTTATCTTCAAATATTGATTATTAATTCTGTTGAAGAAACATGACTTACAAATTTGATTATCTCCATACATCATCGTTTATTAATATTTTTCTTGACACATTATTTTTTATGTTCACAGATAAATGGAACACACACAACCATCTTCTTCCCATGATGTGGGTGCTTCATCTTCGCACGCACAACAAGGAAATTTGGGTCCTTTAGACCCGTCCGTACTCTATTTGCAAGAAGATCATAGGCCTCAGGCGGTGTGGAATGAAGATATCGAGAAAATGAGTTTCCGAATGCACACCATATTGCCGACGCACCCTCGAATACAAAACTACTTGGTAAATTGCGGGTTCTAAGGAATGTCCATGTTGGCCAAAGTGAAATGCGACCATTCATTACTAACCGCTCTTATGGAGAGATGGAGGCCGGAGACACACATGTTCCACCTACCCGTTGGTGAGATGACGGTCACACTACAAGATGTAGCCATCATATTAGGTCTTCCAATCGATGGGGTGACAGTCACCGGAAACTTGCTTTTTAATAAAGTGATGTTGGTTAGAGATTATCTTGGGAAGGAGGTTGAAGAGGATGATAGAGGTGTATTCGTCGGGAAATCAATCCGACGTTCATGGATCTTTACAGAGTTCAACAATAGTTTTGGAAACGAACCGACTGACTTCGAAATTCAATGTTACACGCGGGCAGATCTTTTGTCGATGATCGGAGATATTCTCTTTCCTAATTCTTCCGGTAATGTAGTCCATTTAATGTACCTTCCCTTGATTGCTGACATACATAGAGTCAGGTGATATAGTTGGGAAAGTGTGGCTTTGTCCTCTTTTTACCGTGCCCTGTGCAATTGTTCAATGGGGTCGATACAAATGACGGGGCCGATGGGATTATTACAAATATGGTGTTGGGAACGAATATACCTCTGCCGGTCCCAAATAGTTGTTCTTTCAAATAATTGGAGTGTGCATCATGAGAATCCACTGTTGAGGGCTCCTTTAGGTGTGTATTGGACGGGTAAACTCATGTGGAGAGATAATCCACGTGGTGTGTTGACGTATTATAGGGATGAACTCCATCTAATTAGGAAAGAGTACGTCAATTGGACACCGTACACGGACGAAAGGCTACAACGTCTACCCCCACTATGCATGGCCAATAATAAACTTTGGTTGACACAAGCTCCAATTGTAAATTTCTCAGTCGTAGAGTTCTGTTACGCCGACCGAGTCCTCCGACAATTCAATGCACAACAGCCCATCCCAGAAAAGACAATGTACAACCGAAGACTTCACAATATTACCGGTCAAGGTCGATTGCCAAATATGGATTGGGCCGATCACTACAGCTCTCATGTAGCATGTTGGAATGAGAGAAAATACGATTTGGTGGTATAAGGAATTGCACCGTATGACGGGTCATTGCAAACAGCTTACATAGCGTGGTACCGTCATATTACACAGTTGTATATTGCTCCAAGATCGAATATCCCCGCGGGTATCCAAATACTGATACCTAGGCACCAAGTAGAACCACCACCGACACATTCCACATTACAACCTATGTATTAACCCAAAGCATCCTCATACCGACTAATGGTAAAATTTTATTATTGTTAACAAATATGAATTTAATTTTTTTGTATACATTTTGTTTTTATATGTTTAAAAAAGTTTGGTTTACTACTAATTTATTTCGTTGGTATTGTAGATTGATAACACATGGGATATTACGAGGAAATGTGCTCGTGTGTTGAAGAGCAACGTTTCGAAGGATTGCAAGGAGTCATCGAGAGAAATCCTCCATCCATGTCGTACCTCACTTGAAGAGGTTGGAGACAGTCCGTGCTTCGCCGCTCTTTTACCATCATCCGAACTTCCCACTCAACTGCCCCGAGTAAGTGTTTGCCGAGCTCAACCTCCACCACCACCAACAAGACAAGTTCAACCTCCCACACCACCACAAAGACAAGCTCAATCTCCACCTAGGTCATCTACTCATTCAGGAGCTTCTCCTTCACAAGTTCCATGACGGAAGAGTGTTCATTTTCCTCCTTCGGAAACTCAATTAGCAACACAAGAGATTGAAGAAGTACAAGCGGGGCATGAAGAAGATGTCGGGCTTAGTGAACCTGCGACACAAGAAATTGCCGAACGTAGGAGGAAAGTCCCAGCTTGGAAGAGGAGGGAGCCGCAACACTATATGCCTAGTTACGTTGAATGTTGAAACGTGTAATTTTCTAAGCTTTGAATAGCCCAAAACATCAGATACCTTTTGAATGTGTAATTTTATTATATTTTGTTATGTTATGAAGTACTTGATGACTGTAAGTTTTTGGGCTTTTAACATTTGAAGCAAACTCAAAATAATTGATGCAAATCCATTGTTGTATTATTTTGTTATATATATTATCTGGGGTTCGTAATTGCATTTTGTTGTTTATTGTAAAATTGAAGTATGAAAACAATGAAAATTAGTTGTTTCTATGGCTATGCGTGTTTTAGGTGTAATTTATAAGTAACAAATGCCGTTATTGTAAATAACAACATCTGTTACCTGTAACGTTATTAGCAACGATGGCATCGGTACAAAATATGTACAACTTGGTCTGTATTATATTCTAACTTGATGCCGTTTTTTATAACATCGGCACCAATGGAACTGATGTCGTTATTCTAAAAAACGGCATTAGTTGTGTCTTTTATTTCGAGAAAAATGAATCTCTGCCAAAACTATCTGCCTTCACAGTCGTTTCTCTGAATAATGGCATCTCTTAAGGATGCCGTTATCCTGAAAAATGACATCAGTTGTGTCTTTTATTTCGAGGAAAATGAATCTCTACCGAAACCATCTGCCTTCACTGTTGTTTCTCTGAAAAACAACATCTCTTAAGGATGCCATTATCCTGAAAAATGGCATCAGTTCTGTCTTTTATTTCGAAGGAAATGAATCTCTGCCAAAACTATCTACCTTCACAATCGTTTCTCTGAATATCGACATCTCTTAAGGATGCCGTTATTCTAAAAAACTGCATCTCTTAAGGATACCGTTATTCAGATTAATGACATCAGCTGCATCTTTTATTCTGAATAATTCTGAATAATTTCAAACTAGTTGTTCACGTTTTGTGCACGTTTTGAAGTGATGCCGTCGTTGCTAACAACGTTACAGGTAAGAGATGTCGTTATTGTACTTATCATTTGTACCCAAAACATACACAACCATTCAACAAATGTATATCCATTCAAAACATGCACAACCATTCAACAAATGTTCATCACAATCATATATCTTATACTCAACTATTGACATTACCATATATTACATCAAATGTTCATCAAATTCAAATTCTCTAATTCATAATAACTTACGGATAGATTTTACAAAAATGAGAATTAGGCATTTTATGATACGATACGAACACATTTATATCTTACAACATAAGGCCAACATTAGGATACAACTTCAAATATCGGTAGATTGGGATGTGCCCACATTGGGTACATTCTTACATTTACGCCTATTGTGTCCACTTAATCCGTATTTTAAACAAATTTTGCCGGTGCCCCCACCCTCTCGAGCATCCATATCGTTGCAAATACGAATACTCCTAAGTCGACCTTTCAACCGACGTAGCCTCGCATCGGCTATGAGTATCGATCCACTTTGTGTCGGCCAATAAGATTCGTCTGGAATAGGATTAAAGGTTGGTGCCCACGTTAGTACTAATGAACTTGTAGAATAAAAGACATCAATGTAAGGTTTATAATCAATTGCATGGGAGGCACAAGTGGCCAATACATTAGAACATGAAATGTGATAGAGTTGGAATTTTCCACAAGTACAAGTACGCCCCCCGAGGTCAACTGTGTGCCAATGTCTACCCTTTTGATGTCCATTATCCATTCTAATGCCCGTTTTAACCCCAAAAATACCAGACCGTTTATTAAACATTATTGTCTCATGCAAATTGGATTTTTCACGGCGTAAATCAATAATCTGTTGAACACGTAGTGCCCATAATTTCCCTTCACTGATAAGGGTCTGCGCTGCCTCACGACGGTCATTGAAGTACATGTTGAGACGGAAAAAAAATCATTTCCACAATTGCGGTGACAGGCAAGCTACGCACACCTTTTCAAACCGAATTGAAAAATTCTGATAGATTTATTATCATTATACCATATCTACGACCTCCATCGGCAGAAAGTGCCAACTTCTCAATCGATTTCCCCTTCAACCAATTAGCCCTATCAACATTAGCTGCTTCAAGCTGTGCCATCTTTTCATCAAACTTCTTCAACTGATTTTGACACGCGATCACCTTCAGCTTGTTCATCATAAACTTGCAACCAAATTTTTTATGGAAATTACTAGCAAAATGCCGCATACAATTACGATGATAAATAAGTGGTTCCTTCTATGTTCCGAATTCATTTTCCATTGCTGATAAATGCCTGCATGACGATCAGAAATGACACATAGATCTGCACGATCTATGACAAAGCACCGAATACAGTTCATGAACTATATCCACGTTTCTATGCTCTCTCCATCAACTATTGCAAATGCAAATGGAAACAACCTACCGTTTGCATCCGGTGAAACAACAATCAACAAACAACCTTTGTATTTTTTGTACAAATGAATCCCGTCTACACTTATAACTAGTCTGCATGCCTTAAATTCCTCGATGGAAGGTCCGAATGCCCAAAACCCTTAAATGTTTCTTCGTTCGGACCGGACACAATCTTGGACCAATGTACGGTCGTCCCCGGATTTGATGCTTGGATTGCAATCAGAAGATAGGGCAATTTAGTGTAAGCTTTTTCGAAGGAACCATATAATTGCTCAATTGCTTTATGTTTTGCCTTCCAAGCTTTCCAGTATGAAATTATGTAATTGAACCGATGCTTGGCTATCTCAATTATGGCTCTTGGTGTTATTCTTAGTTGTGCCTTCAAAACATTCAATATGACCGTCGACACAATCGTAGAATCAATTTTTCTGTGATCTTGATTCAATGTAGGATTCACACATGTGTGCGGAGCTTCAAGCTTCTTTACCACGAAATAAGTACGACCTTTTGGAACAATTGCACACAATCGCCAAGGACAACCCACTACATTTAGAAGTGCCGGATTTTTTGCAATGTCTTCGGCTGAATGGTTGATGGGTGCATATTTACATTTGACATAGTATAAACCGGGGGTCGATTTTACTGTCACGAATTCTCGATGGTTCTTCATGAAGTACATATTCACTTCATGTTGTACAGAATCTTTAGTTGGAAATCTTTGACCTATGTAGAGTTCATCCGTGTTAGAAGAGTCGATGGAAGACTGTGCATGTTCATGTATGGTCGCACGAGACATCCATTCACTTGATTGAACCTCATGTACAGTTGCACTAATGGACTGATTTGGCAACACCACATTGTTAACCGGCACATCAATGTTGACATCATTAACCGGAGCTTCATCGGCATCCTCCCCCTCATCAACTTGAAGACCGTGATCCTCATCTTCTTTCTCTTCTACCAAATCGTTATTTACAACGGTATTGTCAAAGTCTTGCATTACCATGTCGGTGCAGACAATATTTTGTGTCAAGGTCAACGGATGTACCTGCTCATATTCGGTGGTAATAGGTTCTGTTGGAGTTGTGCTAATGTCTTCTTCTGTATTTGGTATTCTTGCATGTGACTCGGTAGATGGTTTCAAACTCGGGGCGTGCCTTGGACTTTCAATAACAACTTGCCTAGTATTTGGAAGCCTCATTTGGTCAATATATAACTCCAATGCATTCCAACTATAATTTGGATCAAGTGTCCTACCAATCATGAACCTCAGAGAATTATCATTATTTATGGGAACCGCAATGAAATATTGCCCTTCCCCTTTACCGACAGCATAACGGGCTTTGATTTTGACACTCATTTTACCTTTATCCCAATTAGTGACTTCAAATATCTTATCTATTACTTGTGAGTATATAAAGTTGCAGGGGCCCAAATAATGACCGGTTCAACATCGCTATAACAATATCCAATCTTTAGATCTCTAATTATTTCACCCCCAAAATATAACCAAATAGGGATATCATATTCCATACCTAAACATAATGATTCAAACATATTCAAGTCATTAACTACTCATAAGAATAACATGAGAATACATATCAAACATATGCTTATAATAATACCTTCAAATTAGACTGTATCTTGGATAGCTTGAAAATACGTCGTGGATGAGGAATGAGATGAGAGTGAGAGTGAGAAGGTAGGATATATGAAGTTTGAGAGAACTCCAACACTTGAGATTTTTGGTTTTAGGGATCTAGGGTTTGTGGGTTTCGGAAGAGAGAGAGAGAGAAAACAGATCGATTGAGAAAGCCAAAGTGAGAAGAGGAGGCCACTGTTTATAGGCAAACAAACTAAATAACTGATGTCGTTATTCAAAATAACGGCATTAGTATTGAGAATGCCGTTTTTGGAAAGAACGACATATATTATGGGATTTTCATACTTGTCATTTTTTCTCACAATTGAGAATGCATGTTTCTTCAAATAAAAATAACCTATGCCGTTACTCCAAAAAACGGTATGACAGTTTTTTTAAAAATAGATGCCGTTATTGAAAAAAACGGCTTGTAAATAACCTATGCCGTTTTTTCCAATAACGTATTTTGCTGACGTGTTCAAAATTGGGTAAGATCGTTAATTATTTTCGAAAGTAGATCAGAATGCCAAATATTTTTAAAAAGTGGGTCAGTACGGTAAAAATTTCTAAATCAATGGACTTTCTATCCTTCTTCTAACCTTCCTCCAAACCCTAAAAATATTTATAAAATAAAAGTGGACTCCAGCTACATCCATCATGAGTTCAATTGGTGATGACAATCAATTTGTTTATATTTTAAACAAGGATATATGTTGACTCATGTCCCCATCTCAAAGGGATAGAAATTTAATATAATTTAGAGGCTTTTAACTATTTTTAATTAATTTATTGATTGATTATTTGATGCTTTTGATTCTGTTTTCTTCATGGAGTCATGTCACTACTACCATCTTTCTACAATTGGGTATGATGAGCTATAGCATTTAATATAGTCCAATTGTCGGTTGCCTTTCATATAAAGTTCCTTTTATTTGTACCCAAAAAATTGTATACCCAAAAAATTGTATACCCAACCATCCAATGTACGCATAGCACTTGTTATGAACCTAGCTTTGTACTCATACACAAATATCATGGGAGTCAATTCTCTGACTAGCGAAAACTCTATGACGGTCAAGTAAGTCTTCACTCACTCGAGAAGAAAGAATTAGGATAACGAAGAGGTAAGATTATTAGAACGATCACACTGAGTGTTAACACCTATTCATAGGCGCTTCGGATTAGCCCAATTGGAATCTAGCGCTGGATGCAACGGATCAAGGCCGCATCCATTATAACTTGTGAAGGATTTTGATGGCTGGAACTATAATTATAGTCATTACTGTTCGAGATTATGAGAGACAATAACAATGAAATTAGGAATTGGTTTAATATCCCATTGACTTAAGATATTATATCCTACTTATCATAATTAGAATATCACAAGGGAACTACCTCTAGACTAGTATATATGAGATGAAACTGGGTTTAGGGTACTGGGCTTTAAGCGCCAGTCAACCCGGTCCAACAATTAACAGAAAACACATGCAAAGCACGTGTTGCCCCATAGAACATTATATACAATAATATTCTATTATATTGAGAATATATCTATATATCCAACAATCTCCCTCTATATTCTCAATATATTAGGCAATGCCCTGTTATATCATTGGATCACAAAAAAATATAGTTCAATTATAACTCGAATAGTTAAAATGAGACTAAACCAAAATAATCAAATAGTTCAAAGACCATATCAGAACAGAATAGTTCACAATGACTAAATCAACTGGAGAAATCTGTCCTAGTTTCAAAACCAACCAAAGCAAATAAACTTTAAGAACAAAATAGGAGGTTTAAGCTCATGAACATAAGAGTCTTAAACTTAACAGATGTTTTACCAAGTAAGTGACAAATTTATTCTCAAGAGATATAAATCGAAACTCCATCCTTACAAATTGTTTTATGTTTTACTCTTCCATTTTGAGCAAATCATTATTTAAACATCTATAATGACATATTCAACTCCTCCATCTTTGCTAGCTTATTGAGAAGAAGAATATCAAGAGACACATCTCTAAAAATTCCAACGAATTCCACAAAGTATCTAATTCCACAAAAGAACTTAGTACAATTCATAATTAGCTTAGTAAAAATGAAATGTAAGCATCACAATCAAGTTTCTTTAACAAAATAAAAATAAGAACTATTATAGTTTCTACTCAAGAACTATACTATGTTATATATTGGAATGATAGAACAATCAAATCAATTATGGTTAATTCTGAATCATAAAAAATGGAATGAAACATGAATCCATAAGAGAGATATATCATCAAAATTGGAATGATATAACGTCAGTTCTAAACATCAAAAACACATCGACAAGTTTTCACACCTTTTTTGAAATAATAAGATGATTCTAAGTAAATTATGAGAATATATAGCATCATCAAAATTGGAATGAAATTATATATTAATAAAATTTACATAGAACTTTCAAATTATCTAAAGCATGCCAACTGCATAAAATTGATGCTTATGTTTGAACTTCTTCATGGCTCCAATTGGATTTTAATTTTCAAAACAACTAGGATGTTAAAACTTTTGGCTCAATAGCTTTTAACTCCATTTTCCTACAGTTTTGATAATTAGATCACTTTCAAGTCTCTTGGATAGAGCATTAGCCATATTTTATCTCAATTGCACTTTATTTATGAGAAAGTTCAACCAGGCTTCTTTCAGCCTTAATATACTCCTCTGACTATTATAGAGTGAGTTATGAGCTACAGTGTATTGTAGCTTGATAGTCGACGAATAGAATTAGAGGGTTACTTAAACTTCTTAATGGATGACTAGCAACAAGTTCTTCAATCCACTCAGTCTCTTCTCCTGCAGAGGATAACATATAGAGGTATGATTTTATGGATGAAAGCACAGTACATGTTTGTCGTTTAATTTTCATAACATTTTTGTTCCTCATAGTACTGTAAATACATATCTACTAGTTATCGACTTTCACTGAATTCATAGCATTATAATGCATCAGTTCATCCATTCAATCCTAAAGGATGACTAGAGTAGCACAAAGCAAACTCTTGAGTACCTCTCAAGTATCTCATTAGCCTCTTTGGGCTCTCCAATGTGTATTAATAGGGCTACTAGTGAATCTGCAGATTATACCTACCTCAAATGCTATGTCTGTTAGTGCAGATCTTCCTATATATAAGACTTTCAATAAGTTTAGAATAATCTATCTGTCTCATAGTGGCACCATCATTGGGTGTCAACCTTTATCATAATCATAAGGTGTTTTAAAATATATTCAATCACTATATCACCACTTTTGGAATACATTATTGATTTGGTGAGTTTGACTAAGGGTTATCCCTCGCCAACCGAAACTCACTCTTATACCTAATATGTTGTCTACAACACCTAAGTGTTTCATGCTGAAATCTTTGGATACCAAATTTTTAACTTCATTTATAATATAGATATCACTTTCAATCAACAAGCATGTCAACAATATACAAATAAATGAGGACAATTATATTTGACTCACCACAGAATTAAAGACATTTATCTGAATTACTTAATTCAAATCTAATCTCTTTAAAAGTATGTCAAATTATTTGTGCCTCAATTTTAATACATGTTTTAGAACATACAATGATTTTACCAATTTGTAAATCTTGTTCTCTAAACATATTAGTGCAAAACTTTTCAGTAAAAAACTGTGTAGTACAAAACTTTTCAATACAAAACATCAAGTACAAAAACTTTTAGTACAAAACCGTTTAAACATCTTTCATGGATAACAAAATTTGCAATAGATGTAAGAGCAAGAAGAATACTTCTAACACCCCGGTCCGAAACAATAATTTTTCTAACAACTGCCTACCGCAGGCTTGCCTCATAAAAAGTGCTATAGCTGATTGGTGGCCTCTAATCCCAGACAATTATATATATATATATATATATATATATATATATATATATATATATATATAAAATTAACTTTTCAAATCTCCGATATGGGACCAAATTCCCACACATCCAACACGTCCTCTCTCGAGAGAAACAGTACAACAAAGAAACAAGGGGGCCCCACACTTCCACATGGCAGCATTAGAGCATCCACAATCGTTTGCTTGTTTGCCATTTTTTGCATTGTAAGGGCACTGTAGCACCCACAGTCGTTGGGTATTTTGCCATTTTTTTGCCATTTGGCTACAGTAGACAGGTAAAATAGAACTCGAATAGCAAAATGCATATTTTGGTCGACGAAACATTATGTGTCGTCTCGATTATTTAATTATATTTTTAAATAATTGGATGTTTTCGTCCGAAGCAAAAATAATTAAAAAACAAAGAAAAATAAACCGGAAAAGAAAAATTGGATTGGGACGAAGCATCACGCATTGATGTTTCGTCCCAATCTAAATAATTTTTAAAAATAATTTTGCAAATTTTTAAATTGTTTTTGCAAATATTTTTACAAACTATTTATAAAATTGTTTTTGCAAAAAAAAAACTTCCTTAAAACCTGGACGAAACATCGGTTACTTTGCAAAAAATTTTTCTTTTGGGACGTCCCATGTATTTTATTAATATTTTCTCACTTTCTGACTATATAACTGAATTTTTTAATCATTGACGAAACATCAGCATTTTTTGTCTGTTTCGTCTGTTTCATTTTTAACGAAATTATGCATTTTTTGCCTTGTTGACGACTGCAGCATTTCGTCGAAATGGAATGGTAAAATTTGCATTTATACATTTTTTTTACCTCAAACAGCTGTGGATGCTCTAATAACTGCCCCCCTCTTCTCTCTCCTGGGCGGGTCCCACACCCCCCTCCACGTCACCACGGTGGAGAAGTGAAGCAACACACATCTGCTTCATACCAGGGCCCACTCCACAACACTCCATCATCTCATTAATAAATTGCCCCATTTCCATGCTCCAAACCCATAGAACATCTCTATAGGACTCTAATTATATATATATATATATATATATATATATATATATATATATATATATATATATATATATATATATATATATATATATATATATATTCTTAACACGGGGTGTTACAATACTTATTATAGCAATATGACAAACATGTGAGTAGACTTCAAATAAATCTTCCCCACTTATCTCGGTTATTCCTTTAGGTGATAAAATTGTATTAAAATTGCTACTGAACATTTCAAAACTAAGCTTCTTCTACAAATCTCACTTACTATAGTTTTAGTCCCTTTCGGCAAATCAACTAATTCAAAGTATTATTGTATAACAACAAATTCATTTTATTATCTACTAAAGAATCTTCTTGGCTCATTTGCCTAAGTGTCAGTAATTCTAACTGTGAATTATTGCTCGTGTCTGAAGGACTAGATAGTTTCATATATTTATCTTTGATGAACACATCCTCAAAGAACCATGCAAGTCTAGATTCTTCTAACAAAAATTAGATAGATCCATTATCTGTCCATAGATTTAGATTCTGTACTTGCTAAGCACACACAAATATTTGTTACAGGTCCTACTTTAGGCCTTTTAGGGTCATATAATCTAACAAACGTACCGTACCACATGTTTTCACTTTAAAAAAATTATTTGTGTTTCTATCCCATAGTCTAAAATGTGTAAATAATTTAGAGTGTAGTAACATATTAGGAATATGATTAACAATACAATATCACCCATAATTACACAAAGTCAAACAACAATCGATAATATAGAGTTCAACATTTCACTAAGAGTTTGATTCTAACTTTTATCAATATCATTTTGACTGTTGTAAATAGAGTGTACTAGAGATTATGCCAAATACAAATTTCTCTAAAATTATTAAAACATATTCACCACCTCTATCAAATCTGAAACCTTTTGATCTTAGCATTTAACTAGATTTTAATTCATTAAGATTAATAAGTGCTTCATTCTTCATGTATGTATGAAAAACATTCAATAATCATCTACAAAACTGATTTAATACTTCTGACTAACCATTGTCTTATCAAGTCACAAAGGTACTGAGATCACAAATATCAGAATGTATTGACTCAAAAGTTGCGTACTCCTAGAGACCATACTAAATGGTAATCTAGTGATCATAATCTGAGCACAAGATTCACATTTGTCATATTTAATGAGGTATCATTTAGCAGAGTTATGAGTTTTAACAAGAACAAAAAAAGTTTAATATATAGTTCACAAGTCCTAGCCTATTATGCCGTATTCAAGGACAACACAAAAGTTGCTTCGCTTGTTAAACACAACTTACACAGGCAATAAACTGTGTTATACACATTGGAATAATAATAATAAAGTATAAGTTAGCACAAAATTACTCTACCACATTTTAAAAAATATTTGATTTCTCTTATGGTTCTAACAATGTCCATATGCTCAAACATTTTGAGCGAAGAGTTCATTTCTTTATTCGTTCTTCATCATCTTCGAAATGCTAAACGAGATAATGACTAACATGTTATAATTCAAATTTGCACACACAGTACAATGAACGAGAAAGAACAAAACGTAACTAGGGGTGTAAAATGAACAAGACGGTCCGTCTTCCGTCCGAGTCCAGCTCGAGAAGTGGTCTGACCGTGGACCGTCCAAATTGTTATACGAACCGATCCTGAACAAATTATTCGGTTCGATTCTTTACCGAGCTCAAGCCGGACATAAGTCTGTCCGAATATTATTGTGGTCCGATGCTTTACCGAACCAAGTCCGGACTATAAAAATTTTGTCCGACCTAGACCGAGCTGGACATAAGCCCGTCCGAGTATAATTTCTGTCCGAGCTTGAACATATGGCTGTCCGATCCCTTCCGGTCCGATTTACAGCCCTAAACGTAACTAATGAAGTTATATCCTGCATTAAAAAATGCTATCTTCTAAGTTATAGACATTTGTTATACAACTTATACATCAATCTTTATTAGAGAAGCAAACATACAATCTCACAAACTGCAAGCGATGGATTTAGCCAATATGTCTATACACATAGTATGACAATGCATATTTGACAACCCTAAACATGCTAGTTTTCAAAATAAGACAAATTATGATCTAAAACACCCAATTATCTGATCAAACACACAAAACGTTAACACATTCATCACATGAAAATACTAGGAAAGATTAGAGTAGATCATACCGACACTTCAAGTTAGAAGTGTTTTCCAAATTCGATGGAGAAGCCTGCGTAGTACAGACTTATTCAACCGTGACGCAAATCTATCATCTCCAATACACACAATTTGTAAGTAACTTTTAAGTTCCTACATTCATCAAATTGTTAAAGATTTGCCAATTAAACGAATTATTAGCACTAATTAAATCTAACAACAATTTAATTGGAGATACAAATTTATTGTCAAAACCTATAATTTAACTTATAAAAATAAATATTTGATCCTTAGCACGTAGCCAAAATAGTTATTCAAACTTGTATTTAATTAAACAACAGTTAATACGGTTTTGAACTTTAGCACTTAGCAAAAGAAATTCAAACAAACAGTTAATAAACAATCAAAATTATAGGTATAAAGAACAACTTATATTCATGTTTGGATCTATCCAAATAACATTCCTACAGCTTGCACCATCTCTAAAAAATTGCATCCACATCTCATACTGTGCTTTTTCTTCCAACTGTTAATTCAGAACTAGCAAATGTATCTAGTTTCGGAAACTTGTACGCCTAATTAAGTTTTTCCATCTTAAAGGAATAAACTGTAAATTTTTAAAATCTAGAAGGTTTATTCTGAGTAATTACTACCAGCGCAATTTCAGTAAGGAGGACTTTTCTGTAAAACTGCGTACTAAATAATTAAACATAAATTTAATTAAATAAAGCAGCACAAATCTTAAAGTTTAGAGTCGACCGAATCTTGATAAAGAACAAGTAGTGGAAGGTTAGATCTGAATTGGAAGTATACTGCAGTAGATCCAGTCTTCTTCCCAAACACGAAACAACAACTAAACACCCAATCAAAGCCTGGGTCTGAGTCAGCCCAAACACCCTTGATCCCCTCTTCAACCCAATCACAGAACACAAAATCCAACCACTTAATCAATTCAGATCTGAAGTCAAAGAAGCACAACGACAAGATTGCCTCTTGGATCCGAACACGAAACACCGAAAACGTCCAATAAAAAATGGAATCTGACTTGATCCCTTTCCTCTCTCTGTTGGCGCTCGGGAAGAAGGAGGAGGCAGGGGTTGGGCCTCCAGCTCGTGGTGGGTGCACCGGAGACGTGCGACGGCACGGTTGACGCTGGCGTCCCTGGTAGCCGTCTGATTCTGACGACAGAAGTCTTCGACGATTTCTCTCTTAACCTCAAAATTAATGGTAATATCTTAAGGTTGTTAGAGATTATGACAGACAATAATAATGAAATTATGGTTAGGTTTAATATCCCACTGACTTAAGATATTATACTTTGCTTATCATAATTGGAATATCACAATGGCACTACCTATAGACCAGTATATATGGGATGAAACTGGATTTAGGGTACTGGGCTTTAAACCCCAGTCAATCCGGTCCAACAATTAACAGATAACACGTGTAGCTAAGAAGCGTTTGATATCTCGTCAGTGCAGCTAAGAAGCATTTGATATCTCGCCCTTTCAATTTTGATGCTCAAAACAATCCATACATGCCTGGCATCCTAATATGATTTGTACTCTCCGATTCCCGATGAGATTACTCTGTAGACATGCTTAGTGAGTAGTTTAGGCTTATCGAGAACATTGCAGATGGAATCCAAGCCTCTTTCTACTAACCATTTTTACTCTTGCATGAAATGTTGATGAGCAAATATTGGACTCCAATGATTATGGGACAGGTGAGTCTATTAGCAGTCATGTCCTGCATGAACTTTGTGTCATTCTGGAAGATGATGTGATCTTGGAGTGGATCATGAGAGCCAAAAGAAGCACTGTTTACTTTATACTTCCACTACCAATTGTAACTTGTAGTCAGAAATGATCAATACAAAGTTACAAGTCAATTTGATAGCTCCTCCAATGTTGCACTCCAATGGTGGCTCATTGTATTTGTTGGCTAGCTTCAGAATGGAAAAGAATATGGGGGGAGAGGATGCAACCTAAATTTGTATAGTCTAATCAATTAGTTTTAATTTATAGTTAGATTTATCAATTAAAAAGAGATTACAGTAATTTAAGAGTTTAGGTGCATGCGCCTGTTTGATTAATTGAGGCTGTGTTCGTAATGTATCCCTAGTCGAACGAAGAATCTTTGTAATTAGATTTTCAATTGTTCTGCAGCAGCTTGTTGGTATGCGGCTTGAATACCGTTAATTGAATCCTATTTAATGCACTCGATTGATTGCAGATCAACGAAGCAAGATGATCAAACAAAGCCGGTGATATATTTGTAATTGAGAATAAAACTCACTTCTTCATGGCACTAAAACAATTTAAAGCTACACGCCAGGGTAGGGGTAGTCTATATAGGCATTTTTTTAGTGAAAATGCCGGGGTGGGATATGAGATCCAAAAATCCGAACCATAACATTTCACTCCCCAATTATGAAAATTTTCATCTCTTTCCCTCTATATACTATGAAGGATCTTAACAATAATCAGATGAAGCAATGCTATCAATCCCTCGTTATCTCTTCAGGATTGCTAAATCTGTTGCAACAATATATGTTGCATTCTCTTTTAAGCTATAAGCCTAAATGCTATAAATACCTATGTGATCAATAAGAAAGTGTATTGAATAAAAATCATCTTCTATCTTTTTTCTCTTGGTATCAGAGCATTCGTTTCTTCACGATCTCGATCCAAACTCTCTGCTTCTCTCCCTCCCAACACCGCTACCTCCATCCAACCCTCATGGCAACTCTTAATATCCAAAACATTGCCCATTTCGTTCCCATTAAGCTCACTAGAGAAAATCATCTTCTTTGGAAATCACTCTTCACTCCCATCCTCAAGAATTATGACCTTCAAGGCTATGTCGATGGTACCCAACTTTGCCCACCCAAGTTCTTCGTTAATTCTGACGGAACCACAACCACCACACCAAATCTTTCTCACACATATTGGGTTAGGCAGGAGCAGATGCTTCTAATCTGGCTCATTGCTACCAGGTCTGAAGATCTGCTGCCATATGTTATCGGTTGCAAAACATCCAAGGATGTATGAGGAACCTTGGAGCGTCGTTTCGCGACGATGTCTTGATCCCATATCATCCAACTGAAGACGCATCTTCAAAATGTGCATAAAGAATCCAAAACCATTGCTGAGTTCCTATAAGAGATCAAAGAAATCTCTGATGCACTGGCAGCTGTTGGTTCTTCAGTTGTCGATGAAGACATGGTGGTTTATATTCTACGCGATCTTCCTGCTGAATACGATGCTTCTTCTACAGCGATCCGTGTTCGAGCAGTCACCCATGGCCGAAGAGCTTCATGATCTTGTTATTGGCGAGGAGCTAACGGTTACGGAGCGCACTCGCATTTAGGCTTCTCTAGATTCATCCACTCATGCACTGACTTCTGTTATCCACACCAACAATAATGGAGTCAGGCCCTCCTATGTGAACCCTAACTACAAGGGTAATTTTCGTAATTACATTCCTAATTATAATCCAAAAACTCATGGTGTCAGGTCCCGTTCATCCCACTCCACTTGGCAACAAAACCATCCACTATTACTCGCCCAACATGCCAGATCTGCAATACTCAAGGACACATTACACCTAACTGCTATGAAAGAATGAACCCTGCATATCTAGTCACCTAACCTCCTTAACTCCTAGCTGCTATGGTAGCTCACTCTTCATCTCCTCTACTTGACTGGATAACCGATAGTGGAGTAACTAGCCATCTAACAAGCGATCTCTCGAACCTCTCAATGCACTCACAATGCCAAGGTGAATCCTCAGTTGTCAATGCAAATGAATCTCAACTACCTGTGGATGATATTGGTACCACATTGCTACAAACACCCAAACATAATTTCTATCTTAAAGATGTCATGCATTCTCCATCTCTTAATTACAATTTAGTCTTTGTACATCGTTTTGTCTCTGATCATGATTTCTCTCTAACTTTTACATCAACCAATTTCTTTTCCAAGAACAATCACACCGGGAAAATTCTTTTTTAGGCGTTGAATAAACATGGCCTCTATATTTTTCCAAACTCGTCATCTTCTTCAACCCCGGTAGCACTCCTTAATCATGATCCAGACACTACACTTTGGCATCGCAGATTAGGTCATCCATCTCCTTTGGTTCTTCGTTGCATTGAGTCTACATCACCAGAGCTTTTTCTAAGTCGTTTTCATATTGCACCATCCTCTTCATGTTAAGCTTGCAACTTAGGAAAAAGTCACAAAATTCCATTTAATCTTTCTACGTCTAGGTATCTTGTTCCTTTAGAATTATTGCATTCAGATGTTTGGGGACCTTCCCCTGTAGTTTCTAATTCTGGTTTTCAATTTTATGTTCTCTTTGTAGAAGACTACTCCCGATTCTCATGGATCTTTCCTTTATATAATATATCTGATGTTTATCAAGTGTTTGTTAACTTTAAAGTACAAGTTGAAAACATATTCAATACCAAAATTAAAACACTTCGGTCAGACGGAGGGGGGGAGGGAATATTGCAGCACCAAGTTTGAGAACTTTCTTTGACAACATGGAATTGCCCATCAGTATTCTTGCCCGCACACACCAGAGCAAAATGACATCTCAGAATGCAAGCGCATGCATTTGGTTGACATGAGCAGGATGATGTTAGCTCAATAAGGCGTACCCTTTTCCTTTTGGGTCGAAGCATTCTTGATGGCAGTCTATACTATTAACTGACTTCCTTCACTAATATTACAAAATGCCACTCCATACACTCGTCTATTTGGGAAGCCACCATCAATTGAACACTTACGGGTGGTTGGCTCATGCTGCTATCCCTGACCTTATAGCAAGCACAAACTTGACCACAAAAGTCGCAAATGTATCTTGTTAGGATACTCTGATTCTTAAAAAGGGTATCGTTGCTTTGAAATAGCCACATCCAAAGTTCTACTCTCCAGAGACGTAGTGTAATATTATTTTCCATATCTCGACAAACCATCTACACCACTAGCTACTCCCACTCCATCAGTTATCATGGTTCATTCTTTACCTGTTTGTCACTGTGTCCCATCACAGCAACAACAAGACCATCAGACCAATTCGGATACTGGCATTCAACATATTTCTCCCTCTACCTCCCACAATCCACAAACTCAGAAAATATACCACCTCCATAATCCACTCCACCATCTTCACCTTCAGTACCTACAACACCACCACTGCCGCCTCCACCGCCGCCGCCACCACCACCACCACCACCACCATCATCTTCCACAAACAATATCCATCCAATGACAACCAGTTCCAAAGAGGGCATCTTCAAACCTAAGGTGTACCTAGCCACCAAACATCCTCTCTCTCTCTACTATTTCCAACTCTCTACCATCGATACCAGAGTGCTATTCTCAGGCAATCAAAGATCCTAAATGATGCAACGCTATGGTCACCGAACTCAGTGCATTAATCCAAGCTAACACCTGGAAGTTGGTACCCCCTTGTCCTACACATCGACCAATTGGCTGCAAGTGGATCTTTAGAATCAAACAATACAAAGATGGGACTATTGATTGATTCAAAGCTCACCTTGTTTCCAAGGGCTTTCTCCAATAACTAGGCATTGATTATGGAGACACATTCAGTCTGGTTGCAAAGGCTGCAACAATCCGTTTACTTCTCTCAATTGCGGTCACCTATAACTGGCTGCTAAGACAGATATACATCAACAATGCCTTTCTTCATGTAAATTTGGAGGAGAAGGTCTTTATGGTTCAGCCATTGGGGTTCTAGGATCCCCACTTTCCCAATCATGCCTGTCTACCACAACGTTCAATCTATGGCCTTAAACAGGAACCGAGCGCTTGGTATCAACATCTCTCCACTACTCCGCTCAACATGGGTTTTCTCATCTCCCCAAGTGATGCATCTCTTTTTGTTCGATGTTCTAATGGATCCATCACAGTGCCTCTACTGTATGTTGATGATATCTTAATCACAGGGTCCTCTTTGGATTTTTTTCTCCACTCTCAATCAAGACCTAAGCAAAGTGTTTCCTTTCAAAGATCTTGGCACTGTTTGTTATTTTCTTCGGTTGGAACTTACCAAGAACTCCACTGGATGATAATCTCCCAAACCAAATACATCACCGACCTCCTACACAAATCTCACATGGACGGCGCAAAGCCTTACAGAATTCCAATAGCAACCGATCAAAAACTTGATTCAAGTTCTGATGATCCCCTTACCGATGTCACTGAGTATCATTCTGTTTTTTGTGCTCTCTAGTATCTCACTTGGTCACGACCTGACATCGCCTTCGCAGTCAATCAAGTGTGCCAGTTCCTGCAAAACCCTCGCACCCCTCACCTGGTAGTGGTAAAAGGATCCTTCAGTATTTAAAGAGTACAATCACAAGTGGTCTCCACTACAAATGGGGATGCCTTGACATCCATGGCTACTCTGATGCCGATTGGGCAGGGTCACCCTACGACCGTCATTCCACCACCGGCTACTACATATATCTGGGTCCCAATCCCATTTCATGGAGTGCTAAGAAGCAAGCCATTGTAGCCAGGAGTTCCACAGAGGCCAAGTATAGGTCATTAGCACACACGGTTGCTGAAATCAGCTGGTTGTTGTTTCTTCTTCGAGATCTGCATATTTCGGTTCTTTCCACACTGACAATTCATTGTGACAACTTAAGTGCTATAGCCTTGGCCTACAATCCTGTCGTCCATGCAAGAACGAAATATGTGGAGGTGGACTATCACTTTATTTGAGAATTCGTTCTTCATCGAAGAATTTGGATATGCTACCTCTGTAGCACTGACCAAATTGTTGATATATTCACAAAGGGACTATCGACAAATCGGTTCTCTTCGCTGGCTCTCAAGCTTCAAGTAGCTCAGCCAACCTTGAGCTTGAAGGGGTGTATTAAGGATCCTAACAATAATCAGTTGAAGGAATGCTAACAACCCCTCATTATCTCTTCAGGATTGCTAAATCTGTTGCAACAACATTCTCTTGTACGCTCTAAGCCTAAATGCTATAAATACCTATGTAATCAATAACAAAGTGTGTGGAATAAAAATCATCTTCTATCCTTAAGCAACATACCTCAGCATTTTTGAAAAATTGAGATCCAAAATCATCTTTTATCATTGTGCAATATACCACGGGATATGCTAGGACCAGAAAGTGGGGTGAAAAATCGAGCAATATACCTCGGCATTTTTGAAAATGCCGGGTAGGGGTAGTCTATACTGGCATTTTTTTAGTGAAAATGTCGGGGTGGGATATGAGATCCAAAAATACAAACCCTAACATTTCACTCCCCAATTCTGAAAATTTTCATTTCTTTTCCTCTATCTAACGCGCTCTCCCGCTGCTCGCCATCGCCCCTCCTCCTTTCCATCGTCGTGCCCACCATTTCTTTGACCATCGTCATTGTGCTCGCAGTCACAGTCCCTGCCTTTCTATCCTGCTCACTTTCTCTCTCTTTCTCTCCTCTAAAAACTCCTGATCGACGCTCATCCCACCGTCACCGTCGCCATCGCCGTCCCCGCTCCCTTCTCTTCTCAGTCACTTTGGTCTCACCCCTGCCGTCGCCCCCCGTGGTCCTCTATCGTCCCCCCACCGTTGACGACTTCTGGCCACGTGAGATATAAAAATTAATTATTCTATAGAGGTTGAATAATTTATCATGTGTAAAATATAAATGTTATTCTTGTACTAGACATATTTTTTCACTAATAATTAGCCATGAACCGGCTGCCAAGCTTCTTCTTGTTCTCATCTCGACAGTGCAGCACCCACCAGCCATCTTCACCACCACCCACCCACACATCACCAACATCATCTCCTTGAACGGGAAAATAAATCCAAGTTTGACTGAATTTGAACCGATATTAGAGTCGAACACAAGGTGTTTAATCATTTGTCACAAATGTGTTTTATATAATTGCCACAAAGGTGTTTTAGGGTTGTATTAATAGAGTTAATCACTAGTAGAAAATACTATATTCGCAATAGAAATTTTCCTTGTAGAAGAAACAATTCCATGGTTAATGTACATTTGTAAGAGATTTTTTTCATTCCCATGTAATTGTGTTGTTGCGAAATCTCTCTTGGTTAATGTACACATTCGCAATGGAATTTTAACTATCACTTACGAATATTAGCCACAATAGAATATCTACAATGGAAGTTGTACCTTGCTGTCCCCATATATAAGAGAATATCTACAACAAATTTGTCCCTTGCAAGTGTGTTTAAAAAAAAAAAATTCCGTTGCTGATGAACTATTACTATAGAGGTCTGCAAGGTACTCATTCCTTTGCAATTGTTACCTTGCGAATGCAAATGCACGCTTTTCTCCATTATTGATTATATTTCAATGGCTTAATCAAATTTACAAAATTGATGTAATTTTTCAATCAAGAACATAAAATTGTTTGACATGTTGATTCGCACAATTATATAAAGAAAATAAAATAATGCAAAATATACAATTTGAACAACCATTACATATTTAGATAATAGTAAACTTAAGAACACCAAAATAAGCTTTAATAATATATAATTCAGAGCCTTCTCATTATAAATTTATATGTTTGTTTCAAAATGCCAAAACAACAACAATACATTCTAGAGGAAAATACGAGTTGTCAAACTGCAAGAAACACAATAAATGTTTTCAAAAATACTTTTAACCCGCTACTGCGTCCATGTATCCCCAACTTCACTTTTCATGTAAGGTCTTCTTCATGTTCCTCATTATCTTCAGCCTCATAGTCATCACCACTATATACAGACTACATGAAAAAGAAACAACACAAAATTAGAATTGGATTCAATATATATAGGTAATAATATATTATCCAATTGAGGCAATTAAATTTGTGGCTACCTTTTGATGTATTTTACTATTGCATGAGTCGATAGGAGTATTTCCAACCTTTAGGATGCATCTTACAGAAGAAGTCCATAAGCACTTGAATTTGTATTGCCAACTTGTGACACCTTTTGAACAAAGATTTAACATTTGATCATTCTTGTATCCTTTTGCCTATTCTTGATTCTGATGGGAAAGAACCAGCATCATCTTCCTTTCTATTTCTCGAAACTTTGGTTCCTTTAAGTCTATTGTGGTTCTTCTTTGGATTGCCAAACACACCATCGACGCACCTATCTTGAACTTCTAGGGGCAGCTTTGATGGATCTGGATTTTCAAAACCTTGTAACTTGAGTGCAACTTGTTTGACAAAAAAAGTCAAAGCATCCTAAAATAAGAAAAAAAGAATAATTGATATACATTCTACAATAAGAATAACATCACAAAAATATTGAAGACTGAAAATCATCTTTACACTTTCTTAAAAGTATACTCAAAGTATGAGTCTTGAGTTACAGAAATTTGTAAACTTATTAAATGAGGGCTATTAATTAAAAGTAATGAAAGGAAATCTTACCACCATAATGAGGTTCTTGTTCTTCTTTGTTTCATTCTTGTAGTTTTTGTTGAATGTTCCATAAGATATCTTCGCAATTTGGTCGTAGTCAACTTGTCGACTTTCAATTTTTTATTCTGTGCAACAAAAAAAATAATAAAAAAAAATTAAAAAAAAATCCTTAATTTCAAAGTTAAAAAGGTTTTTGGTTGATGACTGGTGTTGGGTTTATTATTGCGGTTATAGCTAGTCGTTCTGCACTTTTTGCTGTCTTCTTTTTGGCTGTGTTGCTTGCACTGTTATCTCCTCCTTGGCTTCTTGGTTTATGCCAGTCTTGGATGGTCTTTGATGTGGTGCTTGCTCTATTATCTACTCTTTGGCTACTTTCATTCGGCCATTTTTAGGCTCTCTTCGGTTCTTTGGGTTCCGGTTGATTGTTGTCTGAAGCAGGTGCCGTTCGGATCGGAGGAGTGCCCTTTTTCTTCCGTCCCCCTGTCCTTTGGGGTGTGGTTGATCGTTTTGTCCATCCCTTGGCGATGAGCACCGGTCGGTGACTTTGGTGGGCTGCCCGATTTTCCCCTTGTTCCGGAGGCACTTGTGGGTGAGGTCTCCTGGTCTGGCCGACCTGTTTCTTGTTGCCTCTAGCTTGGTTGACATTGGCTTGTGGGGTTATGATGTGCTGTGTTTAGTGTCTAGGTCTTCTTTTGCTTGTTGTATTCATTTATCTATATTCATTTATCTATAGTAGTATCTGTGTTTTCTGTTGTCTTGTTTTACTCCTTGTAAAATTGACTCTTATTGTATATTGTTTTCTATTAATTTATTAGGCTGTATTATGACTCTATCCGCGTTATAAACAAAAAGTTAAAAGGTTGTCGACTTAATACTTACTGATTATGTCCATGCGCTTGTACAAGAAAAGTATCAACTGGCCTTAGAGTCATTTACTGATACCATTTAAATGGAATGTAAGCTAATTTTGAATGGTCGGTAATGCTACTAATTGTTCGACATATAAAATCCTATTTTCCGAGCTAGGCAGGCAGGAAGATGTCACATATGTTTTTCTCTGTATGCATTACATCCAAATTATGCCTAATCTTAAGATCCTTCCAATATGGCAAACGAAAGAATATGCTTACTTTGTTCCACCCTGCCAGCAATTTTTGCGCATTTTCAATGTTACTTATTCCCTTGCATCTCTTGTGTTTCTTTACACGAATTGCATTGTCTGGCTTGAAATTATCCTTTCCAAAAGTCACATTTGGAAACCCATCTAGCTGCTGGAAAATGTCAACTCCAGACATCTGTATTAGTGCTATCTGTCTTTCGACTGTTCCATCAATCTTTTTCTTATTTTGACGGAATGGATGATGTGATAGCAGCCACCTTCGATGACACCAAAAGAAAAACTTGCGACTATAAGTGAGATGCTTCCCCTCGTAATCTGTTGCACAAATAGGACATGCAAATCTACCATTTGTTGCCTAACCAGAAAGATTACCATAAGCTGAAAAATCATTTATAGTCCAGAGCACAGTTGCATGCATTTTCAAATTCTTTCTTAGAGTAAGCATCAAATGTTTTAACACCAATCTCCCATAGAATATGTAGTTCATCAATATGTGATCCAGATACATGTCAATGTCATTCCCAGTAGAATCTTTTCCAGGAATCAACAAAGACAGAAAAATGTATGGTTGCTTCATACACATCCATGGAGGTAAATTATATGGTATAAGCAACACAGTTCATATAGACCATGATGAGCTCATTAAACCAAAATGGAGGCCATGTAGACCATGATGAGCTCATTAAACCAAAAGGGTTGAACCTGTCGCTTGCCAAACCCAATCTGACATTTCTTGAATCTTCAGCTAATTTTGGATATAAGCGATCTAGGTGCTTCCACATCTCTGAGTCAGCTAGATGTCGTAGTTTGCCATCATCGATACGACTTTCGGAATGCCACCTCATTTCCTTAGCAATACCTTTGAACATATACAATCATTGCAATCTGCTTATAATAGTAAAATGACGAAGAACCTTAGCCGCCACATTCGTTTGATTTGCCCCCTCTTTAGATGCACTTGCAACTGCAGTGCACTTGTTCTTTTTCCACTGTTAGATATTATGTTTTGTCCCATATTGGATTATGTATTAGTTTAGTGTTTTGTTCCCTCCTATATATAGGAGATATTGTACTCAGTTATAATCAATCTAATTATATTTTCCATCTATCTGTTAAACTTAACATGGTATCAGAGCTAATCCCTAAACCTATTTACACAAAAGTCCTTTCCTCTTTTTCTTGCTACCTTCAACTCCAACAATAACTCTGTCAACAACTCCGGCAACAACCAACATTCCAACTCCACACCAAACTGCAATACTCTAACTCAACCCAATTCGGCGACAACAACCCTCCGGCATCTTCTCCTCGAGCAACCCTGAACTCCCTAACATCCTGGCAACCTTCATTCCCGATGTCCAAACAGCAACAACATCAACAACAAAATCCAGCACAAACCACTTCTTCGCGGCGACCTCACTTCCCGATGTCAAAACCCACAACATCTGAAACCCTAACCTACTCCACACCCTCGTCTTCTCCCTCTTCAAACATAGCAACAAAACCCAAAACATCCGAAACCCACTCTTCTCCTCTCCTATCTGAAATCCAACAAATCCTATTTCCTCCCCCTAACTAATGTCACTCTCCCACTTCTCAAAACCCTAACCTGTTACTATTTTCACCCATTTTGTGTAATCCACATACCCGAATCCCTATACATTGGATCCCTATACCCTATCCACATACCTGAAATCCGGCCCAAATCCAAGTTCTACTACCCTAATACCCGAACCCTACTTTCTAAAACCCTATACCCGGTACAATTAAAATAAATAATAAAATAAATTAAAAACCGAACCTACACCCAAACCCACATTCTTAACCAAAACCCAAAACAAATCCAATCCCGAACCTCCTAACCCGACCCTAACTTTAACCTTACTTCTCCCTCCTAATCATGGTTTGTTGATGCTGCCGCCGATCGTCGCCACTGCCGTTCATCGTCGTCGTCAATTTTTTAAATAAAATAATAAATTTCAGAGAAATTAATATTCGAAATTTTTTTGCAAGTACTAGTGATTCTTCATGGAACCTTCGTTTCAATGATATATTCCCGTCTCCGTTGACTTCCCACCTGCCGCATCTTCTTCTTCCATCACCCCTTATCTCCGCATCGACAATAATAACATATTTCCAATACATACTTCCTCCCTCCTCCCAACAACGACATCCTTATTCCGATCTCGTTCCAGATCTTGACAGCAGCAGCAGCATTGCCGTTATCCTGATTCATGTCTCCTCCCTCATCCCAGCATCAACACCAGCAGCACCATCCTGATTCCTGCCCCACCTCTTCTTCTAACACCAACACCATCTGTTATCGCTAAATCTGGTGTGGGGGTAAACAGACAGAATTTGTGAGTTCGAGGAAGACCTGAATAAGAAAACCAAACCTGATCCGTCGGAGATTGATCGTTGACTCCCGCCGTTAACCTGCAAAAAGTGCGAGACACCGGGGGGGATCCCGGCGACGCACCCTCCGACGCTCAAGTCAGTAATCAGAAATGATTAAGAAAGAGCGTAAATTGAGAAAATACTGATTACCTCTCAATGGAGATGGATGGGGGGTATTTATAGGCGTCTTAGGGACTGGTTTAGGAATGTAATCCCCATGATTAGATAAGGAATATTCCCTGTAATCAGATGAGAAATGTAATCTGATAAGATATATTCCCCGTAATCAGATAAGGAATTTAATCCCTAATTCCCAGTGAAAAGATAGATGTAAATCAGGGCCGTTGATTAGGATTAATCAGGGACCTTGATTGTATCTTGCTGGACCGGGTGTGCAGCGGGTTGGAACCCGTACCCAGTTGACGTGGATCCGTTTCTGGGTTATTGGTCTTTGAATAAAGACCCAGTTCCCATTTCAGACCCGTTTGTAGGCGAAATTACTGTTTTACCCCTGAGCTTTAAGATTCGTGTCCGATGTGAACGGTCCCGATTTAATCCTATTTTTAGCCATATCATGAGCCCCCCACTCCTAAAGACTGAGTTTGATCAGCCTTTGAGGAGTAGTTTACTGTTCTAATGGCGCACGGGATTTTATCGGTGTTCTTAAGGGAGTTTGGATCTTGCTCGGGGGTGTAACGGTGTTATTCTAGGCTTGTAAAATACCCAAAAATATCCTCAGAATTTTCTGGATTTTTGGTGATTTTTCCAGATTTTTCTGAATTTTTTCTCATTTTTTTGAATTTTTTATTCATTTTCCGAATTAAACTATTAATTATCGAAAATATTAAATAATTATTCTAATTAAATAATTATATTTTTCAGAATTTAAAATAATTTTTCTGAATTTATAATTATTTTTTAGAATTTTTATTTAATTATTTTCGATTTTTAAACATTTTTTCGGATTTTTTGAATAATTAAAACAAATAAATAAATAATTAAATAAATTTAATATTACCTGGACACGTGGCGCGATCGTGTGCGTCGATCACGATCAAGCGAGCGCGCATCGGGAGGAGAAAGAGGAGGCCATTTTTTGGTGTAATAGGGTCGGTGCCATGAATGCTCGGAAAAGGCGGCCGAAGTCTACGTGGCAAGTCAATCCGTTGACTTTTTTTTTTTTTTTCTTCGATGCTGTTCTTTCCCGTGCTTCGTCAGCTCGAGTCCTTGTCAATTCTCCGTCTCCGACCTCGTTCCTCGAGCTTTCTCATCGTGATGTCGAGGCTGGTCGAGGAGTTCGGAGCTCGTCGTTTAGAGCTCGGCGAAGGAGCAAACGAGAAGAGGGATGGAGCTCGGCGTAGGGAGAGCTCGACGAGGCCATTGGAGATGGAGCTCGAGCTTCGACGCCGGAAGAGCGGGAGTGGAGCTTGGCTCGGCGATGATGGAGCTCGTTGGAGATGGAGCTTGGCATCGGCAAGGTGAGGAGGAGAGCTTGGAGATGGAGCTCGAGCTTTGACGTCGGAAGAGCGGGAGTGGAGCTCGGCGGAGCTCGCTGACGAAGGAGTTGGGTTCGAGCTCGGCCTCAGCGACGTTGGAGCTCGTGGTTCGGCCATGGCGGTTGGTGACGGCTGTAGCAATGGCCATGCCAAGCGCCGAAAGCTCGACTTCATTGTGCTGCTGTATATACCTCTTAGCGAGGTTGACGTAGAAGAAGAGAGGCAATGGTGATGACTGTGTGTTTTTGAGGTCGGCGACGGAGGCGCGAAACTCAAGCTTTATGTTGGAGCTCGATGGCTTGACGATGGAGAGTTGAGGTCGGCGACGGAGGAGCTCGGCACGTCGGAGTGGTGGAGGCGCTGCCGTTAGAAGCTTTCGAAGGGTGGTTGGGTTTTGTTTCTGTTTTGGCGCCAGGATGGGTGAAGAAGGAGATGACGTGGCAGTAACTAATCGGGTTTGAGGACCCTAACGGGTCCGAACCCGGTTGCTCGTGCCCTTTTTCTCTTTTTTTTTTTTTTGGGTCTGTGCTGAGAGCGTTCGGCGGCTGGTGCCGAACTCGAGCCCGTAAAACGGTCGGTGGCAAGAACACTCGGAGCGGGTGCCGAACTCACGCCCGTAATACGGTCGGTGTCAAGAACGCTCGGCAGCTGGTGTCGAGGCTCGAGACTTAGAAATTTTTTGGAGATCTTGACTGCCGAACTCAAGCCCGTAATACGGTCGGTGGCAAGAACGTTCGGAACGGGCGCCGAGGTCCACGTGAGCGACACGTGGCGTAGTCAACAGTATGCGTTGACTTTTTTTTTTTTTTTTCGCGCCAGCTTCTCTCTTTCCTTTCCGAGTACGTCTTCGGCCTCGCCCTTCATCTCCAGCTTCGTCGAGGGGAGCTCAGGGATGACGGAGCTCGACGGGGATGAAATGAAGCTCGCCGTTGAAGCTTGGCAATGGAGATGACGGGGGGCTCTGGAGACGGGCGCGGAGCTCTGCGAGAGGAGGCGAGCTCGGTGAAACCATGAGAGAGGAGCTCGAGCTTCGACGGAGCTTGGGGGGCGACGGTGGCGTGTAGCTCGGCACAGGAAAGAGCTTCGACTAATGGAGGAGTGCAGCTCGCGAAGGGGACTCGATGGAGATGCCTCGACTCCGGAGCTCGCAAAGGAGGTGGTCTCTAGCTCGACGAGGACTCGTCGAGGGTGAGGGAGAAGAAGCTCGGTTGGAGCTTGGCGAGGGTGGCGAACCCATGGCGGTGAAGGAGAGCTCAAGGAAGAGGAGCTCGAGATGGGTTCGGAGCTTGTGAGCTCGGCGAGGGAGCTCGCGAGAAGTTTGGAAGATGGCGAACCCATGGCAGCTCGAAGCAGATGAGCTCCAGATGGGTTCAGAGCTTGTGAGCTCAACGAACGAGGCGAGGGATGTTCAGCGAGGGAGCTCTTCGATGTGGGAGCTTGACGGAGATGGCTCGAGCTTTCGAGCTCGAGTCAGTGGAGATGTTGGGTTCCATGAAACTCAGGGGTGGAGCTCGGCGAGGAGCGAGCTCGGCAGTGGAGATGAGAGTCTGCTTTTGGTGGAGCTCGAGGAGGTTGGTGCTCGCGTTGTGGAGGTGGAGCGTCGAGCTTTTCGACAGCTTGGCAGGGATCGAGCTCAAGCTCAGTTGCGGAGTCATGGTGATGGAGCTCTATAATGGAGTTGGAGGTGAGCTCGTGAAGGTGACTGGGAGTTCAAAGCTTCGGTGAAAGGGGGGTTTGCAACGCTGAAGCTCAGCGAGAACGGGGGTGAGGTTGACGTTGGAGACTTTGAGCTTTGGAAGATGGCGAGCTTGACTATGGAGCTAGACGACGGAGGGGGTGCGTTCGACATGGAGCTAGGCCGTGGTTAAGCTCGAGACGATGGAGGAGCTAGGAGTTTGGAGCTCTCTGTTGGGTTCACTTCGTCTGGATGCTTGGTGAAGAAGAAGAAAGGAGCTGGTTTCTTCTTCTT
Source organism: Hemerocallis citrina (assembly GCA_017893485.1). Taxonomy (NCBI): domain Eukaryota; kingdom Viridiplantae; phylum Streptophyta; class Magnoliopsida; order Asparagales; family Asphodelaceae; genus Hemerocallis; species Hemerocallis citrina. The sequence continues at coordinate 166,667,363 of CM030367.1, forward strand.
TTTTTTTTTTTGTGTTGTTTGTATATGAGCCGTCGATTGCATTTGAGCACGGATTCCGAGGTAGAGACTTCCCTTTTCATTTTGAGCTCCGATGGCAAGTTGCTTCGGCGACGTTGCTGATCCTCTTCAAATATGTGTTAAGAAGGAGGCCGAAGCCCAGGGGGGTTCGGGGTCTCCTACCGAGGTGTAGAGATACTTCGGTGTGACGACATATGTAGAGAGGAAGTTCGGCGAGTCTTTGCCGGGGTCGGTGTCAAGATCGCTCGGCAGCGGGTGCCGAACTCAACTGGCGCCGAGGCTTGAGACTTAGAAATTTTTTGGAGATCTTGACTGCCGAACTCAATCCCGTAATACGGTCGGTGGCAAGAACGCTCGGCAGCGGATGCCGAACTCAAATGTGCCGAACTCAAGCCCGTAAAACGGTCGGTGGCAAGAACGCTCGGCAGCTGGTGCCGGGGCTCGAGACTTAGAGGTTTTTTGGAGATCTTGACTGCCGAACTCAAGCCCGTAATACGGTCGGTGTCAAGAACGCTCGGCAGCTGGCGCCGAGGCTTGAGACTTGGAAATTTTTTGGAGATCTTGACTGCCGAACTCAAGCCCGTAATACGGTCGGTGGCAAGAACGCTCGGCGCGGGTGCCGAACTCAAGCCCGTAATACGGTCGGTGTCAAGAACGCTCGGCAGCTTGTGCCGAGGTTTGAGACTTGTTGATTTTTTGGTGGTCTTGACTGCCGAACTCAAGCCCGTAATACGGTCGGTGCCAAGAACGCTCGGCGCGGGTGCCGAACTCAAGCCCGTAATACGGTCGGTGTCAAGAACGCTCGGCAGCTTGTGCCGAGGTTTGAGACTTGTTGATTTTTTGGTGGTCTTGACTGCCGAACTCAAGCCCGTAATACGGTCGGTGGCAAGAACGCTCGGCACGGGTGCCGAACTCAAGCCCGTAATACGGTCGGTGTCAAGAACGCTCGGCAGCGGGTGCCGAACTCTAATTTTCCCTGCAGAGTTCTTCTTGATGTTCCTGGTGCTACGGAGGTCGGCTCGGGGCGTGCGACCCCTTGTTTCGAAGCTAATTCGAAGATCTACAACTTCTCTTTAGGAGTGAGATGAAGATTCACCCTCCTTCATGGTCAAAATAGCCCCGCAACATTCTTGTATTCATGAGGTTGAGGAGAGTTTTGGTTTTTGGGGATTTTTGTAGAAGGACTCCACTCCTATGGGCAGAGAAGATGTGCTGGGAAGACCCACGTAGGAGCCATGGGAAGACCCACTCTTTGAGGTTAGCAGAGCGAAGAGCTTGGCTTTAGGAGAGAGCCATTTGGAAGACAAGTTTGTGGAGCAACTCTAGGAGAGAGTTGTGAGCTCCGATCTTGTTGAGAAGAGGCCCGCTTTGGAGGCGAGCGGAGCAAAGAGCTCGGACCTGGAAGAGAGCTATTTGTGAGACAAGTGTGAGGGGGAACTTTAGGAGAGAGTTGTGCTCCAAACTTGTTCGAGGAGTGGCCCGTCTGGGAGGCGAGCGGAGTGAAGAGCTCGACTCTGGGAGAGAGCCCTTTGTGAGACGAGTGTAAGGAGCAACTCTAGGAGAGAGTGGTGAGCTCCGAACTTGTTGAGAAGGGGTCCGCTTTTGGAGGCGAGCGGAGCGAAGAGCTTGACTCTGGGAGAGAGCCCTTTGTGAGACGAGTGTAAGGAGCAACTCTAGGAGAGTGTGGTGAGCTCCGAACTCGTTGAGAAGAGGTCCGCTTCGGGGGCGAGCGGAGTGAAGAGCTTGACTCTGGGAGAGAGCCGTTTGTGAGACGAGCTTGAGGAGCGACCCAAGGAGAGAGTGGTGAGCTCCGAACTCGTTGTTTAAGTGAGGGAATCAACGGTTGTGGGAGCAATTCCGAATGGCGAACCACTTCTAGCTCGCTTAACAGCGAACTTGCGAAGTAGAATCGAGCCAAGTGTTGGACTCCGAAACCATTGTCAGTTTAAGGGGTGTGGGAGCAATTTCGAATGGCGAACTGCCCCTAGCTCGCTTAGGAGCGAACTTGCGGAGTAGAGTCGAACCAAGTGTTGGACTCCGAACCATTCAACGGCTGTGGGAGCAGTTCCGAATGGCGAGCTACTTCTAGATCGCTTGGGAGCGAACTTGCGAAGTAGAATCGAGCCAAGTGTTGGACTCCGGAACCATTGTCAGTTTAAGGGTTGTGGGAGCAATTTCGAATGGTGAACTACCCCTAGCTCGCTTAGGAGCGAACTTGCGGAGTAGAGTCGAACCAAGTGTTGGACTCCGAACCATTCAATGGCTGTGGGAGCAGTTCCGAATGGCGAGCTACTTCTAGATCGCTTGGGAGCGAACTTGCGAAGTAGAATCGAGCCAAGTGTTGGACTCCGGAACCATTGTCAGTTTAAGGGTTGTGGGAGCAATTTCAAATGGTGAACTACCCCTAGCTCGCTTAGGAGCGAACTTGCGGAGTAGAGTCGAACCAAGTGTTGGACTCCGAACCATTCAACGGCTGTGGGAGCAGTTCCGAATGGCGAGCTACTTCTAGATCGCTTGGGAGCGAACTTGCGAAGTAGAATCGAGCCAAGTGTTGGACTCCGGAATTATTGTCAGTTTAGTGAGTTGCGGGAGGAGCCATGTAGAAGAAGCTGGACTCCGAAATCACCATTTAACGAGTCGTGACTCGGAGAGCTTGAGATGACGCAGGAGCAACAGTTTCCAATGAAAAAACGTAAAGTTTTATTGAAATAAACTAAGTGGCTGCTTCAATAGGGCGAGCCATTATTACATGCTGTTGGCCGAGTTACAAGCATCGGCCTTATTGAAAATCAAGATCCTACTTCTATGATAAGGTGAAGGCCTCTCGAGAGGAGCTGGGAGGTTCTGAGTCTTGAAGCTCGGCGGGCCTTTCCGTTTGTTCGTTGGCTCCTTAGTAGGGAAGCTCGGCCCCATCTTTTTGGACGAACTTGGTAAGGTGCCCCCGCTGTATGAGTTCTTCGATCTCCTCCTTGAGAGCCCGACAATCATCCGTGTCGTGGCCGTGGTCCCTGTGAAAGCAGCACCACTTATCCTTGTTCCTCTTCTTTCCAGGTGTGTTCATTCTAGGGGGTGCACGGAGTAGCCCTTCCTTGTCCACTTCCATAAGAACTTCTGATATGTTGGCAACGAGGGGGGTGAACTTCTCAAACCGAGGAGTCGGGCGACGCTGTCCATTGTTGTCCTTCTGAAGCTTCTTAGCCTCTTCTTCTTCGGTCAGCTTTCGTTTCGTCCCTGAGGTAGACCCTCCGAAGCTTGGAGGGTAGGCAGCCTCTTCGGCACGAATGTACTTGTCACACCTGAGAAGGAGGTCGACAAAGTTCTGTGGAGGCTTCTTAGCAAGAGAGGAGCGGAGGCTGGAATTGAAGACGTTGGATTGGAAGGCGGCTGTTGCGACGGATTGGTCGAGGGAGGCCATGGACCTGACCTCCGCAGTGAACCTCTTCACATAGTCTCTTAATTTCTCACCTTTCTCCTGTCTGAGTTGGAGGAGTGAGATGCTGGTCTTCTCCGTGCGTCTGATGCTCACGAAGTGGGTGATGAAGAGTGTTTCGAACTGCTCGAAGGAGAATATGGAAGACGGTGCGAGGCGGGAGTACCATTCTCGAGCTGGGCCCTTCAGTGTTGCGGGGAAGGTCTTGCAGAGGAGGGCGTCGGAAGCTTGATGGAGGAGCATCAGAGTCTTAAAACTCTCTATGTGATCAACGGGGTCAGTTTCTCCGGTGTAAATCTCGAACTGGGGAGGTTTGAACCCGAACGGCACAGGTGCATCCACTATGGTTTGGGAGAAAGGAGGTCTGCTAGGACGAAGAGTTCTCCCCCTGAGCTCTTCTTCTCGGTTTATCTGACCCAGGCGCCTCTCTACCTCATGAAGACGGCGATACATGGCGTCGTCCCTCCGATGGTAATCAGCCGAGCCTCTAGACTCGTCTTCGTAGGAGGGAGAGAGAGGGCTACGGCGATGGTAACTTCGGGAGTGACGAGGACTTGGGGTACGCCAGGAGTTACTAGGAGCAGGACGAGGAGATGGGGATCGCCGGCGAGGGCTTCGGACCGGAGGAGGAGATGGGGCCTTCGGCTCATTAGGGTTCCGACGGAAGTTGAGAGCCTGCAGGACGGTCGCTTGGAACTGCTGGAACTCGGCACGGGTGATGGGTGCCTCATTGTTCCTGGGCTGTTGCCGACCCGCGGGGGAATGCCTTCTTCGGTAATGCTCGGGGGACTCCCTCCTTCTCCTTCGGACAGGGGATCTTCTGTAGTCTCGGCGGTGAGGGGATCGCTCACCCGGACGTTGTTGGCGGGAGGCTCCCTCTCGGGCCCGCTTCTCGTCTAGACGGTGGCGTAAGTCCTCCACCTTCTGCCGGTTTTGTGGATTGTGAGAGGCCATGGAATCCGTAGAGGCTTTGTATGGAGACGCAGTCTTGATGGAGAGGTTGCTTCCTCCGGGAGCCCCCCGCACCGGCATTCTGAGGACCGGTGGGACGCTTGGGGGGTTTCTGATTCTGAAGAGGAGGCTGATCTTGTTGAAGAGGGTCCTCCACTTGAGGCGGGGGTTGTCCCTGCTGCGGAGCGGGTTGGACGGGGACTACCTCTTGCTGATCGGCGGGGTTGGGCCCGCGGTTGGACCCTCTAGATCTGACTTTTCTGGGAGGCATGGCTGGAGAAGAGCTAGTTGACGAGGAAGAGGCGGAGGCTATTCGTATGGTTTTCCCACAGACGGTGCCAATCTGTTACCGCTAAATCTGGTGTGGGGGTAAACAGACAGAATTTGTGAGTTCGAGGAAGACCTGAATAAGAAAACCAAACCTGATCCGTCGGAGATTGATCGTTGACTCCCGCCGTTAACCTGCAAAAAGTGCGAGACACCGGGGGGGATCCCGGCGACGCACCCTCCGACGCTCAAGTCAGTAATCAGAAATGATTAAGAAAGAGCGTAAATTGAGAAAATACTGATTACCTCTCAATGGAGATGGATGGGGGGTATTTATAGGCGTCTTAGGGACTGGTTTAGGAATGTAATCCCCATGATTAGATAAGGAATATTCCCTGTAATCAGATGAGGAATGTAATCTGATAAGGTATATTCCCCGTAATCAGATAAGGAATTTAATCCCTAATTCCCAGTGAAAAGATAGATGTAAATCAGGGCCGTTGATTAGGATTAATCAGGGACCTTGATTGTATCTTGCTGGACCGGGTGTGCAGCGGGTTGGAACCCGTACCCAGTTGACGTGGATCCGTTTCTGGGTTATTGGTCTTTGAATAAAGACCCAGTTCCCATTTCAGACCCGTTTGTAGGCGAAATTACCGTTTTACCCCTGAGCTTTAAGATTCGTGTCCGATGTGAACGGTCTCGATTTAATCCTATTTTTAGCCATATCACCATCCCTGTCTTGGTAATAGCAACAATGCCATCCTCATCGCTGTCACACCATCACCAGCCGCATACCTCCTCGTAGTACTTCTTCCCTTACATCTTCGGCCATGACCGTTACTCCAGCCTTACCAACTCCTGCTGATTGGGCCAATCTTCAGCATCGTCTCGCTCAGCTGGAACTCCAGCTCTCTACCTCTGCATTCTCAGTTACTCACAGTATAAATTCTTACTGTAATTTAGATTCTGGTGCATCATGCCATCTTACTAGTAATTATACACTGCTCACCACTAGCATTGCACTTCCTTCTCACTTTCCATCCCTTCTCACAGTCGATGACTCACAACTTCAGGCATTCGAAGACTACTTGTTGCTCCTCTCCTTACTCAAAATTTTTTGCTCCTCGGAGTGCTTTGAAAAATGGGAGGCACTTCCCCCTAGACTTGGAGAGCAAGCGACAAATGGTGGCAAGGCAACCTGCGAGCTTTTGGACATTTTTGATGGTAGTCGGGGGAGACATGTCGAGTATGGCTCTGATCTTTTTAGGATTGGCTTCGATTTCTCTTTGGCTGATCATTAATCCTAGAAACTTCCCCGGGGAAACCCCGAAGACACATTTTAAGGGATTCAGTCTCATTTTGTGTCTCCGCATTACATTAAAGGCATCTTGGAGGTTGCACATGGTCCTCTTTCTTGAGACTCTTGATGAGTATATCATCCACACAGACTTCCATGTTTCGGCTAATTTTCTCCTTGAAGACTTGGTTTACCAAGCATTGGTTTGTAGCTCTGGCATTCTTCAGCCCGAAGGGCATGACTCTGTAGCATTAGAGTCCTTAGATGGTCATGAAGGACGTCTTCTGGATGTCTGGTGGAAACATTCGGATCTGGTTGTATCTTGAGAACACGTCCATGAAGCTTACAAGCTTATGTCCTGAGGTGGTTTCGATTAAGGCATTAATGCTAGGTAGAGGGAAGGGATCTTTCAAACATGTCTTGTTAAGATCGGTGAAGTCCGATTCTCCATTTGTCGTTGACTTTGTTCATCATTACCACATTCGCTAGCCACTCCGGGTTGAAGCGGGTTGCTAGGAGCTTATTGACTTCCTCTTTAACAGCTTGCTACTTGTTGGGGGCAAACTTACAAAACTGATGTTAGATTGGCCTAACTTCTGGATTCACGCTTAACCAGTGCATGATTAGATCTTCGGAGATGCCCAGCATGTAATAGGCGGTCCATGCGAAGAGATATTGATTCCCCCTGATGCAAGCGACGAGTTGCTCCTTGACTTGATGGGGGAGAGCCTTGCTTACTAGAAATCACTTAGCTTGATCCTCTTAGGAGAAGGAGATTTATTCTAGTTTGTCTATGTGTTCGGAGCTGGTTTGTCCCCTATCTTGCGGGAGTTCCATGGCATCGAGGGGGAGGACCAAGCCTCCATTGTGGCGGTGTAACACATCTGAGCAACTTCTTGGCTTCCCTTGACTTCCCCCTACCCTTGCTATTGTAGAGAACTTCATCTTCAGGTGAGTTGAGGCAACTGCGTGAAAGGCTGCTAGCCCCAGGCGACCAAAGATGATATTGTAGGCATACTTCATATTGACGACCATGAAGTCAAGTGCTTTCGTATGGGTAGCTAGAGCTTTTCCCATAGTCACATCAAGGGTGATTATTCCTTCGAACTGGACTGGGGCTTCAGAGAATTCATGAAGGGTATACCCGACAGGTTTGAAATGGTCCTGTGTATACGTCCAGGAAGAGAATGTTTACCGAGCTGCCGTTGTCAACCAGGATGCAGCGCACCTCATAATTTGCCATGCGTATGCTTATTACAAATGCGTCACAGTGAGGTATTCGAACACTTTTGAAGTCTTGATCTGAGAAAGTTATTGGAATCCCAAAGCTCTTAGAAGGGGGAATGTTGTGTACAGAGTTCACTAAGCGGATGAATGCTTTCCTAGAGGAGTTTGACACCCCCCCCCAATGGACTGAGTGGAATACAACCATGCGTTCTGAGTCTTGTGACTCGGAAGGTCTCTCTGGTCGCTTGTTGACTCCTCGTACGGGAGGAAGCTCAGTATTGCTTCTTTGGGCGAACTTGGTGAGGTAGCCCCATCGGAGCAAGGCTTCGAGCTCGTCTTTGAGGGCTCGGCATTCGTCCATGAGATATCTGTGGTCTTTGCAAAATGCACACCACTTGTTCCTATCCCTTCTTCTGTTTGAAGCGTTCATCTTAGGAGGAGGATGAAGGAGTCCATCCTTGTCAACTTCCATGAAAATTGCAGAGATGCTGGCATTAAGCAGAGTGTACTTCTAGAAATGAGGCAGTGGGAGAGGACGACGCTGGCTCGTACATCCTTCTGGGTCTTCTTGGGTCTGTCTTCATTGGTGCTCTTTCATTTGTTCCCAGATGAGGGCACTTTCTATTCTTGGGGTGGAATATCATCTTCCACTCGGATATACTTCTCGACACTTTGAAGGATGTCGAAGAAGTCCCGAGGGGGTCTTTTGATGAGAGAAGCTTTGAGGTGGTCATGCTTGACATTATACCTAAAGGCAGTCGTGGCTACGGCTGAGTCGAGTGAGGGGATGGATCGGGACTCGACTGTGAAGCATCGTACATAACTTTTGAGAGACTCCATATCCCTTTGCTTCAAATCAAGTAAGGAGGCACGTGTCTTCTCTGACTTGCGACTGGTGATGAAGTTCGTGAGGAAGAGTTCCTCAAGTTGGTTGAAAGAGAAGATGGACCCTGGAAAGAGACAAGAGAACCACTCCCATGTTGATCCCTTCAGGGTTGCTAGGAACGTCTTGTAGAGGAGAGAGTCGGATACCTGAGGGATCATCATGAGGGTTTTTAAACTCTCAAGGTGGTCTACCGGGTCGGAACCTCCATTGTATGAATCAAAAGTTGGAATGTTGAAGTTTGTTAGAATATAAGCTTCAATGATTTTTCTGAAGAAGGGGAGGTCGTATGGGGCGGTATGTTCCCTCATGTCTTCCTTCTTATTTTTCATTAGTGCTAGACAGTCTTCTATCTTTTGGAGGCACTGGAGGATGACGTTATCTTGTTCTTCGGACCTAGTGGACCCATGAAACTCTTCACGTCGTGGAGGATTGGAGCAGTGAAGGTTGGTTTGTCGAGTCTTACTTGGAATGATGTTGAAGACTTGAAGGATCTCACCCTTGTGGCGGGTGCTTCTTCATCCCTACCTTTCCTGGGGGCTGATCGGCTTGTTGGGGTTAGGCTCCTTCTCCCACGAGGGGGAGGAGTCATTCTTCGTCCCCTGGTAGAGTGATGGCTTCTTCACCCCCTGGTGAGGGGGTTCTTTTGCGTCTCTGTCTTCGAGGATAGGGACTCCTCTTGCTTTCCTGGTGTGCTAGATGGGGGACCTCATCCTGGACTCGCCTTCCATTCAAGCGATTTCGAAGGTCAGATCACTACAGTTGGGAAAGTATGATCTGTTGGAGGTCCGATTGTGCTTGAGGTGCTCTAGGGGGCACCATGGAGGGTGTGGAGGTGTAGACCGACCCCATCTTCTCATCAATACGTTGCACACGACACTGACTTCTTCGGGACCCTCCCTCCCCCCCCCCCCCCCCCCCCTCCCTCCCCTCCCGGTGCAGCCTCTTTGGAGGGAGACTATTGAGGGGGTTGTTCTGGTTGAGGAGCTTGATTTGATTGAGGAAGTCGATCCCATTGAGGGGATGATTTTGCTAAGAGGTATGGAGGACATTCCTATGAGGCATTGGAGGAAAAGAGTTGGCTCGTCGACTTGAGGCCGCTGCCTTCTCTTTCCCCTTTGAAGGTATGGCTGAAAATAGTTTTTATCGACAAATTTTGGTTGGATTCCTTTCCTGTTTCTCACATACGGTGTCAATCTATTGCTGCTATTTCTGTTTGGGAGCAAACAAATGTTGTGAATTCTTTTTGGAAACAATAAAAGAACTGATCTTTTAGTTTTTACTGATATTTACTTTTATAAACTGGTTTCGATTCCCAAATCTGACTTGTTGGAACGCTTAGATATGATCTGAACAGTGGTGATCACTTCGATTAACCTGCAAAAGTCTGAAACATCGGGGTTGGCCCCGACGACAGACCTCTGATGCTTAAGTCAGAACTCAGAAATGTATTAGAGTTAGTGGCAAAATACTGATTACCTATTTCCTGTGAAGGTCATGGGGTATTTATAGTCGCTTTGGGGACTAGTTTCAAGAGATTGATTTATCTCTACTTCCTAGTGTTTTGATAGAGTTTTTTATTCTCTTCTTCATGAAGAGATTTGGTCGGTTAACCTTCTCTTAATGAAGAGATATAAGTGGTTGTGAATATAGAGTTATGACTCTTCTCTTGTAAAAATATATGATTTTTAAACCGTCTCTTATGGATAATTATGAATTTAAAATGATATTTTAGATAATCATGAACTCCTTTATACTGGGGTGCTATGACAATCTAGCATGACCAATCCGTTTTGGGTAGCTAGGGTTGAAAGGTGTCCAACTCCCTTTTACTGACTCATTTCTGCTGGAAATTGTCGTTTTACTCTTAAAAGTTTTAAGATTTATGTGTGATTTGAGTGGTCCCAATTTGTTTCTATTTTTACCTATATCAAAGCTCCAAAAGTTCATCCAACATAATCAATCATAAGTCTAAAGAATTTTCACATTAGCTTATACAAAAATATATTTGCGATTTGTAACTATTACCCGAACAAAATGGGGGCTTCAATAAGCCTGCACAAAGCCCAATACCTTAAAGCCTTCCCAGCAGTCTCCAGAAACTGAAACGGGTCGGATCCCCTAGCGTACCCGATCCAACTTAGTAGATAAAAATCCAAAAAGAGAAGAAAAAAATAGAAATTTCTCACCTGCACACTTTTACTACATTAAACTATTGAAGCAGGAAATACCCTAATTCGTCTCTGAAACCCTACAATCATGGATCTTGAAACTGGGGTGATCTTAACTCCCAATGGCTCGCAGCGTAAGGAAACTAACTCTCTTTCTCTTTCTCACCTTTTCCCACATTTGTTTACAGTATTTTGTGCAGCATTCCAGAATGGAGTAAATTAGAGATTTAGGCCTCCTTTTGAAGTTATTTATAAAAGAGGCCTAATCTCAAAAGTATTTACAATTAAGGACTAGTTTTTTAAATAAACTTTTATACTTCCTTCTCTATACTATTTTCTGTAGGATGTGTGACATTTTTGTAATTTTAAAATTTGTTTTTGCAATTATTTCTATTTTTCTTACGAACTTGATTTTTTAATTGCTTAAAATGTATTAAATATTTTACTAAAATTTTTAGTAAATTGGGTAAGAGTTTCTTACTTATAAACGAGGCTCTGATACCAACTGTGTGTTGGGGGCTGTGCGTAGCGCGTAATTTCGTGAAGTCCTGAAAATCAAAAGAAAGAGAGTATCAAAACTTTAAAAGTCTAAAGAGTTGAAATAAAGATCAAAGTTTGGTGAAAAATAATATTCGTCAAAATAATGGATATTGTCAATTCTAAAAAAGTAATCAGGAATGATGAGAATATCGTCGTCATCGTCGTCAAGTTCTCTCATATATTCTGATTCTGTCTCATATCCTTCACTATTACTATCATATGGGGGTTCTTCGAGTTCTTCTGTATGTCTATGTTCTCCTTCATTCTGTTCATATTCTTCTAGAAATTATCTGTATGCAGTCGTAGGACTCCAAACGTAACTACTAAATATACCATTTTCATAAAATAATTAAGATCTTTCGTGATAAGTTAGGTCGTCAATTATTTCAACATTTATATTACTAGTTTCTCCAGGATTTATTTGGTTTATTGTTATGATTATTACTCATTGTATACTGAAGAAGAATAATTTGAATTCGTAGCAATCATCCATGCTTATTTGTCTATGAGGATAATAAACATAAAAAACTAGCATTCTATCACTTCCTTGGTAATTAATCATTAATTCAAAAATTGGTGAGGCAATGCCAAAATTATTATTATCCATTAGTTCTTTTGAACAATAATCGATTATAAAATAAAGAGTAGAGAGAGATTTCTAAGGATACCTAAAAAATCAAAACGGCTCATCATGCTTCCGACCTAGTTAAACTTCTTTGAGCTGCTCTGTACCAGTTACTACCTGTGGATAAAATAACCCTGGTATGCACCCCGATTTCTATGCTCCTTTTACGTTCTTTCCATCTCAAGATTACTATGCCCTCAATAGAGCTTCATCTGAGAGATACGTCGAGAACAATTAGTAGCACTTTGGTACAGACAACCACAACAGTCTAACTATAGAAGGTTGCAAATGAGTCTTTTTGTAAGATCAGTCAGGCAGAGCCTTACAAAACTCTCCCTAAGGGAAAGAGATTTAGTTATTCATACCTTATTTTCTGCAAGAGCTGATAGATGAAAAGATATTTTATTTCCTTCAAACTTGTTACAAATAGACTCTTCAAGATTATGAGGAATTTTTTCTCTCCCAGATAGTCTGCCTTTTCTCTTATTTTGCTTCCCTTTTATAGGCTAAGGGACCAGCTTACAACAAGTTTTCATACATCACTGCTTACATCATATGTTCAATAATTGCTACCAATACGTAAGTGCTTACATCATCTTAAAATAATTGTTCTGATTACATTTTGGCCTATTCTAGGAAAGGGGATTCCTCTTGGCCGACATATTCACATGCTGCACATTTATTTTGGTGCTCTATCTTCATCAAGCTACAGTAATGTACAGCTGTCTCTGCTGTCATTGTCATTGCTCCAGTAGATAGTATCTGGTACCAGCTGTCAAATAGCTCATGCCTATCTTGTGGTTGTTTGATCTTTGCTATACTATACATTATTATCTTCTCTGGATCTGGGCTGTCATAGATCCATATATTGCTATCTCTTTGTTTTATGTCTTTTAATTCACAGTACATGTTCCTAAAGCCCATTGCCCTTCTTTTTGGGATTAATTTCTCAAATTCTTCAGCTTTAAATGGTACAATATTTGATGCTCCATAGATTATTTTGGTGGTCATCCCTATTTTGATAACATGTTCTGCTGGAAATTCTTCTTCATCATTAGGATACTCGTGGATTGCTGAATATATTCTGACATATATTTTTGAGGCCTTCATGAGCCCGAAATAACTTTTGGCTACCTTGTAAACTTCTCTTGGTAGGTGGATTAATTCTTCGCATTCTCTGGACGGATAGATGCAATGAATAAGTCCTCTTTCGAACAATGCCCTAGTTGTTCTTGGATTAGCTCATGGTAGGATAATGGCCTTGTTCATGTGCTGTTGAGATATGGTCTTGATGAATTGGTTTACCTCCGTTACTTGGCATAGTTTTTGAATATATTATAAAAATAATATTTTCTTCGGTACTTTGGTAGGAGCTTTCTCAGTAAGAAGTGTCTCCTTGTATGTGGTTTTATTTGGGGATATAATTGCTTCTTCTTTTACTGACTGAGAAGGCTCACCTATCTCACTCATTTTCTCTGTAGTACCCCGTATTTAAAAATATATTTTTAAAAGTTTATAAATGAATTAAAATGATTTTTTTGGAGATTTAATAAATATTTTCTGGAAATTATCTTTTACATGTGCAAAACACGTGCAAATATTTTCTAGAGAAGTTCAAAAGCCAAAATTTCTTCATGGAAAATCATCATTTATTATTTGAGAATTATCTGTAATTTTTTCAGATTTCTTTGATATTTATTGGATCTATTTGCAAATATTAAGAAAAAGAAGGATCTTTTTGCAAAATTGCCATTGAGGGGTGAAAGTGCAAAACTATTTTTTTGGACTTTCAAAGAGTGCCAACTGGAAATAAGGAGTTTATTTTGCTTTTAAATCTCAATTTAATTGATTTTATCAAGTTTCCAAGTATAGGGATCTATTTATGATAAGTTATATTTTAAAGGGGTTGTTTTGCAAATGTGTCTAAAAACCCTAAAACTCATATTCCGGGTATTTAAAAGGGGTGTAGTGCAGCCGTCTTTCGCTATACAACATAAAGTTTTATTATTTTTGGAGGATTAAGAAGATGATCTTGGATTTTTGCAAAAGAGAAGTTTTCTTATCGGATTTCTTCATTCGAGGTGAGTGATGTAAATTGTTTGTTGTTTTATTTTTGTTTAATCTATTGAATGTTATATTGTATGTGAGTGATTTGTTTGTCTCCTATCATTTTTTGAACGTTGTACGATGGATCTTGGATATTGAACTCTATTTGTTAGAAAGCATGTTTAGGGTTTGAATATGAATATGCGCGCACATTATGAATTGGATGGATGGATGAAGAATTGGATCTTGTGAAACCCTAGTTGTTTGTAAATAAAATTGTATGTGGGTTGTCCATCTCTTTTGAATCAATGTTGGATTGATTGAAAATGGTGGATTTTATGCGTAAACCTAATAAAGATGAGACCTTTATTACTTTTGAGTATTTGGTTGAATACAAATTGGACATGGTGATGTTATCAATTAATTATGGTTGTAAGTTGTAGTAGTAATTCAGTTTTGAGGAATTTGAATGGAAAGTTATGAATCAAGAGATCATATCTTGAGAATCATAATTTGAGAATTTAGTCGAGTTGAGGAAATACCCAAATTGGGGATTCTTTTGAGATTTTAATATTTATATGTTTTGGATCTGAATACGAAGAAATTTCAATGAGTAATTGATTTTTAGAAAAAACTCTATTTTGATGATATGTACAATTTCATGTTTGATTGAAGAAAATCAACAAAATCTCTATTTTTATAAATTCAAGTAGTTTGATTTAGTTTTATGGACTATTATATGTCCTACCAGTTATATTTGAACATATAAGAAATATGCTTTTGAAGAAATCGTTTTCATAAAGTAAAACTACGTATCGGTTGAATTGTGCACAACCAAAAGTATACAGTCTGTAGGTCGACAGTCGACTGGTATGAATTTTCAGTCGACTGATATGACCCGGCTGCTATGTTCTTTAGTTTCTTGAAATTTCCTTCTGGACAGTCGACCTATACCTTTTACAGTCGACTGGTACACTTAGAATATTTTTTTCAAAGTTATTGTAATTTTTCTCTCTGGACAGTCGACCTATGACCTTTACAAGTCGACTTTAAAACCATGGAATTCTCAATCTGGACAGTCGACTTATGCTTGTTATTAGTCGATTGATACTGATGTATTTTTATATTATTGAATGTTCTTTCAACTGATTTATTCTCTAAATGTTCTAACCTATAACTTATTATTCTATACTTTATCGTCTACTGAACATATGTTTTCAAGTTGTTTTGACTGAGTACTTCGTATTGGAAGATTGGTTTGGATATTTGAGTGTGAGTCTCTAGAGGGTGTGTGTGATTCTAGTTTACCGGCAGTTGAGTTATTTATGTTTGGGCCTGTTGAGGTATTTTAGTTGATCAGTTGTTTGAGTTAAGTCCGGCAGGGTACACTGACTCTAGGTGATTCATAAAGTAATTAAATAACCTAAAAAATGATAAGGACAGGCACTAGTGGTGATATGATGAACGAGAACATGGGTTATGGACCTCAGTATGGCTTGCGGTGTGGGATAATCCTCGGAATTATCCAGGTGTGAGTGAAATAGTCTTCGAAATTACCTATGGTGTGGGACTGATCATTGGAAATATCGGGGTCGAGGCGACGCACATGTGGTATTCGTGTGATGAGGTGTCACTGCTTGTGGTGTGGGGTATTCTCGAAGATTCCCAGGTATGAGTGAAATAGTCTCCGGAATTATCTGTGGATAGAGATTGACCTCCGGAATTATCGGGGCATGGGCTAATACTCACAGTTTATCTTTATCTCGTAGTAGTCATCGTGTTAGGATTAGTTGCATAGCGGAGGATTAAATCCTATAATGTGAAGACATTAAGGGCTTGCACCGTACCTATGTAGAGTGGGATGCATAGACTCTGACAAGTACGCATTAGAAAGTGAGCATATAGACTTGTGCTTTCTTGACTTGGTGTTATGTATGTGGTTTCCTGCTTTCTACACTTGACACTTAGTTTAGCTTCACTTGAGGTTTACATGTTTCCTTGCTATGTCATATTTGATGTATTATTATTTATTACATGTTGTTTATGAATCCATGCTTTACTTATGTTGTTTGTTTTATGTCACTCACACCTTTATGGCTGACCCCTTTAGTTTTGGGGGTTAGGGTTATCTCTAGCCTCATATTTTACAGGTAATTTCTTAAGGCTCGGATTCGGATGCTTGAGTTCAATTGATATAGTGACTTATGTAATTTGTAAAGTGATGTAAAGAAAAGAGAATTGGTGATTTAAGGTGTATTGTATTCCGCTGTGCTATGTAAATGACTATTGTAACGAAAGTTGGAAAATTTTATTGGTGTTAAGTTGTGTTTAATGTTACATTGAAGTTGATGCTGGGATTTGTGCCACGTATTTTCTAAGATATTATATTAGAAATTCGGGGCACTACAGAGATTGGTATCAGAGCATGCTTCAATGGTGATAATAAACATGGTATAAAAATAACCTAGGTGTGGGCACTAGAGCGTGAGTACCTAGATGTGGACATTAGAGAGTGAGTATCACATAGAATTGAAACACGATGTTTTTACGTTTGGGGTACAGTTATGGTTTTGCCAAAGGGTATCGATGTGAATATGAATTGTGTGTGGTGCTCTAATTTTCCCCTCATTTTGCAGTATTCAGTAGAATGACAGGACCCAGAACCAGATATGGTAACAATGGTGATGGAGCTGGAAGTTCCTACGGAACTGGAATTGATCTCGAGGCCGAATTTGCCAAGGTGTATCAGACTTTGAATGTGCTAATGGCAGTTAATTTGACTCAGAATCAGAACTAGCATCAGAATCATGGAGCTGGACCAGGATTGGTTAACGCCGATCCCATCAAGCAGATCGAGTCCTTCAAGAGGATGATGCTGCCAGTTTTTGAGGGGCAATCTGATCCAAATGAAGTTGATGATTGGATTAGACGGATGGAGACAATCTTCGAGGTCTCAGAAACTCCGGCAGCCAATAAGGTGAAGTTGGCCACTATGCAATTGAAAAAGGATGCTGGTGTTTGGTGGCAAACGGTGAAGAGGACTTTGGGGGACTAGCAGATGACTTGGGAGACTTTTCTGGAAGAATTTAGGGATCGTTTCTTTCCCCTAGATATTCAGGAGAAGAAGGCGACCGAATTCTTGAATCTACAGCAGGGCAGCATGACCGTGCGAGAGTATGAGACCAAGTTTGCTCAGCTATCGAGGTATGCACCAGAGCTGATAGTTGACGAGGCGAAGAAGGCCAAGACGTTTGAGCAGGACTTGAGGCCAAGCTTGAGGTTGAGAATGATTCTGTTGGGCATAAGGAGGTTCGACAAGCTGGTCAGGAGAGTAGCTATAACAGAGGAAGACATGGACCAGTTCCAGAAGAAGCAAGAGATCTGGAACAGGAACAAGAGGCCAGCATCAGGTCAGAGTGGGAAGGGATTCCCAGCGAAGCAAGTCAAGTTCAGTGGTTCAGTGCAGAAGGCACCCACAACTCAGGAAGTAACTTGTTATTACTGCAAGGAGGCAGGTCATTACAGTTCAGCGTGTCCTAAGTTGGCGAAGCAGACTTGTTTTCAGTGTGGGCAGGCGGGACATTCTAAGTCTCATTATCTGTAGTTGAGGAAGGATGGTCCAGGTGGAAGTAAGTTCCAGAGGCAAGGACGAGTGTTCGCATTAACCGAGGAGGATGCGGGTAACTCGGAAGATGTGATCCAGGGTATGCAAGAGTTTTGATTTCATTTTTAATCAATGTAATAAGTAAAACTTTTATTTAAGAATAATTGGAGATTTAGTATCATTTTTGATGTAACAGGAATTGTTTTGATTAATGGAATTAAGGCAAAAGTTTTATTTGATACTGGTTCTTCGCATACTTTTGTGTCGCCCAATTTTGCAAAGGTCTTAGGTGTGGAGCCTAAGTTGTTTCCAGGCAAGGTTTTGTCGGTGGCAACGCCATCAGGAGAAGAATTGATTGCTGATCGATATTACGAGGGCTGTGATATCGAGATTGGCAGGAGATTATTCAGCATTGATCTGATTGAGCTGCAAGTTTTAGGAGTGGATGTGATCGTGGGCATTGATTGGATGGCAATATATGATGCCACAATTAAATGCAAGCAGAAAGAGGTGTTAGTGAAAGCACCAGGTGGTCCCGTAGTGACTTTCCAAGGGAAGAAGAAGATTCCGAAGGTGGTTGCAATGGTATCCAAGATAGCGATTCCAGATAAAGTCCAAGGCATTCTGGTTGTCAGAGACTTTTCTAAGGTGTTCTTGGAAGATTTTCCAGGATTACCGCCGCAGAGAGATATGGAGTTTTGCATCAATGTTAAGCCGGGGAGCGCTCCGATTTCTAAGGCTCCGTACAAGATGGCACCTATAGAGCAAGACGAAGTGAAGAGGCAGATCGAGGAGCTGTTGAGCAAGGGGCTTGTTAGGCCAAGTTCCTCACCGTGGGGTGCGCCAGTGTTGTTGGTCAAGAAGAAGGATGGGTCAATGAGGATGTGCATTGACTACCAGGAGTTGAATAGGGTGACTATTCAGAACAAGTATCCACTTCTGCGGATTGATGATTTGTTCGATAGGCTTCGAGGAGCAGCTGTGTTTTCAAAGATTGATTTGAGATCAGGATATCATCAAGTTCGAGTCAAGGAGGAAGATGTGAGTAAGACAGCTTTCAGGACTCGTCATGGACTCTACGAGTTTTTGGTGATGCCATTCGGGTTGACGAATGCGCCAGCAGTGTTCATGGATATGATGAATCGGGTTTTGAGGCCATTTATTGACTCCTTCGTGGTGGTTTTCATTGAAGATATTTTGGTGTATTCGAAGTCGTCGGAGGAGCATTCTATGCACTTGACAGCAGTATTACGAAAATTGCAGGAGCATAGCTTGTATGCCAAGTTGTCGAAGTGTGAGTTTTGAAAGTTGGAGGTAGCTTTCCTTGGTTATATCCTTTCTAAGGAGGGAGTGGCCACTGATCCTCAAAAGGTTGAAGCAGTAAAGGATTGGCCCAGACCAACGTCTGTGAAGGAAGTCAGAAGTTTTTTGGGTTTGGCCGGTTACTACAGGAGATTCATCCGTGGTTATTCTCAGATTGCAGTTCCTTTGACAGGTTTGACTCGGAAGAATGTGGCATTTTCATGGACTGATAAGTGTGAGGCGAGTTTCCTTGAGTTAAAGGAGAGGCTGACTACTGCACCTATCTTAGCTTTGCCACAAGCTGGGAAGGATTATGATATCTTCAGTGATGCGTCTCTCAGAGGTTTGGGTTGTGTCTTGATGCAAGAAAGCAAGGTTATTGCTTACAGTTCGAGGCAACTGCGTCTGCATGAGAAGAATTATCCGACGCATGATTTGGAGCTAGCAGCTATTGTCTTTGCCTTGAAGAAGTGGAGGCATTATGTTTATGGTGAGAAGGTCAATATGTACACTTACCACAAGAGCCTAAAGTACATTTATCAACAGAAGGATCTTAATCTTCGGCAGAGAAGGTGGTTGGAAGTTTTGAAAGACATTCTTCCTGAGATCAAGTATCATCTGGGCAAGGCGAATATGGTAGCTGATGGACTTAGCAGGAAGAGTAGTTTATCAAGTTTGATCACTACTCAAAGTGAGTTGGCAGCAGAGATTGATCAGGCAGGTATCGAGGTGGTGCTGCAGAGTCTGGGGGCGTCTTTGGCTCAGTTGAGGCTGCAGCCTTCCTTGAGAGAGAGGATTGTGGAAGGTCAGAGATCAGATTCAGAGATTCAGAAGATGTTGCAACAGGTTTCAGAGGGCAAGCTATCAGAGTTTCGTGTCCAAGATGGAGTTCTTTGGATAGGTGAGAGGTTGTGTGTTCCCGATAATGCAGATTTGAGAGAGAGTATCTTGCAGGAAGCACATAGTACCTTGTTATCAGTACATCCTGGAGGCACAAAGATGTACAGGGACATCAAATAGCATTTTTGGTGGTCTGGTATGAAGAAGGATGTGGCAGATTTCGTGGCAAGGTGTCTTACTTGTCAGTAGATCAAAGTAGAAAATCAGAGACCTGGAGGTTTGTTACAGTCGTTGCCCATTCCGGAGTGAAAGTGGGAGAATATCAGTATGGATTTCATCACAGGTTTGCCGAGGAGTTCGAAGGGCAATGACTCGATTTGGGTTATCGTGGACCGTTTGACTAAGTCGGCTCACTTTCTAGCCATGAAGATTACTTGGCGTTAGAGAAATTGGCTGAGTTGTACATTGGTGAAATTGTGAGACTTCATGAAGTTCCTGTGTCGATTATTTCTGACAGGGATGCAAGGTTCACCTCAAGGTTTTGGAAGAGCCTACAAGCAGCTTTGGGCACCAGAACTGATTTCAGTACCGCGTTTCATCCGCAGACCGATGGTCAGACCAAGAGGGTGAATCGAGTATTGGAAGATATGCTGAGAGCTTGTGTTATGGATTTCGGGGGTAGCTGGGAGAGATACTTGGCATTGGTTGAGTTTGCTTATAACAACAGTTACCATGCGAGTATCGGAATAGCGCCGTATGAGGCTTTGTACGGGCAGAGGTGCAGGACACCTTTTTGTTGGTACGAGGTTGGTGAGAGGCAGATGTTTGGTCATGAGATCGTGCGGTAGATGTTTGGTCATGAGCAGATTGAACTGATTAGCAAGAGGTTGATTGAGGCTCAGAGTCGACAGAAGAGTTATGCTGATACACGACGAAGGGACTTGGAGTTTGAGGTTGGGGATGCAGTTTTCCTAAAGGTGTCCCCGACCAAAGGAGTGATCAGGTTTGGTAAGGGAGGCAAGTTGGTGCCAAGGTATATTGGGCCATACAGGATCGTGGAGCGGATTGGTAAGGCAGCATATAGGTTGGAGCTTCCAAAGGATTTGACACAGGTGCATGATGTATTCCATGTGTCGTTGTTGAGGAAATATGTCCCAGATCAGAACCATCAGTTGGTAGAGATTCCTGAAGGTCTACAGGTGAACTTGAGTTACAAGGAACAGCCTGTTGAGATCGTTGATCGTAGGGAGAAAGTTCTTAGGAGCAAAGTGATACCTATGGTCAAGGTGCTGTGGAGGAATCAACAGTTCGAAGAGGCTACTTGGGAGCCAGAGGATTGCATGCAGAAGGATTTCCCTGAGCTTTTTGTATGAATGTATTTTTATTTTGTGTGATTGTAATTCTTTTGAATGATTGTACTTTTGAGTTGAGTGGTATTCCTTCTATTTTGATAATGTTCTCATATGCTATTGTTTGAACTATGTTTCCATTTATGAGATATTGTTTTCCTTGTTGGTATGCTTTTTTGGACCTCATTAGCAATAGTTCTGAGGACAGAACTCTTCTAAGGAGGGAGTGGTGTATTACCCCGTATTTTTAAATATTATTTTTAAAAGTTTATAAATGAAATAAAATGATTTTTTTGGAGATTTAATAAATATTTTCTGGAAATTATCTTTTACACGTGCAAAACAAGTACAAATATTTTCTTGAGATATTCAAAAGCCAAAATTTCTTCATGGAAAATCATCATTTATTATTTGGGAATTATTTGTAATTTTTTTCCAGATTTTTCTGATATTTATTGGATCTATTTGCAAATATTAAGAAAAAGAAGGATCTTTTTGCAAAATTGTCATTTTGAGGGGTGAAAGTGCAAAACTATTTTTCTGGACTTTCAAACTGTGCCGACTGGAAATAAGGAGTTTATTTTGCTTTTAAATCTCAATTTAATTGATTTTATCAAGTTTCCAAGTATAGGGATCTATTTATGAAAAGTTATATTTTAAAGGGGGTTGTTTTGCAAATGTGTCTAAAAACCCTAAAACTCCTATTCCGGGTATTTAAAAGGGCTTTAGTGCAGCCGTCTTTCGCTGCACAACATAAAGTTTTATTATTTTTGGAGGATTAAGAAGAGGATCTTGGATTTTTGCAAAAGAGAAGTTTTCTTATCGGATTTCTTCATTCGAGGTGAGTGATGTATATTGGTTGTTGTTTTATTTTTGTTTGTTCTATTGAATGTTGTATTGTATGTGAGTGATTTGTTTGTCTCCTATCATTTTTTGAACATTGTACGATGGATCTTGGATATTGAACTCTATTTGTTAGAAAGCATGTTTAGGGTTTGAATATGAATATGCGCGCACATTATGAATTGGATGGATGGATGAAGAATTGGATCTTGTAAAACCCTAGTTGTTTGTAAATAAAATTGTATGTGGGTAGTCCATCTCTTTTGAATCAATGTTGGATTGATTGAAAATGGTGGATTTTATGCATAAACCTAATAAAGATGAGACCTTTATTACTTTTGAGTATTTGGTTGAATACAAATTGCACATGGTGATGCTATCAATTAATTATGGTTTTGAGTTGTAATAGTAATTCAGTTTTGAGGAATTTGAATGGAAAGTTATGAATCAAGGAATCATATCTTGAGAATCAAAATTTGAGAATTTAGTCGAGTTGAGGAATATACCCAAATTGGGGATTCTTTTGAGATTTTGATATTTATATGTTTTGGATCTGAATACGAAGAAATTTCAATGAGTAATTGATTTTTAGAAAAAACACTACTTTGATGATATGCACAATTTCATTTTTGATTGAAGGAAATCAACAAAATCTCTATTTTTATAAATTCAAGTAGTTTGATTTAGTTTTGTGGACTATTATATGTCCTACCAGTTATATTTGAACATATAAGAAATATGCTTTTGAAGAAATCGTTTTCATAAAGTAAAATTATATATCGGTTGAATTGTGCACAACCAAAAGTATACAGTCTGTAGGTCAACAGTTGACTAGTATGAATTTTCCGTCGACTGATACGACCCGGCTGCTATGTTCTTTAGTTTCTTGAAATTTCCTTCTGGACAGTCGACCTGTACCTTTTACATTCGACTGGTACACTTAGAATTATTTTTTCAAAGTTATTGTAATTTCTCTCTCTGGACAGTCGACCTATGACCTTTACAAGTCGACTTATAAGACTTAGATTATTTTCTTAAAACCATGGAATTCTCTTTCTGGACAGTCGACTTATGCTTGTTATTAGTCGACTGATACTGATGTATTTTTATATTTTTGAATGTTCTTTCAACTGATTTATTCTCTAAATGTTCTAACCTATAACTTATTATTCTATACTTTATCTTCTACTGAACATATGTTTTCAAGTTGTTTTGACTGAGTACTTCGTATTGGAAGATTGGTTTGGATATTTGAGTGTGAGTCTCTAGAGGGTGTGTGTGATTCTAGTTTACCGGCAGTTGAGTTATTTATGTTTGGGCCTGTTGAGGCATTTTAGTTGACCAGTTGTTTGAGTTAAGTCCGGTAGGGTACACCGACTCTAGGAGATTCGTAAAGTAATTAAATAACCTAAAAAATAATAAGGACAGGTACTAGTGGTGATATGATGAACGAGAACATGGGTTATGGACCTCAGTATGGCTTGCGGTGTGGGATAATTCCCGGAATTATCCAGGTGTGAGTGAAATTGTCTTCGGAATTACCTGTGGTGTGGGATTGATCTCCAGAAATATCGAGGTCGAGGCGACGCACATGTGGTATTCGTGTGATGAGGTGCCACTGCTTGCGGTGTGGGGTATTCTCGAAGATTCCCGGTATGAGTGAAATAGTCTCCAGAATTATCTGTAGATAGAGATTGACCTTCGAAATTATCGGGGCATGGGCTAATACTCACAGTTTATCTTTATCTCGTAGTAGTCATCGTGTTAGGATTAGTTGCATAGCGGGGGATTAAACCCTATAATGTGGAGACGTTAAAGGCTTGCACCGGACCTATGTAGAGTGGAATGCATAGACTTCGACAAGTACGCATTAGAGAGTCAGCATATAGACTTGTGCTTTCTTGACTTGGTGTTATGCATGTGGTTTCCTGCTTTCTACACTTGACACTTAGTTTAGCTTCACTTGAGGTTTACATGTTTCCTTTCTATGTCATATTTTATGTATTATTATTTATTACATGCTGTTTATGAATCCATGCTTTACTTATGTTGTTTGTTTTATGTCACTCACACCTTTATGGCTGACCCCTTCAATTTTGGTAGTTAGGGTTATCTCTAGCCTCATATTTTACAGGTGATTTCTTCAGGCTCGGATTCGGATGCTTGAGTTCAATTGATATAGTGACTTATGTAATTTGTAAAGTATTGTAAAGAAAAGAGAATTGGTGATTTAAGGTGTATTGTATTCCGCTGTGCTATGTAAATGATTATTGTAATGAAAATTGGAAAATTTTATTGGTGTTAAGTTGTGTTTAATATTACATTGAAGTTGATACTGGTATTTGTGCCACGTATTTTCTAAGATATTATATTAGAAATTCGGGGCGCTACATTCTCACTATTGTCGTCCACCATATTTTCGGTGGTTACATGCTGACTTACGTGCTGATAGAACAGACTTTGGAGTCCACATATTTGTAGTTGTAACTGATTAAATGCTCCTTTTAATTGCTCCATTGTTCCCTTGATGTAAATAACGTCTTGTTCTATTTGCTGGACTCTGGTTTCCATTCTGCAACAAGTGGAATAATTTCTTGATAGAAAATCGGCTAACATATTATGTTTTCCTTTTATGTTTTCTATTAAGAAATCGTAATGTGCTAACTCCATCTGCCACCTTATCAATCTTTTGTTTGCTATGGTTGGGTATATTATTTTATTAATCCAACTCTTTGCTTGGGTATTATCTGTTCTTACCGTAAATTTTGTATGTATTATAAATAGTTCGAACTTTTTTATAGCTTTTAAGATTGCTAGTAGTTCTTTTTTGTTTATGTGGTAATTTTGTTGGGTTTGTGTGAAAGATCCACTAGCATATCTAGCTAGTTTTTCTTCCTTTTCTCCTATTTCAATAAATTTTAATACTACTTCCTAATTGGTTTCGCATGCATCTGTTTCTATTATCCAAGAACATTCTTTAACAGGTAATTTTAGCTTATGTAATTCTGAAGTTTGTTGTTTTAATATTTTTAGTTTCTCTTCATCCTCCGGGGTCCATTCCCATTTCTTAAACTTTCTAAGTTTTTGTTGCAACCAATTTGTTTTTGCTGATAAATTTGGTATGTAACCTCTTGTTTGATTTAGTAATCCTATTATAGCTTGCACTTCTCTTTTTTCTTTTAAGACATTAGGAAAAGTCTTTATTTTTTCTGCTATATGTGGTTGTAATTCTATTCCTTCATGTGATAATTTTGTTCCTAAGAATTCTATCTCAGTTTTGAATAATTCCATTTTCTTTTTTGATAGTATAATACCTGCATTTTTCACTATTTCTATGAATTTTAGTAGATGTTCTTTATGTTGTTCCTCGTTTTCTGATCCTATTAGAATATCATCTACATATACTAATATGAAATTATTGTATTTTTCAAAAATTTTATCCATATATTCTTGAAATATTCCTGGGCTGTTTTTATAACCGAATGGTAATACATTCCATTCATAAAATCCTTGAGGTGTGCTAAATGCCGTTAAAGGTTTTGAATCTTCTGTTAGTTTTACATGATAAAATTCTGATTTGCAGTCAAATTTCGAATATATTTTTCTTGTTCTTACTGTGTTAAGTAGTATTTGCATGTCTGGTAGTGGGTATCCAAATCTCTTAGTATTTTTATTTAATTCCTTATAATTTACTACCATTCGAGATTTACCACTTTTTTCTTCTGAATATTTTTTTACTATGAATGCTGGTGATGAATGTGGACTTTGTGATTTTCTTATGTAATTATTTTTTACTAATTCTTTTATGTGTATTTTGAATTCTTCTAGGTCTGTTGGAGTATGTCTTATTGGTCTAATTTTAATTATTTTGTTCGTATCTATTAACTCTATATGTGCTGTGGGTTCACTTAAGTTCCATTTTGTCAAGGGGTTTTCTCCGCACAGATCTCCTAATTGTTTTTGTAAAATTTCTTTTGTAGTTGTTACTTGAACTTGTTGTATTCTAGTTTTGTTTGGTAAATATTGGTATTCACCATTCTGGGTTGAAGAAACTCTGATGTGTGGTAGGTCAGATCTGGAATAAGGTTGGGTTATTCTAATTGCTATTGCTTGGTGTCTGCAAGGTATTGTAAATATGACTGATTTATGTGATATAGTTATGGGATAGTATTGTTGGAAAAAGTCATTTCCTAAGAGTACATCATTATTCATATCGTCAAACTGGTATATGATAGGTATTTTTAGTATGTAATTTTCTATTTGTACATTAACATTTTGTTATATTTGTCTAGTATGATAGTTTGTCCAGTTAACCCAGTTATGGCTTTTTTATTAAAACCATCTTGTTTCCATTTAGGTAGTATGTTTTCGCGGCATAGACTAGTACCTGCCCCGGTGTCTATTAGACTGCGATAGTTTCTTGATTTGTATCCTTCGTAAACAAATTCTGTTAGAATGTATAATGTGTTTTTTGTTGCTCTTAATAGATTCATTTGTCCAATATCCTATTTAATATCATGCTTTCATTGCTTACTGTTATTGTGATTTTTTCTTCTTAAATAGAGTAAGGTTGTACTGATGTAAGGAAGTCAGTTCCTAATAACATATCATTAACATGGTGTTCTGGGTCTACGTGTAAGTGTAATAACATTTCTTTTCTACCATTTATCCTTAGTGGTGGTATGATTTTATGTACAATTGGATGTCTATTATTATAATAGTCTAGGTAGTAATACGGGTTTTCTAATGTTATCAATTCAGTGGTTTTTATATTTGTTTGTTTAATATGTGAATTGGTAGCTCCTGTATCTACTATGGCTATTTGTTTATTCAATTTCCCATTGTCATAATACTCTATTTCTATTTTAAATTGGTTATTGTTTTGGTGTTCTAATGTATTTATTATTGGTATTAATTCCAATGCTTGTTGTCTATTTCTTATTGATAGTGATCTTTTTCCGAACATTATTTGTGGTGCTTTTCCTTTTGCATTTTCTTTTGCTTTATTAAAGTCGAATTCTATATAATTTGGTATAGTCATTTCAGGGTTTTCTCTAGCTGGTTTGTATCTTATGATTTCGCTAAATAGAGGCACTATTTTAAAATTATCTATATTTCTATTCTTTACCTCGTGTTTGCTGGTGAAAGCATAAATGTTTCTTATTTGTATACTCATGACTTTGCTTTTTTCTATCATTTCTATGCCTGATAACCTATGATACATGACTAGACTTTTATCTTTATTTTCTTTTGCCATGCTTATAGAGAAATTAGGTTTTATTATGAACTTTATTTTTTAGTATATTAGGTTTCCTTGTACTAAGGCATCTTGTGTACTTGATATTATCCTATCATCCATTAGGTATATTTCTAGGGGTGTATTTATTCCTTCCTTAAAATAGGCTTTTATTATTATTTGTACAGCTCCTAAATGTATGTGCCTTAATGTTTTTCTGGTCTTTTCACTTATTTTTTCCATCTCTTGTCTTATTATTCTTTCGGTTATTAATGGGATTATGGTTTTGCTTTGTACTTGTTCAATGTCTATAGGTTGTTCATTATTTCTAGCTATTACGATGATACTTTTCTTTCTTTCAAATATTGGTAGTTTAAAATTTTCTTTTGGATTTATATCTTATTTGGTCTCTCTAATTTTATCGTATTTTTGTATGTCAAAGCACATTCTTTCTCTTAGTTCTTCATTGTTTTCAAATATTGGTTCGTATTTTGGGGTTTCTTTTTCTTTATCTTTTCCTAGTTGCATTCTTCTTTTTGTGTTTTGCCATTTCCATGGTAATTGGTAAGGTTTTTTGTTAGGTGGTAGTCTTAGGAATTCATACATGTTACTTAGAATTTCTGAAGGTTTTTCAATAATCTTATCTTGGTCCATTTTTATTTCCTCGTTTGTTATATCTAGATTTTTCAAGGCTTCTTGTACTTCTTCTGAATTAGGATTTGCCATTAAATCTTCTATTTCCAAGATATTTATATTAAGTTTTGTTATGGCTTCTAGCTCTTTCATACCTTCTTCTGTTATGCCCAATACTTCTTCTGGTTAGTCAGTCATATATCTTCCTAATTCTTTAATATTTTTATGTATGATTCTTAAATCTTTTCCTATATCACTAAACATTTCAGGACCATTGTAATCTTCTTCCAACTCTTGTATGTTTAGCATATAAACCTTTGGGTCCATGTCCTATTATTTTTTCTGCTAGTAAGTGTTGGTAATACCAACTTGCTTCTTCGTTTCTGTAATCTAATACTTTGTATGCTATTTCTTTTTGTATCTCTTTAGGTAGTTGATTAGTTACTTTTATTGTTAGTAATAGGTATTCTGATATTTCTTTACTAGCAATAAGCTTACTCTCTACTAATCTTTTGTCAACGTATCTAATCTTGAATTTTGATAGATTTTTTAATTTAAGTTTCTTTATTTTCTGTGAATTATCCAGTTTTAAATGGGGTATGTAATTTTCTGTTTTTATGTCGTACAAATTTCTTTAAAGATAGGGTTGTTTTTGTAAGATTATCTTCAACTAGCCTTTTACGCAAATAGTTTGGCTTGTGGCCTAAAAACGCAAATAGTTTCCTCCAAGTGGCCTAAATGTGAGAATCACTCTCCAGAATGGGGCATTTGCGCCCACCCCATTTTTTTTTACAATTTAGTTGTAGTTTCTTTTAGCATTCTTGGGTAGTTAGTTAGTCGGTTCTTGGGTAATATATATATATATATATATATATATATATATATATATATATATATATATATATATATATATATATATATATATATATATATAATAATAATAATAATAATAATAATAATAATAATAAGGGTAAAAGGGATATGAGCAACTTGCTCATTTAGTAAATGAGCAAGTGATGAGATGGCATGCATGTGATTGGGAAATCCTAAAAGTGGCTAGATACTCAATGTATCACATGCATGCCACCTCATCACTTGCTCATTTACTAAATGAGCAAGTTGCTCATATCCCTTTTACCCTAATAATAATAATAATAATAATAATAATAATAAATTACAAAGAAAGCTATCAAGTGGTTCTCCTTCAATCTCCCCTAAAATCAATGGCCCAGATTGATTCTCACAAAACATATTTTCCCGCTCAAAATTTCAAAATCCTCTCTATCTCTATCTTTCTCACTATCTCTCTCTCCGGCTCCCATCTCTCTCTCTCTCTCACACAGCTCCTTTCCCCAACCTCTCCTCACTTCCCGACCTCCCTCTCTTCTCGACGCCTCGCTGGCTGAAGCCAGCCTCGACGCTCTCTCTCTCTTTCTCACTATCTCTCTCTCTTCCCAGCTCCCATCTCCCTCTCTCTCTCTCAGCTCCTTTCCCCAACCCCCCCCCCCTCTCTCTCCTCACTTCCCAACCCCTCCCCCCTCTCTCTCTTTTAGGCAATAACCTATGGGGAGGCCCTTGGAACTCTAGCAGTACTGGAGATTTCATTGAGTACACTATTTCGAAAGGATACCCAGTCGATTCATGGGAATTTGGTAGTGCTTGCTACAAATGTAACTCTTTATATCTTTTTCATTTGAAGTTTCAATTAACTTACTTATCGATAAGTTCTTCTATTCTCATTATTTACATGTGGGACTACCATCAACAAAGATTTGCATTATTCATAAAAGTTGTTACATTCAAAAGATTTGGTTAGATTCATTACATGAATTCACAAAGTCATCTATCTATTTTGTTTCAGATGAAGAGTATTGCTTGCAGAGAGCAAAGCATCATATCTCGCTATCCTACCTTTAAGGTATTTGATATTCACCCAAAGCATCATAGCATGTATATTCTACTTTGTCAATATACAAGTTATTAATGCCATTTATGTCCATTTTTGCTTGCTTTCACTGCTTGAGGTTGTTTCAATAGATTTTGCAATAAAGCTATGAGAATGACAATTTAATGTAAAAAGATTATCTTAAAAAAGAAAACAAAATTAACAATCAATTAGATTGGATATCTAAAATGTTGAAGTAATAAATGAAGTAAAAATGTGTTCATCTATGTCATTTTATATGATTTAATTAGTGGTAGACTTCTTATACCAGTTGTAGCTGCTTTAGCTAAAACTTGTGTACGCTGACTCTAGAATTGATATTGTACTGTGTATGGTTTTTATTTTATTTTGGGTTTTGTTAGTTGGTTGATTGTTTATGTGGTACAATACTGTGTATGGTTTTTATTTTATTTTGAGTTTTGTTAGTTGGTTGATTGTTTATGTGGGTTTTGGTTGTTGAATTGTAGGCCACTACTCTGAGGTTGTATCTGACGTGCATTTGAAACACGTTGGAGGCTGCAATATGCTTGCAGGTAATCTATGATGCATATTATTATTATGGGATTTATGGATATTTGTTATCACAATGTGCACTTGAATTAAGATTTAAGAAGATTGATTTTGATGTATAGATCTTTTGTTGTTGGAAGGTAAAATAATGGTTTTGGGAATTATCGAGAAATCGCCCGTTTGCACTATGGCATCATTGTTTGTTTGATTATAGTTTAGGAATAGAATGGGGAAGAGTGAGGCTTGATTACAATTTAGGTTTTGTTTGGGAGTTGTTGGTTCTAGATCAGGAGATCAAATTCAGAAATTTAGTATGTAAATCTGTGTAATATTTAGGATTTTGGGAGATGATGTAAGTATCCGTATAGGATGATGATATAATATAGTAATGTTAAAACCCGTACCCGCAAAGTTGTGGAGTATTGGGTTATGTGTGTTGTTTTTCAAATGTTTTTCTAAAAATTCATTACATTTTCAAACGAAATTTTGGTTTTTATATTGTATCTTGCATTATATGAATATTTTTGCCCCCAGAGCCTTATATATATGATGCCTCTGTGATGTTGCTTGGATTGGCCTGGGGATGGATATTAACTGCCTGTGATGTTATATTTTTAACTGTTAGCAGAATTTCGTAAGGAATTGCTGTAAATTGGCTAATATTTTAAGGGAGGTTTTGTCGAAATTTTTACTAAAATTCATACAAATCCATTACGTTTTCAAATGAAATTTTGGTTTTAAATTTTGCATCTTGCATCAAATCAAGAATTTTGCACCCAGAGCCTTATATATATGGTGCCTATGTGATGTTGCTTAGATTGTCCTGGGGAGGATTGATATTAACTGCCTGTAATGTTATATTTTTAATTGTTAGCAGAATTCTGTAAAGAATTGTTGTAAAAGGGCTCATATTTTAAGGGAGATTGTCGAAATTTTTACTAACTAGCTCTCTCTCTCTCTCTCTCTCTCATTTTTAACCTCTTTTAAAATCATACATGGTTAACTACATGAAAATATGACAACGAGGAATTAACTCATGCTATTTGAGGCGATAGCTGCATTACCAACTGAATTGCTACTCATGCAGTTTGAAATCTCTTATGTTTAAGTCACACATAGCAATTGATTTCGATCCACTATTGTTGTCGATTCACAGTTGTCTTTTTCAATCCTGAGCTCCTGACAAATGATCCTGCAAGATATAAACCAATAAATAACTTGATTCAGAATAAATCAATGTCTCAGCTAAATACACATCTATATAAATCAATCTTCATGAAGACGTGCATATATGTAACTTTTTACTGTCCTTTTTATATGCTGCATCGTTCACGGAAACGTGCCATCGGCACGTGTCCACGGGCAAACCTAGTATGTATATATATATATATATATATATATATATATATATATATATATATAGGGTAAAAGGGATATGAGCAACTTGCTCATTTAGTAAATGAGCAATTGATTATGTGGCATGCATGTGATACATTGGACAACTAACCCTTTTAAGAATTTTTCAATCACATGCATGCCACATCATCAATTGCTTATTATTATTATTATGAGTAAGTTGCTCATACCCATTTTTCCCATATATATATATATATATAAAGAGAGAGAGAGAGAGAGAGAGAGAGAGAGAGAGAGAGAGATTGAGTAATGTTCTGTTGTGCACTAGGTCTCCATATGCACTCGGTCTTCCCGCCTTCATATCGACGATTCGAACCATTCACATTGATATACACATATAAATTAGTTTAAATATGTACAATCAAATCATTTGAAATTCATTTACTTATCCATTGAAGTGTTACAAAATTGTGTGGCTGAAAATTGTTGTTTTTTATAGTCCCGTGATGGATGGAAAAATAAATTTCAAATAATTTAATTTTACATATTTCGACTAATTTAGACGTGTAGATCAATGTGAACAGTTCGGATCGTCAATATGAAGGCGGGAAGGCCAAGTGCACAAGGAGGCCTAGTGCACAACGGAACATCTCTCTCTCTCTCTCTCTCTCTCTCTCTCTCTCTCTCTCTCTCTCTATATATATATATATATATATATATATATATATATATATATACTAGGATACTAGGTTTGCTCGTGGACACGTGCCTACGGCACGTTTCCGTGAACGATGCATCATATAAAAAGGCCTGTTAAAAGTTACATATATGAACGTCTTCATGAAGATTGATTTATATAGATGTGTATTTAGCTGAGACATTGATGTATTCTGAATCAAGTTATTTATTGGTTTATATCTTGCAGGATCATTTGTCAGGAGCTCAGGATTGAAAATGAGTACTGTGAATCCACAACAGTAGTGGATCGAAATCAGTTGCTATGTGTGACTTAAACATAAAAGATTTCAAACTGCATGAGTAGCAATTCAGTTGGTAATGCAGTTATCGCCTCAAACAGCATGAGTTAATTCCTCGTTGTCATATTTTTATGTAGTTAACCATGTATGATTTTAAAAGAGGTTAAAAATGAGAGAGAGCGAGAGAGAGAGAGAGATAGAGAGAGAGAGAGAGAAAGCTAGTTAGTAAAAATTTCGACAGTCTCCCTTAAAATATGAGCCCTTTTACAACAATTCTTTACAGAATTCTGCTAACAATTAAAAATATAACATCACAGGCAGTTTATATCAATCCTCCCCAGGACAATCTAAGCAACATCACACAGGCACCATATATATAAGGCTCTGGCTGCAAAATTCTTGATTTGATGCAAGATACAAAATTTAAAACCAAAATTTCGTTTGAAAACGTAATGGATTTGTATGAATTTTCGTAAAACTTTCGACAAAATCTCCCCTAAAATATTAGCCAATTTACAGCAATTCCTTACGAAATTCTGCTAACAATTAAAAATATAACATCACAGGCAGTTAATATCAATCATCCCCAGGCCAATCCAAGCAACATCACAGAGGCATAATATATATAAGGCTCTGGGGGCAAAAATATTCATATAATGCAAGATACAATATAAAAACCAAAATTTTGTTTGAAAATGTAATGAATTTTTAGAAAAACATTTGAAAAACAACACACAGAACCCAATACTCCACAACTTTGCGGGTACGGGTTTTAACATCACTATATTATATCATCATCCTATATAGATACTTATATCATCTCCCAAAATCCTAAATATTACACAGATTTACATACTCAAATTCTGAATTTGATCTCCTAACCTAGAACCAACAACTCCCAAACAAAACCTAAATTGTAATCAAGCCTCACTCTTCCCCATTCTATTCCTAAACTATAATCAAACAAACAATGATCCCATAGTGCAAACGGGCGATTTCTCGATAATTCCAAAAACCATTATTTTACCTTCCAACAACAAAAGATCTATACATCAAAATCAATCTTCTTAAATCTTAATTCAAGTGCACATTGTACTAACAAATATCCATAAATCCCATAATAATAATATGCATCATAGATTACCTGCAAGCATATTGCAGCCTCCAACGTGTTTCAAATACACGTCAGATACAACCTCAGAGTAGTGGCCTACAATTCAACAACCAAAACCCACATAAACAATCAACCAACTAACAAAACTCAAAATAAAATAAAAACCATACACAGTATTGTACCACATAAACAATCAACCAACTAACAAAACCCAAAATAAAATAAAAACCATACACAGTACAATATCAATTCTAGAGTCAACGTACACAAGTTTTAGCTAAAGCAGCTACAACTGGTATAAGAAGTCTACCACTAATTAAATCATATGAAATGACATAGATGAACACATTTTTACTTCATTTATTACTTCAGCATTTTAGATATCCAATCTAATTGATTGTTAATTTTGTTTTCTTTTTTAAGATAATCTTTTTACATTAAATTGTCATTCTCATAGCTTTATTGCGAAATCTATTGAAACAAACTCAAGCAGTGAAAGCTAGCAAAAATGGACATAAATGGCATTAATAACTTGTATATTGACAAAGTAGAATATACATGCTATGATGCTTTGGGTGAATATCAAATACCTTAAAGGTAGGATAGCGAGATATGATGCTTTGCTCTCTGCAAGCAATACTCTTCATCTGAAACAAAATAGATAGATGACTTTGTGAATTCATGTAATGAATCTAACCAAATCTTTTAAATGTAACAACTTTTATGAATAATACAAATCTTTGTTGATGGTAGTCCCACATGTAAATAATGAGAATAGAAGAACTTATCGATAAGTAAGTTAATTGAAACTTCAAATGAAAAAGATATAAAGAGTTACATTTGTAGCAAGCACTACCAAATTCCCATGAATCGACTGGGTATCCTTTTGAAATAGTGTACTCAATGAAATCTCCAGCACTGCTAGAGTTCCAAGGGCCTCCCCATAGGTTATTGGCTAAAAGAGAGGGGGGGTCGGGAAGTGAGGGGAGAGAGGGGGGGGGGGGTTGGAGAAAGGAGCTGAGAGAGAGAGAGA
Organism: Hemerocallis citrina; assembly: GCA_017893485.1. Taxonomy (NCBI): domain Eukaryota; kingdom Viridiplantae; phylum Streptophyta; class Magnoliopsida; order Asparagales; family Asphodelaceae; genus Hemerocallis; species Hemerocallis citrina. The sequence continues at coordinate 166,701,563 of CM030367.1, forward strand.
GAGAGAGAGAGAGAGAGAGAGAGAGATGGGAGCCGGAGAGAGAGAGAGACAGTGAGAAAGAGAGAGAGCGTCGAGGCTGGCTTCAGCCAGCGAGGCGTCGAGAAGAGAGGGAGGTCGGGAAGTGAGGAGAGGTTGGGGAAAGGAGCTGAGAGAGAGAGAGAGATGGGAGCCGGAGAGAGAGACAGTGAGAAAGAGAGAGATAGAGAGGATTTTGAAATTTTGAGCGGAAAAATATGTTTTGTGAGAATCAATCTGGGCCATTGATTTTAGGGGAGATTGAAGGAGAACCACTTGATAGCTTTCTTTGTAATTTATTATATAGATATATATATTCTTTCGTTCTTTCTTTCTTTCTTTAGATGATAATGAAAAGGACAATAGAGTATGATCCCTCTGTGAAAGCAGTAGATTCGTACACGTGTCGAGAGTTGGGTTACTCGCGGGGGCTGACTATTCTGTAATGGCGGATTCCACATTTACAGATGCTGCTCTGAGCTCTGATCAATAGGTTGATGAAACTAAGTCACCTAATGGATAAGCAGATGCATCTGGTTCCTCTTCATACAGTGTTCAATGATGAGGAGACTGGTAGATACCATTTAGCTTTGGAGTTTCCGTATGGAACACTTGAGGGATACATCGAGACGACAACGGATGAGCTATTTAGAGAGAGAATGGATGGGAGCTATTGTTTGGGAATTGTTTTCTCTAGAAGATTTTGTTAAATCTTCGACACGATAATATAAAACACCATGCAAATACTAGATTACACCAATCACACAAAGTACACAAGAATTGTTTTGGTTGGGGCTTTCGCCTTAATCCGGAGGACGAAGAACAGAGATGTTATTCAACTAAAGAAGATACAAGAATATTACAATTTTCACCATAATCTTCTATCAAGCCTAATTGGAACTACTTGTTGTTTACAATGGAAAAATCTCTCACCTCTCAGATGAAGTACACTCTTCTCATATTCGGCACTTAATAGAATCATATCGTTCTTGGAGCCGTTACAATGAATATATAGATCTAGAGAAAAACCTAGTCGACTGCTCTTTCTGTTTGTTGCTGCTGCTGCTTGGCAACTTTCTTCTTCTTCGATCCCTCTCTTCGAACCTTCTACTTGTATTACCAAATTTTCTTCACCGAATAAGTATGCAAGACATTGAACCTAACAATCTCCACTTTGGATTGCATACGTATGAATCCATACCTGTGATAAAAAAAACTCTTCTAGACCTTTCATCTCCGCTTTGTAAACAACCCGTTTATATGGCTTCTTCTGCTAGTTGAATCTACCTCCACCTATTTTTCTCCAATCGTATGCACCCTTGAAGGGCACACCCCAATAGATGTTATCATGAAGGTAGCACTCTCCACATAAACTCCACCTACCTCAAGGCTCTGTCCACCTTCCAAAGATATTCGAACGTTGCCGTTTTGCTTCGGTGATTCTAGTGACGGCTTACTAGATGATGTTATAGGAACAATGGGCTTTTAAACACTCGGTCAAGTTTTTTTGCTCCCACAAAGCTAGTAGGGGTTGGGTTTACCCTACCCAATCTCCTTCTTATCCTTCATCACCTTACGATGACTTATCTCCCAAACTGCCAAAACTCCATCTCGAGTTGTGTACCTACAACCCCGAGAATCAAGAGTCCCCAAGGATATCAAATTATGCTTCAATGAAGGAATATGCATCACCTCTTTTAGTGTGAACTCTTTACCATCTAGCATCTCTAATTCCACTGTTCCCTCACCTAATACTTCACAAACCACTCCAATCATCGTTCTCACGCTACACCCTATTGAAAACTTGTATGTAGAAAACTTCTTCCTCTTGGAGCAAATATAAGAACTTTCCGAATCAAGATAGCAACTCGAATCCACATCTGAAGAACTTTAAAAAAAAAAGACATAAATCTAGATTACCAGATTCACCTGAAGAAGTAGCACTGGCTATGTTGGCTTGATCACCTCCTATAGCAGTACTCTTTTGACTCAACCACTTGCGACAGTCTCTCTTGTAATGCCCAATTTCTCTACAATAGTGGTAATGGATTTTACCCTTGTGTGTCATATACCTTCCAATTGAAGTATTACCATTCACCGCCAAACAACTTGCAGAAGTAGATTTCTCTGTATGAATCTCCTTCCTAAGTTCATCTTCTTTCATATCCTAAATCACCCTGGCTATTGTAAGTTTTTTCTTGGATGATTTCTCGTATAGTATGGTAGTTATCAAGTGATCATAAGAAACTAGTAGTGAATATATCAAGTTGAAAGCTTTATTCTGTTCGCTAAGATCATCAGCGTTAATCGCCCCCAGTTTAGATATTACCTTATTGAACTCCATATGATGATCTTGAAGATGGGTACCTTCCTTCATTGAGAAACGATACAGATTCCTCTTCCAGTATATTTGATCCAACAACAACGATCCCGAGTAGTCAAATTTGAGTCTCGCCTATAAACTTGCTGCACTTTTCTCAAGAATATTACAATTGACTTCGTCCGTCAATTGCAGTCGGATTAAACTCAAGGTCTTCAAACAAATCTCATCCCACTTCTCCTGCTTCATATTGGTTGGTTTCTTCTCTTTTAGGGCAAGGTATAAGTTATTCTGAACCAATACATTGTACATGTCTACCATCCATAGATTGAAGTTGATCTCACCGTCAAACTAGTTGATTTTCATCTTTTGATCTGCCATCTTCTCTAAGGAACTCGAATAAACCCACGAACCTGATGCTCTAATACCACTTGTTAGGAAATTATTTCTTCTAGAGGATCTTGTTGAGTCTTCGACACAATCAAAAGAAAACACATAGTAAATACTAGATCACACTAATCATACAAAGTACAGAAGAATTGTCCCGATTGGAATTTTTCCCTTAATTCGAGAAAGGAAGAACCGAGATGTTATTCAACTAGAGAAAATATAAGAATATTACAATTCTCACCATGACCCTCTCTCAAGCCTAACTGGAACTACTCGTTGTTTACAATGGAGAAATCTCTAACATCTCAGATGAAATACTCTCTTCTCATATTCGGCATAGAATCATGTCGTTCTTGGAGCCGTTATAATAAATATATAGATCTAGAGAAAATCATAGTTTAGATAACTTGATACAATAACCATCTGATGTATACTGAAGAGATAAACATACAATTAGAGCTGTACAATCTAATGTGAAGACGAAGTGGGTTTCAAACGAATCAGCCAAACCCGCATCCAAACATGTAGTTTCGCGCATCACGATCGACTGTTCAAGAGACGATCTATTGTACTCGAGTCTTTCCAGACCCAAGGGGCCAGCGATTGACTGCTGCTCTCTCTATTTGCTACTACTTTGCTGCTACTGCTTTGAAATTTTCTTCTTCTTCGATCCCTCACTTCGAACCCTCTCATATCACCATCTTCTCTTCACACTGAATAAATACGCAAGACATTAAACCCAACAGCTATGATGACTCTTTCGAGTTGAAGCAAATGCTTATGTGAGTCTGTATGTACTCAGCTTAAAACTAGTGCTATAACTATGTAAATTTATTGGATATTGTAACTAATGGTTATTATGTGCTGACTGAGTATTGTCAATTTTATAGGCGCATTGTATCTGTCATTGAATTTCTTTCGGATAATGAATTTCATATTGAAGTGCCCAAGTTGCGAGAGATCTGTGTTTGTGGACCACGATGGGATTCTATTTTTTGACTTTTTCATGGCCTGAAGCTTGGATACGGTATATTACTATTACGTTTGTTCGTTCCTTTTTCTGTCTACCTAATATTGTTTACTTCAAGCACACTTTTTATGGGGTGCATTGTAAGAGAATGAGGTTCTTCCCTAAGGCGCGCGAGAGCATTTGCTTCTTAGTTGATTACTATAATATTCCTTCCATACATTACTAGTGTTCCATGTATGTTGATCTTTTATTTCTTAGCTTATTCGGGAAAATGTGGGAACGCCTTCGCGAATATTGTTGAAGATGTTTTTAACCTTGCTGGCAAAGACACCATCTCCAAATGTCAAGGATATAATTCGAACACTTAGAGGATCTACCAATGTGTAAGTCTGATTTTTTGTAGTCTTATATATGTCATAGTATTTGTTTGAGGTAGTTATATGCCATTTTTGATTTCTACAGAAGTTGTAGTCAAGGAACATACCTGCCTTTTTAGATGATCTTTACAAAGTTTGGCTGATCAAGGATGCAGATTATCATTCACATAAAAGTCATCTAGATAGTAAGATGAATGCTTGGCTCACTGAACCCTCTTTTCTGAATTAAGCAAAGCATGTTTGAAATCCTTGCTGCCTGATCACCGGCAATCCCAAAAAAGTTTTCATCTTTTCTAAGTTTTCTTCTTTAAACATTTTATGAGGATGACACCACACGCATTACACATGAACTTACGGTTTGTAACCACCTTTTGACTTATCATCATTTTAACACATAGTAGCTTAATTACCATCTCATATTATAATCTATCACGCTTCATTTTGCTTTGTAGGTAATTAAGGGTTGTGGCTGTGAAAATCAATTGCGAGTTTTGTGGAAGAGATCTGTCCAGATTTGTTGACTTGGTCACATGGCCTGACGTAGAATTTGTCACAACTCGTAGTGCTAATAGCGGAACACACATCACAAGCAACAGAAACTTTTATAAAACTAGATGAAACAAAAAAATAACACCACGATAATCGCAAGATCTCATAAGAACACAATAATATGCAGAGATAACTAATACTTCAAATTCCCTGAGAAATACAAAGATTACAAAGAGATTACAACTCTCAATTTCTCTCTCTCACCTTTGAAATACTCGACACTCACCCCTCTTGAAGTTGAACAATGATAACAGTTCACCTTTAATTTCCAATCTCATTAGATTAACCCTAGAGTTCACATCTACTGTTATATATCTATATAATAAAACACAAAGAAAGCTATCAAGTGGCTCTCCTTCAATCGCCCAAAAATCAAAGGCCCAGATCTAACTTCACAAAACATATTTTCCCTCCCAAAAGTTCCCCCCAAAACTCAAATTCAATTCTCCCACCCAAAACAACTCTTATATTTATTTTTTTTATAAAAATTCTCTCTCTCTCTCTCCCTCCCACTTCTATTCAAAAAATTAAGAAAATAAAAATTTTTAAAATTTTTAAATAAAAAAAATTTAAAAACAAAATTAAAAATTAAAAATTAAAAATTTTTAAAATAATTCAAAAATAATATGTTTTTTGCTCTATGTTTGCTGGTGTTAATTTGCTGGACCTCAAAAATTATTTTATATGATAAAACAAGGTGTATCATTCCGAAAACGTGTCGTAGGCACGTGTCAACGGGCAAACCTAGTATATATATAGCCCAAGCAAACCCTAATAGATAAACATAAATACAGCTTATTGGACCCAAACCCAAAGCCCAAATATAACATACAGCGCCGCTCGCAGTCAACCGCACCCGTTGCAGTTGACTGCAATGAGTCACACCAACTTGACTGTCGACTGCACAGTTGACTGTCCCACTCTCTGTTGAAACCATGTACTTTCGAATACCAGCAGCCTATTTGTGGTTGGATGGTCGGTCGGGTATGTGGTCAACCGCACTCCAGGACAGTCGACTGCACCTCCTCTAGCTACCTTTCTTCTAGCAAGGGTTTTAAATCTCGGATTTCAAACTCATCTCGGCAACGGGTGTTTTGTCTTGGTTTGGAGATATCAGAGGAGATCTCGGAAAAAATATGATCATCTCGGATGTTCATTTCGGACACTCAATAAACATATTTTTTTGTTACTAAGATATTATATGTTCTGCATATCATTTATCATATAAAATATTGTATAATATAACTAATGACATGAATCAATCACGGTAGATATTCGCAGAATTTATCAACAATATAAAAAGGAATGTAATATAAATATATAACTAAATTGAATTTGCATTGATTAAAAAATGTATTAGTTAATAGATTGACTTGACTTTGCATATACACAAACAATAGAGAAACAAAATTCTTACAGTATCTTAGCTTAAGGTTCTATATTGAAATACTTATATACAAAAAGTATAACAAAAAAAGTTATATATTCACAACAACATTAGTGTGTCGATTTTGGCTAATATTTCGGCAATTTCGGCAATATTTTGGCTGATATTTTGGCTATTTCAGTCAAAATCTACACATTTCGATCCAAAACGATATGAAGTATAAATCAGTGATTTCGTATTGGCAAGCTAGCCGAAAGAAAATTTTGGCCCTCTTTCGGCCAAAATTTTGGCTGTATCAACTGAAATTTAAAACAGTGCTTCTAGCTATTGTTGCCTTCTCATGTTGTCTTCGTCTTCTCCATTTCTTCTCCAACTTCAAGAACTCCCATGCCTACGTGTATTTGAGGTCACAATCCTAACAATCTCCCAATTGGATCAAATATATAACGCTTTAAAGTTATTGTAATCTTTACCTCGCATTATCTCTGCCAATCTTTCACTCTCATGAAAGACCCAAGTACTCCCCACTCTCATAAAGAGCATCTCTACCACTCCACCATGTGGAATGCACCAACCACCCCACATAGGCTCATGAAGATGTGCCCCACAAATCGCATAGAGTACGAATAACAAAGAAACAACCTCTCGTGTTGGATTATGTGTTACAAGACTCTCCATCTCGCAGAATTTTTACTAACACCGGACATGGTTTAAAGCCTCTCAATGCACCCTCTACACTTAAAGTCTCCGTCGACGACACTTCCACAAAATACGTAGACCGCTCAACCTTCGCAGCCTTATTTTGGTCACCTTCATCAACATCAACCTGCATATCAATAACAGTGCTCTCTACCTTACAAAAGCGACTTGAAGCTTCCACTGCCATATCAAAAATTACCCTCACCGCAGCAACGTCTTGCTCTAGGATCACTCTCATGACCAACAGCTCCTGCTAAATTGGTAACCTCTAAATTCTCAAAACTGAAAGAACTCGGTTGCACCCCACAAAATCTACTACTCGATTCCGGCTGAGAGTCAACTACTGAAGAAACGCCCCTTGCGTTAGCAAATACAACGTTCTCTCACACTTCTTTTTTGCAATCACCATTGAACCTGCAGCTATACACCACTTCCCATTACCAACTGTAGTAGACTTATCCTCTGTGTATAGCTTTCCCAATCGAGATAAAAAAAAATCTCAAGTTTGGAACATGTCTTATCTCCCGCAAGACAATACTCTGATCATCATTGGCTTTCACGCGAACAGTACCAACCTCTCATAAAGGACACTTTGACCGTTTCCCACGATCACATCTCTAAAAGAATCCTCCTTGTAGCCATCAAACACCTCTCTCCTCATAGTGCAATGAAAAAAAGCTCCCAAATCAATACACTAATCTTGTGTGCTCAACTCCTCACTAGCTGATAAGCATAACTCTTCAGTAAACACTACATTAGATTCCTTTGATTTTTCTTCCTTCGGTTTTTCTTGCTTCCTCTTCATATAGGTTTTACAACTGCACATCATGTGACCTCTTTTGTAACTACCAACACTGAGGTCCATGCCTCTCATTGCTGTCATCAGACCTACTCTCAGCTATAATTGCTCGTAGATCTTCCACATCTCTCAACTGATATTGTGGGATCTCTAGAAGATGATGAAAATTCCTCGTTTCTCACCCTTCTCACCTCTTCGTTCAGAATGCTACTCACCACATCATGTAGAGTCGTCGAATCTGTCACAGTGCATATAATAGAAGGTTTCACCATACCATAACTATCGGGCAAAGTAGATAGAAGTAACAATGACTGCCCCCTCTCTGAAAAAACTTTTATCCTACATCTTTCATCTAGTTGTAAACCATATAATAAATGTTCACAAGTTTTGCTATTAAATGCCGATGGTTTCCCCTACATATCCGTGAGAATCTCCATAGCCTCATTTGTGGTCTTTGCCTTCGAGATATGAAATAACGTATTCCTACTCAGTTCCAATATAATCGAGCTAATTACTAGATATGAAGCATGTCAGGTTGTCCCTAGGTGAAAGTTGCTTTTATTGCTTGCACTTGATCTCATTTGATTTGCACTTGCCTCTTGAGGCCTCCATCCAAAATCTAACAATTAATTTCTCTCTTTCCATAGAGAAATTTAGCCACCAGATCATCGATATGAATCACCTCACGCTGCAATTACAAACAGTTTGGTTAAATCCAAGGGCAATATCTAGATAATATTTCTGAATAGTCGAGTGTAATATAACAAGTCATATACCTCCCAAGAGCCTATCTTGAGCTTGAGTGCCTAAATTTTAGAGGATCGTTTGAACTTGTCCAATCCAACTTTATTTTGATAAATCTCGACATTCTTGTTTCATTCACTCTGTTCATGAGAGACCTTGGAATGTAACTCCAAGAATCTTGGTGTCAAATTCAGTTTTAGACGTTGATTGTAAACTTGTGATGAAAATTATTTGTTACTAAATATTCAACAGAGTACACAACTTAGAATTGACAATCGGATTACCCAACACCATCCATAATTATCACACGAAAATATACATAATAGTTGTTATCAAATTACAATGTTTTTAAAGATTAATATAACAAACATAGATGAAAATCAAATGTACAACATGTAATATGCGACATACAATATTCACACAACCAAATCCCCAACTATATATATATATATATATATAACGAGAGAGTTGGAGGTGTTTAATTTGTAGACAAACAATCATCTAATCTCAAATAGTCATTTTTTAGAGTTATATTGACCATCTATTTATTCAACTATTGTCAGTTGCAGTTGGTGCCACTATGGGTAATTTGTCAAGTGTGGTAATGATTTGGAATGAGTAAATGGAGATCTCAGGTTCGAGGACAGACTATGTCGTTGTCTTTACTTACAAATATTTTTAAAAAAAATTGTTATGACGTGCATCGCACGTGCAGATTGCTAGTATTTGCTAAACAAAAATAAAAACTATGAGGTTGTTACTTATCAACTTATGTAAGAAAAAAAGAAATAAACTTTAAAGTTGGTAAGGGAAAAAGAAAACTTCAGCCTTCTTTCAAGAATGTTGCATCTCCATGTCAAGAGTATTTTTCCTTTGGAGATAAAAGAAAATTTGGGATCCAATATTTTTATATTATAGAACCAATAATCAAGAATATAGATTACTATAAAAAAATCAAGAACGGGGGTTCATGATTGATGTCATACCCTTTAGGTTCTTGATTTTTTTAAGTAATCTATATTCTGATTATTGATTTTATAATATAATAATAATGGATCCCAAATTTTCTTTTATTTCAAAAAGAAAACAAATACTCTTAACATGGATCAGCGGCATTCTTAAAAGAAAGTTGAAGTTTTCTTTTTTCCTTACCAATTTGTATGTTTATTTCTTTTTTCTAACATAAGTTGATAAGTAACAACCTCACATTTTGTCTTTTTATTTAGCAAATACTAGCAATCTGCATGTCCACTGCACATCCTAACAATTCTTTTTTTTAAGTAAAGACAACGACATAGTCTCACCTCGAACCTGAGACCTCCATTTACTCATCCCAAACCATTACGACACTCTTGACAAAGTACCCCTAGTGGCATCAACTTTTATTATATGTGTGACACTTTTGCAACTAACAACAGTTGAATAAATAAATTGTTAATATAACTCACTTAAAAATGACGCGTTCAGATTAGATGATAGTTAGTCTACAAATTACACACCTCAACTCTTTCATTATAGTATCAGATACAACAACAACAAAGTCTTTTTTCTCAACTAGTTAGGGTCAGCTACATGAATCCTGGATTTCCATTCTGCTCGGTTTAGCGCAATATCTTCTGTAAGGTCACAAATATCTTTTCTCACCTTTCCACCCAAGTTTAAGTCTTCCTCTAGCCCTAACTCTACCCTCAATACTTATCAAATCATTCTTTCTAACGGGGGTACTACTAGGTTTACATGTAACATGTCCAAACCACTGAGGCGATTCTCCCTTAACTTATCTTAGATAAGAGCTACCTTTAGCATGTCTCGTATATCCTCGTTTCTAATTCTATCCTTCATAGTTTTACCACGCTTAACATCCTTATCACCGCTACACTCATTTATAAAATAGCACAATTTGCGGGTGCATAAAAAGAAACACGTGTAAAGCACGTGCTATTAAATATTCGTATATAAAATAAATTCGAGAAAACGAAAAATGTCTATAACAATCGAAATAAAAAATATGTAAAATACGTTTCATTAATTCTATATATGTATACAACAATATAATCAACGTGTGCAAAGAAAACATGTGCACCGCACGTGTAAAAATATATTTGAGTCAAAATAGGAGAAAAATGAATTTCAATTTATGAAACGAATTCGAACAAGTTATAAATAAATAATTGAACACGTAGAAAATTTTATAATATTACATGAAACAGTAGAATATACGTAATTGACACGTGTATTGAAAGCACGTGCAATACACGTAAAAATACAGATTAAAATAAATGTTTAAGTTGGCTCAGAATAGGATAAAAAAATAAATTTTGAGAAGACATAAAATGTATAAATAATTGAAATGCAGAAATACATAGGACATTTATATTAAAATATGTTAGGGATATTTTCTTTGTTGCCCAACACTATGCTCTATACATCATTTGTTGGTCTAACAGCCGTCCTATAAATTTTTTCCTCCAACTTCAAATGTATACGTTTGTCACACAAAACACCACTGATACTTCTCCACTTATGTCATCCTGCTTGGATCCTATGTATAACATCTTCACAAATCTCCCCATCTCTTTGCATAATCGAGCCTAGATATAATGCTCTCTTAGGTATCTCTTGACCATCACGCTTCACTACTTCCTCAGTTGTGTTCCGAATATCACTAAAATTATACTTCATATACTCTGTTTTAGTTCTACTTATTCTGAAGCCTCTAGCTTCCAAAGTTTCTCTCCACAATTCTAATTTAGCATTGACTCCTGCTCTAGTCTCGTCCACTAAGACGACATCACCGGTAAAAAGCATACACCAAAGCACCTCATCTTGTATTTCTCGTGTCAATTCTTCCATAACCAAAGCAAAGAGGTAGGGGCTTAAAACCGAACCTTGGTGTAAACCTACTATGATAGAAAAATCACTGGTCTCTCCTGTGGTTGTTCTAATTGTGGTCATTGCCCCTTCATACATATCCCTAATTACCTCAATATATCGAATAATTACTCTTTTATTATTTAACATCCATCATACTGTCTCTAGGGACTTTATCATATATTTTTTTCTAGATCTATAAATACCATATGTAGATCTTTCTTATTCTCCCTATATTTTTTTATAAATCTCCTTAGTACATAAATTTTTTCCATTGTTGACATCTCAGGCATAAATCCAAACTGATTCTAAACACTATAGTTTCTAGTCTTAGTCTATGTTCGATCACTCTCTCCCAAATTTTCATCGTATGGCTCATTAATTTAATCCCTCAGTAGTTGGAGCAACTTTGTATCTCCTTTATTTTTATATATAGGTACTAAAATACTCTTTCTCCATTCATCGGGCATCTTCTTAGTCCTCAAAATTCTATTAAATAATCTTGTTAACCAACTTACTCCTACATCCCCAAGACACTTCCAAACATCAATGGGTATACCATCCGGTCCTAAAGCTTTTCTTATTTTCATCCTTCCCAGAATATTTCAAACCTCCGAGGTCCTGATTCTATGAATAATATATGCTCTCGACTCTTCCTCGAGTCCTCTATATTTAAGTTATCCACGACTTTGTCATTTAATAACTTCTCAAAGTTATTTCGCCATATTTCCTTAATTTTCCTCGTCTTTTATTAAGACTCCCTAATTATCTCTCTTAATACACCTAATTGTGTCCAGGTCTTTTATTTTCCAATCCCTTTATTTAACAAGCTTATATATATTATTTTATTTTATTTCCTAATTTTGTGTATAAATTACCATAAGTTTTTTCTTTTACATCTCTTATCGCTTTCTTAACTTCTTTTCTAACGATCTTATATCTCTCCAAACCCTCTTTATTTCTACTTTTTGCCAAATATTGAAGGTTGATCTTTTTTCCGTCACAATATTTTGGAATTCTTCTTGCGACCACCATATTTCTTTAGTTAACAACCCTCTACCTTTAGATTCTCCAAGTAACTCATTTGAAATTTATCTTATGTACGTAGCCATTTTAGTCCACATCATATTTGTCAACTCTTCCCAATTTCATGATGCTCCTTAAATGACTTTATCTCTAAAAACCTCTAGTTTATCTCCTTTCAAGTTCCACTACCTAATTCTTGGGTTTCTAGTATCCTTCCTCGCACATTTGTGTTTTCCAATCTTAACATCCAACTTTATTAATCTATGTTGTGAGGTTAAATACTCTTGGTATAACTTTACAATATTTACATATCACGCGATCCACCTTTCTAGTGATGAAAAAATCAATCTAGCATATTACATGTTGTACATGTAATTTTCATCTCTGTTTGTAATATTAATCTTTAAAAACATTGTAATTTATAACTATTACGTATATTTCCGTGGGATAATTGTGGATGGTGTTGGTAATCCGATTGTTAATTCTAAGTGTATACTATGTTGAATATTCACTAACAAACAATTTTCATTACAGGTTTACAATCCTCGTCTAAAACTGGAACTAACACCAAGATTCTTGGAGGAGTTACAGTTCAGGATCTCTCATGAACAGGGTAAATGGAACAAGAATGTCGAAATTTATCAAAATAAAGTTGGATTGTACAAGTTCAAAAGGCCTCTAAAATTCAGGCACTCAAGCTCAAGATATGCTCTTAGAATGTATATAACTCGCTATATTACGCTACTATTTAGAAATATTATCTGGATATTGTCTTTGGATTTAACCCAAACTGTTTGTAATTGCAGCATGAGGCAACTCATATCGACGATCTAGTGGACAAATTTTTCTCTAAAAGGAGATAAATTAATTAGGAGATTTTGGATGCATGGTTCAAGAGGCAAGTGCATACCAAATGGGAAAGCGATAAAAGCAACTTTCACCGAGGGACAACCTGACAAGCTTCATATCCAGATAATTAGATCGATTATATACCTAAAAACAAATTGCATTCATGTTTTTTAAGCTTATTAATTAAGTGCAAAATTATCAATTAAAATATGTTTTATACAATTTCCATTTGAAGCATCGTTCTCAATTCCATTGTGAACGTGAGACTACACAAAATTTGCATACAATGTAGCATGATAGCAGTAAATTGCACATGAGGCCATGCTCCAACATACAGGTGAAAAATGATTCAATGAAAGATGCTTAATGTTTCCCTTTTTATGTGAAAATTTAAAAATTGATTTGTTTTCTCACATGTTAATATCTTTGAGTATAATCTTAATCGCTTGAAAACATTCTAATTTCTGTTTCTACACGTATTTTTCAGTACTCATATCGTCACATTTCCTAAAGGAACATTAGGAAAACCATTTGAGAAGTTAATGAACAATGACCGGCGATTGAATTAGCTGAACCTGTGGGCACCTTGTCCGAACTCCAATTCTCGATTTGTCGATCAGAAGCCTAATCAAATTTATGATTCACTTTCGGTTACAGAATCACAGCAACCGCACTTGAACAATCAAAACTTCCACCTACAAAATCAGTAACAATACCCTCAAATTTCTCATGGGTGTCCTGCTCAAGCTTTTACCAAAGAAGGTAGCCAACAATTTGATATGGGTCATATATAGGAGGCACAGTAATGATTCTTACTTTCTCGTCAAAAAAAAATGGCATTAGAGAAACTTATATACGTTGTTATTCTGTGTGACCAGAGAGATATGTTGTGTAGGACTGGTATCTAATTGGATTGTTCAGGTTTTAATGTGTTGGCTTCAATTGGTTTGGGTACGTCGAAAATCCTGTAGTTTCAGTCATAGGGTCTCTCATCTACATATCCATTTAGTTGATTTCATTTATGTCTAATTATCTGTCCCTAAAAAATAAGGTTGATCTCATCTGTAACTTTAAATTTTATTTACTTATTTATTGGGAACTTATTTTTAAAATTAGTTAAGCTGTTCTATTCAGCAAGTATCTAGTTTCTTGTATTTAGTATGGAGGTTTATGAGGTAGTAATATGATTTTGATCTCGTTTTCAGTTTAGTCATGTCTCTCTGTCGAAGGAATGTAATGTTTGGTTGGATAACAAAGATTAATTAAGTAGTACAACCACTTGCAGTTGTATCAAGAAATGTTGATATAATGTATAGACAATTTGATAACTTGTAAACGAGACTTGTTTGATTATAGAACATGGTGAAATTTACCCTTTGTTGATTACTCCAATATTCAGAATTTCCCAAATTATTAGAAATACTGTAGAGGCACCTGCATTGGATTCAAACGCCTATCAAAGTGTTGATAGGACATCGCGCAGTTTGTGAACATAGAGAAACCATTTAATTTGACTTGTTTATCCCTAATTACAGAACTAGTTCAAACTAGTCAAACCCCCCACTTAGTTGTTGATTCCAGTCCTTATTATATCAATACACTGCAGATCAAGATTGTTCATCTTACAAGAAACCTAGCTAGATAATCCTAGTAAATTTCATTTTGCAGTATTTAACAAGAAATTAACCTAGTGAATCATAGCTAGCTTATATTCCGATAAATTAGCCACATATATCAATTTCTTTTTTCTCAAGAATTACAAATTATACCAAAAATGATAAGTAAAAAATAAAAAATAAAAAAAATCAAAGAGGGCAGAATTACATACAATGAGCAGGCAGCGGAGAATCCAGCGTATCCCATCTTTAAGGCAACAAGTCTGCTGATCCACTGGACCACCTTAAGGACAACAGGATCAACCATAGCTGTATCAATGTGGAAGTGGTTGCTCCACTCAGCGATGTCGACGTGATACCAGCAATCATGCATGTTTAAGGCGCTAAGCCATGGGGTGCACACAAGAGGGACGCTGCGAATCATGGCGTCACGCCCGTAGATCTTGCGAAAAATGGCGATCAGTAGATCTAGGTCCATCCCATCCCATAGCCTGATCCCTGGTTCGTTGCTATCGGTGGTTGTTAGGGCTAATTTCTTGTTGGATAATGGGTGAGGAAGTCCAGTCATTGCCGTCGCCATTAATGGAGGTTCAAAGCTTTTCTTGGACATTGATTCATACGTATAAAAGAGAGGGGGGGGGGGGGGGGGGGGGGGGGGGGGGGAGGGAGAGAGAGAGAGAGAGAGATTAGGATGAGTGAGGGAGCTAGCTAGGGTTTTGGGAACTTGCAGAAAACAAGAAGATGAATGAATTCTAGTATTCTAATTATATCTATATATTATGTTAATAGGAGAGAGAATTGGTGTGAATATTTGCAAGTGTACAAAATCGCAACAAGTACTATAGTAAGTAAATAGAGTGTCGAACCCATAGAGACTAGATATTTTATTGAGTACCGATATTACTAGATTAACTACTATTTGGAAGATCAAAATTTAATAAATAAAGAAAACAACTAAATTAAAAAAAATCTAACTAACTAAATTAATGGAGAGGGAGCGGAGTCTGAAAATTGTAATTTGTTAATGGCAAAATTAATTCTAGGGCTTTTGACTTCACCTAGTTCTTCCCACACAATTTATAATTCCATAAGAATAAAAATATTATTTTTCCTAGTTGTAGACCAAAATCCCCAAATTATTCAATGTTTTCTCTCGAACAACACCAAAAATATCTCCAACTAACAGTTTGACATATCTCTATGCAAATTTAATTAATCGAAGACTCATTAAGTGTTGTGGATTTCTTAACAGTCACATTAATCGTGGTAAATCATCTCTAATTTCGCTCAATCAATGGTGTTCAATTTTTATTGTTCTAAATCACAGATTACCTCTCGGTCTCTCCATAATCCAATAATCATACAAAAATTTGCCAAATAATTGTAAGCATTAAGCACAAAAATCAAACACACAACCATGAAAAAATAGAAATAGTATGGAATTAAAATTGTGTTCTCAAAATTAGGCTACATCGAAACCCTAGAAAAAAATAAATTTAGTTCAAAATAAAATTGTAATTAACAAATTTGTTCATGGATTGCATAATAAAAATTAGAGAGAGAAAAGAGATACAAAAAAATTAATTATCAAACCAAAGAAACAAACGCTGTTCCTCGAGTTGCGCATCGACGTCAGATGCCAGATCGCTTCTGACCTTGTCTTCTTGTGTTAATTCCTAGCCGCACAACTTGAAGCCAGATACTTCGAGTGCGTTTGGTTACATTTTTTGGAAATATTTTTAGAAAAAAATTTTGTGAAAATGCATTTGGTTATATTTTCGTTTGGGGCATCTTTTCAGAAAACAACTTTGGGTTGTTTTCCTCTTTTGGCCTTTTCCCCTTCTTCCATCCCCATCTCACTGTCGAAACAACTCTCCCTATTCACCACCTTCTCCTCCTCTCTCGTCACCCTCTTCGCCACCTCCTTGTCCCATTTTCACAAAATATTTGTGTGAAAACCCGTTTGGTTATATTTTCATCACCCTCTTCTCCAGATCTGACCCTTCCTCTATCTTCCTTTTCCCCCTTCCTCTTTCTTCTTCGACAGCCGACGTTAGATCTGGAAACCCTAACGCCCTCTTTACTCCCATTTCCTCTCATCTTGCGAATCCTTTACTCCATCTTCACTCTCGCCCCGCACGACTCACCCCTTCTCACTCCGCTCGATTCATGGTCTGTGAGACCAGATCTGCTTTTACAAGAAGGTGTCTTCGAGAACGTAGTTGTAGAATCAGACGCCGGTCGAGGGAATCTGTCGGAGACAACTTCTTCAGGTTTGAAAATCAACAATCCAGGGTATGTTTAAAATCTATTCAATTTTTTTGCTTCTGTTATGGTATTGGGTCGTTATTTCCACATTTGCTTCACAAAAAATCCCTTTTTTGGTATTAATTTTATGGACGGACTAACGATTTGAGGGACCAATTTTTTTTTTTTTGGGTTTGCTGTGATTTGGAGATGTTGAGTACTGATTTGTTTATTCCAGATCCGAAAAAAAAAATTATTTCTTTTAATACTGGGCCTATACTGAATGGAGACATATTTTTGTACTGAATTGAAATTCGGAATGAGGTATTTTCACCCTACGGTCGACGTCGCTTTTGTTAGTAGTTGAAATTGGATATTTCAATTAGACAGGATTAATGATGGTGGCTGAACTGGAAATGGAGTTTATTTTTTTTACTTTGATTTCGATTGAAGTGGAGGTGGATAGTACACATCATCTACAATTGCTATAGTAACCTCAAATTAATACTGTTCACTGTTAATGTTTACCAATTGATGAATGTTATTTTATATTGATCGTTAAGGGAAAGGAGATTGAGATGGAGAGTGATCTTGAGTTTTGGCCAGCAATTAATGTGCCTACATTATTGAGATGATGGAGGCCGAGGTTGATCGAAATAGTTTGAAAAGTGCGAAATTTGATGCAAGACAATGGTCTCAATTGATGGCTTCTTTGAACCAACAATGTAATCGTGCATACACGCTTAAACAAATAAAAGAAAAATATGGACGACTTAAGATGCAGTGAAAAGCGTTTCACGATTTGAAGAATCAAAGCGGTATAGGTTGGGATGTAGAGAATCAGACAGTGACTTGCGATCCCGTTGTTTGGCAGGCATATGTCAAGGTTCACATATAATTTTTTTTTATGCTGCTGTGGGATTATGATCGTAATATACTTATTATTGACTTTTATAGTTGTAAACTAACAACACAATAATTTATAAATAGGCACACCCTAAAGCTACAGAATTCAAAACGAAGGGTTTGGCCAATTATAATGTGTTGACCAAAATTTTTGCTGATTCTACTACCGAGGGTTTACTTTTTAGGGCTTCATCTCAAAGGGTGTATGACCTCGATGAGGAACAAAGGGTCAACTTTGAGTTCGCCCACCCCACTCCCCCCAATGCACCACATGTAAATTTTGAAGATGATGATGATTACGAACCAATGTATACGGGGTCTCATAAGAGACGCTCTAGTGGGTCTAGCGGTCGAGCAACAAAAAGCTCAAGAATGGATGTTGCTGTTGATGCCAATGCCAAAAAGTCTATTGCTAAAGCAGAATATTATAAGAAGAAGGCCAGCAATCTTGATCGCTTCGTCCCAGACGATCAGTCGTCCATTGATAATGCCATGTTAATACTAAATGGTTTGGATGGGCTTGATGATGATATGCTTGCTGTGGCAATGGACAACATAATTCATAACCCTAATTGGCGTAAAGCTTTAGTCTAATGAATCCGGAGTGGAGAGTAAGGTGGTTACGCACTCTTGTGAAAAAATAAATCTTATTTATTAAATTTGATCAAAATTCATTATGTATTATTTAACTGTAGCAGTTTATTGACATATTTCTGTATTAATAGTTGGGTGATTATGTACTGGCACAATGAGTTTGATTTGCTACGGTAACAGTTTTAATTTCAGCTGCACTCGTTTTCCTACATTCTTGCTGTTTGTGAATGCTTATGTTTTAATTTTATGAGTTGCTGTTATTATTTATATGACATCCATTATGTTCATAGAGTATTTAAAATTAGAAGTATTCTTTATGCAAATGTATTCTAATTTTTACAGTGTTCTGTACTATTGCACTTGCTACCATACTAATGGACTCTTCAAGTAACACGTCGTCAAGTTCTGATGAATCTGATCTTGAGGACTTGTTGTTTCTTCAAGAGATGGAACAGTTTTATAATAATAAAAGTCCCAATTCTACGTCCAAACTATCAGGTCGTGAATACCTACAAGAAGTCTTAGACGGTCCACCGGCCAAATTCTTTTGGGTGTTTCGCATGAATAAGGACTGTTTTTTGGCTTTGTGTCAATTTATAATAAATAGAAACTACCTTCAAGAAATGCCCGAGCAAATACAAAAAAGGCGTATATCTCATCATGAAAGTGTTGCCATTTTTTTGTACATTGTCACTCATAGTAATAGAATGAGGCTTGCCTGTGGTCGGTTTGATCATTCATTGGAAACAATCCAAAGACATTTCACTGATGTGTTGAAAGGTTTGGTAAGAGCATCAAGAGTTCTTATCAAACACCCAGACACGAATGTTCTACATGAAAAGATCAGTGGTTCCTCAGACTTCTATCCATGGTTTAAGGTATTTTGTGCATTTCATGTTTAAAACCATTTATTCTAATGATTCAAATGTGTTCAATAAAGTAGTAGCTTTCTTCCTCAATAATGTAGAGAGCTATTGGTGCTGCCGATGGTACCTTAATACCTGCTACCGTACCCGCTAGCCGACAAAACAGTTGTCGTGGTCGAAAAGGCGATATATGTCAAAATGTGCTGGCCATTTGTGATTTTGACATGATGTTCACTTTTGTTTATGCGGGTTGGGAAGGAAGCGCTAATGACTCCCGCGTAATACATAGTGCATTAACAAATGGATTGTTGCCAATCCCGCCCGATGATAAGTACTACTTAGTAGATTGTGGATACACAAACATGCCAGGATTTTTAGCTCCCTACCGCGGGGAGCCATATCACTTGCAGGATTTCCAAGGACGTAACCATGCATCCACCCATTATAAACAACTTTTCAACAAACAGCATGCTAGGCTACGAAATATCATAGAACGAACCTTTGGTGTATTCAAAAAAAGGTTTGCCATATTCAAGACTATGCCCAATTACTTCTACACTAGACAAGTTATGATGGTACCAGCATGTTGTGCAGTCCATAATTTTATACGTAAGTATTCCGCGGATGATTCATTGTTTTCAGATTTAGAAGATGAACAAAATAATCACCTACAAAATCAAGATAATGCTTCCACATCTCAACCTTGGCCAAGGCTAAGACCAAGGTTAAGACCAAAGCTGGCCCTCAAGCCGAGGCGGGAGCGAAGGCCAAGGCAGATACGGAGAGGAAAGCATCCAAGGGGAAGGCTACGTCGGGGAATGTGGTGGATCTTCTCAGTTGAATCGCATGAATAATAAAAGAGATCAAATAGCTATGGCAATATGGAATGCTAGACATTGATGTAAGCATTAGCATGTACTTGATGATGATATGCTTTGTGTTGTTGTAATATATGGTTGTATATTAATGATTTAAGCATGTGATCTATGATGATATATTTTTATGGACGCAGGTTGTGGGACACATCATGTGCCACTGAGTTTGGCTGGAAATGATGGATATGGTACATTCTGATCCAGATTTTTTTTAAATGTTTACGTTAGAAGACAACAATATATTGCTACCATATATTCCCATTATACTGACTAAATGAATGATGTATTCAACTATGTGTGACGGATGGGGTGGGCACAAGATATTAGTAGTAGCTGGCGTGGCATTTTTAAAAATAAGTAGCTCTACACCAATCATGATGATTTGGTAGAACAATTGTTCTATGATAATATGTTGTGATGCTACGTCTAATTAGGGATATGATGATGATATATTCTGATCCTATATAACATTATTTGTGAGACTTTTGTGATTGATTACTAGAATTCAAATTATGGATATGATGAAGATATATTTTGATCCTATATAACATTATTTGTGAGACTTTTGTGATTGATTACTAGAATTCAAATTATAGATATGATGATGATATATTCTGATCCTATATAACATTATTTGTGAGACTTTTGTGATTGATTACTAGAATTCAAATTATGGATATGATGATGATAAATTCTAATCCTACAGTTCTTATTTGGGATAATGACAACCTTGTTGATGTTGTCCTGAACCTACAGTTGTTATCTTATATTTGGAGCAATGACAACTTTCAAAATAACCATGTTGTTACTAATATATAAACCATCAGTAGGTGATAATCTTCCATCATGATGGGCATCAATACTCATCACAGCATTGTATTGGTTTGTGAACACTAATGAAAATTAAACCCAGTTAAACTGATACCTTCCTCAAAACCAGAAGAGCTCATCACCTATTTGAAGTAGCCATCAGAATATGTTGGAATTTGACAAATAAGGCAATCAATAGATATGATGAATTTTGTGATGGATACTACACTTTCAAAATTTGGAAGTGATGATGATATATTCTGATCCTTTAATACTCTTTGGAGTAATTATTGTTGTTTGCTTTAAAAGAAAGTAAGGACTGAATTTTATCAGTTTGTGATGACTTCTTCTGTGATTTGAGGAAGGTTTCAGTTTAACTGATTCTAATTTCCATAGTGCACACAAACCAATACGATGCTGTGATGAGTATTGATGCCCATCATGGTGGGAGATTATCACCTACCGATGGTTTATATATTAGTAACAACATGGTTATTTTGAAAGTTGTCATTACTCCAAATATAAGATAACAACTGTAGGTTCAGCACACATGAATGAATACCTATTAAGTTTGGCTTCTAAATGCTGGGGATGACACGATGTGTGATATGAGAAAGCAGTTTCAGTTTAACCGATTCTAATTTCCATACTGTACACAAACCAATACGATGCTGTGATGAGTATTGATGTCCATCATGGTGGGAGATTATTACCTACTGATGGTTTATATATTAGTAACAACATGGTTATTTTGAAAGTTGTCATTACTCCAAATATATTGGTTTGTGTACAGTATTATGAGAAGATTTCCATACTGTAGTATCAACACACATGACTGATGGTATAAGTTTGGCTTCTAAATGCTTGGGATGACTTCTTCTATTCTTTGAGGAAGGTTTCAGTTTAACTGGCTTTAATTTCCATATTGTACACAAACCAATACAATCCTGTGATGAGTAATGATGCTGCCTATGGTAGGAGATTATAACCTACTGATGGCTACTACATGGCTTTTTTCTGGTTTTGTATTGGCTTTGTATTGGGTTATTAATCAGGCTCTGTATTGGGTTATTATAACCTACTGATGGCTGCTGGCTTCTGGCTGTTTGTGATGACTGCTACTGTGATTTGAGGAAGGTTTTTCAGTTTAACTTGGTCAATTTCCATATTGTACACAAACCAATACAATCCTGTGATGAGTATTGATGCTACCTATGGTAGGAGATTATAACCTATTGATGGCTGCTACATGGCTTATTTCTGGTTTTGAATTGGCTTTGTATTGGGTTATTAATAAGGCTCTGTATTGGGTTATTATAACCTACTGATGGCTGCTGGCTGCTGGCTGTTTGTGATGACTGCTACTGTGATTTGAGGAAGGTTTTTCAGTTTAACTTGGTTAATTTCCATATTGTACACAAACCGATACATTCCTGTGATGAGTATTGATGCTACCTATGGTAGGAGATTATCACCAACTGATGGCTGCTGGATGGATTCTTTCTGGGTTTGTATTGGCTTTGTATTGGGTTATTAATAAGGCTCTGTATTGGGTTATTATAACCTACTGATGGCTGCTGGCTTCTGGCTGTTTGTGATGACTGCTACTGTGATTTGAGGAAGGTTTTTCAGTTTAACTTGGTTAATTTCCATATTGTACACAAACCGATACATTCCTGTGATGAGTATTGATGCTACCTATGGTAGGAGATTATCACCAACTGATGGCTGCTGGATGGATTCTTTCTGGGTTTGTAATGGGTTATTAATAAGGTCTCATGGCATGCTGGATGGTAGATCTTACAAGGTGTTTGTATTGATGGCTTCTGATACTTGTGTTGGCTTCTGATACTTGTGAAGGATGTGATGGCTGCTGGTGGACTTATGTAATGGCTGCTTCGGGCTTTGTGCAGTTTTTCTGTCATTTTCAAATTGTAAAATATTGATAAAGTGTACAATTACCTTTCTATGATGAGTTCTGATGCTGCTAATGGCATATGATGGACACTGATGGATTGGAAGTGAATTTTTTTTTTTTTGCCTTGTAAGAGGTTGAGGTGTAATTTTCACATTAAAAAGTCGTAATTCTTGTTACTATGTTATAAATTTTGAAGGGTTCTCATGCTTGTAATGCGAAATTAATGGTTGGGCTATCCCAGTTTGTGAAATAAATGTAACCAAACACAAATTTGTAATGGATATTTTGTACATTTATTGAAAATTTGCATATTGTGTCCAATTGCTGTATTAGCCAACTCTTACACAATTCAAATAAAATTTTACAGAGTCGAAAGCTTGCCAATGATGGGAAGATACCAAAAAGGAAAAAAAAAAAATTCATGCGAAGAAAACTTCCATATTGTAGCACGTTGCTTGTTCGTATATTGGTAGAACTTGGGTCTGTATCTGCAAAAAAAAAATCATAATAAAACTAATGCAAATTCATTAAACATACACCCTGGATAAGCTCTTTGTTAGGAAAACTTCAAAAAAATAAATTTGTTGCCAAACTGGAAAAAAACGGAAGAAAAAAAAGGATTTTAAAATAAATTATTACCAAACAGTATTTTACAGTCTAGTTTTAAGAAAACAGCATTCAGACCTTTTTTTTTACTCAAACAGGTTTTACAATCTCATTTTCAGAAAACAGTTTTCAGAAAACTATTTCAGACAGCTTTTACACTCTCATTTTCACAAAATAGTTTTCACAAAATATTTTCAGAAAACTGTTTTCAAAACAACAAACCAAACGCACTCCAATTTCTCTCTCTGTTCTTGATTACCAACCCACTCCAAACGATGAAGCCCACCTCTGACTCTGCCACGTCACCACACTCCGCCACGTCACCAAGCTGCTGCACTCCTCTCTCTGCTGTTTCGTTATGCCGTTTGGTTTCGCCTTGGAACATGTGCCAGGACAGCACCGTCGCACGTGCCCACGTGAGAGCCCAAGCCGCTGTCTCTTTATTTTGGTGTCTTCGTTCCGCGCTCTAGAGCCGCACGCCCCTCTTTTGCTTCAATCAGCTATTGTATTTATAGGAGTTGTAGACGAGTGGTAGAATAGAATCAGGATATATCCTGCAAAATAAAAATCAGAATTTAAAATAAATATTTAAATTTAAATTAATTAGATGAACATAAAAAAAATATAATTCTTTATTTTTTGCCTTATCAAAATCCATTTATTTTTGTTTATTCATTTTACACCCTCTTAACAATTAAAATTGTATTTTGCTCCTCATATTGTCAATTTGTAATATATAAAATTCAACAAATCATTAAAAATAATAATATCAATAGTTTTGCCTTGTTTGTTGATTTTTATCACAAATAATCACTTTTTGCATTAAAAATCTTATTTCTT
Source organism: Hemerocallis citrina (assembly GCA_017893485.1). Taxonomy (NCBI): domain Eukaryota; kingdom Viridiplantae; phylum Streptophyta; class Magnoliopsida; order Asparagales; family Asphodelaceae; genus Hemerocallis; species Hemerocallis citrina. Next base: position 166,725,837 of record CM030367.1, read on the forward strand.
CATAAATAAATAATTGATTTAAATCTTATAGAAATAAGGCGAATTATAAATAATATAAACAAAAACAAGCAATTTTAAAGGGTAATTGAGTACAAATATTTGTACAAAAATTAGACACATCAAGAATGTTCCCCCTCTCTCCTTTCTCCATTTTGAAATAAAAAAATCAGAGCATAAGTAGGAATTCACACATACATTAACACGTGCACATACTCAGCCATGACCTCCGTTCAATTTTCGATCATCCGATCGTCCAGGTGCGCGAAGACGTGCGTAATCGAGTCTCCCGATTGCGCCACGTCACCACCCAATCACGCATGTCCAATTCACTTAGAGGGCGACCTCATCACGTGATCAACGTCCTAGGTCGCGCCACATCATCACATCCAGATTGTTCCAAAAAGTGCACTAGTTGGATAAATTAATAAAAAATCACAAAATAATTTAAAATTAGGAAATTAAATTAAAATCCCAAAAAATATTATTAAATATGAAAAGTAAATTAGAAGTTCTGAAAAATAATTAAAATTTTGAAATTTATACAATATATTATGTTAAACCACTTTGGATTATAACTTTTCTCATTTTTATAAGTTGGGCAAATAAAAAAGTTATATAAATGTTGGGCAAATGTAGAAGATAACTCTCCACTCTTACTCCATCCAAATTGGAATTGGAATCTTCATTATTATATAGATGTTATTCGATGAATTTTTCAAAAAAAGTTTTATTATTTTCTTTTTTGGAAAAAATTATGTACAGTATTACACCGGTTATACTACATATTATATTATATAAGTTTGTGCAATATTGCACAAGGGTAAACTAGTACCAATAGAAAACAAGAAGATAGAAGAAGAAAGTGGCCCAAATCTCAGATAGCTCATCGCCAAGAAGAAAACATGTGATGCGCACGTACATACTTTGCTACTCCAAAATATTGTATAGTTTAGCAGTTATAGGAGTGGGGACCACTAATCATCCAACGCCTATCATTGAACCCTTGTACATCCATCCACGATCCACGCTACTCCACTTAAGTTTGGGCGCGCACCAACCGTTACTTTACACCGCAAGTTGTTCTCTAGTCAAAGGGGCACGTGATTTAAAGTTGATGAAGGACTTGATCTGAATTTACTACTATGTCATGAAAAAATGTCAGTTTTGTAATTATGAAATTAGCATTTAAAGAAGGTCAGTGTCATTGTCCTCTGAGACTGGACTTCAATAACTAGCAGGATGCTTCGCAAGAGAGGTCGGCTAATTTTAATTAGGATTATTTTAATGACAAAATTCTTGAAAAGAAAACCACGAATCAAACCTAAACCTATTATTAACATAATAATCTCAAATGACTCTCACCATACCTAGCACATCTATGATTTAATGACTGAAAATAATAAATAGCTAATTCAAAACCATTGTCTATCAAATTAAGATTAAAAATAAGTACCTCTAAAAAATGACAAGGTCACTATGTATGCTTCATTTAGATAGGGGTTAGCTGTTGCAGGTTCATAAGTGGCATGATGAGGTATTAAGTCTGTGAAGGAGCTAACAACAATCAGGATCAGCTCCGTCTACCAACTGAGGTGCCAAACCTACAAAATCATCAACATGTCTTTTCAATTTTGCTTTTTTTTGATGTAACGGATAGAGTCCCGAGACTCCAGCCAACAGATCAAATTAATAAATAATCGTTTACAAGAATGGTTTTACCAGCAGTAAAACAAAGGAATCAGTAAGGAAGGATAATGTACAGTAAGACAAATGAACACAACAAACTGAGAATACAATAGGGACAAACAAAACTATCTAATAAGAAGCCCGCTGGATCGATGCCGCGAGATCAATACTCCTCCACAAGACCTCTGAAATTGCTGAAAAGAACGGCAAACCGGAGGCGGACTCGAGCTGGGAGCAAACTTACACTGAGCAAAATAGAAGGAGTGCCAACTGGAGGTCAGTCTCCCAAACCCCAGAGAAGCAGGGAACGAAACCACAAACGACACCAGAGCAGGAGAGAACCAAAGCTAAAAGAAAAGCAGAATAATACCCAGGTGCTACCTCCAAACCCATAACAATGCAATTATACTCAAGCAACCAAACAAATCAAAACCAGGGCGTCACCAAGAACGCCAAGGCCAAAGGCCAAACAAAGAGATGATGCCCACACTACAACACTCAATCGAAGGCAATCAGCACAACAAACAGAAATAAATTGAGCAGGCAGTATATAAAGCAAAACAGAACAATAATCGCATCGATCAGCAACTAGCACAGTAATATAGTAGAGAAGAGAACTGATGAACACTAGCTAAAGCCACAGAAGAGGAAGTAGAAGAAAATAGATACAGCCCAAGTCGCTAATACAAAAAGAACTAGAAAAAAGGAAAGTAAACCAAAGGCACCCATCACCGTCTCCCGATAAGAGCAAAAACCAACCCAGAAGGGAGCTAAAAGTCCAACGGAAGACCCAAAAAACTGAGCTAGTGAACAGCCAGTCACAAAAAATAAAAAACACAGCTAGGGCCACCATAGATCATAAAAGTACTCAACCCTGCATAATAAAAAAACAGGAGAATATAAGATAGGAGAGAAATAAGGAAAGTAATAAGAGTGAAATAAGTTAAAATAGAGATTATAAAGCCTGCAGATTTTTAAGAACAGTAAAAGATTGGAGTAATTTGTCCGAAGCTGACGCGGCATCCTCTTTGAAAGATGGGTTAGAAGCCCAGAGATTAAAAAGAAATAAGAATTCGTCGATAATAGCCACTACAGGTTTGCGATGAAGTCGGAAAAGCCTACTATTTCTTTCTTTCCAAGAAATCCAAATAATGATATGAATCGACAAAATCCACGCACTTCGAAACGTACTGTTCGAAGGCGGGAACTCCCAAACTGAATATAAAGAGGGAGGAATCATACGCAAATTCCAAGCTAAAGTGACAATCTTCCAAAGAGGGATAATAAGAGAGCACTGAGTGAAAAGATGATGGATGTTTTCTGGGGAATGCTCGCATAGAGGGCAGAGTTGGCCCCAGGCGATATTTCTTTTGTTGAGGATCTCGACAGTGAGAAGTTTGTTGTTAAAGGCTAACCAAGAGTTAATCTTAACTTTCAGGGGAACACTAGGTGCCCAGATGAACTGCGCGAAAGTCGAGCGCGTTCCTCTAGAATTGAGGAAACAGTAAAAGGAACGAACCGTGAAAATACCCGACGCGTTCCAACGCCAGGAAATCCTATCAAAGGGGAACCAAACGTAGCCATTGAGAAGACTAATGAGATGATTGAATTGTTCAATGAGATGGATGGGGATCTCAGAAATCAAAGGAATCGACCAGTGTCTCACATTATCAATAATAGTAAAGGACTCTGCTACAGTTGCCTCTGGGGACGCCGCTAAACGGAACAGGGAAGGGAAAGCCGACGACAGTTTAATGTTACCGATCCACAAATCAGACCATAGGTGAGCTGAGAGACCTTCGGAGCATAAACGGGATATGCTACAAAGGAAAGCCTCAGAAGCTTTCCAAACACCTTTCCAAAAGGGAGAGGCGTGTCGAGAAGTCGAGGGGGGGAACTCCCACCAATAAGATGAGGATCGGTAATTTTTGATGCATTGAATCCAAGGAAGGTGATTGAAATGGTGGAGTCTCCAAAGCCACTTACCGAGAAGGGCGATATTATGATCTCTAAGGTTCAGAACACCGAGCCCTCCTTCCTCTCTAGGAGAGCAAATGAGCTTCCAATTGGCCAGGTGCGAACCGGGATTGTAAGAAGCGGATCCCGACCAGAGGAAATTACTCCTAATCTGATCGATCCTTTTAATAACCCATGAGGGGAGGAAATAGAAAGACATCAAATATTGGGGCATAGCTGACAGAACAGAATTGATGAGAATTAATCTACCACCTCGAGAGAGGGTTTTGCCTGACCAGACAGAAAGTCTAGTCTCGACTTTGTCAATCAGAGGAATCCAGTCAGATCTAAGGAGCTTACCCCATCTGAGAGGGATTCCCAAGTACGAGATAGGGAAGTCAGCAATGGGACAATTAAAGACATTTGAAACCTCAATTTGGCGATTGGGGGATCCGCTTAACCAAGTCACTGAAGATTTTTGGAAATTGATAGATAAACCTGAAGCCAATTCAAAACAATAAAGAAGCAATTTCAGATTTCGAAGAGAATGAAGGTTAGGCTTGGAGAAAATAATGGTATCATCAGCGTATTGAAGGTTTAGAACGCCCTCGAAGAGGGGCGAGGATCCCAGGCCCTCAATCATATGCGAGTTCCAAGCATTCCTAAGAAGCTTGCTAAAAACATCCGCAACAAGGGAAAAAAGGAGGGATGAGAGAGGGTCTCCTTGGCGGAGACCGCATTTAACTTTAAATTGATGGCCTTCGGTGCCGTTGACAAAGATGGCCGATGTGCCAGAGAAAAGGCTGGATTTGATCCAGGCGATCCATTTGGGACCAAAACCCCGGAAGGAAAGAATATCAAATAGGAATTCCCAATTAACATTGTCATAAGCTTTTTGAAAATCGAGTTTCAGAAGAATACCTTCCTCACGAGATCTGTGACAACCGGAAATGATTTCTTGAGCGGAGGCCACGCTATCAAGGATAAAGCGGTCCTTGATGAAACCCGATTGAGCAGAGTCAATGAGGGGGGAGATGATGGCACTAAGCCTAGCAGAAAGTACTTTCATAATGATTTTAAAGGAGGTGTTGATGAGACTGATCGGCCTAAAACTGGACAACAAATGAGCTCCCGCTATTTTAGGGATAAGGACAATATGAGCGTAATTAATACGGTCAAAAGAAAAGAGACCCTGATGGAGATCCTGGAATAATTTGAGAAGGTCATCCTTAAGCCAATGCCAAAATTTCTGATAGAAGAAAGCAGGGAATCCATCAGGTCCTGGAGCGGCATCGCTTTTTAAGGCGAAAACCGCAGAATGAATCTCTTCAATAGTGAAAGGGGCTTCGAGGGAAGAAAGATCGTGAACTTGATGACCATAAAGATGGAACCAATCCAGCTCAATAGAACGAGGTTTATTAGAACCAATAAGATCCTTATAGAAGTTAAGGAAAGCCATGTGGATTTCTCCATCAGAAGACACCTCTCTCCCAGGAATTGAGAGAGATGAAATGCGATTATTCCGTTGCCGATGAGATGCAAAGTTATGGAAGAAAGATGTGTTGGCATCGCCCTCTTGCAACCATCTAACATGAGCTCTTTGAGCCCATTTAGCGTGGTCTTGTTGAAGGATGTGAAAATAGTCCCGTTTGCAGGAAAGACGCTCGGCACGGGCAGATTCCGACAATGGATGAGATTCCTCCATTTTGTCGAAAGAATCAATAGAATGGAGAAGAAAATTTTTGAGGAATACAGTATTGTGATGCCTCTCAGAGCGCCAGATTTTGCATCCGTGCTTGATAGCGTGAAGTTTAAGAAGAATGTTACCCAACCCCGAGGAGCCAGTGATCGAGGCAAGACATTCCCTCACCAGATTCACAAAAACCTGGTCTTGCAACCAAAACTTTTCGAATCGAAATTTGTGCTGTTGACGGAAAGGTAAGTGAGACGATAGAGAAATCGGGCAATGATCAGAGGCAGGGTTCGGGAGAGCCTGAACTGAAGTCTGGGGGAAACGGTTCAACCAAGACAGGGAAACAAGAAAACGGTCTAGTTTGGCTAGGGATGGGGATTCGCGCTGGTTGGACCAGGTAAAAGATCTACCAGAAATTGGCAGATCAGATAATTGAAGGGTGCGAATACAATCGTTAAAAAGGAAAGATTGGTGAAATGAAGATCCCTGGGATGAACGTTCGGAAGCGAAACGGGTGACGTTGAAGTCCCCACAAAGGAAACAGAGATCGGTAAAGAAAGGGTGTAAGGATAGGAATTCGTCCCAGAATAAAGGCCTTCTTTCCGCAGAAGAAGGACCGTACACAGAAATAACATTGAGCGGACAATTGAATTGGGACCAGTGAAGTTGAACTATGAGAAAAAAGTTAAGGCGATGAGTAGCTATAAGGGAGAAAGAAAATTTTGCTTTTTTGCAGTTGTGTACAATAAAGCACAGGAAGTTAAAAAATTGCACATATTCAACAACTTCTGAAATTTACGCTTGAACTTATTAGAAAATTAATGACTAACATCGGCAGTTTGGCCGCTAATTGATTGATTAACCTCCTAATAAAGCCATTATTTTGCAGCAATTTTTGTTGAGGACATAATACAACTCTACAGGCAATCTTGGTTTGAGCATCGAAAAAATAGTGATGTAAACTTAATCCTAGATAGAGAATTTACATGAATATAAAGAGAGTAAGTTTACCAACAAGTAACGCATATTAAGTTATAAATTAAAACAGTTAATTGGTGATATGGCTAAAAATAGGACAAAATCGGGACCGTTCAAATCGGGCACGAATCTTAACGCTCTCAGGGGTAAAATGGTAATTTTACCTACAAATGGGTCCGAAATGGGAATTGAGTCTCTTCTTCAAAGCCCAATAACCCATGGACGGATCTGTCCTATTGGATATGGGTACCAACCCGTCACAAACCAGTTCAGAAGGATAAAGAGGAATTCAGATTTTTGATTATGCCTAAGAGGTGGTTTTAACCACTTCTTATCCATCCACACCGGGAAGTAGAGATTTGTCCTTATCTCGAAACGGATCCCTAAGGTGACTATAAATACCCCTTTCCCCCCACCGTTACAAGGTAATGAATCTTTGCCTACCTAAAGCTCTTTCTTAATCTTGGAGATTACTGATTAGAGCATCGGAGGGTTCGTCACCGGGATTCATCCCGGTGTATCGAACTTTGTGCAGGTTCATGGCAGTGCCAAGGAACGAGTCAACACATAGGGGGGTCAATAGGTTCGCTTTACCGTTTTTCTCAAAGAACTCACAAATTCATCTGTTTGCTCCCACACCCGAAATCAGCAGCAACAGATTGGCACCACCTGTGGGAAACATAAGCAGCAATCCAGTCCTCTCATCAGCCAAGCTAGTTTCAAGCCATTCCTCCCAAGAAGGGGAAGACAATGGTCTCGAACCACAGGGCCACTCCCGCACCTTCTCCTCCTCCAGTCCATGAGGTTCCCCCTCAACCCACTCAGCAAGTCCAGCAACCTATACAGCCTCTCCTTCAACCTGTCTAGCAACCACAGTCTGGACGGCCTCTTCCTCAACTTCCACAGCCCAGCAGGCTTCTCAAGGGCCATAAGAGGCTGCTGTGGGACCCTCCTGCCAAAGTCTGCAGGGGCAGCATCCTCATCGCGACCATATGTCGATACACAACCCCTCGTCCGACTCCATGGCCTCGCATAGTCCCCCTACGCCGAAGGACCTCTGGAACATCATCGTCAACAAGCAGAATGGGGCGGATATCTGGACCCGCTTAGATGAGAGGCGGACCCATGATGGGATACCCCGCCGAGAACATCACAGGGATCCAACGATCCGATCCGCTACAGCCTGGTCCCCCCATAGGCCGGATTGCAGAAGGTCCAACTCTCCCAGGAGGCAGAGGGAGTCGCCCCAGTGCCATCAAAGGAGAAGCTGCTCTCCAGTCGGCCGACCCGCCCCTCGGGACCACCGAGAGCAGGAGACCCCCATCACGAAGGCAGAGTTCCAGCAATTCCAGGAGGTAGTCTTGAGGGCCCTCAATATTGCCCCTGACCACGGTTAGGGGCGCCCAATCCTCAACCTGCCCAAGACCATAGGCATCGTATGCCCAGTCCTCAACCTGCCCCGAGCTATCGTCGTCGCGCTCTCAGTCCCCTTCCACGCGAAGACGAATCCCAGGCCTCAGCAAGGTACGACCAGAGGGAAGATTCGGTCTACTGCCGTCTCCACAAGATGGAGAGATGCCTTGGCCGACTGGACAGAGAGGAAGAGCAACGGACGAGGCATTTCTGCCCCAGTAGGCCTCCATTCTCCTGGACCATAATGGAGGCACCGGTGCCAGATAACTTCAAGCCTCCTCATTTTGAATCGTACAACGGGGAGTCCGACCCCGCTGACCACATTGAGAGTTTTAAAACTCTCATGATGATACATCAGGCATCAGACGCCCTCCTCTGCAAAACTTTCCCAGCCACTCTGAAGGGGCCCGCAAGGGAATGGAACTTCCGTCTAGCCCCGGCCTCCGTCTTCTCCTTCTATCAGCTCGAAGGCATCTTCCTGACTCACTTCGTCAGCAGCCGCTGAGCCGAAAAAACGGTTACCTCCCTGCTATTGCTTCACCAATGGAAGGGCGAGTGGCTGAGAGACTATGTCAAATGTTTCACCACGGAGGCCAGATCTATCGCCTCCCTGGACCAGTCCGTTGCCTCTGCCGCCTTCCAATCCAATGTCGCTAACGACAGCCTCCGAGCATCCCTTGCCAAGAAGTCCCCTTGGGATTTCTCAGAACTCCTGCTTAGGAGTGAGAAATACATCCGAGCAGAAGAAGCTCTCTCCCGCCCTGCTTTTGAAGGATCGCCCACCGGGAACAAACAGAAGGGCGCTGAAGAAGGAGCTAAGAAGCTCCAGAATGACAACAGAGGCCAGCGTCGCCCTCCTCCCCGCTTCGAGAAGTTCACACCGCTTAATGCGAGTGTCTCAGCCATCCTGATGGAGGTTAGGAAAGAGGGCCTCCTTCTGCCCCCTCCAAAGATGAACACCCCGGGAAAGAAGAGGAATCGGGATAAGTGGTGTCGCTTCCACTGGGACCACGGCCACAATACGGATGACTGTCGGGCCCTGAAAGACGAAATCGATGCCCTCATTCAGAGACGGCAGCACTCCAGGTTCGTGAGGAAGGACAGGGCAAATCCTCCACCGCCCCCAGGGAGGCTAATAAGCGACCCGAGCGGCACGTGGAGACCCGGGACTTCGAACCCGAGGTCGTCCTGCATCTCATCCACGGAGACCCAATGGGGGGAGATTCCAACTCCCGAAAAGCCTTCATCCGGGAAATAAATTCTGTACAGAACCGTCCTCCCCCTAGGGACCTAGGGGTCCCGGTCACTTTTTCATACAGAGATCTAGAGGGCGTCCGAACCCCCCATTGCGATACGTTGGTAATAAACCTATGCATGGCCAACTTTGACGTGCACCGAGTCCTAGTTGACAATAGCAGTTCGGTCAATGTTCTCTTTCTGGAGGCCTTCCAAATGCTCAAGCTATCCAGGGATCAGCTCAAGCCCGTCGGCTACACTCTGCATGGGTTCACAGGAGTGCCAGTGACGATCGAGGGTGTCATAACTCTCGACGTAACCGTTGGCAAAACTCCCACCACCCGAACCGAGCCGATGGACTTCATGGTGGTGGATGTGAAAGCCACTTACAACATCATCCTGGGCTGACCAGGCCTAGCGGCTCTCCAGGCCATACCCTCGGCCTACCACATGAAGATGAAACTCCCCACCACAGCGGGCGTGGGAGAAGTCAGAGGCAGCTAGGAGGCGGCCCGCAAATGCTACATGACCTCAGCGGGAGGACCAGTCCTCTCCCTCGAAGCTCTTGAACTCCCCCAAGGGAGTAACCCACCTATATCGGAGCTGGTTGATGATCTGGAAGAGGTGGCCTTCTCAGAAGGAGATCCGACCCGAAAATTTCAGATTAGCAAAGTCCTCCTGCCTCCCGTTCGCTCCGACATTATCCAGTGCATAAGGGGAAATTGAGACCTCTTCGCCTGGACTGCAACTGACATGCCGGGGATCTCCGAGGAGCTCCTCATGCATCACCTTAGTGTCGCTTCGGGGGCCATACCAGTTCAACAAAAGCGGCGCAAATTTGCCTCCGAGTGCCAACAAGCTATCAAGGAGGAGGTTGAGAAACTCCTTAGAGCTCGGTTCATATAGGAGGTCAACTACCCGGAGTGGCTGTCCAATGTCGTGATGGTCAAGAAAGCCAATGGAAGCTGGAGGATCTGCAATGACTTCATGGATCTAAACAAAGTCTGCCCCAAAGATCCATTCCCGCTCCCGAGCATCGACGCCCTGATTGATGCAACCTCAGGCCATGAACTCTTAAGCTTCATGGATGCGTTCTCGGGGTACAATCAGATAAGAATGTTCCCTCCCGATATTCCGAAGACCTCCTTCGTCACCGATCAGGGCCTGTATTGCTACTGGGTCATGCCCTTTGGGCTTGACAACGCTGGTGCCACCTACCAATGCCTTGTTGACAAGATCTTCAAGGAACAGATTGGGCAGAACATAGAAGTCTATGTAGACGAAAGGTTGGTGAAGAGCGTCGGCAGATCAAATCATGTCTCCGATCTCCAAGAAACTTTTAACGTGTTGAGGAGACATAATATGAGACTGAACCCAAACAAGTGTGCGTTCGAAGTCTCATCCGGCAAGTTCTTAGGGTTCATGGTCAGCCAAAGGGGCATAGAGGCCAACCCCGAGAAGATCCAGGCCATACTCAACATGGATCCCCCCTCCAGTGTTAAAGATGTGCAAAGACTCACCAGGCACCTTGTGGCGATAGGGCGTTTCCTCTCCAAATCCAGGAAAAAATGCCTCCCGTTCTTCAAGGCCCTCAGGGGGGCTAAAGGCTTTGAATGGGGGCGACAGCAACAAGAGTCCTTTGACCAGCTCAAGATCTACTTAGTCAACCCCCCACTCTTGAGCAAGCCAAGGCCCGGGGCGGTCCTCTACCTATACCTCGCCGCTTCAGAGTAGACCCTCAACGCTGTTTTAGTAAGAGAAGAAGACAAGACGTAGAGGCTCATCTACTACGTGAGTAGAAACCTTAGGGATGCTGAACTCCGTTACCCGAAGCTAGAGAAGATGGCCTATACCTTGGTCATGGCAGCCCGAAAGCTCTGCCCGTACTTCCAGTCTCACTCGGTGGTCATTCTTACCGACCAGCCGCTCAAACAAGTCTTCCACAAGCCCGAGACCTCCGGGCACCTTATGAAGTGGTCCATCGAGTTAAGCCAACATGATATCAGCTATCAGCCTCGAGACGGTTGCATGGCCAAGGTTAAAGACCTAAGGGTCTCTTTTGAGGAGGCACGACTCCAGCGGATCCCCCAAGAAGAGAATGCGCAGGCGGACGCCCTTTCAAAGCTAGCTTCCTCCTCCCTCCAATGGCTCGAACAAACTGTCTTAATAGAAATTCTACTGAAGCCCAACGTCGAGGAGAAGGCCCCAAGCCGATGGAGATGCTGCACTTACAACTCGGGGAGAACTGGATGAGGCCTCTGCTCGAGTTCCTCAGAGATGGGATCCTTCCCTTAGATCCTAAAGAGGTCTGAAAGATCCGAACCAAAGCCGGCCGGTACACACTCATAGAGGGAGTCTTGTACAAACGCTCCTACACCCAAGTAGACGGCAGACCCTACTTGAGATGTCTCTCCCCCGACGAAGCCCAGTATGCTTTGAAGGAAGTACATGAAGAGATATGTGGCGCTCACTTGGGAGCAAGGTCCCTCGCCTGCAAAATCTTGAACTATGGATATTTCTGGCCTACTCTCCTTCGCGATGCCGAACAACACGTTCGTCAATGCGGCCCTTGCCAAAAATTCTCAACAATCCACTGCCTACCGCAAGCTCAGCTCTCCTCTCTATCCAGTCCAACCCCTTTTGCAATGTGAGGAATGGACTTACTCGGGTCGTTCCCTCCAGCACCGGGCCAGCTAAAGTTCCCTGTTGTGGCGATCGACTATTTCTCCAAGTGGATCGAAGTCGAACCCCTAGCAACGATCACGGAGAGTAGGGTGCAGCGCTTCTTTTGGAAAAATATTGTCTGCAGATTCGGCATGCCCCGAATCTTGATAACGGACAATGGAACTCAGTTTACGGGGGCAGCCTTCCGTACTTTTTGTGCAGACCTGGGCATTCAGCAAAGATTCTCCTCGGTCTTGCAGAGAATGCCAATCGACAAATTCTCTCCGGCCTGAAAAAGAGACTGAGCAGGTCAACTAAGGGGTTATGGGTCGAGCAGCTCCCCAATGTGCTCTGGAGCTATCGCACTACGAAGAGGACCCCCACGGGAGAATCGCCCTTCAACCTCACTTACGGCTCTGAAGTCGTTATCACTTTGGAGGTGGGTCTACCGTCCCCCCGCTTGATTGCTTACAATGAAGAGCAAAACGCGAACGAGCTTCGCAAAAACTTGGACCTCATCGATGAAATCCATGAGAGATCCTCCATTTGGCAAGAAATCTATCGACGTAGGATCGAGCAATCCTACAATAGGAGAGTCCGCCCTACTAATCTCAAAGAAAGAGATTTGGTTGCTCAGGAAGCTGTCTATTTCTTTCCACAGCAAGAAAGGCAAATTGGCACCCAATTGGGAAGGACCATATAGGATCTCCAAAGTTGTTCGTCCGGACGCTTATCAACATGAAGATTTGGGGGACAAGAGGGTGCCGAGGACATGGAACGCAGAGCACTTGTTGAAGTACCAAGAGGGTGTTTAAACACCGCTCCAAGCAACTTCTCCAAGAGTGTTCTCCTTAAAGCATGTTAAAGTTTGTCTCTTTTTCTTTATTGTGTAATGATGGCTCGCAACTTAGAAGCAGCCGCTTAATTGTTTTCAATAAAAGTGATCTACCCCCTGGAAATGTAACACCCTGCAAAATTGGAAATTATAATTTTGCCCTCGTGTGTTATGCACGTGTATTTTGTAACGTGTTTTCATCCCGTATTTTGATTATCGACTATTTATTCATTTTCAATATTGATTTTTCCCTATTTTGAGTCAACAAAAATATAATATTTCGATATTTGTATTCTACGTGCTTTCTACGTGTTTTCAATACACGTATTAATTACATATTTTTCGCCGCTACGTATGATAATTTTTGGGTTCCTGTTATTTATTTTATGTTTACAAATCTTTTTATAAAACGGAAATCTAACTTTCCCCCTATTTGATTAAAAAGCATTTTTTCGATTTTCTACACGTACAATGCACGTGTTTTCTACGTGCAGTAATTTCATCATGAAATACATAAAATTAGTAAATATATTTTTCTTATATTGTTTTTGATTATATGTAATAATTTTTCATTGATAAAGTCAATTTTCGCATTTTGATATTTTACGTGCGATACACGTGTTTTCGGCGAACATATTTCGGTATATTTCATTTCAAAATAAATTTCGGAGTGTGTAACACTCCGTAATTTAAAGAACTAATATAATGGTAGTAGCATGTATATATTATGTAGTGTATAGTGTATATATATATTTGACTTATATAAATGGGAAACTAGTAATAATGTATGCATATATACATGTGCACATTGTAGTGTGGCCGGATTTTTACTTGGACTATGGGGGCCCACGGGTAAACATGAAGTGCTGATATGCTTGATAACATATATGGTAAATTAAATTGAAGAGTATGTGTAGGTGGGGGGCCATGGAGTGCATGCAGAAGCATGCTGTTCTTTGAAGTGCTACTTTGACGTGGCATGAATCCATGTGCACATACACTAGGATTTAAGTTGAGGTAGGCCGGTTTTACAAGAGAGGGAGAGTGAGAAGTTATGGTTAGGAGACTGGGGAGAGAGAGAAGTGGGAGTTTTGGAGGTTATAGGATTAAGAGAGGTGGTGAGTTGAAGAGTTGGGAGTTTTTGAGAGTTAGGAAAATGAAAGGTTAAAAAAATTAATTTTAGTAATTTATTAAGTGTGTAATTATGCAATTAGAACCCTAGCAAAATCCTATAAATAGCACTCTCCATTCCTCATTCTTTTCACACCAAAAACAAAAGAAAAATAAGTGTAAGAAAAAGAAAGAGAGTAAGAAAGTTATTGTGCTTGGAGGATCTCTTGCTTGGAGAGGAGAAATTGCTAGGAGGAGAAGCCTTACTAGGAGCTAGGAATCTTTGGAGCTAGAAGTGGTGTTCTCTTTTCTTTTCATTGTTCAAGCTTCACAAAAGGTGGGTGTTCTCCTACTTTCTAATTTTTAGAATGTACATGCTAATAAAAGTGAATGAGTAGTTTTGATAAAATAGAATAACTATACTATGATTTTTACCCCGTAACAAGGTCGGTGTCACGAACGCTCGGCAGTGAGTGCCGAACTCGATTTTTACCCCGTAACAAGGTCGGTGTCACGAGCGCTCGGCAATGAGTGCCGAGCTTGATTTTTACCCCGTAACAAGGTCGGTGTCACGAACGCTCGGCAGTGAGTGCCGAACTTGATTTTTACCCCGTAACAAGGTCGGTGTCACGAACGCTCGACAGTGAGTTCCGAACTTGTTTTTTACACCGTAACAAGGTCGGTGTCACGAACGCTCGGCAATGAGTGCCGAGCTTGTTTTTTACACCGTAACAAGGTCGGTGTCACGAACGCTCGGCAGTGAGTGCCGAGCTTGTTTTTTACCCTGTAACAAGGTCGGTGTCACGAACGCTCGGCAGCGAGTGCCGAACTTGTTTTTTACCCCGTAACAAGGTCGGTGTCACGAACGCTCGGCAGTGAGTGCCGAACTCGATTTTTACCTCGTAACAAGGTCGGTGTCACGAACGCTCGGCGGCGAGTGCCGAGCTTGATTTTTACCCCGTAACAAGGTCAGTGTCACGAATGCTCGGCAGTGAGTTCCGAACTTCTTTTTTACCCCGTAACAAGGTCGGTGTCATGAACGCTCGGCAGTGAGTGCCGAACTTGATTTTTACCCCGTAACAAGGTCGGTGTCACGAACGCTCGGCAGTGAGTGCCGAACTTGATTTTTACCCCGTAACAAGGTCGGTGTCACGAACGCTCGGCGGCGAGTGCCGAGCTCGATTTTTACCCCGTAACAAGGTCGGTGTCACGAACGCTCGGCAGTGAGTGCCGAACTCGATTTTTACCCCGTAACAAGGTCGGTGTCACGAACGCTCGGCAGTGAGTGCCGAACTTGATTTTTACCCCGTAACAAGGTCGGTGTCACGAACTCTCGGCAGTGAGTGCCGAACTCGATTTTTACCCCGTAACAAGGTCGGTGTCACGAACGCTCGGCAGCGAGTGCCGAACTTGTTTTTTTACCCCGTAACAAGGTCGATGTCACGAACGCTCGGCAGTGAGTGCCGAACTTGATTTTTACCCCGTAACAAGGTCGGTGTCACGAACGCTTGGCAGGGAGTGTCGAACTCCCAGACTTGTCGTTATTGGGGGTTTGTTTTTTCTGTGCGCCATTTGAACCTCTGACACCTCTGACAACTCTGACAACCCTGACAGATGGGACGTTCATTAATTGCAGTGACCTCTGGGCTTCTATCAGACGGGATGCGCATTAAATTCAACTCATGATTTGTTGCAGTTAGCGAGGTGACGATTGGGATTGTTCCGCCGTTTGGTTTAAATGGGCCGGTCGTACGAGCCCATTAGCCTCATTTGGAGTGCCCCCCTTCTATAAATCCTCACCCCCCTCTCCCATTTCTCATTTCTCCTCTCATTTGCTCAGACGCATTCTTGTGCTTCAGGCGAGTTTTTCCGGTGGTCGGCGTTTGATTCAGGCGAAGCTTTCCGGCGGCTAATTCTCTTAAGGTAATTTATCATCAATTATGTCTCTAGCTTCTGTCTCTGATGAAGTCTCCTGGTCCGAGCCCTCCCTTGAAGGCGCCGAGGACTCGACTCCGACTCCGACCAAAGGCAAGGTGTTCGGCAAGGATTCAATTGTCGAGGATCCGAAGAGGATGGGGGAGTTCGGACAGCTGCCAGGTCCGTTGACGGGGCTACACAGAGTCAGGCAACTCCCGGAGGATCAGGCCGAGCGAATTGTCCATGGGAGGGAGAGGTCCTTCGAGGAGAACGAAGCGAGGGAGACGACGGAGGCGGACGATGCGGCGTCGATCCTGCGCGAGGAGGAATTGGCTGTGATCCGGGACTCTTTTTTCATCCCGGAGGAGTACGAAATCATGCTGCCGGGCCCCGGGGTTAGGGCCAATTCGCCGCTGCCAGTGACCATGTGTTGCTGGCCGGTCGATGCCTTTATCGCCGGTGCTCGGCTACCTCTCCACGCGTTCGCTATTACCGTGGTGAGCTGGTACGGGGTCAGCCCCATTCAGCTCATGCCGAACGCGTGGCGAGTGATTAATGGTTTCGTTCTCCACTGCCAGGCTGCAGGGATCGAGCCGCAGTTGAACGTGCTTCGGACGATATACCGGCTCCACCAAGGGAACAAGTCGGAGTACCGGTATTATTTGACTCCGAGGCACGGCGGCAGGCTCGTCGTCTGCCCCGACTCTATTAAGCACTGGCGAGAGAAGTGGTTCATCGTGCGGAGTCGAAAGGCCTGGCCGATCCCCACTAACTGGGCAGAAGGGGTGCCAAAGAGGGCGACGGCGTTGCCGAGGCTTACAGTAGAAGAAGAAGAGGCGGTCCGGACCCTCCTTGACCGGTCGAAGTATGATTGGAAGGATTTGACGGAGAACGTTCTCTACAGGGGAGGGCTCTGCCGCGTAGATCCTAGTACGCGGCTCTCGTCAAGTTCTTTTTTCCGTACTTGCTGCCTTGTTGTTTTTTGTGCTAACCAACTTTTCTCTTCTGATGCAGAATCCATGGACTACGACGCGGTATTGGCACTCAGGGCGGGGCTCGCCAGCAAGGCGCCGAAGAAGCGCAAGAGATTTGCGTCGAAGCTGCCCTCGACCTCGAAGGTGCCGAGGATTGCTGCCCCTGTCCAGGCGGTGGAGATTCTCGACGACCCGGTCGTCACCGTGGCGGGGACTTCGGCTCCTGCACCTGTGGGGGAGTTCCCCATTGCGGCTGCCCTCGCCATGCCGACCCCGCCGCTGACCGTGGCAGGCGAGGAGCTCCTGACGAAGGAGCACAAGCGGATCCATATCCCGGACTGGCAAGTCCGGAGGCACGATGGGTTCCTCGGGAACTCGTTGGCGAGCATGCAGGCCGTCAAGCATCTCACCACCCCGAAGGACCGCGCCGCCATGGACGCGGGGAGAGAAGGCGACGACGTGATCGAGATCGCTCGTTCGGCGGTATCGGTAAGCTCCGAGTCCCCTTCGTTCGTTTCATTTCTTCGAATCACAAAAATTTTTCTAACTCTTTCAGTTCTTTTTTGCTGTAGATCGTCGTCCATTTCGGCCACCTCGCCGAGAGGCTGACTGCTCTGGAGAAGGAGCTGAAGCAGGAGTCCGACCAGGCTCGAAACGAGAAGGCTCGGATGTCGAACCAGCTCGACAAGCTCCGAGTCGAGCATGAAGGTCGGTCGGCGAGGATCCAGCATCTCGAGGCCGAAGTGAAGAGGCTGGAGGGCGAGCTTCTTCGGGAGAAGGAGGGGTCGGCCAACCAATTGGTCAAGGCCGAGGCGAAGCAGGCGGTAGCCGTGAAGGCGGCGGAGGACGCGACCCTGGAGAAGGCCCAAGGGTTCCTCGCGCAGAACATGGCGAAGGCCTTCGCCACCGCCCTCGACCGGGTGCGAGAAGCATACCCCGGGGTGGACGTCTCGGGATGGCGGCTCTTCCCCGGACACGTCGAAGGCTTCGACCCCGAGTCCGAAGGGGAAGAAGAGGAGGAGGGCGACGCTGATGCCGACGCCGACGCCGGGGTTACTGGCGAAGTCCCCAGCACCACGACCACTCCGCTGGCGGCGGCGTCTCCTTCGGCGAAGTCAACCCCTACTCCACCTCGTCGCCCGGGGAAAGAGGTCGAGCCTTGAATCCGCCTTTTGCTTTTTTGTTTTTGCTTTTTTGTTTTTCCTTTCGAACTTTGTAATGCCTAATAGCGGACTGGCCACCGCTACTTTTGACATTAATGAAAAGAAAATTTTTGCAAGTGTTGATGTTCGGAAGTTTTTGCCTTATGCCCCCTCTTTTGCTGAACAGTCCCCTCTTTTTTTTAGAAAAGAAAATTTTTCCAAGTGCGGTGCTTCGGCCGTGTTCGACGTTTTTGCTGATTACTCCGATCTCTTTGCAGCTTATGGTGATCGCCCAAGACGTCGAGCTTAGGCGCTCGGACGAGGAAGCTCCAGCCGAGGTCGGCCTAGGGGCGACGAGGCTGTGTCTGGCGAGGTGCAGAGAGAGACTCTATGAGGTCGAGCTCGGATTGCGCCGAGCTGAAAGCGAGAGGAAGCATCTCCAGCTCGTCCTCGGCCGGCGAGACATCGAGATTCGTCGTTTGGAAAGCAGGATCGCCGAGCTTATCCCCGAAGGTGAACATTTGCCAACTGATTTCAGTAATGAGATTCGAGTTCAGTGCATCCGTCATAACTTGTCCAAAATAACAGCGGAGAAGGACGAGTTGCTTTCCGAGATACAGCATCTGCAGTCCGTAGAGGCGAAGCTTCGGAGTGAGGGCGAGGGGCTGACGGCCGAGGTGGCCAAGTTAACGACCGAACGAGTCGAGTTGACTGCCGAAGTCGAAGCGCTGAAGAGAGCGACGGTGGATAAAAGCATCGAGGTCACCCACCTTCGGCGCCTCATCGCTAGCCGATCTGGAGTGCCGGACTCCGCGATACCCCCACGTTTCGAAGTCGACGTCAAGGACGACTCGTTGCGAGATCGGATCTCGGAGTTGGAGGCAGAAGTGGCCCGTCTTAAGCCGCATTCAGGGCCGATCAATGTTCGAAGCACGTCGTGCACTCGCGCTGAGAGTGAGCGGGGCATTACCTTCTATGAGATGGCGACCCGTCAGCGGATCGGCCAACCCAGCCCGGGGGACACACAGAGCTCGGTGGCAATTTCATCGAGCGGGGCGTCCGTCGGAGTAGCTACTAGGAGTGGTGCCGAGGATACGTCCCAATTTGCCGGCTTGGGTCGCGCTCCGGAGACAAGCGTCGTCACTCTCGAGTGTCCTTGAAGCGGAACGCTCCGGCTCCAAAGAAGCGCTGAAGTGGTCGACTCCGCGAGTTTTTGCGTATTTTTTTGTTTTTCGCTAAGTGTAATAAGTCGGCATTGTAACTTTTTCTTTGATGAGTTGTGATCCTGCTGTGTTTGTCTTTGTACCGCGTCTGTTTCATCAATAAACGTGTTGTTGCCGAACTTGTGTGTTTTATTCTTGTGACTGTTGTCTGCCGTGCCGTAGCTTCTAAAGTGTTGGACTCCGAATGGCGAGCTTCTTTTAGTTCGTTTAGGAGCGAACTCGCGAAGTAGCATCGAGCCAAGTGTTAGACTTCGGCGCCCTTGTTTGATTAGGTTAGGGTTGTCGGAGCGTTTTAGAATGGCGAACTACCCTTAGCTCGCTTAGGAGCGAGCTTGCGGAGCAGAGTCGAACCAAGTGTTGGACTCCGAACCATTCAACGGCTGTGGGAGCAGTTCCGAATGGCGAGCTACTTCTAGCTCGCTTAGGAGCGAACTCGCGAAGTAGAATCGAGCCAAGTGTTGGACTCCGGAACCATTGTCAATTTAAGGGGTGTGGGAGCAATTTCGAATGGCGAACTACCCCTAGCTCGCTTAGGAGCGAGCTTGCGGAGTAGAGTCGAACCAAGTGTTGGACTCTGAACCATTCAACGGCTGTGGGAGCAGTTCGAATGGCGAGCTACTTCTAGCTCGCTTAGGAGCGAACTCGCGAAGTAGAATCGAGCCAAGTGTTGGACTCCGGAACCATTGTCAATTTAAGGGGTGTGGGAGCAATTTCGAATGGCGAACTACCCCTAGCTCGCTTAGGGGCGAGCTTACGGAGTAGAGTCGAACCAAGTGTTGGACTCCGAACCATTCAACGGCTGTGGGAGCAGTTTCGAATGGCGAACTACCCCTAGCTCGCTTAGGGACGAGCTTGCGGAGTAGAATCGAGCCAAGTGTTGGACTCCGGAACCATTGTCAATTTAAGGGGTGTGGGAGCAATTTCAAATGGCGAACTACCCCTAGCTCGCTTAGGGGCGAGCTTACGGAGTAGAGTCGAACCAAGTGTTGGACTCCGAACCATTCAACGGCTGTGGGAGCAGTTTCGAATGGCGAACTACCCCTAGCTCGCTTAGGGGCGAGCTTGCGGAGTAGAATCGAGCCAAGTGTTGGACTCCGGAACCATTGTCAATTTAAGGGGTGTGGGAGCAATTTCGAATGGCGAACTACTCCTAGCTCGCTTAGAAGCGAGCTTGCGGAGTAGAGTCGAACCAAGTGCTGGACTCCGAACCATTCAACGGCTGTGGGAGCAGTTTCGAATGGCGAACTACCCCTAGCTCGCTTAGGGGCGAGCTTGCGGAGTAGAATCGAGCCAAGTGTTGGACTCCGGAACCATTGTCAATTTAAGGGGTGTGGGAGCAATTTCGAATGGCGAACTACCCCTAGCTCGCTTAGGAGCGAGCTTGCGGAGTAGAGTCGAACCAAGTGTTGGACTCCGAACCATTCAACGGCTGTGGGAGCAATTTCGAATGGCGAACTACCCCTAGCTCCCTTAGGGGCGAGCTTGCGGAGTAGAATCGAGCCAAGTGTTGGACTCCGGAACCATTGTTAGATTAAAGAGTTAAAAGCAGAGAGATGTAATAGCAGTGAAAACATGAAGAAACTTTATTTATTAATATCTAATGATCGGCTGCTTCTAAAGTTGCTAGCCGTTATTACAATGAAAAAATAAAAGGAAAAATTACTACTAGTAAAAGGAAGGGAACGGTTCGACATCTCGAGTTACTTAGAGAGACGTAGTTGCCTTCTCTTGGTATTTCAAAAGATGGTCGGCATTCCAAGTCTTGGGAATTTCTCTGCCTTCGAGATCTTCTAGCTTGTACGCACCGGGGCGGATCACTTTCGAGATCTTATACGGTCCCTCCCAGTTCGGGGCCAACTTGCTTTTCTGTCCGGGGAACGAGATGGCCAATTTCCGGAGGACTAAATCCCCTTCTTTGAGGTCCGTTGGGCGGACCCTTTTGTTGTATGCTAGCTCGATCCTTCTTCGGTAAGCTTGCTGGCGTATGGCAGCTCTCTCTCGGATTTCATCTATCAGATCCAGGCTTGCTCTGAGCTCTCTAGCGTTCTGCTCTTCTTCATAAGCTATCAGGCGAGGAAAGGGTATCCCGACTTCTAGGGGGATGATGGCCTCGGCCCCATAGGTGAGATTAAATGGGCTCTCGCCTGTTGGGGTCCACTTAGTGGTGCGGTGATTCCAGAGCACGTTCGGCAACTGATCGACCCATAGCCCTTTGGAACACTTGTCTAATCTCTTCTTGATGCCTGAAAGAATCTGTCGGTTGGCATTCTCGGCCTGGCCATTCGACTGAGGATGGGAGACGGAGGAGAATCGGTGTTGTATGGAGAGGTCTTCACATAAAGCTCGGAAGGCAGCCCCAGTGAACTGTGTTCCATTATCTGTGACTATGACTCGGGGAACGCCGAACCGGCAAATCACATTTTTCCAGAAGAATTGAACGACCCTATGCTCGGTGATTGTAGCCAGGGGCTCGGCTTCTATCCATTTAGAAAAATAGTTGACTGCCACGACTAGGAACTTTAGCTGCCCGGGGGCTGGTGGAAACGGCCCTAGTAAATCCATCCCCCACATAGCGAAGGGGATCGGACTTGATAGGGAGGCGAGCGGTGCTTGTGGAAGGCGTCGGATGTCTGCATACTTTTGACAGGAGCTGCATTGCCGAACGTGTCGTTCGGCGTCCCGTAGGAGAGTGGGCCAGTAATACCCGTAGTTCAACACTTTGCGCGCTAGAGCTCTGGACCCAGAATGAGCTCCGCCGATGCCCTCGTGGAGCTCTTGCAGGGCGTAGTCGGCTTGCCTGGGGGAAAGGCACCTTAGGTAAGGTCGACCGTCCACCTGGGTGAAGGAACGTTTATATAAGATGCCTCCGATTAAAGTAAAACGTTCGGCTCGGGTCCTGATCCTTCTTGCTTCCCTCGGATCTTCGGGGAGGAGTCCGTCCTTTAAGAACTCGACGAGGGGTTTCATCCAGTTGTCTTCGAGGAAGACGGGCAATGTTTCAACAGAGTCAGGTGTTTCGTCCTCTATGCTTGGCTTCAAGAGGACTTCTATCAATACGGTCTGCTCAAGACCTTGAAGGGAAGAGGAGGCTAATTTGGATAGGGCGTCGGCCTGAGCATTTTCCTCTCGGGGGATCCTTTGGATGAGGGCTTCTTCAAACAGCGCCAAGAGGCTCTTCACTTTAGCCAAGTATTTAACCATTCTATCATCGCGGGCTTCATACTCACCAAGGACCTGGTTGACAACCAACTGAGAGTCGCTGAAGATCTGTAGCCGTTGTGCCCCTGCATTTTGGGCCATTCTTAGATCGGCTATTAGCACCTCGTATTCGGCCTCGTTGTTCGAAGCTCTGAAATTTATACGGAGGGAGTATTGGAGGATGAAGTCGTCTGGGCCTACCAGGATGACTCCTGCCCCGCTTTCCTCATTACAAGAGGATCCGTCAACATAAATTGACCAAACCGGCGGTCCCTTTACTGTTTGGCAGGGCTCAGGGATTGTACTCTCAACTATAAATTCGGCCAGCGCCTGTGCCTTGATTGCGGTCCGAGGCTGATAAGTTATATCATGTTGGCTCAGCTCGATTGACCACTTCATAAGGCGACCGGAAGTCTCAGGCTTGTGAAGGACCTGTTTGAGCGGCTGGTCGGTAAGGACGACCACTGAATGGGACTGAAAGTAGGGTCGAAGCTTTCTCGCGGCCATTACCAGGGCATAGGCCATTTTCTCAATCTTCGGGTACCGGAGCTCGGCGTCCCGAAGCACCTTGCTGACGTAGTAAATGGGCTTCTGAGCCCTTTCTTCTTCTCTGACCAAGACCGCACTAAGCGTCTGTTCGGAAGCTGCCAAGTAGAGATAAGAGTGGTTCGCCGGGTATCGGTTTGCTGAGAAGAGGTGGATTGACGAGGTAGGCTTTAAGCTGGTCGAAGGAGTCTTGTTGCTGCTGCCCCCACTCGAATCCTTTAGCCCCCCTGAGGGCTTTGAAGAATGGGAGGCACTTCTCCCCGGACTTCGACAGGAAGCGCCCTATGGCGGCTAGGCGACCAGTCAATCTCTGCACTTCTTTAACATTTCTAGGAGGGGTCATGTCTAATATTGCCTTGATCTTCTCCGGATTCGCTTCAATTCCTCGTTGGCTAACCATGAAGCCGAGGAATTTCCCTGATGAAACGCCGAACGCACACTTGTTCGGGTTGAGTCTCATATCGTGCTTTCTTAGGACGTCAAAGGCCTCCTGAAGGTCGGCCACATGATCAACACCTCGGATGCTCTTTACAAGCATATCATCGACGTATACTTCCATGTTCCGGCCGATCTGGGCCTGGAAAACCTTGTTGACGAGGCATTGGTATGTCGCCCCTGCGTTCTTTAGGCCGAATGGCATGACTCTGTAGCAATAAAGGCCTTGGTCGGTCACAAAAGATGTCTTCGGGATATCCGGGGGGAACATTCTTATCTGATTGTAACCCGAGAAAGCATCCATGAAGCTGAGGAGCTCATGTCCCGAGGTTGCGTCAATCAGAGTGTCAATGCTCGGTAGAGGGAAGGGATCTTTGGGGCAGGCCTTGTTGAGGTCGGTGAAATCAATGCAAATTCTCCACGTCCCATTGGACTTCTTCACCATTACTACGTTAGATAGCCACTCAGGGTAGTTCACCTCCTGTATGAATCGGGCTTTCAACAGCTTGTCTACCTCCTCTTTGATAGCGAGCTGACGCTCGGGGGCGAACTTGCGCCTCTTCTGCTGAACCGGTTTGGACCCCGGATC
This sequence comes from Hemerocallis citrina, assembly GCA_017893485.1. Classification (NCBI taxonomy): domain Eukaryota; kingdom Viridiplantae; phylum Streptophyta; class Magnoliopsida; order Asparagales; family Asphodelaceae; genus Hemerocallis; species Hemerocallis citrina. The sequence continues at coordinate 166,749,432 of CM030367.1, forward strand.
GACGCTCAGGCGGTGGACTAAGAGTTCTTCGGATATGCTGGGCATGTCCGCTACGGACCATGCGAAGAGGTCTTGATTGGTTCGGATGCATTTCACAATATCTGAGTATAGGACGGACGGAAGGGTCTTGCTTACGAAGAACTTGCGGGTCGGCTCTTGTTCAGAGAAGAGCACCTCCTCCAGTTCATCCACCGGCTCGGAGGTCGGTCTTGCAGAATCTTGAGGAATCTCCAGAGTCTCTAAGGAGAGGACTGGTCCGAGGGTTGAGGTCATGTAGCACTTTCTGGCCGTCTCCTGATTGCCTCTTACTTCCCCGACCCCGGACCGGGTGGGGAATTTCATCTTAAGATGGTATGCTGAAGGGACAGCTTCCAGTGCTGCGAGGCCAGGCCGACCCAAAATAACGTTGTAGGCGGCGGGAACATCCACCACCATGAAGTCCATTGGTTCTGTTCGGGTGGTAGGAGTTTGACCGGCAGTTACGTCGAGGGTGATCACCCCTTCAATAGTTACCGGTACCCCCGTGAACCCATGGAGAGTGTAGCCGGCGGGTTTGAGTCTGTCTCTGGAGAGCTTTAGGCCTTTAAAAGCGGAGAGGAAAAGGATGTTGACGGAGCTGCCGTTGTCTACTAAGATTCTCTCCACTTTGAAATTCGCCATGTGGAGGCTAATGACGAGTGCGTCACAATGTGGGGTACGAACTCCCTCTAGATCTTCGTCTGAGAACGTGACAGGCACCCCGAGGCCTTTGGGAGGAGGTGTGGCTCGGACTGAATTGACCTCTCTGATAAATGCTTTCCGAGAGGAGTTCGAGGAGCCCCCCATTGGACCCCCATGGATGAGGTGGAGGACTTGCTCTTCCTCAAAGTCTGGCGTCTCTTCCCTTTCCGGACGCTTGTTAGCCCCCCGAGGCGGGGGAGGAAGCTCGGCTCGGTCTTTTCTTACAAACTTTGTCAGTTGCCCCCTCTGGATAAGGGCTTCGATCTCGTTTCTCAGTGCATGGCAATCGTTGGTGTCATGCCCATGGTCCCGGTGATAGCGGCACCATTTCTCTCTATCTCTTCTCTTGGCGGGGGTGTTCATCTTGGGAGCTGGAGGCAAGACCCCTTCTTTTTCGACTTCCATGAAGATGGCTGAGATGTTAGTGTTGAGGGGAGTGAACTTCTCAAATCTAGGGGGAGGTCGGCGCTGGCCGGCATTATCCTTCTGGAGCTTCTTGGCTCCTTCTTCTTCCGTTCCCTTCCTCTTAAACCCGGAGGCAGGCACCTCCCAGTTGGGTTGTTGTTCAGCCTCTTCGGCCCGAATGTACTTTTCTGTGCGAAGGAGGAGATCAGAAAAGTCCTGTGGTGGCTTCTTGGCGAGGGAGGAGCGGAGGTTGGAATTGAGGATATTGGATTGGAACGCTGCGGTAGCAACCGACTGGTCGAGGGATGCGATGGTTCTGGCTTCAGCTGTGAACCTCTTCACGTAGTCCCTCAGTTTCTCCCCCTTCTGCTGACGGAGGTGCAATAGTGAGATGCTGGACTTCTCAGTCATTCGGCTGCTGACAAAATGGGTGACGAAGAGGGTTTCGAACTGCTCGAAGGAGAATATTGACGCTGGGGCAAGGCGAGAGTACCATTCTCGAGCTGGGCCTTTGAGAGTAGCGGGGAATGTTTTGCAGATGAGGGCATCGGAAGCTTGATGGAAGAGCATCAAAGTCTTAAAGCTTTCGATGTGATCAACTGGATCGGTCTCCCCGGTGTAATTCTCGAACTGGGGAGGTTTGAAACCGAACGGCACAGGTGCATCCACTATGGTCCGGGAGAAAGGGGGTCGGCTAGGACGTAGTGTCCTCCCCCTGAGCTCCTCTTCTCGGTCTATCTGACCCAAGCGCCTTTCTACTTCATGAAGACGGCGGTTCATGGTGTCATCTCCCCGACGGTAGTCTGCCGAGCCTCGAGACTCGTCTTCGTATGAGGGAGAGCGAGGGCTGCGGCGATGGTAACTTCGGGAGTTGGTAGGAGCGGGACGAGGAGTGTGGGACCGTCGGCGAGGGCTTCGGACTGGAGGAGGAGACTGGCGAGGGCTCCGGACTGGAGGAGGAGATGGAGGCTTCGGCACATTAGGGTTTTGACGGAGGTTGAGGGCCTGCAGGACGGTCGCTTGGAACTGCTGGAACTCGGCGCGGGTTATTGGTGCCTCATTGTTCCTGGGCTGTTGCCGACCTGCGGGGGAGTGCCTTCTTCGGTAATGATCGGGGGACTCTTTCCTCCCTCTTCGGATGGGGGACCTCCTGTACTCTCGGCGACGAGGAGATCGCTCATTCTGGCGGGAGGCTTCTTCTCGAGCCCGCTTTTCATGCAGGTGATGACGGAGGTCATCATCTTTCTGGCGTTTGGTGGCTGCATTGTGGCGACCCGAGGCTCGGGGATGATGGGAGGCCATAGAGTCAGTGGAGGCATTGTGGATGGAGAGGTTCTCTTGGTGAAGAGGCTGTTTCTGAGGGTTAGGACCCTTTGGATCAGGAGGGGGAAGGTTCTGTTGGAGCGGCTCTTCCGCGGTAGGGGGAAGTTGCCCTTGTTGCTGAGCGGGATCAGGAAGGACTTCTTGTGGCTGATCGGGGTTGGGTGCCCGGTTGGACCCCCTCGATCTGACTTTCCTAGGGGGCATGGCTGGAGGAGACCTGTTGACCAGGAAGAGGAGAGGTCTCTATTCGTTAGTTTCCCACAGACGGCACCAATCTGTTGCCGCTAAATCTGGTGTGGGGGCAAACAGATGAATTTGTGGATTCTTAGGAAAACTGAATAGTAAACCTGTATACCTGTTCCGTCGGGCTTCGGTCGTCGATCCCGCCGTAGACCTGCAAAAAGTGCGAGACACTGGGGTTGTTCCCGGCGACGCACCTTCCGACGCTCAAGTCAGTAATCTAGGAAGACTATGAATGAGCGCAAAAATTGGTGAAAGATTGATTACCTCTTAATGGAGATGGACGAGGGGTATTTATAGGCGTCTCAGGGAACAGATTGGGAATGTAATCCCGGTGATTTGATAAGGAATATTCCCCATAATCAGATGAGGAATGTAATCTGATGAGGTATATTCCCCGTAATCAGATAAGGAATTTTATCCCCAAATCCCGGTGAAAAGATAGATGTATATCTGGGCCGTTGATCAAGATTAATCAGGGACCCTGATTTTATCTTGTTGGATTGGGCGTGCAGCGGGTTGAAACCTGCACCCTCTTGTTGGTGGGTCCGTTCGTGGGTTATTGGGTCCTTGGGGAGAAGACCCAACACCTATTTCGGACCCTCTTGTAGGCGAAATTACCATTTTACCCCCACGTCTCAAGATTCGTGCTCAATTTGGACGGCTCCGATTTAACCCCATTTTTAGCCATATCAGTCACCAGCATCAAAAGTTTTAAATTTTCTTCCAGTATCTGCTATTAACTTGTAGTTAAAATTATTCTCATTAATTTTCTTATAAATTTCTCTATGCAAATCATGAATGCAGGATGCAAATGTGGATGCAGACTTTGAGACTCTGAGACTCTGATGTTCTAACACATGGATAAAATCTAAAGGCTGCCAAGTGACTTGGGAAGGAATGAGTAACTCAGGTACATTCAATGGAGGTGATTAGATCGACCAAATACAGTGGAGGGGCTGGTCATCCTCTTCTTCACCGAAATCATCACTTACATGAGGTTCATAGGTAACTCATTGTCAGACTCATCAGCAATGACAACGATACCTTCTACAATGTTGATCCTACTGAGGCTGGGACAGTTACTAACAACATGGCCGTATCCCTTGCATTTATAACACTTAGTGAGATGATCAATCTTAGAATAGTCTCTTTCAATGTTCTTACCTGTGTTGTCATGTCTAAGTGAATAGGAATTTGAAGTGGGCTTACTTGAGTAAGATTTGTTGGGGTGCTGAGAAAAGGGGGGCTTGGGTCTAGAGGGCTCGGTCGAGGTCATTTTAAAGGAATGATGTCTCGAATCGCTAAATTTGTAATGGGAACTTGCTTTAAGGAAATCCATATTGAGGACAAGAGCATAAGCTGCTACCAATGAATCCACATTTCTATGAATTAGCTCGTTCCTAAGATCGGCTCGTAATCCATTCCTGGACCTAGAGAGGGTTTGTTCTTCACTCACTTTGCCAAAAGCATTGCACCGAACGAGGAAGTCATCGAACTAATCCACTCTTGGGTGGATTTGCTTCCCTGATAAAGTTGATTCCACAAATCAAGCATTCGAGTGTGGAAAGATAAAGGCACATATCTCTCAGTGAGCTTCTCTTTCATGGCCTCCCAAGTAACTATGGGTGCCAGTCCTTGGCCTCTACGGACGTGTTCAAGATTGGTCCAATGTTGTTGAGCTTTACCAGTCAATTTCATAGTGACAAATTTAATCTTTAGGGTTTCGCTCATGTCAAATCACACGAAGTAGTGGTCCATGGCACGGATCCAGTTGAGATAAGTTCGGGGTTCCATACGGTATTCAAAGTGGGGAACGTCAACCTTAACGTTCTTTTTGTATTGTTTGTCAGGGTCACGACCTTGACGTCGGTCGTCACGATCATTCCCTTGAGGGATCTGACGATGAAGCTCAGGGGAAACATTTTGATTCAATTTCACATTCTCAAGTCTCTTATTAATATTGGCAAGAGTTGCTTGAATGGCAGCGATGGTAGTGAAAATATCAGAGTTGTTCATCTCAGATCGGGGAGGGATTTGCTGAATTTTAGGGTTCCTGATTGGGTGGTTTGGGAGGAACAAGAAAGGTTCTTCGGAATTCGTGATGGTGCTGCAAAGACACATTCACCAATGGTAAAAAACTAGAGGTCGTGGGGACGTGTGTAGAGCTGCTATCGGGTCTTATCGGCTCGGGTCCTCCACTACCCGGACCCGGATCCGCTACCTCACAGGTCCAAAAATTGGACCCGAACCCGGACTTGCGAGAATCGGGTCCGAGTCCTAATTAAAAAAATCTACCCGTCGGGTCCAGTAGCGGAGAATAAATATTTACGCTATTTTTGCACCCGATACCCAACGGTTTCAACAATTTTTGCACTTTAAGTACATGAATAAATATTATATTTACACACATATCTTCAACAATTACTATTTACATGTATATCCTTATAACTCTATTATTCAAATTTCATATTTTTGGGGGTATTTTTTAATGGGTTCGGGTCCGGGTCGATTCTATTTTGAGCGGACCCAGACCCGGACCCGAAAGTGCATCGGGTCTTATTTTAGAACCCGGACCCGTATTGATCGGGTCGGTTCCGGTCAAATGCCTGGTCCGGGTATCAGGTAAATATGACAGTGCTAGACGTGTGCTTGCTGAAATTTGGGAAACGTGTCCTAAATGCACTTAAGTTTTTTTTATAATAATTTGAATGATCTAAAAGAAAGAAAGAAAAATAAATGACTCTAAAACGATCCTAAATTAATTTAAAATTATGACTAAATAATGGGGTTTTAAAAACATTCGCTCTGATACCAAAATGATTTAAACTTAACCCTAAATAGAGAGTTTCCAAGAATATTAAGAGAGTAAGTTTACCAACAAGTAACACAGATTAAGTTATAAATTAAAACAGTTAATTGGTTTGATGGATTTTCAAGATATGAAATAGTTTAACAAGCCCAATTAAAGATTCAATTCTAACAATCAATAATTATATACCTAGCGTTCTTAGCAAGTAAAATATACAATAATGATTTGTACTATAGTAGGCAAGTAGAAACACTTACTCTTAATATTTGTGAACCACAGATAAATCAAATAATATTATAAAGAGAATAAAGCAGTAACACAAATAATTGAGAACTGGAAAAAGTAGAGCTGTTACTTTAACCCATACCCGGACCCGGCATTGGACCGGAACCAACCCGATCTATACGGGTCTGGGTCTGGGTCCTAAAATAAGACCCGATGCACTACCGGGTCTGGGTCCGGATCCGCTCAAAATAGACCCGACCCGAACTCGGACCTGTTAAAAAATACCCCGATATTTTTGGAATTCGAATAATAGGGTTATAGAATATTCATGTAAATAGTAATTGTTGAAGATAAATGTGTAAATATAATATTTATTCATGTACTTAAGTAAAAAAATTGTTGGAACCGTAGGGTATCCGATACAAAAATACTTAAAGTGCAAATATTTATTTTCCGCTATCGAACCCGACGGGTATATTTTTTTAAGGAAGACCCGGGCCCGATTCCCACAAGTCCGGATCCGGGTCCAATTTTTGGACCCGTGAGGTATCGGATCCGGGTCCGGGTAGTGGAGGACACGAACCGATAGGACCCAATAGCAGCACTAGGAAAGAGTTTACCGGGGTTACAGATAGGGTGTAGTTGGCAGCAAAAGTGGCTGCAGCAAGGCAATAAGGGGATGCGGCAACTGGCTGGGATGGTGGTAGGGGCGACTTCAAGGAGGAGCCGCCAGGAAGTCGACGGAACGAAAAGGACAGCAACGGCGGGGCATCGGGGACGGGCTGACATTGGTCGCGGGAATTGGCGAAGTCGAAACTGTGAAGGGGAGGGTGGGTTCGGAGGTGCTGGTCGACGACGAAAGGGAGTTTCGACGACGACGAGAAGGGAAGGGTTGACGACGGTGAGAAGAGAAGGTGTTCGGGGTGGTCGAATGAGGGAGAGAGGGGCGAGTGGGTGTCGGTGTGTTGAAGGTTTAGAAGTGGTGGTTGCGGGGAGATGGAGGAAGGTGGCGTCGGTAGATGGAGGTCGAGGAAGGGTGTCGAGGTGGAGGAGGGAAGTCGAGGGTTTAGTGGAGGGCGGTGGGTTTTCGGGTAAGGTGAGAGGACAAAGATGAGAGTTGAGGAAAATTTGGGGATTAGGATTTTGAATTTGTAATGGGTTTGAAAATTATGGTATAACTTGGGATTTCTCACAAACCCTAATTTTATCTCAATGTCCCACACAAAGGAGATGAATGAAGAGAAAAAACTCAATCACAATAATTTATTTAATCAAGAATAGCATACTTTCTCATTATTCTCAAGGCCTATATATAGGCTCAAAACAAATCTCAATACAAATCTCCAAAATATTCTAATGCATAAAATATATGGTGCAAATTGCAAAATTACTACATAGGACTAAATCTCAAAACGGAACCAATATCCTCATCAAAAAGGTAAAGAAAATACATCTACACAGAAAAGGAATCAACATTGGCTAGAGGTTGCTTGTGAAGTCATTGTTTGTCCTCAACACTAAACCCAATCTATACTTTGCCAATAACATTTCTCTATTTCCACTCTAATAATTTTATTCTCTAGGCTCTGTTTGGTTCAGAGGAGGAGAGGGGAGGGAAAGGGAAGGGCAGGATTTTAATGAAAACTCTGTTTGGTTCAAAGCAGGGGAGGGGAGGAAAAATAATTATCTTCTTGTTTGGTTCAGAAGATGAGGAAAGAGATTTTATAATAAAATTACTTTTATACCCTTTTACATTTGAGTTTAGAACAAAGACATGTCTTACAAGAGTAAGAGATGTTCCTCGGTACAATCTTACCTTCAACACCCTTGAGGCCCTTAATTCATTACATCCTACAATTGGAATTCTGCCTTCTGGTACAATCTCACGTGCTGCCTTCATCCATACTCAATACGCACAGCGCAGATCAGGATCAGCTCTGGCGACAGTTGAACCATATTATCATTGCACATGAAGTAGGTGTCTTTCGAGTAGCAGGGACAATAGCTAAATCCTAGTCCACACCCTGAACCTGAAGGATCACCAACACCCATGATTTCCAACAGCTCAGTATTGTCTTTATCCTGTATGTAACATTTCAAGAAACCCAATGTTAAAACCCTCTTCACAAACTTTGCATAAATGAAAGGAACCCCTAGTCAAGTCTAAAGTTGTACATATCAGGAAATTGCACCTAATCAACAAACGGATCTGATAGGAGGATTATTAACCTTTTACTGATGTCTACTATTATGAGCCACATAGGTTGTGTTTGACATAGAAAGCTAGCATATCTAAGCATACCTCTGAATGACAAACATATAGACTTCATGTATTAGAAACTGCAGTAAGAGAGAGCGCGATGGACGAAGACGATGGACGAAGACGAGAAGGCGACGAGGAGAGGGAGAAAGAGAGAGAGCGCGAGTGGGAGAGAAACAGTCGGGAGAGAGATTAGGATTTAGATTTAAAAGGGGCAATTTAGTCCAATCACTTCAAAAAAATAGACCTAATTTCTCTTCCCTCCAAATCCCACCAATATTGGAGGGGAGCCAAAATTGCCCCCCCCCCCCAAAAAAAAATGAACCAAACATGAAAAGTTTTTTAAAATCCCTTCCCTTCCCTCCATTCCCCTCCAACCAAACACTCTAAATATCCAAAGCAGGGGTAGCATGTGAAATGAAAATTATACAAAAATAAATAAATTAAAAATGCACTGGATTATTTTGTAAGAAAGAATCCCTTACTTTTGAAGACAAACCATCTCGCTTGAAGAGAAATAGCATCCCTGTTGGACATTAATTGATTCCCCATGAAGAGCCATTATCAACCAAGTAATCTTTACACCCTCCATCAGCTCCAACACAAATAACTAAAAATGTTATCAACCAAGTAATCTTTACACCCTCCATCAGCTCCAACACAAATAACTAAAAATGTAAACAAAACTGAGGTACCTCGGCAAAAAATAAAAACAGAAGTATCCATGAGCAAAAATCGCATTAGCATGCGCCTAAACATAACATACAAATAAAAAATAAAAAATTATCCTACTATTAAAGCAATACAAAATCCCAAGCAACAGTAAATCAGCGATCAAGATAACATTACAAATTAAAAGTACCATTGAAGCCGTTATTAGTTGTACAAAAATACGAATAAACATTACAAAGAAAAGAACAAACATTACACCAAATTAATAAGCAATACACACGGTTGAAAATCCCAAAGCATCAAACATAATACTTTCTCATGATCCAATAACTAATGAGATATTATGAGCAAGGAAGGTACAAACTATGACTTTATTTGGCATTTCCATGACAAAAGTTTGTGAAGTGTTGCAAAGGCAACTGCCTTAAGATTTTAGCGAGGTGGCTAAAACAACTCCTTATGTGGGGTGGGATAAAGGAGAATAACCTCCATTTTTAGTAAATGCCTCGTGTTAAACATACATTTATTCCTTTGAGCTTGCCATTGCTTGCATCTCCAATAGGGGATGTATTCTACAAGATATTTTTATGCATGTTAATTTTGGATTAAAGAGGTTAATAGATAGTCTGCCAAATGTGAGGAAAATGACTGGAGAGTATAATTCTATAAATTAATAGATAATGTCTACCTCCATTTATAGTTAATAAATAATTAAAGTTGGCTTGATTAAATCACAGAGGTCACCAAGAAATACCTTGTCACTCCGAGGGAGAAGTCCACAACACTCATTCAATTCTTGGATGCCAATAATTTTTTTCGAATACTCATTCAATCATTGAAGTTTAGAGGCAGTGTAAATAAACGAAGCATGACATCAGTCTAAAAAAGAAAAGAATCAAAATCTTGATCAATGTTGAATTATAGAGAAGAACTCTAATTCATGTGATATCAGCCTATTAAACAGAACTATGGAAATGAAAGTTTGCCGATTGATGATTTAGGGATAAAAGATATCATTTGGAGAGATACAAACTCTTAAATTAGATTAATTTTAAATTGAAAGAAATTGTTGATAAAAAATCCAACCAACTATATCCATGGCACGCACATAGTGATAATAATTATAAATAGATAGCCCCAAACAAATAAATACGATCAACACCACAAAAAATATATAAAATAGAATTAAACAATTGAAGCAAAACAACGACAGAAATCAAATATCACACTTTCTGCGGATCAACTTGTCTCGATTCTACTTTCTTGCAAGAAGCACAAATGTTGCATCATAATAGACTCTGCCAAGGGGGGAAAAAGAAAAATTTCATAACCACAATAAATTAACTACTGCATCTCGTTAGCCCCCACACAATATCCTCATAACCACAAATGTTGCAATAAGCACAAATTTCGTTAGCCCCCAAACCAAAATGAATTAACTACCGCCTTTAACACAGTACTTGTATACCTCAGATTATATATCACCTTCATTACCTCCAAACACAACCACACATACTCCACATAAAACACACACACACACCACTTTCTTTTACTTCCCTACGCAACGATATTATATTGACTAAGAGCATCCACAATCATTTGCTATATTTGCCAATTTCTCATTTTTTGAGAAATGAGGTGCTGCAGTTGTTTGCTATTTTGCCATTTTATGGCAAAGTAGCTACAGTCGTTTCTCATTTTTTAGAAACCAATTTGCGATTCTCAAATTATAAGAGACGAGACAACATGTTCCGTCCCAAATTTTTCACAATTTTTTAATGTGATCGGACGAGACAATTTGTTTCGTCTGACAATTTTTTTTTTAATTGATCGGACGGACGGTACAACATGTACCGTCTGAAGAAAAAAAAATCCGAAAACGCCTCGAACGAGACATGTTGTCTCGTCCCATGCCAAAATGGGGAGAGCTTAGGACGAGACAACATGTCCCGTCCTAGAAATGGGGAGAGCTTAGGTTAGTGCTTAAACTAGGTTAGTGTGTAATTAATAATTAGGTTTAGGTAATATTTTATTATTTAATTTATTTAATTAAACTATTTTAATATCTAACCACTAATTAAATAACTCTTAAAAAGAAAAACCGAACGAAACATGTCTCGTCTTTCTTAAATTTTAGCAAAATTATAGCAAACCACTGTTGCAGACAATTTCGCTATTTTCTATTAATGTAGCTGCCATTTTCTAAAAATTGAGAAACACCATTGTGGATGCTCTAATACAATATAATATCCACCTTTTAATTTGAGCTCCAAATTGAATCCATATTTTACGCTTAACGTTCTAATAAAACTAAAGCACACCATATTGTTTCCAATTTTGTGCAACTAATTCCCTTCACTTACTAAAATATTTTATAATCTAATTATCTACAGAAACTATTCATTCTGAATCAACATCCATTACAAGCCTATAATCATCTTCAACATTAGAACATTAATAATTACATCCCATCAATCACTATAGGCGTGTAATAAGCAATCATGTTCATCTCATATTCACCCTCTAATTTCTCAACTTTGGTCACAAATAACTTATCCTATAATTTCAATAAGTTTAAAGCAGCTAAAAATATGTTTAAAAAATGATACTAATTTCGTCTAACAATTCTGTAGAAAAATGCCCAAAAGGAAACACCATTAACCATGCTGACCTAATTCCAAAAACGACAGAATTAAAAATTCATTAGAACAATGACGATTTTTAAGAATAGGAAAAGTAAATTATAAGGTGAAGTGAGCATCTAGAATGTTACACGCAAAAATATTCAACTAAGAGGCACACAATGAAGTTTCAATTCAATTGCACAAAAGATATTTTGCCTTCTTTTTTCACTTTTTTCTGTCCAACCAAAACATTATGGCATGGATTTCCAATTTAGTCATATTACCAACCCTTTCCCATATCCTATAAAAGAAATTAGAGAAGGTTAGGTCCTAATTGCAAGAATCACAGCAACCTACACTTGTAAATTGCAACAAACGAAAGAAAAAAAACTAAAAACCCATAAATTCAAAGGTGTATGGTAGATTGTACTCCAATAACTACAAAGATACAGAGAGGGCTTTCAAACAAAATTGCAACAAACAAAAGAAAAAAAACTAAAAACCCATAAATTCAAAGGTGTATAGTAGATTGTACTCCAATAACTACAAAGATACAGAGAGGGCTTTCAAACAAAAACACTGATACAGTTCACCATGAGGTTTTAGGTTCCATGGAAGTAAAACATTCAATTATACACTATGTATAGAAGCAAAAAATGTACCTTCAATTTGTAAGGAACAATATTTTGAACTGAAATAGTTTTAGAAGGATAAGAAGATTGAACAAAACAGTTAGCCACTTAACCATAAAAAGAATAATGAACATGCAATCAACCAATTCACTACAACAGAAAAAGAACACAACCTTCAGCTTGTACAGAAGCATTCATTATATTCTTAAATCATAATGCCTTCATATCCCAAGATAACAATATCTTTAAAATGATCCAATAATAACAAACATAAAAATTATTGAAACTATCCAACAACAAAAAAAAAGTAACACTAAGATAGGATAACCATCTATCTATCTATATACAGGCTCCAAAAATTTCCAACCACTATGATTCACTGCACAGTCCTTTCTTTTGGACGCAAAAAAATTATTTTACATCCAATACTCACATTAAATGGAAAAAATATGAAAGAAAAATGAAACCATATTTATAGGAAAGAAATGTAACAAATCCCTAAACGATGAACACGACAATTATGAACTAAACAGACCCAGAATACACTAATAGAAAATGCAATGAATTATAGCACATAGAGAGCATAGTCAACTTTTCAACAATAAATTTCTATAAATTCACCTCTCCACTTCTACAAAGAATAGGGAAAAAATGGCATACCAAATGATTCCCACAATAGAAACAGACTAAAACAATATTAAAATAAAAGAAAGAAGGGAAAAGGGGGGAAAAAAGCAAAGGAAAAGGAACTAAAATGAACACTCACCAACACTACCCAGCTCAAAAGGAATACACACCGACATTACAATCCTAACTTGGTAACCTAAATAGTAAAAATAATCATGGAACAAAACAGTTAGGGGGCACCGATGAATCATCCATGTTTACCACACATCCCACACCATAAAACACAACGAAACAGTGAGCAACATTTTCTTTAAGAAAACAACAGATTAATGATGAAGTGATCTGAAAAGTACCTAAAGATTGATGAAGGTGAGCTACTTGGGCGAAGCTGCGGTGCAGCCAGACGAAAGATCTTTTAGGTGCGGAATTAAAAGAAGCAGCGGTTAGGTCGCCAGAGGAGGAGCCGTAGAGATCGGAGCAAGGAATTGATGAAGATTTTTTTGGGGGATGAAAGATTTCAGATGATGACAAAGGGAAAAAAACCGATGCTATTCTGGTAATTGGATGACAAAAGGAAAGAAAAACCCCGATCGTATTTTGGGTAGGAGAAGGTGTAGCGATCGCCGGCGGGGTGTCGAAATAGGTTGGATTGGGAATCCATGCCGAGAATTAGAGTTAGGATTTGGGGGATTTGAGGGATGTTTAGGGTTAGGGTTTGGAGATCAGAGATCGGAGGGAGAGAGGGAGATTGGGGAAGATCATAAGAATAAGAGGATGGAGGAAGAGAGGGAATTAAGTTAAACGAATTGCATCTGTTTTTTAGATAACTGGGAAAAATAAATAAAAAACCTTTATATATCAGTCCTTTTCTTCGAGGATCAGTCCTTGGGAATTTTCTTTAGTTCAATGGAGCTTTTTATGCAAAGGTGTAAGAAATTTTGTGATTAAACCCACCTCTTACTACGGGTTGTGCACGGGCTTTTGGTTCACCTATTAATACTCACTGTAATTCTATATTTCTATTCTGAATGAATGAATTGACATTAAGCTTATAGTTTCTTCTTCTTCCTCCTTGTTCTTTTTTGTTCATTGTATTCGAATAATGGTTGCCACCGTCGGCAACGATGAAGGTTACGACGATCAACCACCGAGTTCGATCGGGATCGTAAAAATGGTATCAGAGCCACCGAAGACGGGAAATTTCACCGCCGTCGCCGCCTCAAAATCGGTGTCATCGGATTCGGTAACTTCAGGTAGATCCTGGCCCGCACCTTCTCCACCCAGGGCCACACCCTCTTTGCCCACTCCCGCTCCGACTACTCCGCAGCCAACAGATTCCTCATCATTATCAAACCCTAGCCTCTTTGGATCTTCTGCTAGTGCTACTGCTCCTGCTCCTGCCACTTCAAATCCATTATCATTCCCGTCGTAGTCTCCCAGCCCTCACCTTTTTGAATCAGCAAGCACCGCAACAACAACTTCTTCACCGCTTTTCCTTTCATTCTCGTCATTTTCCTTCACCCCCAGCACTTCCACCTCTTCCTTTCTTGTCGGCTCTCCTACAAAACCCAGCAACCCACCAATTGTTCGATGAAATTCCCAAGAGAACCATGGAATGAACTCATCAAACTTCAACCCTATTTTCTCAAACTCCAACCATCCACCAAGTGTTCGACAAAATTTCCAAGAGAGCCAGGAAGCGAATTCGCCTTGACCACCACCTCAATATCACTTCCCTCAACCCTTAACTCCTTCGAATATAGCCAAATCTATTTCATCCCACTCCAGCAGCACACCAAGTGTTCGATCAACTGATTTTTCTTCTTCATCGCCTCAAACTTGCAATTTAATGGTGTCTAAGCAACAGGTTGCAGCTGAATCTCCGCCCTCTGCTCAAGTGGTAGGGAATGCATTGGTGCATCAATATTATAACACCCTATACAAGTCATCGGAGCTGGTGTACAAGTTCTACGTGGAGGTCAGTCAATGAGGCAGTATGAGCTCTATCAACATTAGGCAAGTGATCAATGAGAAGATACTTTCAAAGGGGTATGGTGGTGTAAGAGCTGGAATAAAGATGGTAGACGCCCAGGAATCACTCGGTGGCGGGGTGGTTATTCTTGTGATTGATTATTTGACATGAAAGGCCCATGTTAGGAGGTATTTCACCCAGTCTTTCTTCCTCGCTACCCAGGATGAAGGTTACTTCGTGTTGACTGATAATTTTAGATATATAGTATTGATGTATGCCATAGAGGCCAGATGAGTATTGATTTTACTAGTTTACATTGTATTATGATATTTATTTCATATATGAGGTATTTCATTTATTGTGTTGTTTATGTTGATTAAATGAACATAATAATGTTCTTAGAATAGTAAGTTCAATGTTATGAGATATCAAGTGCATGATTTAATTGAGAGATCTCATTGGTTGAAATCAAAACACTATTCTTAAATGCCTTTAATCAAGTATTATTGTAAATTAGGACAACAATAATGCTTAGATACTACCATGGGCATAGACTGATGACCATTCTCCTTGGTTATGGATATGATATATCAAGTCTTCACATAGGTACATATTAAAATAATAATGTACTGGACTGACCCATCATAAGAACGCTACATGGATCGTTACGTGAGTGTTATAAGCGGTTCTCACAGTAAATATGGTGTACATGGTCCTTTGACTTGAAGTCACTACGGTTCCTTACATGAGAAGTTATATGTTTTAATGTCGTCAAACGTCGCATGGAATAAGGTGCTATAAACCCGACTATTTGACATACTACAAATCATGCGGAGGGATGTTAGTGATTTAGATAGGATTTGTCCTTTTTATATAATATGAGCAATATCTACGGGCCCCTTGATTAAGTGAGATTGCAAAATGCATGGTCGTGCTCAAATGAGTCAATATGAAATATAGATCTCATTTGTTTTCGTAAGTCTACTCAAACATCAAAAAATCAAAGATTGAACTACACAAGTGTGATACGCTCTATGCCTTGTGGTCAATTAAGATATCTTGACAAAATGATTAGACTACATAGTAACATTGTCACGGATAGGCTATGTCAAATCACTGGCATTCTCGTCACTTGAGTAGCAGTGATGTATTGCTAGATATCACTCACTGCTTGTAATACTAGAATATGATTTTAGTATTACTGTCAATGTGATGGGAGCTTTCATGGTCACACACTTAGAATGGATCGAAATTGGAATTTAAATTCATAAGATAAATTTAATTGGGAATCCAAGTAAGACCTGGACTCCTGACATTGGTTGGATATTTAATTATATTAAATGGGCCGAATAAAGTTAAAAGGCCCACACGAATCTAACCCAGGTCAGATTGTGAGCCCAACAGCCTCATTATTCTCTTAGGATTAATTTTTTGCACCTATATATATTATATGTATGTGAAAATTTTACAAGAGAAAAACTCTAGCCGCCATAGAAAGTAAGAAAGAGATTGTGAGGAACATCTCCTTTCCTCAGCTAGCACCGTGGTCTGAGAGAGAGTTGTTTCCGTTCGTTCATGTGGATACCGTAGCGACACTGCAATATTGCAGTGCTGTGATTGGCATACTGTGGAGACCGTAGATCCATCGTTAAGGTAAAACTTCTAACACGCTTTACGGTCAATCGCATGGATCCATGGCTGTGTTTCAGATTTTTTTTATTTTATTCTGCTGTGTAATTCCTCTGTGATAGCCTCCGAAACCTAACATATAGATGATGATCATTGTGTTCTTTTGAGTAGCAATGGAAAGGGGAAAGGAAAAACTAAGGAGGAGAAGTTTGTTGATAATGGTATGAGTGATGTTTTGGACCATGAAAAGATGGATGCAATGAATGACAAAATTACTCAAGCTGGTTTTGAACTAGTGGAAATTGCCCAAGAAAACACTCAATGGCGATCAAAGATACTTCAATCCCCAGACAAGCTACAAAGTATATTTGAGGAGAAAAAAACAAGTAAACAACTCGAAATGAGGTGAAAAATTCTAAAAAGTCACCAATGCAAAATGTTCAAAAGAAAACTGCTACTTTGGATGTGTATTCAAAGGCATATGATAAAATGTCAAAGCATTTGATGGTGGCCAATTTAGCTGGAATTTAGCATTTGTTGTCTGCAGGAACGAACTTCAAGTGGCCCTATCAAATCACACTCGGGGTTTTCTTCAGAACCTAAATGTTAAATACGATGAGGGGATTATTCAGTCTCTTACAACTAATAATCTAGATTGGTGCTACGAAGATATCAAAATCAATGCACCAGAAAAGGCGATAGAGGTAACTGATGAAGAAATTGGTTCTTTATTTGCTTCTATGAAGAAACAGAGGGAGGCAAATGGTTTTGTATATTACAGTGTCGGTACCTATGCTCTAGAACCATTTGCTTGTACTCCAGAAGTACTGCATCCTGGACAGACTCACTTGTTCAATTTGTAGAAGCAAGTTTATGATGGCTTTAGTAGGAATATTTGGCAAGCTATGCCTAACATTAATGTGAAAGATTTGTCTGTTTCCCTTAACCTGGTTAATAGTTCGAGTAATTCACCCATGACCTACATTTGTTCAACCAGTTCTAAGGATTCGAATTTGAACATCATTTTTGCTCACAAGCATCTCCAGGATTTACTGTTGATCAGCCATTATATTTGATACTGGAAAAAGCTGATGGTTTTGCTTTCTACAAGTTACCTATTAGGATGTTTGTGGTTTCTCGCATATCTATAGACTTGAGGTGGAGTTTGTGGGACCGTCAGGGACGATGATAGCTCTCGTTGCGCGGTAGCAGTGATAGTCAACGGTGGCCAAGCCAGGGAGTGAGAACGATGTAGCAATTTGGACATGTTCATGTCGGATTGGTGGGTGCCTGCAGTGTCTTTCGTGTTAAGGAGCATGAAATTGACGTATGTCATTGCTGGGGGCGACATGGGTTGTGGTTGCGAGAGACGGCGATGACAAACGGTGTACAAGCCAGGGAATGATACAGAATGAGCTCAATATTTGACATAGTCATATAAATTGGGTTGGCACAGGGAATTTGTTTTGGCAAAGGCCGGTCAACCAGTAGGATTAGATTTTGTTGTATTATTTGTTTGTTGGTTAGGGAGTATTAGTTCCATGACCTAGCCTGTTGCGTTTCATAAACTTCATAATCCTTATTTTTTGTTGTATGTTTTGTTAAAAAAATTTGTGATTTCTCACGTATCTATAGACTTAAGGTGGAGTTTGTGGGACCGTCAAAGGCGAAGACAACTCTCGTTGTGAGATAGCTGTGATAGTCAACGGTGGCCAAGCTAGGGGATGAGAACGATGACTCAATTTGGACATGTTCATTAGATTGGTTGGTGCCACTTTCGTGTTTAGGAGCTTGAAGTTGGCGTGTGTATCATTGCTAGGGGCGACAGGGGTTGTCGTTGCAAGAGACGGCGATGAACAATGTACAAGCAAGGGAATGATAGAGAATGAGCTCAATATTTGACCTAGTCATGTTAAATTGGGTTGGCACGGGAAATTTGTTTTGGCGAGGCCGTCAACTAGTAAGATTATATTTTGTTGTAATATTTGTATGTTGGTTGAGGAGTATGAGTTCTATGACCCACCCAGTTGCGTTTCATGAACTTTATAATCCTTATTTTTTGTTGTATGCTTTTTAATGGAACACATGAGCCTTCAACCCACCGTTAACGATAAAAATAATAATAATAAAAGAGAAAAAAGAACCCCAAAAGTTGGACTCGGCTAATTGAACCCTTTTTCTCCTGTAGCTTTGACCAGGTTTTATTGCCAATAACCTGAATTTACTGTTCCGTATCTTTAAACTGGTTCAATCTATTTTTATCTACTTGTAGCCAAAAAAAAAACAGAAAAAAAAAAGCTATTTTGGATGAGCGACACAAAAATGAGTCTCTAGCACCTCCAGTATATGTCCCACATGGGTGCTTGTCAATTAATCTTTGATTGGAATTACTTGAACCTTCTTTTATGCTCATTTTGTTATCTATCCTTATGACATCGCTGACATAATTAAATTGATCAATACACAGACTAAAAAGTTCTTGATCTTTGCAATGCTGCGATCATTTTGTTTTTAGTTGCCGCCTTTAGCTAATATGACAATGAAACATTTATAAATGAGATACAAAGGAAAGTCCTCTTCAACTTTCAATGATCCATTTGTTATCTTATGTAGCATCTAATTGAAAGGATGTAGATGACTGTCAGTCTGTAGATGATGGATTTGAATCCCTCTCCGAAGAGGTCCAGTGTCCCCCACCCAACCACACATCAAATTAATTGTACAATAGAGCGCGAATCTATTATACGATTAATCTGATGTGTGGTTGAATGGGACACTGGAACTCTCCAGTACTGGATTCAAATCCAACCAGGTCTGATATAAACGTTATCTAAAAATCAACAACTATTAGTTTTGACAAGAATATGCCCCAATGGGAAACATGTACATTGTGTGATCATTGTTAATGTTAATAATTACTTGTATTAGATAAATATACATTAATGTGATCAAATCAGGCCAAAAAAGAAAGCAAAACACATCAATCAAACACGTCAAAGTTTCAGTTCAAGGAAGATCAAGTTATGCATGAATAAGGTTCAATACAGAAACTGTAGATGATATGGGGACAACAAAATTGATCAATAGTAAGAGACCATAAATCAAGAAGCAAAGAAAGAGTGTGGTACAGAAATTAGGCTGAATTTTAAAAAAACTCCCTCAACTATTGCTCATTTTTTTAAACCTCTCTGAACTATCTTTTTTGTTATAAACCTCACTCGATTTAGTTTCTCAAATAACTACATTTTTTTTGACAAAAAGCCCATATTTTAAAATGATTTATCTTTACAATTTAGTCTCTTAATTAACAGATATTTACAGTTTGGTATGCTAAAAAATTGCAATTGCAATTGCAATTTAATCTACCAATTAGAATGACTTAATTATATTTTTTTAATAATTTGGTCCCACAAATTGTAGCATTTGCAATTTAGTCCCCCAAGTAACATGACTTAATCAATTTGGTCCCCAAATTAAACATACATTAGGATACTCTCCCTATACATTGAGAGCTATATATCATTTTTCAAATGTTCTTCAAGACTAGCATATATCCCGTGTGAAGCACGAACGGGGATAAATCTCAAGAATGTTATCAAACCAATAGTAATAACAATACAAAAATAATTAGAAAATAAGTTATAAAATAATCAAACTAAAGAAATACCTTTGTCTTCTTCTTTTTTTTTCTTCCCAGCATCCTTCTCAGATTTTTCTATAACAGTATTCTTGAATCGATTTAGCCATTAGCTGTTACTGTTTGGCGGAAATTTTAGTGATGAAGTCATTCTAATTACAGGACTAAACTGTAAATGCTATGATTTGAGGAACTAAATTGCAAATATCTATCACTTGAGGAACTACATTGCCAACAACCCCAATTAAGTCATTGTAATTGAGGGACTAAATTGCAAATGCTATAATGTGGTGGACTAAATTGTGAATACCTTATTGCAAAAAAAAAACGTAATTGAATCATTCTAATTAAGATACTAAATCACAAATACTATGATTTAGATGATTAAGCTGCAAATATCCGTCAATTAAGGAACTAAATAGCAAAATATCATTCATTTTAAAAGATGGGCATTTTTATTAAAAAAATGGAGTTATTTGAGACATTAAGTTGAGTGAAGTTTATAACAAAAAAAATAGTTGAAGAAGATTTATAAAGTATAAATAATAGTTGAGGGAGGTTTTTTTTAAACTTAGCCTAGAAATTATATGAAGTTCACTTGTAGTCTAGGAAGCACTGATGCGGGTGCGGGGGATGCGGGTGCGGAGATGCAGCAATTTCTAAAAATTGTGGAATGCGGGTGAGGCTGGAATTTGGCTAATATTTAAATAATTATTTTATATATTATATATTTATATTAATATTGATATTTTTGTATATAAAACCAAAATCATAGTCAATAATCATTCATTAACCAAGAGATTCAAAATGATATTCAATAAATTTCAACTATTAATCAAAAATTTTCTGCTAATTTTAGTCAGGAATTACGACTCAAGCATCAAGAACAAGAAGCATGGTAAAAGATAACAAGCATCAAGAATAGGAAGCATGGTAAGTTGTAATAGTGAAAAAATTAAGCATCGAGTTGTAACAGCAAGCAAGTTGTAAGCAAGTTGTAACAGCAAAGAACATTAAGCATCAAGTTGTAACAGCAAGTAATTAATTCACAACAAGTAGCAAATATGGATTCATAACAAGAACAGTGATCATCAAGTTGTAAAAGCAAGCAATTAATTCACAGCAAGCATCAAGCAAGAAAAAAAACATGGATTCACAGCAAGCAGAGCATCAAGCATGGATTCACAGCAAGCATCTTCAAACTTAGAAGAAAAAAAAGCCTCATGTAACAGTAAAAACAATTTGTGAAGTCATTTGTTATGAGAAAGAAATCCATACTAGGTTTGTAATGAAGGGCGGAGGAAACGAACGGCGGAGGAACAAGAAGACGGGGGGGGACAACGGCACGGGAAGAAGACAAAGGCGGAGGGTGAAGACAACGACGACGGAGAGAAGAAGACAACGACGGATGAGGCATTTGGGTTTTAGGGATTTTAGAATTAGGTTTTAGAGAGAGAAAGAGGAACAGGAAGTTAGAAAGATAAAGGGTGCGCCTGCCTCTTTTACTCCTTTTTTTTAATATTAATGAGTTACCCGCACCCGTTCCGATTTTTTAATATAAAATAAGGGATGCAAATTCTGCCGCACCCCGTATGAATCCCGCCGCACCCCCACCCACACCCGCACCCGAGTCCGATTCGGGTGCAAGCACTTCCGTAAAGAGTCCGTGCTTCCTAGCTTGTAGTATATATATATATATATATATATATATATATATATATATATATATATATATATATATATATATATATATATATATATATATATTCCTTCCAACTTTATATGTAAATTACTATAATATATCTTTACTATTTTAATGGGTGAGTTTGTCACCAAACAAACTCCATTTGTAACCCAACAAACACGTGCAATGCACATGCAAAACTAATATAAATGATGTCTTAGGTTCGATGTTAGATAACTTCAGAATTTTATATATATATATATATATATATATATATTTATAAAGACGTGCATCGTACGTGTAAATTACTAGTCTTTTATAACTCGAAAGCTGTTTTTTTAACACAAAAAAACTTACTAGACAGTAGAATTAATTGAATAAGAAACACAAACAAAAGAATTCAACATAATGTTATAAGTTTCAAGGGCATTGCAATGTGAAAGTAAATATAGCAAAGTCATACAACTTTGATAAACATGGTCTTCTCAGTAGATACCAACTGTGCTCTGTAAACCAAAACCCATATTGGTGGGATGATGGATGAGAATGAAGTGTCTACGGTGATATCAACTTCTTTTTTGTCACAAAAGATTCACACATTGAATATTTTTTTCAAATTAAAAACAATCAACCAATCAGTGTGTTTGGTTATCAGACAATAACAGGTGAGTAGTTTCAAGAAAAACATACAAATTTCTAGTGGATGGTGGTCAGGGTACTACCACAAGTTATGACCAAATATTACATACTCATATCTTTACCTATAGATTATGGCCACTCCATAGTCCATAATCTATTTTCCAATTCTATTTGAAATTTGGTATATTTGACACACTTGATTGTACACGACATTGCATAACTCTCTCTGTGATAAGAGAAGTTTACGTACCTATTCTCATGTCATAAAATCAAAGGCTTGCATATACAAATTAATTTAATTAGATAAAGCCAATGTAATTACGTATAATATACAGGAAAATCACAAATTTAAAACCAAACTCTTAGACTACTGTATGTTTCTCTTGATCACAAATTTAATACATTTCCAATAAATAATGGAAATTAATGACATGGGGGGGCAAAATTCATGTCAATATTCAATTTATTGTAACATGGAATTACGTTTTAGCTAAAGAAAAACATGTGCACTTCTCTATTTGAATAAAATGCTGTAACAAATATTTAAACATTTCAAGTTAATTAAAAGTTGGAAAAGGAGAATTATTGTTTTTCATATTATTTCTCAGTTTATTTCCCAGTCATGCATTGAAAACTATGAATTAGAGTAAAGTTTTTTAGTCATACCACTCCATGAAGAATCAGTTAGGTATGATCAAATCTACCATTGCCTTGGGCACTATGATCGAAAAGAAATACTGAATCCTCCCTCGTCTTGTTATATACTTTAATATGTTTCTCCTCCTGATTCATTTCTTTCACTTCAGAACTCATAGTATGAGATGATTCTTCATACAACAAAAACAACGCATAATCAATGAAATTTCAGAAAAGATAAATAAAGCTAATAAAGATGGCAGGTTAGTTACTATACCGTTCCTCCAATCATCATCAAGACCTCCAGCTTGCTCTTCATGGCGTGTTTGTTTCTTTTCACAAATCTTTACATTTGATGTTTCTAAACACTGGAAAGAAAAATAAGCATGGCTAATGGTTTTCAACAACTAAAACATAATTACAAAGAACGCTTTTCTAAAAAACTAGTAATCCGCACGTGCAATGCACGTTTTATTTTTATTTTTTATTTAAGTAAATACTAAGACGTAATCTGGCCTCAAACCTGAGGCCTCCCTTTACGCATCACATACTCTTTAAAAATTACTCCTAGTGGCACCAACTTTTATTTTATATAAGTTGCACTTTTATAAATAATGATGTCGTAAAGAAATTTAAACTTTGAGGGTATTATGGTAACATAATTTTATGGAAAATTATGTTAGACTTTAAATGTATAAAAATTATCTTTATAATTTTGGAGGGAACATAATTTTATGGAGACATAATTTTGGAGGGAATATAATTGTATGCAAATAGCTAATAAAACTATGTTTGATTTTAAAACTATCCAAAAATCGAAACCGTCTCATTTTGGAAATAAAAGTTGGTCTCCAAAATGATTTTTTATACATGAGACTTTATGGAGACTTTAAATGGACCCATAAATTAGTCTCCATAAATTGGTTTCGATTTTTGAGGGAACATAATTTTATGGAGGCTTCAAATATGAAGTGAAAATTACTTAATTAACCTTATATATTTTTTTTAGCTTTTTACGTATATGGGGGCATGATAGTAAAAAGCCGCCAAAATGGGGCTTTGCTTAATAATAGTATAGAATTTTGGAGGGAACATAATTGTATGCAAATAGCTAATAAAACTATGTTTGATTTTAAAACTATCCAAAAATCGAAACCGTCTCATTTTGGAAATAAAAGTTGGTCTCCAAAATGATTTTTTATACATGAGACTTTATGGAGACTTTAAATGGACCCATAAATTAGTCTCCATAAATTGGTTTCGATTTTTGAGGGAACATAATTTTATGGAGACTTCAAATATGAAGTGAAAATTACTTAATTAACCTTATATATTTTTTTTAGCTTTTTATGTATATGGGGGCATGATAGTAAAAAGCCGCCAAAATGGGGCTTTGCTTAATAATAGTATAGATTAATCAGTAAAACGGGAATGCCTGCTGCCTCATTTACTCGTACCATTTTCCCGAGCATCATGGAGGTTTAAACTTACTGACTTCTTAATAAATTTTATAATTTAATCCCTAACAAATTTAATCCGACATGGAGAGGAGCGGTGATTTCTTCGGGGTCGCATCTTGATTTTTGATTACAAACTGAAGTAATAAAAAAATTCTACCAAATCCCGATGATCAAGCAATAGGGAGACAACACAATAAATAAAGAGAGTAAATTTGGAAAGCCCTAACCCTAATTTATAAATTGGGAAATCGAGTAAACCCTAACCCTAACTAGCAGTCGATCCGGAAACAAAAAGGGGGAGGAATCAGAAATTGACCTTGAGTGGAAGAGCGAAATGGAGAAGAAGAAGATCCATGGCGCGTATTCTCTGATTCTCTCTTTTTTTTATATCTCTTGGCGCGGTGGGTAGGCGCGGCGGAGGACCGGCGGGGAAGGCCGGCGAGGGCGACGGAGCGGCGGGGAGAGAGAGGATCGGCGGTGCAGGAGAGCAGAAGAGGGAAAGCGAGGGGATGAATTGACGTGGAGGCGTGAGGGAGATGAATGCGTTTGAATATTTTGATTGGGTTTGCACATGATGTGCACGTGTGTATTTGTTAAATTTAATTTGGACGTATGGGTTTTTTTTATTACAAATTTCAACTCTTCCATTAAAATGTAGAGATGTAATCTCACCTTCTAATTTCATCTTAAAATTTTAAATGATAATTTGATAAAAGTAAACAAAGTAACTAACTCTATCTGTATAAACACATACGTATAATAAATGATTATGATTTATATTTTAAATTTTAAATATATTAAATTTTAAATTTTAAATTAACGATAATCTCACTTGTCAACAAGTTAAATTAAACTTAAATTTCAGTTATTACATAATAGGATTTGGATAAAATTTTATATCTTCCCATCTCTCTATAAATAGCAGAGAGAGAGAGGTAAGAAGAAAGGTAATAATAATAATAATAATAAGAAGAAGAAGAAGAAGAAGGGATAGTTTCATATACAATATCAAGTAAGTCTCTTCAACTTGTATCGAATTATTGTTTTGTATTATGGCTTGGTTTAAAACATTAGTGCATTAAACTTACACAAAATTTGACATAACTCTATGCCAGCTGATCTCCCCACCTCTCATGTTCAAAGATCTACCATCATCCCCAAAAGTAGCTATATGCAATATTTTAGCATCCATTATTATAACACCACCTCAAAAATAAGAAAACAAACACAAAAGTTCAAGAACTTGGGAAGAATAAATATCTAGTCGAATCAAGATTGGAAATTATTGACATGGAGGCAAATTTACTGTTTTTTTGTTTTTTATTCTTTAAAGGGTGGGTTGAATGTCCTCCGATTTATTGTAATATGGAATCACCTTTTTTATAAAAGATGAGCTAAAGAAAAACATGTGCACTTCTCTATTTTAAATAAAATATTGTAACAAATATTTAAATATTTCGAGTTAAAGTTGCAAACGAATAATTCTTGTTTTTCATATTATTTTTAAGTTTATTATCATATAACTAATATACATTTGTTTTCCATATATTTTATATTTTCACATGTATTTGCATACGTGCATTTTAAATAACTAACTCTATCCTTTCATCAATTGAGAATATTAACTAATTCTATTCCTTCATAAAAGGAATATGTAGTTTAAACTTAAAAGACATCTTTCAAATATATCTTTATAACTAATTCTTAGCCTATAAATACCTTACACCTCTATCACGGTCAATTAATCAATAATTTCTCTACAACCCCAGTGTTTAAACTTTGTACAGGTTCATTAGTAATATTTCAACTATCACAATTCAGATTTAATCGAAAGTGCAGATTGTAATAAGTTTTCTCTCAAAATCCTTAATAGGTAATATGTTACAAGAATTCAATTAGATCAAACATGATTACTGAGGATCTATGACAGGAATATTATACATTTTAATGTTATTTAATTTTCTTTATCTTTGAACTATATTAATTATGAACATAACTTCTGGTTTCTTGAATAATGGAACTTATATCCTGTTATCATTAGTTGGGTTAATCAAAATTGCTAGGGGTATTATATCAATTGAGTAATCTCTTAATTTTAATCACTGATACCATATTAAACTTAAGTGATCGAACTATGATCTTAGCGAGGCAGGCATCCATGGGTTTCTCTGTTAGTTACACGCATGTTGAAGAAACATATCTCTAATCTCTAATATTATAATGGGAGAAGGCCTTAGTGTCATTTGTAAATGTTTTGTCATTCTATCAATCCGTACAACGCACGTGCATAACTATTATAAAGGAGGTCCTAGGTTCAAATCAAGACTACGTCTAAATTTTATTTTAAAAAAATATATTTATTAAAACGTGCATCGCACGTGTAAACTGTTAGTATATATAGGGGTCAACGTACTGTTTTGAGTGTGAACTGATCAAAGATATGGGTTTGCTTATTTTATTTGTTAACGGTCTGATGGCAACTACATAGTGCAAAATATGTACGTACTAAAAGCTAGCATTGAGTAGACCAAACTGATTCCCACTACAATGATTAATTAATTAATTAATATATAATTCTAATTGGTAAATTAATTATGTTTAAGTTCAGCCATTTATTTTCTTCTTAACTACAGATACATATTTTCTTTCATGGCCTATCAATGCGGCGAGCTTCAAGGCTCTGTTCAAGAGGTATGACATCCATTATGTTCAGATACATATTTTCTTTCATGGCTTATCCAAGTCATACAACTTCAGAATATTTACATTAAAATATATATATATATATATATTTATTAAGACGTGCATCACACGTATAAATTACGTAACTATATAGTTGGGGATTTGGTTGTATGAAATATTAGATATGTGTCATATTACATATTACATGTTGTGTATGTAATTTTCATCTCTAATTGTTATATAAATTTGTAAAGATACTAGGTTTGCCCGTTGACACGTGCCTACGGTACGTCTTCAGAACGGCGCACCTTATTTGATCATATAAAATAGTTTTGGAGGTCCAACAAATTAATTGAAGTAGCAAACATATTATATGAGAAACTTTTGAAGTCCAGCAAAAAACACATTATATGATTTTTTTTATTTTTGAATTATTTTTAAAGTTTTTAATTTTTTAATTTTTTTGGTTTTTAAATTTTTTAAAAAAAATTTAAATTTTTATTTTCTTAATTTTTTGAATAGAAGAGGGAGGGAGGGAGAGAGAGAGAAAAAAAAAATTAAATAAATATATGAGTTGTTTTGGGTGGGGGATTTGAATTTGAGTTTTTGAGGGAAATTTTTGGGGGTAAAATATGTTTTGTGAGGTTAGATCTGAGCCTTTGATTTTTGGGGATTGAAGAAGAGCCACTTGATAGCTTTCTTTGTGTTTTATTATATAGATTGTAAATTGATAACAACTATTATATATCTATACAATATATTATGCTAAACCACTATTGGTCCAAAGATTTTTCTAATAAAAAAATGAGAGAAAATGCAGGAGGCAACTCCCCACTCTTTCTCCATCCAAATTTTGAAGTACAATCATATCCCTTAATCAAACATTAAAAAGCGTGCAATATTATATAGATGTTATTAGAATTTTTTTTCTCAAAAATAGTTTTGTTATTTTATCTTTTTTTTTTTTTAAAAATATTATGTGCAATATATTGCACATGATTATACTAGTATTTATTATGTATATTTATGTGTGATAATTGTGGAGTGTGTTGGGTAATCTGATGGTAAATTCTAGGCATACCACAAGCATATACCCTGTTAAATATTTAGTAAGTAACAATTATCATCACAGGTTTACAATCCTCGTCTGAAACTGGAACTAACACCAAGATTTTTGGAGAAGATAGAGTCCAAGATCTCTTGTGAACATAGTGAATGGAACAAGAATGTACAGATTTATCAAAACAAAGTTGGATTGGACAAGTTCAAAAAGCCATGTAAAATTCAGGCACTAAAGCTCAAGATAGGTTCTTGGGAGGTATATAACTCGCTATACTACATTCTACTATTCAGAAATATTTTCCTGGATATTGCCCTTGGATTTAACCAAAGTGTTTGTAATTACAGCATGAGGCGACTCATATCAATCTAGTGGCCAAATTTCTCTATAGAAGGAGAGAAATTAATTGGGAGATTGTGGATGGAGCACTTAAGAGGCAAGTGCAAATCAAATGGGATCAAGTGAAAGCAATAAAAGCAACTTTCACCGAGGGACAACCTGACATGCTTCATATCCAGGTAATTAGCTCAATTATATGCTAAGAAATAAATTGCATTCATGTTTTTAAAGCTTATTAGGTAAGTGCAAAATTATCGATTAAAATATGTTTAATAATTTGCAGTTGAAGCACCGTCCTCAATTCCATCGTGAAACTGAGACTAAACAGAGTATGCATACAATGTGGGATGATACTCCTGATTTTACAGGAGGTCATGCTCTAACTTATAGGTAAAAATTGAAAGATGCTTAACGTTTCTTTTTTTGGGTGAAAATTTTAAAATTGAGTTAGTTTCTCACATAGAAAATTTTAAAATTGAGTTAGTTTCTCACATATTAACATAGGCCTTGGGTATAATCTTGATCACTTGAAAACATTCTCATTTTTTTTTCTGCATGTATTTTTCAGCACTCATATCGTCACATTTCCCGAAGGAATGCTAGGACAACCATTTGATAATTTAATGTATAGCGACCGACGACTGTATCTGCTGAACCAGTGGGCACCCTGTCCGACCTCAAATTCTCAATTTGATGTGGGTTATATATAAGAGGCACAGTAATGATTGCTTATTTTCTCGTCAAATCTATATATGTCATTCTTTGTGACCAGAGAGATAATTTGTGTAGGAATGGTATCTGAATGTACTGTTTAGGTTTTAATGAACATGGCTTCAGTTAGATTTGGTATGTCAAAAATTCGTATAGTTTCGGTCAAATCTCTCATCTACATATCCATTTAGTTGATTTCATTTATGTCTAATTATCTGTCCCTCAAAAATAATGTTGATCTCATCTATAACTTTAAATTTTATTTATCTCTATATTGGGAACTTATTTTTAAAATTAGTTAAGCTGTTCTATTCATCAAGTATCTAGTTTCTTGTATTTAGTAATGTATGATAATTTTGATTTTGTTTTCAGTTTAGTCAAGTGTCTATTTGTCCGAAGGAATGTAATGTTTGGTTGGATACTTGGATATATAGATATATATATTGTGAAGGTTTTTTCTTTTATGTTGGATGTTTAGTACTTACAGTTCTAGTTGTGTTTGCTAGATTGGGCAATGATGTTCTCGTTAGTTTTAAATTGTTGTTTTCATTCCGGTTGTTATAATTTGATTGATTGCTGGTAATTTCCTTATAATCTTGCTAATCCAACAAGCAATAACTTGTACAACCTATTTGCATTTTTTTTATAACAAAAAAGGTGACATCGTCACCGCTTCAATAATAAAAAATTAACGAAACAAGTAGTACAATAGAATACATCTATATGTTCCTCAAACCATAGAATACATCTATATGTTCCTCAAACCTTTAGACGGGACCCCCTCCCCAAGATGTGATTTAAATATCAAAAAAAATCAAATTTGAAATTCAAAATTCATCAAAATATCTCTCCACCTCATAGACTCCCTTTACCTTTCCCCAAACTACAGGAGATGTAGTTTCAATTAGCATTACAAACATAAGAAAAACAGTATTTTACTCATTAATTGTTGAGCAATGGGTATAAACCTCCAAATAGACGTATATGATGTATGAAATCAAATGTTATAATCTGTTTGCTTTACTTGCTGGTAATCTTCTTATAATCTTGCTAATTCAACAAGCTATATAACATGTATATCATGTTTGCAAGTTTATAGTCTCGTTATACTCTTATCAATGAAACAAGGTGGTCCAAAGTTCGGTAAACAATTTTGTGCATAACAAACACATCAGCGATGACAAGCAGATCTGGCACTAAAAATATCAAATGTACATAACGACTAGCAATATAATTTTGCAAACTGCAGGAGATGTACTTGGAATTAGCATTACAAACATAAGAAAAACAGTATTTTACTTATTAACTGTTGAGCAATTGGCATAAACCTCCCGATAGGCGTATATGATGTATGAAATAAAAAACTTCTTCAGAATCCAGCCATATAGAAGCCTTGCAATTTGTAGACAGGTAAAACTCAGCAAACTTCTTCAGAACCTAGATACACCATATTGACTCTCCTGCGTAATCCTGAACCAGTAGTCTCAACATCGGTAACTCAAATTATATGCAATAGTCAAATCTACATGTAATAGAACAATGAGATTTAGACATACCATCTTGAAGTATTGGAAGCAAAAAAAATTCATAACATGTACAAATGCAGGTAAAGAAATATGAAAAGATACCCTATGGCGTATACGATGCATGAAATTAGTGAAAAAACAGTGATTTCAAGAAACAGATCATGTACATAAGTTTCTTAGACACTGATTATGGATGCTTGACAACGGAATATAAGCTAGTAGTAGAAGGCAAAATATAACTAACAGAAAATAAACCATATTACGTACTTAATGAGCTTATAAGTTCATTTTATTTTTATTTATTGAAGATAAAGGTAACCTTGTCACCATTTTTCACCATTTCATTAATGAAGATTTAATGAACAAATAGAAGTACTCGATACAATACTGTAGTTAAGCAACATAATACTTGACCACCGGTACAAAATCTACGAAATCAAATACTGAACACGTTATGAGCTTATACGTTCATTTACTGAACAATTACCGGGGCTACAAAAGTATTTCGTTTTTAAATATATAATGAAAGCTTTCTCCCATACTCTCATGTACATGTATATACCCTTTTTGCAGATGAACCTTCTTAAAGAATTCACGACAGAAAGATGCATCAGAATCTCATTTAAAAGATTTTGCAATTATTGGCACCTCAATTGATGGCAGTATTAGCAATTTAGTCTCCTAAGTGCATCCACACTCGTTATTGCTATATTATAACAAAATGAAAAAATGAGAAATCAAAAACGAGTGTTTCCTTGCACTCGTTGTTTGCCAAATTTTGAGAATAAAATAAAAACAGCAAATCGGACGAAACAACATGTTCCATCCGAGAGGTTTTTTCGTAGTTTTTTAAAAGATTAAAATGGTATTAAAAATCAAATAGTTACTAAATAAATACTAACATATGATTAAATTAAAAAAAACAAGTTTAATTAACACTAAACCCCATTAGTTCTTTGCTTAATCAAGTTTTGGTTGGTCAAACTAAATAAATACTAAAATATGATTAAATAAAAAAACAAGTTTAATTAACACTAAACCCCATTAGTGCTTTGTTTAATCAAGTTTTGGTTGGTCAAACTAAATAAATACTAAAATATGATTAAATAAAAAAAACAAGTTTAATTAACACTAAACCCCATTAGTGCTTTGTTTAATCAAGTTTTGGTTGGTCAAAGTCTTCAAACATGACATGTTGTCCCGTTTGAGAAATTTTGGTTTCGGACGGGAGCCGATCCCTTTTATTTATTTTTTTGGAACAGAACATGTTGTTCCGTCCTATACTTTTTTTTTAAAAAAAATAATAAAAAATTATAAGACGGTACATGATGTATTGTCCGATCCCATTAAAAAAAAATGGGACGGAACAACATGTTCCATCCTTTATAATTTGAGAATTCTAAAATTGTTTCTCAAATGTGGGAAGACACTGTTCCTCATTTCTCAACTTTTCGCAAAATAGCGAATGAGTGCAGCGCCCGTTTGCTAATTTTTTTTTCCCATTTTGCCATTTTAGCAAATGAGAGTGGATGCTCTAATCAGAATTACTTAACCAATTTAGTCCCTCATTTTCACTTTGCACTAGATTGTTAAGTCGTTCAACTAAATAAAAAAATAAAAGCAATAGAAAAAAAAATACAATTCAAAGCTTAATTACCTAGCTCGAACTTGAAATCCAGTGGCGATCACCGTAGGAGTCCAAACACAAATAATGCAAACAAAATATGAAAGAATACAATTCAATGCTTAATTACTTGGTTTACTCTTGAAATCCACTGGTGATCATCCTTAGGGATGATAAAAAAAAACTAACCATTATCCCATAGTGGTAAAAATCTGCTTAACATCCTTACAACTCATAGGCACAACGCCCCTAACAAAAAGAAAATCCAAACTACCCTAAGGTCAGCACTCAACCCTCCTTGGTTGTGCAAAAAACTTCCTTATCATTCTGTAACATCAAAGGACAGAAATAGAAATAGGAGGTGACTACAAACACTCCTAAGTCCAAAACATCGAACCCTAGAGAGCAAACAAACCTCTATCATCAGCTTTTGTCCACAATCTATTTACCATTCCTTCATATAAATGATGTAAAATTAAAAAAGCACCAGACCAATATATCCATAATCTAGTGATCCATGTGATAGCACAACAAACTGAATTTCACAACCAAAATGAACCAAAAGCCTAGAGATTCCTGTACTGAGTAAGTCATGGCCATATCATTTACACAAACAGCTATACAGGAAGGAGACAACCACTATGACAGTCTAAGCTACCCCCACTGCGCTGGGCTCAACCTAGTTGACCCAGTGACCGCATGTACACCTACATAGTAGTACCAATCCAAAATTTATTGGACCGTTGCCGACTTCCTAAAACCTACCCAACCATACAAAACCTAAGAGATAGAACCAGCCCAACCCTGACTAACCTTTCCCTTTGAAATTTAGAATGCTACGACTGGATTGCTCTGCCCTCTGGAATTCCAAACGCATGAAAAAGCAAAGAGGCACTCAACTGTCATTCATGAAACACTTTAAGCATTTTGGATGTGTATCACACAATTTTGTCTTTCGGGTTCTGATATACAAGAATTTAGGGTGACTACTAATTAATGGCAGACACCTAAAATGCAACCGTGAACAATACCACAGTATAGTTGTTGAATAAATCAGTTTATATTCTTTGCAGTAACTGGTAAGATAAAGATCATCTTGAATACTGGGTGGATAACTCCTCAAGATGGCAATTCACATCACAAAGATGTGCTTTTACAAATTACAATTGTTTTCCAACTCCTAGTTCCTCTTTGCAAAAAATGACAAGTAATTAACAAACAATAAAAAAGGCCTCTGAAGGAGAATCAATTAGGCAATAAAAGAAAGAAACTACAGATGAATCACAAAATTTCCATCATATACAACTTCTAAACAAGATTAAATATCAAATGGAAGTATTTTCACAGAGAAGGCCATTTACTATATTAATATGCAGTCATTCACTTATCATCATGAGAAGTGTATATAAAATTATAAAAGCAAACATGACAGCAGAGCTACAAAAGAAAGTATGTGCTACCCAAAAGAGTAGCAAGCAAAGAAAAAGCCATAAGTAGAATCATACCTCAATCATAAATGTCATCAGAATCATCCAAAGGGTCGGCATCCTCAAGGCCAGAACTACTGTCATATTCATTCTCCCTAGGGCTATTGCTTTCGAAATCAGAATTAAATTCTCCTAGATTACCATACCAGGGTTCACTTGTTTTCAGTGTCACGCTCTCCCTTAAGAATGAACCGAGCTTGTTTCTAATGTCACCCTCTCCCAGATTATGGCATCTAGAAATGTCAAGAATACCAAGGGACTTATTGTTGGAGAGAATAGCAATTACGCCTTTATAGCTGAAGTTGCCCAACATAAGCTCAATATGTTCAATGGACTGCATACTGTCAGCTATAGCCATGGCCTCAGATTCATCAACCTCAGGAACTTCCTCGTCGTTGTATGGGTGATACAGGACTCTTCTGAACTCAACCAAAGACTTGCAGTACATCCCTATTACCCGGATGCCTTTAGGGGTGATCTTGCGGTAGTAGCTGTTGTCAAGAATAGTCAGTTTGGATAGTGCTTCAATATGATTCTCAAGCATCTGATCTGTTACCTTAGTTTCCATCTTTCTTAGGACCCTAAGGCAGTTGCTGCATAAAAAGGACAGAGGAGTGAATTCAAAAATAGCAAAACTAATTGCATTAAATGGTGCTCTAATCAAAATTTCAAATAGGAGAGGCAAAGTTAACGTGTTAGGCTCCACTATCGCCCGCCCAAAAAAGACACTCAACGATTGAACGAAAAAATAATGAATAATATGATATTTGTATCATGTACAGTATACAACTCATTTCTCAACTGGAGAACAACCAACACACAAAAGTAAATAAAGGTAAAACAAGTAACAAGTAATCACATGCCAGCAGAACATAAGAAGTACATGCCAGCAGAACATAAGAAGTACACATCATACATACATATGATTTATATAATGGACTAACATACTTAGATGTTCCAATTTATTAACTTCAAAATTATCAGTTTTTCTAGTAGAAAATTATCAAGTTGTCCTTTTTCAAATTTATAACAAAATTTAGTTTTTCATTGGTTGTAGTATGGTGACTCCTAACCTTGACAGAAATACACTGGAAACTAGAATATACTGTCACCGAATTATGATTGTAGAATGATGTCATCGAGGGGCTGTTTCTTCTAGATGGCTCTTGACATGTCAGCACAAATTCGTTCAGGATCAGATGTATTATGGGGGTCAATTTTTATTGTCTTTGGGATTCCTAGTATTTTCTAGGCTACCATCCTCTCCAAGCTTCTTCCACCATTGCAAAACAAAATTTTGATAGCCATTCAAAATGACAGGTACAATTTTCATTTGTATTTCATTGTTTTATTAAAAATCCATTATGTATGTTATAAATTAGTTGTATGAATTTGAACCTTTGTTGTCAATAGAGATGATGATGCTGACCATATTTAATATGATATTTTGCTATGAGATTCAATTCAACCTGAAATCTAAATGTCTATGAAGTTTTGTTATGCTTACAACATTTTGAACAGTACTGCTTGCAATGCATAATATCCGCTCATCCTTTTTCTTTCATGTTTTTTCTGAAAAAGGAATAATGCTATATTATATGGTGAGGCACTGATAACTTGTAGACAAGAATAAAAAAGATTAATTAAGTAGTTACAACCATTTGCAGTTGTATCAAGAAAAACTGATAGAATTAATGCATAGACAATTTGATAACTTGTAGACATTACTTGTTTAATTATAGAACGAGGTGAAATTTAAACTTTGTTGATTACTGCCAAATTCAGAGTTTCCAAAATTAATAGAAATACTATTGAGGCACCCCGCATCGGATTCAAACCCCTAACAAAGTGTTGATAGGACATCGAGCGGTTTGTGAACATTGAGAAACCATTTAATTTGACTTGTTTATCCCTAATTACAGAACTAGTCAAAACCCCCCACTTAGTTGTTGATTGAGTGCATATTATATCAATACGCTGTTGATATGCAGATCAAGATTGTTCATCTTACAAGATAATCCTAGTAAATTTCACGTGAATCAGAGATAGCTTATATTCTCATAAATTAGCCACAGATATCATCAATTTCTTTTTTCTTTTTCTCAATAATAACTAATTATACCAAAAATAATAAGTAAAAAAATAAAATCATAGAGGACAAAATTACATACGATGAGCAAGCAGCGGAGAATCCGGCGTATCCCATCTTGAAGGCAACGAGACTCTTGAGCGTTCCACTGAACCACCTTAAGGACAACAGCATCAACCATAGCTGTATTCACGCGGAAGCGGTTGCTCCACCCAGGGTCGGCCCTAGGATTTTGGGGGCTGAAGCAAACTCTAAAAAAGGGCCCCACATATAACCCAAAAAAAAAAAAAAATCGATTCATGTATTAGAATTTTTTATGT
This sequence comes from Hemerocallis citrina, assembly GCA_017893485.1. Classification (NCBI taxonomy): domain Eukaryota; kingdom Viridiplantae; phylum Streptophyta; class Magnoliopsida; order Asparagales; family Asphodelaceae; genus Hemerocallis; species Hemerocallis citrina. The sequence continues at coordinate 166,785,467 of CM030367.1, forward strand.
GCGCATTTAAAGGCAAAAAAAACAGCGCTAGCACCCGTCTCTCGTTCTCCCGGAACTTCCACTATTTCAGACGACCCCCCTGGAGTAAATCCGTCGCTTCACCATCCTTCTTCGGACCAACATCTCTTAGGCTCTGTCTTCCAACTTCAATTTGACTCTGTATCAAATCAAGAATTAACCAGTATCACCCAAGATTTGGGTTTTATTATCAACTCAAATCCTTCGCCTTTTAACTTCTCCATCATGGAGATTGAACGCCTCAGAATACTGGAGCATCTGGGTGTCAATGATTAGTCTCTCTTGGAACATTCGGGGACTCAATTGCCCCGTTAAACAAAGGGCGGTTTTTCATATTATTTCGTCTTCGCACTGTGACCATATGTAATGCCCCGATTTTCATTTATGAAAATTATTATTTATTTTTGCACGTGATGTGAACGTGCCATTTTTCGTAATATGAAATCTTATAATTATTTTCCTTACGGATGATGAATATATGCATATGGATATGTATAAGTGTCCTTTAATTATTCTTGTTATTTTCATAAAAGGCCTTTGTCTCAAATAAACCTAAGCCCAAAAATCTAATTTATTTTGTGTAAAAACTATTAGTTTGGCCCGTCAATTTAAGCCCATAAATTAATTCTTTTAATAGCAACTTGTAAGGTAACATCTTTTAAAAGATTATTTTTATAAAAATGTATATGTACAAGTTTTTATATGGAGACTTGTGCATGCACGTGCATTTCACATACACGTGCATGAGCACCATTTTTCCTTGGCCGGTTTTTTGGAGGAGGTGGAGATGGTGTAGGGGTGGTTACATAGTTGTGGGAAGTTATTACAACTTCTACTCTCATCCTAGCCTTCCATCTCATAACTACTTTACTAAATCCTAGCCCTCTATTTCACCAAGGATTTAGTATAAATACCCCATTTTCTCAAGTGTCTTTTACACTAAGAATTTTATTGTAAGAGAGATTTATTGTAAGAGAGTTGTGTGTGATTGTTCTTTGGAGGCCGGTCATCACTTCAGAAGAATTCTCGGTGGCAAGGGGCAAGGAGGAGGAGTCACATTATTTAACTAGAAGGCTTCGCAGGATTCGTTTATTTCGTCAACAAGGTGGGTGTTTCTCATGACTTCTAAATTAGGACTCATGTCAAGACTGAAGATTGAATTGTGTATGCATGTGCAAACTGAAGTGATAGAATGATTGCTAAATTGATATCCTCCATGTTGTACATAATGTAGAAAATATGAACGAATGAAAAAGAACTAATGATAATTAGCAAACTGGAAATGACCTGTACATTCGACCTGTCATGTGAGCAGTCGACTGGTATGTTGATATAAAATACGTACAGTTCGGAATTCCATGAAACGATGTACTTTAATGTGAATTGGTAACTTGATGTTCTAGCATGTTAAATTGGGATTAGTATTCATCTCCGTAAGTAAATGATGGGTGAAGAAAAATGTATGTTTTAGCATCTCCCTTGAGAAAAGAAAACATTAGTTATGTGAAATTTACATTTAATCGAAACTATGTTGTGATAAGAATTTCATGTTTATGTTAGTATGAACATATTGTAGTGTGACAAAAACGATGTGTGTGAATTGAATAACAGAAGGGAAAGATTATTCCTTAATTTGCAAATTTCAACCAGTTCAGTTGACTGAATGCATGTAACAGTCGACTGTACTGAGCGTGAAAAGTTGTATAGTTGAATTACCCAGAACAGCCGACTGATTTGAATGACAGTCGACTGCTCAGTTAATGACATTTTTAGACGTGGAAAGTTGCGAAACAGCCGGCCGACCATGTGCAGCAGTCGACTCTTCCGAGCAATTATTGAAGAACTTTGCTTGACTGAACAAGTCGACTGGATGAGCTCCAAGTCGACTGTTCAGAGTACTTTTTGGTATATCAGAAATTCTATGAATTATTTTATGGTAAAGATTATGAATCTTATGTTGAATGATTATTGGTTGTGACAATTTAAGTAAACTCTATTTGTCTTTGCATGAATTTACACCTAAAATGATGGGAATCATTTATTTGAATTTATGAAGGTTGTATGAATGTGAAAGTTATGAACATGGAAAAGGAAAATCTATTGAGATTATGAAAATGAACTCACGAGCTAGTAACGCTCAATTTTGGTAATTGCGAATTGAAATTGAAACAAAAGAGTAGCTAAGTCTCCCATCGGCAATTGGAAATAAATAAAATGAAATTTGAAAAGAAAGACCAAGGTTGGTCATGTTGAATGAATGATTAAGTCCGGTATAGTGGAGAGGCTAAATCTATAGCTTTGATTTTGTTCATGATTCTAATAAAATAAGGACTAGATACATAGTGAAGATGTGATGAAAGTAAGAGAAAAACATTGAGTATGAGGGCCATTGGATTGGTGGCGAGAGAGTATCCCAGGATGTCCCATGATGAGTCATGATAGGGCATGGATACTGCTCCAGAGTACTGTCACGGTGGCGACACTCGTTGAGTGTTTTGACGACTGCGGGTGGTGTCATGTATATGGTAGGAGCTGAATACCCACAGGATGCCTGCATGATGAGTCATGTGTCAGTGCATTGGGATTCCCTCCAGGGCGCCTAGATATGAGTTCGTATGTCAGAAAACATCTAGGATATTTACCGTAGTTACAGTAGTAGATTAAGTCATGACGAGGGATTGAACCCTACAAGATGAAGAATGATTAAGAGGCTTGCCCTCGGACCTATGTAGTATGGGATGCATAGAATCCGAACAAGTGCGCATTAGTGTCATTTAATATAATAATTGCATTAAGGACTAAGTGCACAATCACAACACGACATCATTATTATTTTCCCTTTTTGGTTAATTTGATATGTGAACAAGTTTGTGATCTGTTAAGAAATGAGAATCGTTATACTGTTTCTGGCATAGAGAGGATGACCATGTATAATTATCGTCGGTTGAATAAACTGACGTACCCACATTTGTATGCAGGATAATTAGCTCGATAAAGGTTAAAGAAGAATCAATGCTCAAAGATTATTTATTGTTGCATCTTTTGTATAAAGTTGTAATTGTTTCTGCTGTTATTATTTGTAAATTATTGATGTATATGCTTCCGCTGTAGAATGTAAAGTGTAAAATCTCGTGTAACTCTGATGTAAAGTGAAAAGTTTCAATTCCTTGTAAAAATTGTACCGAATGAGACGAAAAGATCTTGTAGAACTTTCGAATTCAGATGTTTTTGGAATTCGGGGCGTTACAGAGTGGTATCAGAGCGACGTTTCACATTGGTACAAATTTATAAGGAACGACACCCTAGATGTGGACATTAGAGTGTGTGTTTGAGTCTAGAAATTTAAATGTAAGTGACTTACATTTGTGTTGCTCTATGACTTATGCTTCTTCCTCCCTATTTTCTAAGATGGCTGATCACTTTGACCCTGCTGGCGACGACTGGCATATCATCGAGGAAGAGTACCATCCTGGACAAGCAGATCCCGAGGAAGAGTACCATCCTGGGCAAGCCGATTCTGATGAAGAGGAGTGGCCTGAATCTCGAGAGATTACTCCACCTCCAGACTCGTCTGATGAAGAAGAGGGACCAGTTTCGAATAGTCTTGTTGCTTCTCTTCAGAGGCAGGTTGAATTACTGCGGGAGAGAGTTGGATTATTGGAGGCACAATTGGCCAAGCGCAAGGATGACATTTCCATTCTCAGTCATCGTGTATGGGAACTCGAGAAGAGGAAGAATCTGACCGATGTGCTGAAGGAAGAAGTTGATGAACTACGGGGAGAACTTCGTGAAGCAAAGAGGAACCGTGGGAGTTAGACTGTTGTAGCTTCTACTATTTTCATTCTGATGTCAAAGAAATGTTTTTCAATTCGAATGTATAAAGTTTGGAATTCAATGAAATGCAAGTTGATTTAAAATTCATGTCTTCTACTTCGAATTTAATGGATCTTTTGCATCAGAATATGTCTAGAAGAGGAGTTAGAAACGGTGAAGGTTTGGATCTGGAAACGGAACTTGCGAGGGTCTATCAAACACTCAACGCTGTGGCCATGAATCAGAACCAAGGAAGGGTGCCTGCGAATCCGGTGCCCGAGGCGATCAAACTCGTGGAATCGTTCAAACTGATGAAACCACCTGTGTTCGAAGGGAAGTCAAATCCTGATGCAGCTGAAAATTGGATTCATCAAGTAGAGACCATCTTTGAAGTGCTGGAGACCCCGGAAGGCAGCAAGGTCAAGTTGGCGACTCTGCAACTTGAGAAGGATGCGGCTGTTTGGTGGCAGTCGATGATGCGGACAATGGGAGGCATAATTCTTGGCTGGGAGGAATTTTTGGAAGAATTCCACAGTCACTATTTCCCCTCCGACGTCCAGGAGAAGAAGGCTATGGAGTTTCTGTCACTACAGTAGGGTGGCATGTCAGTTAGGGAGTACGAGACCAAATTTACTCAGCTCTCTAGATATGCGCCTGAATTAGTGATGGATGAGGCGAAGAAGGCTCGTAAGTTCGAGCATGAATTGAGGCCGAGCTTGAGGTCCCGGATGATACCTCTTGGTATCAGGAGGTTTGACAAATTAGTCAAGCGAGCAGCAGCCACGGAGACAGATATGGAGCAGTTTCATGTTGTTCAGAATCGGAGGAACAACTGGCAGTCTGGAAAGAGGCCCGCAAATTCTGAAAATTTCAAGGGACAACCATCTGCACAAAGGTTCAAACCGACAGGAGCGAACGCTATTAGTGTGGCTGGAGGACCTGGGAACAATGTGGTAAGACCTCCTGCGGTAACTTGCTTCAACTGTGGTGAAACGGGACATTACAAATCTCAATGTCTCAAACCACGGACTGGCAATCACAATGTGCCAATACAGCAGACTGGGAAGAGACCGTACCAATCTGGGCGAGTATTTGCCTTGACCGAAGCTGATGCCGATGAGGTGGACCACGTCATCACGGGTACGAGGGCAGATATTTAGAGGTTCATGTTGTTTTCTTTTCCCGCTTATTTAGTGAGCTGTTGCGTAATGAGTATGTATTATGTAACAGGCAAACTTTATTTGAATAGAATGAAAGTTGTTGTTTTGTTCGATACTGGATCCTCTCATACTTTTGTGTCTCCTAAATTTGCTAAAGTGTTGGGAGTTGAACCGAAGATTTTTCCAGGCAAGATCTTAGCAGTAGCTACTCCATCAGGGAAGACTCTAACCACTGATCGGTACTATGCTGACTGTGAGATCGTGATTGGTGATCGAATCTTTGGGATTGATCTGATTGAGCTGACTATCTTGGGAGTCGATGTAATCATTGGCATTGATTGGATGTCGGTGTACAGTGCAAGCATCGAGTGCAAGACCAAGACGGTAACAGTGAAGGCTCCAGGTGGACCTGAAGTGTAACTCCCTATTCCAGTTGTACGTATTTTATTACGTGAATTTTTGTATTTCAATTTTCAGATCAGTTTTATTTTTCTCTTTGGACTCTTTATCTAAAGCCAGAATATTTTTCTGATCAATTCTATAATTTTGTGATTTTTCGATCGGAGTTTAAATACAAATTTTAAACCCTGATTAATCTTAATCCTAATCCTAATCCTAATCCTAACCCACTCCCGCTAATCACTCACTCCCATTTTTCTCCTCCTGCCTAATTCTAGCCTAACCCCATGACTTCTCCTCCATGTTCTCATTTTTCTCCCCCTCATTTTCTCCTTCTACGTTGATTTTTCTACACCCCCACATGCTACACCCCTCCTTTGATTTTTCTACACCCCTCCTATCCCTTCCTTTCTATATAAACACACACACACACGTCAGTAACATCCCACCTCTTTCTCTTCTCTTATCTACATTCTTCATTTTTCCTTCTTCTCTTCCTCTGCCTTCTTCACACCCGAGAGCTCAAGCAACACCTAAGCTCCACTTTACCTTCCACCTTCGAGCCAACGACTCCGCTTCTACGATCCCGTGAACTCCGAAAAATAACCCGACGCCGTGCCACATTGTTGTTGTCGTCGCTCACCGTTGCTACCGTTGCTCGCTCGCTATCGTCTTGCCGTCATTCTTACCGCTGTTGTGCCGCCGTCTGTTGCCGACGTCACTTCTTCTTTCCGTGGTTAACACCACCACCGAAATTGTCACATTATAAGGCAAGTACCTTGTACACTATTTTTGTTCTCGTACAAGCATTTTCCTTTGACTCGTGGCAAATAGTCTAGTTATCATTATATTTTATTGTCAAACTCTATTCTAGTCACTGATTCCATGCTATATCAACTCAAGAGTGAACCGTTAACACATTTCGAATCGTGTTATCGAATATCGAATATTCAACCTTAATATCTCTAAAAAAAATTTGACCTTGCACTAAGAATTTGACCATGTTCCCAATACTGGATTGAAGATTTTCTAGATGGAAATCGTAGCCCATCGAGTCCCGAATCCAGAACATCTTACGGTTTCTCCATCGGATGTATAGATTGTGAGATATCGCGATTTTAGTACTGACATATCACGAATTTCTGAACCTGCACGGGATTATGAATGGTATCTTGTAATGAGAATTTGACCATGTTCCCGATACTGGATCGAAAAGCTTTCTACATGAAAATCGTAGCCCTTCGAGTCTAGATATCCGAAACATCCTACAGTTTCTCAATCCAATGTATAGATTGTGAGATATCGCAGTTTTAGTATTGTGACTCTGAATTTCCAGAATGCGCGCGAAACATCGAAACCAGCGAAGAATGAATTTGTACGCATAGCTACTGTCTTTAGAATGTATCGTGTGAATATGCGTTGGAACCGAAAGAGAGTCTACTTTCTAGAATCTCTGACGGAATCGGATTTGCTTTTCTGTAACAACGGAAAAGTGAGTTTGAATGCAGATATGTCAAGTTGTCTAAAAATTTATCTCTACGGTTTTGCATATAAACCCAGTACTTTTCATATTTAATGAACTGAATGTATTATTGTTCTTATAATAATAACTTGCATAGATATAATAGGTTGATAGAATGTATTTTATACCACTTGATAATTCTATAATAACTACTCTCGATACATGTACTCGTTTTACGTCTCATGTCCATGATTACTGCCCTTGATATTTTCCTTGACTAAACTATTTGATTACACCGTTCCACTAGTCGTACCAATTGCATGTTCATAATTAATTATAAAAGAATAACAAGCCGGGGTTATAAGGGTACGGCTTAATAGTGGACAATATAGGAGAGTATTCTCGGAAGGGGGCCTGTATTTCCCGAAATAGTGATTCTTGATTCTTGATTCTTGATTATACAATTCTTGATTACATAATTCTCGATTACATGATTCATAATTACATGTCTTGATACTATCACTGGAAGACCCGAGTACATAATCCTATAGAATTCACTACTTAAGTCTAAACGTCACATGATTGATATGCACCGAACTTGTGGTATGGGACACAGGATTGTGTGCATTAGATAAGTTAATTGTTAGAACCTGAATATAAAATAATAAAAATTCCCAACAGAATTTGTGAAGGAATCAAAATCAATTGAAGAAAAACAGTAAGTAGAAAATCTGCACAGAGTCGACATTTGAAATCTCTGTTCTTAAAGCAGAATTTGCCCGTAGTGTGACGGTTTCCGGCAAATTGCTTCCAAGGATACAACTGTACCTTCTCTGAAGAATGCAGCACCCTTGCTTCAGAGACAACGAACTGTTGTCTGTGTTGTACTCTCAGTTAACACTGACGCGGAGGAGAAGAAGAAGAAAAGAAATGTAAAAATTCTGTGTATGTATGCAAGCCTCTGTCTGGTTATATAGAGGAAATTGGATTGGAGACTGTTCAGCAGCTGCCATTACTCTGTAACAGCAGAGTAATGGGGACTCTCCAGATTCATAACTGGTGAGCCATTACTCTGCTGTTACAGAGTAATGGGCACCAGTTACTGAATCTGAAAGGCCATTTCAGTTCAATAGGGGAAGAGTTTGTCTGGGCAAAAAGAAATAAAATAAAATTTTAAGCCAGGCCAAACCAAGCCAAACCGAACCGAACCGAGCCGAAGCCGAAGCCGAGGCCGGGCCGGGCGCGCGCGCGCGTGCGCGCGTGTGTGTTTGTCATTTTGGCTAAGTCCTCTCTCCACTACACGTTAGTGGTAACCCCCGGGCCACGTCCTTTAGTCCAGTTTTCTAGTATATATACTAGACAAAATCATTTCCAATTTCCGATATGGGACTATCTATTTTCTCCCAGTTGCCAAGTTAGTACATTTCAAGTACCCAACTTTGGATCAACATTTCTCATTCATACGGAATTCGTTTTTGGCAAGTGAGTATACTACGGAATAGTACTCGTCGAGAGGATCGCAATCCACTCATTTTCCGGTGCCGCCGGTGGCCAGAGCTTGCCGGAATCCAGCCTGAAAAACTACAAAAAATTAATTCCAACAATCCCCCACATGAATGGAAATTACCAGACCATGTAATCCAGACACGACAGAAAAAACAAAAACATGACAGAAAGACTCTGAGAGTACAATCGGAAAATCACTACATCAGGAATGGTAGTAATTTTTCAACTTTGAACCACCCTTAGTAATTAGCTATCAGATTCACTTGACCAGGTAGTGATCATGATATCTTGAACTACCCGGGCGTTCATGTGAACCTAGACAATAACTATCACACAGTTTCATCTCCTCACAGAACTAAGTTCTCTTGTTGTGTTCATTTTGGCCTTGAACATCCCTGGTTAATCGTGGGTGAACTTGGAGAATGTAGCTTCTCTTCATTCTCCTAGAAACGGCCCCATTTCACACTCACAAGGTGATTGCCCATAAAGAGCATCCTGCTATACCCCACTTTTATTTCAAAGCTATGGGAATCATTAAAAGCCAAGTTTATCCTAACTATTTGCAGGCAGCACTTGTTTTATCATCCTAAGAATGGATATGAGATGTTAATCTCTCAGTGCTTTTGTTGATTCAACAAGATTTAGTTGTCCCTTTAAACCTAGATCTTGGGATCTCCAATTTCTAAGTAGGGTTTCCATCAAGTATCCTCTTTCGTCATAGGCTTTAAACTCATTCCTCTTGATGATCTCACAACCTGCTCTCGCGACAGACCTTTAGTAAATGGATCCGCTAGGTTGTCGGCCAATTTTATATATTCTATAGAGATTACTCCATTTGAGAGCAGTTGTCTAATAGTTTTGTGTCGCCTTCTGATATGACGAGACTTACCATTATACATACAACTCAGTGCCCGTACTATAGCCGATTGGCTGTCACAGTGTACACATAAGGCAGGCACTGGTTTTTCCCACATTGGAATATCCTCTAAGAAGTTTCGAAGCCATTCTGCCGCTTTGTCTAATGCAATAAACTCAGATTCCATGGTGGATCTGGCCAATAGCGTTTGTTTAGAGGATTTCCATGACACAGCTGCACGACCAAGTGTGAAAACATATCCACTTGTGGATTTTGAGTTCTTTGAGTCCGATATCCAGTTGGCATCACTGTAGCCTTCCAGTACTGCTGGATATCTGGTGTAATGCAGCGCATAACTCTGAGTATGTCGCAAGTAGTTCAATACTCTAGTTATTCCTTTCCAGTGACTTCGTCCTGGATTACTCGTGTATCGGCTCAGTACGTTTACCGAATGTGCTAGGTCCGATCTTGTACAATTTGTTAGGTACATCAGACTACCAATTACACGTGCATATTCCAGTTGTGATATGCTTTCGCCTGTATTTTTGAACAGGTGAAGACTTGGATCGACGGGACTTTTTGCTGTCCCATTGGAATAATTCTTGAATCTTTCAAGTACTTTCTCAGCATAATGAGCTTAAGACAAAGTAATCCCCTCAGATGTCCTGGAAACATTGATTCCTAGTATGACATCTGCAACTCCCAAGTCTTTCATGTCAAACTTGCCACTAAGCATGCTCTTAGTTTGTTTGATAATGTCGTTATTGCTTCCAATAATGAGCATGTCGTCTACGTATAGACAGACCAGAATATATTCGTTTGGAGTATCTTTTATGTAGATACATTTATCACATTCATTTATTTTGAAACCATTTGACATCATAACATTGTCAAATTTTGCATGCCACTGCTTTGGAGCTTGTTTCAGGCCGTACAGTGATTTTACAAGCCTGCACACCTTATTTTCCTGTCTAGGAACTACGTAACCCTCAGGTTGTTTCATGTATATTTCTTCTTCTAAGTCCCCATTTAGAAATGCAGTTTTAACATCCATTTAATGTATTTCCAGGTTACGTAGAGCTGCAATAGCTATCAACATTCTTATGGATGTTATTCTTGTAACTGGGGAATATGTATCGAAGAAATCTAGGCCTTCTTTTTGCCTAAATCCTTGTACCACAAATCTAGCCTTATGCTTCTCTATTGAACCATCTGGTTTCAATTTTTGTTTGAAAATCCATTTGCATCCTAGAGCTTTACATCCAGAAGGCAAATCGACTAACTCCCAAGTATGATTTTGCATAATGGAGTCTATTTCACTTTTGATTGCTTCCTTCCACATAGGAGCATCAGGCATAGACATGGCTTCCTTGAACGTTCTGGGCTCATTCTCTAACAGAAAGGCCGTCACAAAGTCAGGACCAAATGATTTTGATGTTCTAGCCCGTTTACTTCATCTAGGCTCATCAGTATCATGTTCTGGTTCATCAACTAAAGTGCTTGCATTTCCTTATTCACGTGTACGTTTGGGGTACGTAGTATTCTTGCACGGAAACACGTGTTCAAAGAATGAAGCATTTCTTAATTCCATTATTGTATTTACATGGATATCCGGTATATCCGATTTGTATACCAAGAACCGATATGCACTACTGTTGTGTGCATAGCCTATGAATACGCAATCAATCGTCTTAGGTCCGATGGTGACCTGTTTCGGGTTAGGTACTGCCACTTTTGCTAGACACCCCCACACTTTGAGGTATTTATACGAAGGTAACTTACCTTTCCACAATTCATATGGTGTCTTGCCGGTTTTCTTGTGAGGTATTTTGTTGAGAATGTAGTTGGCAGTCAGCAACGCTTCCCCCCACATGTTTTGGGGTAAGCCAGAATTCAACAACAAGGCATTCATCATCTCCTTTAGAGTTCGGTTTTTGCGCTCGGCAGTACCGTTTGATTCGGGTGAGTAGGGAGCAGTTGTCTGATGAACTATTCCATGTTCCGAGCAGAACATGTTAAATGGTGCATCATATTCTCCTCCTCTATCACTTCTAACGATTTTAATCGTTTTGCCAAGTTGATTCTCAACCTCAAGTTTATATTCTTTGAATTTATCCAAAGCCTCATTTTTGCTATGTAACAAATATACATAACAGAATTTTGTGCAATCGTCTATGAAAGTCACAAAGTACTTTTTGCCACCTCTGGTCTGCACATATTTTAAGTCACACAGATCTGTGTGAATTAGACCTAGAGTTTCTGTGTTTCTTTCTACAGATCGTGATGGAGTTTTAGTGAGTTTGGCCTCCGTGCAAACTTCACATTTTTCTGAGTTATCTACCTTAAATTTTGGTAGCAAGTTCATGTTAACTAATCTACTCATAGAATTTACATTAACATGGCCTAGTCTTTCATGCCAAATAGAGGAAGACTCAACAACATAGGCAATAGGAGTTATTTCATTAACTTTAGGAACAGCAGGAACAATAGTTTTTGGGATGACTGTCATTACATTAAACTTGAACAGTCCATCCTTTACATATCCTTTACCCAAGTATACCCCATTCTTAGACAGTACAAAATTATCAGAAACAAGTACAACTTTAAACCCATTCTTGCTTAGCAAAGAACCTGATATCAAGTTCTTTCTAATGTCTGGGACATGCAGCACATTTGTGAGTGTTAGTTCTTTGCCTGAAGTCATTTTCAGCACTATCTTCCCCGTTCCTTCATTTTGGAGGTGGAAGAGTTTCCCATGAACAGCTGTTCATCTTTGTTGCACTTCTGGTAGGAGGTGAACATTTCCTTATCCGAGCAGATATGCTTGGTGGCCCCAGTATCGTACCACCATTCACGAGGATTGCTCCCTACAAGATTGACCTCTGATACTACAGCACAGAGGTCCAGGTCAGAAAGACCAGTGGATAAGTTCTCAGCTATGTGTGCGTGGGGTTTTTCATTCCCTTTTACATGTCCTGTTTTTGAATGATTACTGTCCTTACTGCGGCACTCAGAAATTTTGTGCCCCAGCTTACCACACTTGTGGCATTTCCTAGCAAACCTCTTTGTAAGAGGTTTTTTGTTTGAGGCATGTGGCAGAAACTTCCTCTTCTTGCCCTTCTGTTCGTGCTCCACCACATTGGCCTTTTCTATGGACTGATTTCCATAGGACCTGTCAGTCTTGCGATTCTCTTCTTCAATCCGCAACCTGACAATTAGATCTTCAAGCGATATCTCCTTTCGTTTGTGTTTGAGGTAGTTCTTGAAGTCTTTCCACCCAGGTGGAAGTTTTTCAATGAACGCTGCAACCTGGAATGGTTCGCACAACGTCAAATTCTCTGCAGCAATGTCGTGAATTATAACCTGCAGTTCTTGGACTTGACTCACCACAGTTTTGGAGTCAATCATCTTGTAGTCCAGAAATTTGCCGACAACAAATTTCTTGGACCCGGCGTCTTCTGTTTTGTACTTCTTTTCCAGGGACCCCCACAGGAGTTTGGACGTCTTGAAGACACAGTAGAAGTTGTACAGGGAGTCTACCAAGACATTCAGGATGTAGTTCCTGCAGAGGTAGTCGCCTGAGTCCACGCATCAACTTCATCAACGGAGTGTGCATCCATTGGCGCCAGCATCGGGGTAGATTCATTGAGGAATCTGTCCAGCTTCAATGTGGTCAGGTAGAACTGCATCTTCCCCTGCCACTTTTTGAACCCAGTTCCATTGAACTTCTCCGGTTTTTCTCCCACGGTTATGTGCGTGGGCAGAACGACCGAATGTGCCGCAACCGATTGTGCAGTCACATTTTGGGTCACCGGTGTTTGGGTACTGAGAAGCCCAGTAGCAACTTCAGTTGGTGTGTTTTCCATTGTCTGATTTTGTTCTCTTTTCTGAAAATGGTTGAAACAGAAACTGTTAGTTCTTTTTTCCGAACAGAACCTGTAAACAAACTTCACAAAATTGTTAGAATCTGTGAGGAAAAAATTCTGCTTTAAGATTGTTAGAACCTGAATATAAAATAATAAAAATTCCCAACAGAATTTGTGAAGGAATCAAAATCAATTGAAGAAAAACAGTAAGTAGAAAATCTGCACAGAGTCGAGATTTGAAATCTCTGTCCTTAAAGCAGAATTTGCCCCGTAGTGTGACAGTTTCCGGCAAATTGCTTCCCAGGATACAACTGTACCTTCTCTGAAGAATGCAGCACCCTTGCTTCAGAGACAACGAACTGTTGTCTGTGTTGTACTCTCAGTTAACACTGACGCAGAGGAGAAGAAGAAGAAAAGAAATGTAAAAATTCTGTGTCTGTATGCAAGCCTCTGTCTGGTTATATAGAGGAAATTGGATTGGAGACTGTTCAGCAGCTGCCATTACTCTATAACAGCAGAGTAATGGGGACTCTCCAGATTCATAACTGGTGAGCCATTACTCTGCTGTTACAGAGTAATGGGCACCAGTTACTGAATCTGAAAAGCCATTTCAGTTCAGTAGGGGAAGAGTTTGTCTGTGCAAAAAGAAATAAAATAAAAATTTAAGCCAGACCAGACCAAGCCAAACCGAACCGAGCCGAAGCCGAAGCCGAGGCCGGGGCCGGACGCGCGCGCGCGTGTGTTTGTCATTTTGGCTAAGTCCTCTCTCCACTACACGTTAGTGGTAACCCCCGGGCCACGTCCTTTAGTCCAGTTTTCTAGTATATATACTAGACAAAATCATTTCCAATTTCCAATATGGGACTATCTATTTTCTCCCAGTTGCCAAGTTAGTACATTTCAAGTACCCAACTTTGGATCAACATTTCTCATTCATACGGAATTCGTTTTTGGCAAGTGAGTATACTACGGAATAGTACTCGTCGAGAGGATCGCAATCCAATCATTTTCCGGTGCCGCCGGTGGCCGGAGCTTGCCGGAATCCGGCCCGGAAAACTGCAAAAAATTAATTCCAACATTAATAACATAGATAAACTTGAGATCTTCACTAAGCATGATTTTTGATTACATGACTCTTCATTACATGACTCTTGATTTTTGATTACATGATTCTTGATTACATGACTCTTGATTACATGACTCTTGATTACAAGATTACATGATTCTTGATTACATGACTCTTGATTACATGACTCTCGATCCTTGATTACATGATTATCGATTAACTGAGCCTAGGTTATCAATTGCTTTTATCTTGAAGTCTAGAATACACTAGTTACAGTTATTACTTACATGATCATATTGTCTCAGTTCTTTGCTTCCTTCTATATTGTATTTGCACCGTTACTTCTTGTTTCTTCCATGTTATATCTTGTTATATTACCCCTTTTTCTACTTATTGCTACTTGCTGCCCGAAACTTGCTCTAACGGGAACTTTTCTATTTTTCTTTGAGTTAATAATTATACAGGTATTGATAGACCCGACGAGCAGACTCTTTAGACGATCGTTGCTGCTTCCTTACTACTTCATGTTGTTTTTCTTTCAGTCGCTATTTTATCTAGTTGTTATAGCGAACTGCTTATCATATTATTTTAATTCTGGCACCTTGTACTCCCGAGCATCTTGACCCGATGTTGATATATTATCCAAATGATGGTTATTCTATTTTTAGCTCATGTGATTATTATATTTGCCTTCGTGAATGTGTTATAAAGATCTTGTTGAGCTTATAATTGTACAGCTTATGGATGATGTATATCATTCGCTGGGCTTAAGTTGCGTGCCTGTAATTCCGTATAGTGGGAAGCGGGGCGTGACAGGTTTTTAGTGGTATCAGAGCTAGGCTCGAACCATGCTAAGCTCAACAATATACACACCACGTGGATCACATGAATGTTAATAACCAACTTGCCATCTGGAGATTTACCCCATTCGAATATGCATTTCAGACTATGGTTCACGGAGGCTCTTCAACTTCTACACCCAGGGATGAACTATCGGAGATCGTTGCCATTCTCCAGGAGATGCAACGAATGATAGAGTTACAGCAAGAGCAAAATGAACTGGTGAGAGCTAATCTGGATAGGGTACAGAATGTCGCAAACTCCATTCAATGGGACTTGTTTGTGCACCAGCATAAGAGTTACACCGCCATGCTCGATACCCAGGAGCAGATCCGTAGAGGGTGGACTGCCGTTCAGGGGGCATTACAACTCCTTACTGTCGCATAGTCTACAGGTGGACCGATACGGAGGCCAGTTCAGACCCCGACTACTAGAGCATCACCTTACCCATCGGCGACTCCGAAGAAGGACCGAAGTGCTATTATTGCCACCGAGTTGGACACATACGGAAGAACTGCTGGAAAGCCAACAACCTGTGTCTTGCATGCGGAGCGTATAATCACAACGTTTGGGATTGCCCGAAGAGAAAGAGTGTCACACCAATAGGAGGATCAAATCCCAGTGGAGGACAGACTGGAGAGTGTAATCAGGCTCATAACCCGATTACAGAGGAGGCAGAGACCACCAAAGAAATAGTTGCAGGTATATTTTGATCTAGTCATACTTCAGTTCCTGCATCGTTTGTTACCTTCTGTACATTGCATTCATTCTCATCGATTAATCCATTATTAAGTACCATACTAGTTATTTCTTTCTATCCCTATTTTTCTTGGATCTTCTGTTCGAAGAGAGTAGGAATTTTGTTGGTCTAAATGGCAAACAAATTGGAAACTGGAATACCAATAAGAAGACTCTTTACTATTTTCTAAAACTGGTATTACTACATCTTACAAATATACACTCTATTCTTTTCTTCTTTTCTGCTTGTTTCTTGTTCTTATCATGCTTAATTTTTTCTTCTTCCTAAACCTCTCATTTATAGGAATGAGAGATGAGCAACTGACAAATTATTCATTTCCGTTTCTCCCATTTTTCTTTGCGGCACCAATCTTGCCACAATTTTTCAACATTGTTTGGTGGGTGGGGCCCACTTTACCAAATAAGTTTGACTAACAATATCTTCGTGTTACTAATCTCTTAATTCTACTCAATTCGTCAATCGCTATCACTTAATATCAGCAGCAGGAAGCATCACTATCAGAGTGGCGCAGCAAAAGCATAGCAAAGTCCCTTATTGATTCATGGAATGAATTTCAAAGCAAATTTTATCGTCATCAACAACTCAAGGTTTGATGTTATATTTGGAATGGATAGGGGCCGAAGTGCAAATACTGATCATAGGCCGGTTATAGGGGACGGTGCATTAATGAAGAAAAGACAAGAAGAAGAAGAAATAAAAAGAAGAGAAAGAAAGAGAGAGAGAAGTCAAAGAAAGAAGAGAGAAAAAGAGAAAGAAAGAAAAAGAGAAAGAAAGAGGAAGAAGAAAGAGAGAGAAGTCGGAGAAGAAAGAAAGGAAGAGAGAGAAGTCGGAGAAGAAAGAAAGAGAGAGAGAAGCCAGGGAAGAAAGGAGAGAAGAGAAAGAAGAAGGCAACTCGGGAGCAAGCTTCGAAGAAGAGAAATAGTGAGAAGCCGGTAGCAGAGGCGGGAGCAAGAAAGCAAGAGAGAGATTAGGAGCTCGTATTTTCTTGGCAAATGGAAAGAACAGATCAAGAATCGGTGGTAGGGATGAAGAGAAAATCGGTGCAGGAAGAAGGAGAAGTGGGTATGAAGAAGTTTTCTTCATCTTCATCATCTTCATCGAGATTCAGCAGGATTTGTGTATTTTGTGGCAGTAGCTCTGGCAAAAGAGCTAGCTACCAAGAAGCCGCGATCGAGCTCGGCAAGGAGCTTGTAGAGAGGAATATCGATCTAGTCTACGGTGGTGGGAGCATAGGATTAATGGGCCTGGTTTCCGACGCTATTCGTGTTGGTGGCCGACACGTTTTGGGAGTGATTCCCAAGTCGCTGATACCGAAAGAGATTACTGGGGGAACTGTGGGAGACGTTAGAGTTGTCTCTAACATGCACGAGAGAAAGGCTGAAATGGCTCATGCTGCTGATGCTTTCATAGCCTTACCCGGAGGTTATGGAACACTTGAGGAGTTGTTTGAAGTAATCACTTGGGCTCAACTGGGGATCCACAGCAAACCGGTGGGACTTTTAAATGTTGATGGATATTACGACTCACTGCTATCCTTCGTAGATTCAGCTATGGCTGAGGAGTTTATATCCAGTAAGGCCAGACGCATCTTGATTTCAGCTCCATCTCCTAAGGTGTTACTAAGAAAATTGTAGGAGTATGTGCCAGAGCGAGATGAGCTTGTGACTCAGCTGAAGTGGGATATTAGCGATGTCGGTGGTTCAGATTCTGAGCCTAGACATTAAATTGTTGATTCCTCTAGTTGAGGATGCACAATTTGTCTTTAGTTGTATTCGTGCCTTTGTACTCTTTGTTTCTTTTATCTTTTGTTGTACTCTCGATTGAAGAGTATTGCATTCTTAGCTATCCTATATCTCGCCTAAGTAAATTTCGATGACGAAATTTTTGTAAGGTGGGTAGGATTGTAACTCCCTGTTCCAGTTGTACGTATTTTATTACGTGAATTTTTTTACTTCAATTTTCAGATCAGTTTTATTTTTCTCTTTGGACTCTTTATCTAAAACCATAATATTTTTCTGATCAATTCTATAATTTTGTGATTTTTCGATCGGAGTTTAAATACAAATTTTAAACCCTGATTAATCTTAATCTTAATCCTAATCCTAATCCTAACCCACTCCCGCTAATCACTCACTCCCATTTTTCTCCTCCTGCCTAATTCTAGCCTAACCCCATGACTTCTCCTCCATGTTCTCATTTTTCTCCCCCTCATTTTCTCCTTCTACGTTGATTTTTCTACACCCCCACATGCTACACCCCTCCTTGGATTTTTCTACACCCCTCCTATCCCTTCCTTTCTATATAAACACACACACACACATCAGTAACATCCCACCTCTTTCTCTTCTCTTATCTACATTCTTCATTTTTCCTTCTTCTCTTCCTCTGCCTTCTTCACACCCGAGAGCTCAAGCAACACCTAAGCTCCACTTTACCTTCCACCTTCGAGCCAACGACTCCGCTTCTACGATCCCGTGAACTCCGAAAAATAACCCGACGCCGTGCCACATTGTTGTTGTCGTCGCTCACCGTTGCTACCGTTGCTCGCTCGCTATCGTCTTGCCGTCAATCTTACTGCTGTTGTGCCGCCGTCCGTTGCCGACGTCACTTCTTCTTTCCGTGGTTAACACCACCACTGAAATCGTCACATTATAAGGCAAGTACCTTGTACACTATTTTTGTTCTTGTACAAGCATTTTCCTTTGACTCGTGGCAAGTAGTCTAGTTATCATTATATTTTATTGTCAAACTCTATTCTAGTCACTGGTTCCATGCTATATCAACTCAAGAGTGAACTGTTAACATATTTCGAATCGTGTTTTCGAATATCGAATATTCAACCTTAATATCTCTAAAAAAAATTTGACCTTGCACTAAGAATTTGACCATGTTCCCAATACTGGATTGAAGATTTTCTACATGAAAATCGTAGCCCATCGAGTCCCGAATCCAGAACATCTTACGGTTTCTCCATCGGATGTATAGATTGTGAGATATCGCGATTTTAGTACTGACATATCACAAATTTCTGAACCTGCACGGGATTATGAACGGTATCTTGTACTGAGAATTTGACCATGTTCCCGATACTGGATCGAAAAGCTTTCTACATGAAAATCGTAGCCCTTCGAGTCTAGATATCCGAAACATCCTACAGTTTCTCAATCCAATGTATAGATTGTGAGATATCGCAGTTTTAGTATTGTGACTCCGAATTTCCAGAATGCGCGTGAAACATCGAAACCAGCGAAGAATGAATTTGTACGCATAGCTACTGTCTTTAGAATGTATCGTATGAATATGAGTTGGAACCGAAAGAGAGTCTACTTTCTAGAATCTCTGACGGAATCGGATTTTCTTTTCTGTAACAACGGGAAAGTGAGTTTGAATGCAGATATGTCAAGTTGTCTAAAAATTTATCTCTACGGTTTTGCATATAAACCCAGTACTTTTCATATTTAATGAACTGAATGTATTATTGTTCTTGTAATAATAACTTGCATAGATATAATAGGTTGATAGAATGTATTTTATACCACTTGATAATTCTATAATAACTACTCTCGATACATGTACTCGTTTTACGTCTCATGTCCATGATTACTGCCCTTGATATTTTCCTTGACTAAACTATTTGATTACACCGTTCCACTAGTCGTACCAATTGCATGTTCATAATTAATTATAAAAGAATAACAAGCCGGGGTTATAAGGGTACGGCTTAATAGTGGACAATATAGGAGAGTATTCTCGGAAGGGGGCCTGTGTTTCCCGAAATAGTGATTCTTGATTCTTGATTCTTGATTATACAATTCTTGATTACATAATTCTCGATTACATGATTCATGATTACATGTCTTGATACTATCACTGGAAGACCCGAGTACATAATCCTATAGAATTCACTACTTAAGTCTAAACGTCACATGATTGATATGCACCGAACTTGTGGTATGGAACACAGGATTGTGTGCATTAGATAAGTTAATAACATAGATAAACTTGAGATCTTCACTAAGCATGATTCTTGATTACATGACTCTTCATTACATGACTATTGATTCTTGATTACATGATTCTTGATTACATGACTCTTGATTACATGACTCTTGATTACAAGACTCTTGATTACATGATTCTTGATTACATGACTCTTGATTACATGACTCTCGATCCATGATTACATGATTATCGATTAACTGAGCCTAGGTTATCAATTGCTTTTATCTTGAAGTCTAGAATACACTTGTTACAGTTATTACTTACATGATCATATTGTCTCAGTTCTTTGTTTCCTTCTATATTGTATTTGCACCGTTACTTCTTGTTTCTTCCATGTTATATCTTGTTATATTACCTATTTTTCTGCTTGTTGCTACTTGCTGCCCGAAACTTGCTCTAACGGGAACTTTTCTATTTTTCTTTGAGTTAATAATTATACAGGTATTGATGGACCCGACGAGCAGACTCTTTAGACGATCATTGCTGCTTTCTTACTACTTCATGTTGTTTTTCTTTCAGTTGCTATTTTATCTAGTTGTTATAGCGAACTGCTTATCATATTATTTTAATTCTGACACCTTGTACTCCCGGGCATCTTGACCCGATGTTGATGTATTATCCAAATGATGGTTATTCTATTTTCATCTCATGTGATTATTATATTTGCCTGCGTGAATGTGTTATAAAGATCTTGTTGAGCTTATAATTGTACAGCTTATGGATGATGTATATCATTCGCTGGGCCTAAGTTGCATACCTGTAATTCCGTATAGTGGGAAGCGGGGCGTGACATGAAGTCACTTTCCAAGGGAAGAGGAGATGTTCGGAGTTGGTGGCTGCTATCAGTCAGAAGAAAGGGATTCCGGCAGAGGTGCAGTTGATTCTTGTGGTTCGGGACTATCCGACTGTGTTCTTGGATGATTTTCCTGGGTTACCCCCGCATCCTGATGTAAAGTTCAGCATCACTTTTCAACCGGGAAGTGCACCCATCTCTAAGGCACCGTATAGGATGGCACCAGTGGAACTGGATGAGATTAAACGGCAGATTGAGGAACTGATGGAGAAAGGCTTTATTCAACCTAGTGCGTCAACTTGGGGAGCACCAGTGCTTTTGGTAAAGAAGAAGGATGGATCGATGAGAATGTGTATCGATTACCGGGAGCTGAATAAGGTCACTGTTCAGAATAAGTATCCTATTCCCCGAATTGATGACTTGTTCGATCGTCTACAAGGAGCAGCTGTTTTCTCCAAAATAGATCTTTGATCAGGATATCACCAAGTTCGAGTGAAAGCTGAAGATGTGCACAAAACTGCATTTAGAACTCGACATGGGCATTACGAATTTTTAGTTATGCCATTTGGAGTGACGAATGCACCCGCAATCTTCATGGATTTGATGAACAAAGTTCTGAGGCCGTTCATTGATTCTTTCGTCGTGGTGTTTATCGACGATATCCTCGTGTACTCCAAGTCAGAGGAGGAGCACACTGAGCATTTGG
The DNA here is from genome assembly GCA_017893485.1 of Hemerocallis citrina. Classification (NCBI taxonomy): domain Eukaryota; kingdom Viridiplantae; phylum Streptophyta; class Magnoliopsida; order Asparagales; family Asphodelaceae; genus Hemerocallis; species Hemerocallis citrina. Next base: position 166,806,714 of record CM030367.1, read on the forward strand.
CAGCAGTTTTGGAGAAGCTTCGAGAGCAGGAGTTGTATGTCAAGCTATCCAAGTGTGATTTCTGGAAATCTGAAGTTGCATTCCTAGGTCACATCCTTTCTAAGGAGGGAGTGCCAACTGACCCTCAGAATATAGAGGCAATGAGAGATTGGGCTAGTCCTACTACAGTAAAGGAAGTCAGAAGTTTTCCTGGATTGACTAGATACTACAGGAGATTTATCCAGGGCTACGCTCAGATAGCCGTGCCGCTTACTAGTTTGACCAAGAAGAATGTGAACTTCAAGTGGACTGAGCAATGTGTAGCGAGCTTTCAGAAGTTGAAGGATAGGCTGACTACTGCACCTATTTTGGCTTTGCCTAGAGCAGGTGTTGAGTATGATGTTTACAGCGATGCTTCACATCGTGGGCTTGGTTGTGTCTTAATGCAAGAAGGAAGAGTAATCGCTTATGGGTCTAGGCAACTACGACCGCGTGAAAAGAATTACCCGACTCATGATCTGGAGTTGGCTGCGATTATCTTTGCCCTGAAGCAGTGGAGACATTATGTGTATGGTGAGAAGCTGAACATGTACACGGACAACAAGAGCATAAAGTACATCTATCAGCAGAAGGATCTGAACTTGAGGCAGCGGAGATGGTTGGAAGTGAGATCAAGTATCATCCTGGGAAAGCTAATGTTGTTGCTGATGCACTTAGTCGCAAGAGCAGTTTATCCAGTTTGATTACAACTCAGAAGCATCTGATTGAGGAATTGGATCGAGCAGGTATTGAGGTTGTCTTGCAAGGATTGGGAGCATCTTTAGCTCAATTGAGGCTTCAGCCAACTTTGAATGGAAGGATCATTGCAAGTCAGGAGGTTGATGCTGATATTTTGGAGATGAAGGAGCATGTTGGTTCTGGCAGGTTGTCTGGATTTCAAATTAGGGATGGAGTGCTGTGGTTTGGAGAGAGGCTGTGTGTCCCGGATCAGGCAGACCTGAAAGAAACTATTCTTCAGGAGGCGCATGCTACTCTTTTGTCTGTGCATCCTGGGAGTACCAATATGTATAGGGATATTAAGCAGCATTTCTGGTGGTCAGGTTTGAAGCGGGATGTGGCTGAATTTGTGTCGAAGTGTGAGGTCTGTCAACAAGTTAAAGCCAAAAATTAAAAACCTGGAGGTCTATTGCAACCGTTACCTATTCCGGAATGGAAGTGGGATAACATCAGTATGGATTTCATTACGGGTTTGCCCAAGAGTTCTAAGGGCAATGATACGATTTGGGTTATCGTCGATCGACTAACCAAATCTGCTCACTTTTTGGTAATGAAACTTACTGCTTCGATGGACAAGTTGACTGAGATGTATGTTGGCGAGATTGTCAGGCTTCATGGCGTTCCTTTGACGATTGTGTCTAATCGAGATGTGCGGTTTACTTCGCATTTCTAGAGGAGTCTTCAGACAGCTTTGGGTACCAAGAAAGATTTCAGCACTGCTTTTCATCTCCAAACCGATGGGTAGACCGAGAGAGTCAATCGTATTCTTGAGGATATGCTTCGGTGTTGTATACTAGACTTTGGAGGCAGTTGGGAAAGGCATTTACCTTTGGTAGAGTTTGCCTACAACAACAGTTTTCAGACTAGCATTGGGATGGCGCCGTACGAAGCTTTGTATGGCAGGAAGTGTAGGACGCCTGTTTGTTGGTTTGAAGTTGGGGAGCGTAAATTGTTTGGGCCTGAGCTTGTGCAGCAAACCTCTGAAAAGATTGATCTGATCAGGAAAAGGTTAGTAGAAGCTTAGAGCAGGCAGAAGAGCTATGCAGACAACCGGAGAAGGGACCTTGAGTTTGAGGTTGGTGACTTTGTCTTTCTGAAAGTATCGCCCAGTAAAGGCATGATTCCTTTCGGCAAGAGTGGGAAGTTAGCCCCGAGGTTCATAGGCCCGTACAAGATATTGAAAAGAATCGGAAAAACGGCTTACCGGCTTGAGTTACCGGAAGAGTTGTCTCAGGTGCACAATGTCTTTCATGTGTCTATGCTGAGAGGTTATATTCCAGATCCCATCATTTGCCTGAAGTGCCGGAAGGTTTGCATTTGGATCTGAATTACATCGAGTCTCCTGTCGAGATTGTTGATCGTCGAGAGAAAGTCTTGAGTAATAAGACGATACCGATGGTCAAGGTAGTCTGGAGAAACCATTTGGTTGAAGAGGCTACTTGGGAGTCTGAGGAGAGGATGTTGAGAGATCATCCAGAGCTTTTTGTTTGATTTGTATTTTTTGTATTTTTCTTATGCTCGTTTTTGTTCCTCGCTCTTGATTTTAGTTCCGGGGACGGAACTATTCTAAGGAGGGAGTGTGGTAATGCCCCGATTTTTATTTATGAAAATTATTATTTATTTTTGCACGTGATGTGCACGTGCCATTTTTCGTAATATGAAATCTTATAATTATTTTCCTTACGGATGATGAATATATGCATATGGATATGTATAAGTGTCCTTTAATTATTCTTATTATTTTTATCAAAGGCCTTTGTCTCAAATAAACCTAAGCCCAAAAATCTAATTTATTTTGTGTAAAAACTATTAGTTTGGCCCGTCAATTTAAGCCCATAAATTAATTCTTTTAATAGCAACTTGTAAGGTAACATCTTTTAAAAGATTATTTTTATAAAAATGTATATGTACAAGTTTTTATATGGAGACTTGTGCATGCACGTGCATTTCACATACACGTGCATGAGCACCATTTTTTCTTGGCCGGTTTTTTGGAGGAGGTGGAGATGGTGTAGGGGTGGTTACATAGTTGTGGGAAGTTATTACAACTTCTACTCTCATCCTAGCCTTCCATTTCATAACTACTTTACTAAATCCTAGCCCTCCATTTCACAAAGTATTTAGTATAAATACCCCCTTTTCTCAAGTGTCTTTTACACTAAGAATTTTATTGTAAGAGATATTTATTGTAAGAGAGTTGTGTGTGATTGTTCTATGGAGGCCGGTCATCACTTCAGAAGAATTCTCGGTGGCAAGGGGCATGGAGGAGGAGTCACATTATCAAACTAGAAGGCTTCGCGGGATTCGTTTATTTCGTCAACAAGGTGGGTGTTTCTCATGACTTCTAAATTAGGACTCATGTTAAGACTGAAAATTGAATTGTGTATGCATGTGCAAACTGAAGTAATAGAATGATTGCTAAATTGATATCCTCCATGCTGTACATAATGTAGAAAATATGAACGAATGAAAAAGAACTAATGATAATTAGCAAACTGGAAATGACCTGTACAGTCGACCTGTCATGTGAGCAGTCGACTGGTATGTTGATATAAAATACGTACAGTTCGGAATTCCATGAAACGATGTACTTTAATGTGAATTGGTAACTTGATGTTCTAGCATGTTAAATTGGGATTAGTATTCATCTCCGTGAGTAAATGATGGGTGAAGAAAAATGTATGTTTAGCATCTCCCTTGAGAAAAGAAAACATTAGTTATGTGAAATTTACATTTAATCGAAACTATGTTGTGATAAGAATTTCATGTTTATGTTACTATGAACATATTGTAGTGTGACAAAAACGATGTGTGTGAATTGAAGAACAGAAGGGAAAGATTATTCCTTAATTTGCAAATTTCAACCAGTTCAGTTGACTGAATGCATGTAACAGTCGACTGTACTGAGCGTGAAAAGTTGTATAGCTGAATTACCCAGAACAGCCGACTGATTTGAATGACAGTCGACTGCTGAGTTAATGACATTTTTAGACGTGGAAAGTTGCGAAACAGCCGACTGACCATGTGCAGCAGTCGACTCTTCCGAGCAATTATTGAAGAACTTTGCTTGACTGAACAAGTCGACTGGATGAGCTCCAAGTCGACTGTTCAGAGTACTTTTTGGTATATCAGAAATTCTATGAATTATTTTATGGTAAAGATTATGAATCTTATGTTGAATGATTATTGGTTGTGACAATTTAAGTAAACTCTATTTGTCTTTGCATGAATTTACACCTAAAATGATGGGAATCATTTATTTGAATTTATGAAGGTTGTATGAATGTGAAAGTTATGAACATGGAAAAGGAAAATCTATTGAGATTATGAAAATGAACTCACGAGCTAGTAACGCTCAATTTTGGTAATTGTGAATTGAAATTGAAACAAAAGAGTAGCTAAGTCTCTCACCGGCAATTGGAAATAAATGAAATGAAATTTGAAAAGAAAGACCAAGGTTGGTCATGTTGAATGAATGATTAAGTCCGGTATAGTGGATAGGCTAACTCTAGAGCTTTGATTTTGTTCATGATTCTAATAAAATAAGGACTAGATACATAGTGAAGATGTGGTGAAAGTAAGAGAAAAACATTGAGTATGAGGGCCATTGGATTGGCGGTGAGAGAGTATCCCAGGATGTCCCATGATGAGTCATGATAGGGCGTGGATACTGCTCCAGAGTACCGTCCCGGTGGCGACGCTCGGGTGTTTTGACGACTGCAGGTGGTGTCATGTCTATGGTAGGAGCTGAATACCCACAGGATGCCTGCATGATGAGTCATGTGTCAGTGCATTGGGATTCCCTCCAGGGCGCCTAGATATGAATTTGTATGTCAGAAAATATCTAGGATACTTACCGTAGTTACAGTAGTAGATTAAGTCATGACGAGGACTGAACCCTACAAGATGAAGAACGATTAAGAGGCTTGCCCTCTGACCTATGTAGTATGGGATGCATAGAATCCGAACAAGTGCGCATTAGTATCATTTAATATAATAATTGCATTAAGGACTAAGTGCACAATCACAACACGAAATCATTAAGATTTTCCCTTTTTGGTTAATTTGATATGTGAACAAGTTTGTGATTTGTTAAGAAATAAGAATCGTTATACTGTTTCTGGCATAGAGAGGATGGCCATGTATAATTATCATCGGTTGAATAAACTGACGTACCCACAGTTTGTATGCAGGATAATTGGCTCGATAAAGGTTAAAGAAGAATCAATGCTCAAAAATTATTTATTGTTGCATCTTTTGTATAAAGTTGTAATTGTTTCTGCTGTCATTATTTGTAAATTATTGATGTATATGCTTCCGCTGTAGAATGTAAAGTGTAAAATCTCGTGTAACTCTGATGTAAAGTGAAAAGTTTCAATTCCTTGTAAAAATTGTACCGAATGAGACGAAAAGATCTTGTAGAACTCTCGAATTCAGCTGTTTTTGGAATTCGGGGCGTTACACCTTATCTTTATCCAGGAATCGAAGCTTGATTCCCCCTCCCCTTCTATCCTTCGGACTATTGGAGGATCCATTATATCTAAATGGATCTCGCTAGATGCCATAGGATCTAGGGGAGGTATCCTTCTTGGTTTCAAAGAGTCCGTCTTCTCGCTTATAACGATTAATCGACTTAACTTTTTTCTTATCGTCCAACTGCATTGGTCGACTCTCGATTGCAATCTCACGATGATTTCCGTTTATGGGCCGTCCTCCTCAGACAGGCGTCCTCTTTTTTGGAATGAATTCCAATCTCTTCATATTTACTCTATCGGTCTCTGTATTTTCTGTGGAGATTTTAACGTTACTAGGTTCGCGTCTGAAAGGTCGAACCCATTGCAATATGACTCTCTCTCTGCCAACTTCAATGACTGCATTCGCATGCTGCAATTAACCGACATCCACCTTTCTGGTAGAACTTTCACGTGGTCAAACTTTCGTCATTCTCCGATGATGGCTAAGCTCGATCGTTTCTTGGTCTCCCAGAACTGGATCAATCAGTTTCACAACACTTATTCCAAAGCTTTACCCAACCCTTCCTCTGACCATGTTCCCATTGCTCTTTACTCTAATTTCCACTTCACTCATTCCCATAATTTCAGGTTTGAAAAATTTTGGTTACAAGACCAAACGTTTGTCAACTTGATTGTGGAATGCATATCCTCAGTTCCCGGATCTATCGGACTAGGTAGCATTCTTTTGAAACTTCACGCGATCAAATTCGAGTGTAAGATTTGGTGAAAGGAAAGACAGTTTAATACTGATTTCCTAAAAAAAAATTTCCTTGCGTCCATTGAATCCATTGATAAGATGGAAGAGCAGGGTCCTATTTACGACGCTCTTCTCGCTGAACGGCGGTCTTGCAAACGAGATTTTGCCGACCTCCTTTATCAAGACCACATCAAATGGGCGCAAAGAGCCAGATTTAAATGGCTTAAGGAGGGAGACAGCAACACCGCCTTCTTTCATAATTTTGCCTCACACAGGAAAAGGTGTAATCGAATTTCTTCGATCACCGACAACGGTATCGACTTGTCCAACGACAAGGAGATCCATCAAATTTTCCTTTCTTTCTATAAAAATCTCATCGGTTCATCCAAACAACGAACCGTTAGTCTCAATTGGAACCATCTTTATGGTTCTCAACATCAAGACCTCTCTTCCCTTGAGGTCCCCTTTTCCATGGAAGAGATTAAATCGGCGGTCTTCGCGTTAAAAAGTGATGTCACGCCAGGTCCGGACGGATTTTCCGCCTTCTTTTTCCAAAAGTTCTGGCATTGGCTGAAAGATGATCTCTTCCGTATGTTCTCTGAACTTCACCAAGGTTCATTCTCTTTTGACCGCATCAATTATGCTCACATTATGCTCATCCATAAAATGATGGGAGCACACACCGTGGCTAATTTTAGGCCGATTAGCCTTATCAACTCCACTTTCAAAATCATTATGAAAGTTCTCCCCGCTAGATTGGGCAAGGTGATCTCTCCCCTCATTGACCCTGTTCAAATGGGATTCTTCAAGGAACGCTTTATTCTTGATAGTGTGGCTTCGGCCCACGAGATTATTTCCCATTGTCACATTTCTAATACGGAGGGAATCCTCCTCAAACATGACTTCCAAAAAGCGTACAACAATGTTAACTGGAAGTTTCTGTTCGAATTACTTCTTCATAGAGGTTTTGGCCCCAAGTGGATTGCTTGGATCAAATCCAGCCTCTTCTTGGGAACCTCCTCTATCATTATTAACGGTGCTGAAGGTCACAAATTTAAAATCAAATGTGGCCTTCGCCAGGGCGACCCGCTCTCTTCCCTCTTATTCTCCCTTGTAGCAGATGTTTTTAGTAAACTTCTTCGCAATGCTTGGGAGGCCCAGGTTATTGAAGGTCTAGGCAATTCTCGTGGATTCCATGGTGTTCTGAATCTTCAATATGCCGACGACACTATCATATTCGCCAAACTGAATTCCCACTCTCTCCGTAACCTTAAGCTCCTACTTTACTGTTTCAAATTAGCATCGGGCCTCTCTATCAATTTTCAAAAATCTTCGGTGCTCTGGCTAGGGGGGTTCTCCTAATTGCCAATGCGATTTTCAACTGCCCTATCGCCTCATTCCCTATCACGTATTTGGGTATTCCCCTGAGATGGGATAAATTGCATAAGTCTGACTGGTCTCCCATGATAGATAAGGTCGAATCCAGGCTTTCCGTCTGGGCTGAGAAACTTCTGTCCCAAGGAGGTAGACTGATTCTGCTCAATTCGGTTCTTTCCTCTATCCCTCTTTACATGATGTCTTTCTATTACGTTCCCTCTTGGGTTATCAAGAGGGTTGACCAGATCAGAAGTAATTTTTTCTGGTCCGGATCATCCACTCACAAGCCAGGTTCTCACTTGAGTAACTGGAAACTTATTTGCTCCTCCAAGGAGGCTGGAGGCTTAGGGGTGTTAAACCTCAGGCATCAAAATTTGGCGCTCCTGGATAAATGGCTTTGGAGATTCCTTAAATTCGAGTATTTGCCTTGGATCCAAAGCATTAAGGTTAAGTGCTATTCGTCGGATCATTGGTGGACCTTCCCCCCCACTATCCACCGTAACGCCTCCCCTTTCTGGAAAGGGGTCTGGAAAGCGGTAGATGCTTTCCAATGCGGTATCTCCCATGATTGTTTCGATGGATCCAAGGCCAAGTTCTGGACTGATCTCTGGATTGGTAATACCAAACTCGCCACTTCTTTTCCTGCGCTCTTCCGACTGGCTTCCAATCCCCTAGCAACGGTAGTTGAATCATTCTTCTTTACCAACTCGCAAAGGCATTGGTTGATCCCTTTCTCGATCAATATGCCTACGCATTTAGTGGCCGATTTTAACGACCTCCTTTTCTCCCTTAACAATTTCGTTTGGAAGGCTAAAGAAGACTTCTCTTGGCGTTGGAATTAGTCAGGGATCTTCTTTGTTAAATCCTTTTATCACTTTCTTAACTTTAGAGGCACTCTTTCTCCCTTCGCCGACTCCATTTGGAAATCCAGTGCCCCTCTTAAAGTGAAAATTCTCTCCTGGCTTGCACTCAATAATAGGCTGCTTATAGTTGAAATCCTCAATTAAAGGAACTTAGTGTGGGGTCAATTATGTCCCATGTGCTGTCATGAAACAGAAGATGTGAACCACTTGTTCGTGGTGTGCGAATTCTCTCGCCCGCTATGGAAAATTAGCGCTCTTGCCTGAGAAGTTCCCTCTATTCCATCCAATTTAGCCGCGTGCTGGTCTATTCTCCCTGCTAATGTCAAGTACCACAAATCGTGGTACCTGTCGTTTCAAATTATCATCTGGATCACATGGATGGAAAGAAATAAGAGGATTTTCCGTCACTCTGTTTCAACCACCCGCACTTTAATTGAGGAATTCTTATTTCTATTTAATCACTGGTCCTCATCGATTAAGATCGAGGCTAGAGAGTCGCTTCCCTCTTGTAGACTGGAGAATGCATTCCAATGTCTTTGAAATCTTAATGCTTTTTAATTTTCTTCTCTTGGTGATGTATTGGTTTATCGTCTTTGGCTGATGCGTTTCTTCTTTCCTTTAATTGCTTGCAGGGTTGAGGAGGTTTTGGCTTGGTTTCTTTTGTTGCACCGCGCTGTAGCGCAGTGTTGAAGGGGGTTGGATTATCGTTTTTGTTGTGGAAATGAGGCCTTTCTTCCTCATTCTACTTTGTTCTTCTCCCTTACTGCAACTGCATATTTCTAAGTTGGCTCTTTTGATGTTTCTCTTATTATATGGTGTATGTTTTTATCCTGTTTGGGACTTATTTTAGCTGGGAACTTTTTGTGTGATGTAGCCGGAATCCGTTCTATCCCAGTGTAGCTGGGATGCTCACTGTATATGTTTTCATCCCCTAGCTATATTCGGTCTGTGGACTGGGCTAGTTGTTATTGGCTTTCCTTATAGTAATCTATGGCTATTTCAGTTCAGTCCCTCCTTTGATGATCTGACTCTTGACTAAGTGTTATTTGTTGGATTATTGTTTCTTCCCTTCTGATTTTGCGGCGCTGAGAGGATTGTTATGTATCTAGTTTCATTTTTATTATTGCTATTTTGATTTATTTCTTCCTGTGTGGCTGTCTTTTGCTTTCATCGTCGCCGACTGTGCTTGATATTGGTTTCGTTCGATTGGCGGAGTGTCGGGGGAGGGGATCGTTTGGGCTAGTGCGTTGCCCTCCTCTGTCGACTTCGGGGTTCCGTTGTTTCCTTGCGCCTGATGCTAGGGTGTTTGTTCCCACTAGAAGGCTTGAGGGTACTTCGGTTTGCCCTGTGGTCTCTCTCCTATTGCGAACCTTATTGGTGCCTTGTATTTAGGTACCTGAGTGATCTCTCCAACCTTGCTGTGTCTTGTCCGGGATGGCTCCGCTCCGTCGTATGCAATTATTGCCTGCTGGCCTGTCCCTTCCAGGCGAGCGCTTGCTGCTCCTTCTTCATGTTTTTAGAGAGTGTAGTTAGGTTGTTCTTAGGCGCCTTCAAGGCTGTTTGTTTTGCGTCGCTTGTTTGTATTTTCACCGCTTCTCGTTTTACTCCTTGTAAAACCTATCTTGTTACTTATCTTAATTTATTTATTGACTGCCTGGCTGGAGTCGTTAGACTCTATCCGTTTCATCCAAAAAAAGATTTTTTTTTCACATATACCCCACATATACACATTTCCATTTTTTTTTTCTTTTTCTGAAAACAGGGGGCCCTCATGTATTAGATTTTTTTTCACATATACACATTTCCAATTTTTTTTTCTTCTGAAAACGGGGGCCACCACATATACAATTTTTTTTTTTGGGGACCTGATGCAAATGTTTCACTTGCATCAGGCCTGGGCTGGCCCTGGCTCCACCTGCCGATGTCGGGTGAGACCATCAATCAGGTCTGTTTACGACATTAAGCCAGGCAGTGCACACAAGAGGGATGACGCGAATCATGGCGTCGAACCCATAGATCTTGCGGAAAATGGCGATCAGTAGATCTGGGTCCATCCCGGCCCATGGCCCGAACCCTGGTTCGTTGCTGTCGGTGGTCGTTTGGGCTAGTTTCTTGTTGGATGACTGGTGAGGAACTCCGGTCATTGCCGTCACCATTAATGGAGGTTCGGAGCTTTTCTTGGACAATGATTGATACGTACAAGACAGAGAGATAGAATGAGAAGAGGGAGGGAGCCAGCTAGCTTGCAGAAAACAAGAAGTAAGATGAAATGAATTCTATTCTAAGACCAACTCCAACCATGCTAGCTATTTTGGCTAGCTAGAATAGCCAAAATAGATAATTATGGATAATTTGGCTAGCGACAAAAGCTCACACTCCAACCATGCTATCTATTTTGGCTAGCTATAAATGTTTTAATTTTTATTTACTCATAAATAGTTACAATATTATTTTTTTAAAATACTATGAACTCAATCTAATAATAATTTTATTCATTCAATTAATTTCATTTCATTCGCAACCTTTGGGAACAAACAAAAATACCAGTGTTTATTGTCCGTGTTGCTGCCACAAGTGTTCTACAAGATCCAACTGGAGTTGGGAATGCATCCGTTTATCTCTGATGCGATGATGAGTTTGAATAAATGTAAGCAGTTCAGTCGTATAATCATGTGATACTTCTATGGACGGACTTTCCTCAACTGCATCATAGTTAAAATCCTTATTATTATCTTCTCTCTCATCTTCGACTATCATGTTATGCATTATTATGCATGCTGTCATAATATCATGAAGCGTCTCTTGATCCCAAAAACGTGCTGGTCCACGAACAATTGCAAAACATGCTTGAAGAACACCGAATGCTCGCTCTACATCCTTCCTTGCCGATTCTTGAGCTTCAGCAAAATATTTATTCTTATTACCTTGTGGAAATGGAATAGTTTTTACAAAAGTTGACCACTCTGGATATATACCATCTGCAAGATAATATCCCATCGTATAGTTATTACCATTGATAGAATAGTTAACCTTGGGCGCTCTTCCATTAGCAAGATCATGAAAGATAGTAGACCGATGTAGCACATTGATATCATTAAGAGCTCCTGGTAACCCAAAGAATGCATGCCATATCCAAAGATCATGTGAAGCCACAGCTTCTAAAATAATTGTAGGTTTATGAATGTGGCCAGTATACATTCCTTGCCATCCAGCTGGACAATTCTTCCATTTCCAGTGCATACAATCAATACTTCCTAACATACCTGGAAAACCACGATCTTCGTTCGTTGCCAGCAATCGCGTAATGTTATTATTGTTTGGTGATCTTAAGTATTCATCGCCAAATACTCTAACAATGGCCTTGACAAAATGACGAAGACTCTCGATTGCAGTGCTTTCTCCAATACGTATGTGATCATCAACTAAATCAGCTGATACCCCATGTGCAAGCATCCTTATTGCGGCTATCATCTTTTGAAGTGAAGACAATCCAAGAACACCACATGCATCCCTTCTTTGAATGAAGTATCGATCATGTGCTTCTATAGCAGACTGAATTCTTAAAAAAAGAGGACGTCTCATTCGAAATCTCCTTCGAAAGAAATGAGGAGGATATACAGGCCTTTCAGAAAAATAGTCATTGAATAATCTTTCATGTCCTTGAGCTCTATCACGTTGAATAATAGCGTTGCCTGGAGTAGAACCACAACGAGGTATTCTTCGTCTTCTTGTAATTAGTTCATCTTCTTCTTCTATAGCCATTAATGCTAAAGGTAGCATTTCATCATCAAAATAAACATCAAGGTCATTGGTATCAAACATCATATCAAGTACATTACCAAAATGTGCCATCATTAAGCAAATGTGTTTGAATGCTTAGTTGAGCTGATAAGAGAGAAAGCATGAATTGAGTTAGAATATTTATATTGCAAGTTTAAGTGAAAATTGGTTTCATAAAGAAAAAATACAACTTTTATTAATAAGAGGTTTAGCTGAAGGCTTACATATGCATAGATTAAAAAAAATACATTAATAAACTAATACAATTCGTTTTAATAAATACACAAACAAATACTAATTATTGCTTAATGTTTTTCCAAGTATTTCCATCTTGCGGGCTTCGTAATATTTTGCTCGCAGTGGGTCCATTCCAGTAGTGTCAATAGCCATTATTTTCTCCTCGTCTGCTAACATTTGTAGACATAGTTTTTCCTTCTCAATTTCGATTAGTTCTTGCCATTGACTGAATGCTTTCTCATATTGTTCTGTTTTAATTTTTTATTTTCCTCCATATATTCTTGCAGGAACATCAGTGCATGTCTTTTCTCTTCATTCTGTTCCTTATCCTTCCTTTTTTGCTGCTCCTTGGCAGCCTTTCTACTAATAGGTCGTTCCATATCAGTTGCAATATATTCCATCTCTAAATTGATTTGATTCGGTAGTGTAGCAGACGATTTTGCAGGACTTATCCTTTTACAAGTTTTGGACTTTTTCTTTGAAATTTCCAATGTCCATTTAGGATTATGCTTCAATTCATGCCAACAATGCAAAAAACCAAATGGCTTTCCTTGCAGTTCCTCGTACAATAGCTTTGCTTGAAAAATCTAAAAATAGTTGAAATGAATAATTAATTTTGGAAAGAAAAAAAAATAATTCATAAACTTCAATGATATTAATACCTTATCTTCATTGGTGATCCCACTTTATATAATAATAATAACGAGTGATTGAGCACTCCTTGAGACCCTACCTGGACGATCCTCCCAATTCATAATGTTTCTTATGTCATAAAATTAAATGTATGTATTTATAGAGTAAATCAAGTTGTTTGGAGGCTTCTTACCCAGTTATATTATTGCAAAATAGTTCATTCTGCAACCAATTACACAGTCTTCATTCTATGATTCATATTTTAGGCTAACTTCAATTTTTTTTAAAAAACCTCAACTATTGCTCATTTTATATAAACCTTCCTTAACTATCATTTTTATTTAAAACCTCCTTCTTCAACTCAGTTTCTCAAACAGCCCCACTTTTTTTTGGATGAAACTAGCTCTTTTTTTAAAAATGGATTTTTTGCAATTTAGTCCCCTAATTAATGAACATTTACGATTTAGCCTCCAGATCATAGCATTTACAATTTAGTCCCTCAATTAGATTAATTAAGAATTTTAATAATTTAGTCATTCAATTAACGGATATTTGCGATTTAGTCCCTCAAATCATAGTGTTTGCACTTTAGTCCTCCAATATAATGACAATCAAATTTAATCCCTAAATTTCCACCAAACAAAAGCATCTAATGACTAAATCAATTCAATAATAGGTATTAACAAAATCAAAGAAGGATGTTGAGAAGGAAAATTCTAAAAGAACAAAGAGAGGAATGATTATTTTATAACTTATATAATAATAATAATAATAATAATAATAATAATAATAATAATAATAATAATAATAATAATAATAATATTGTATTTTACTAACATTCCTGGGAAGGTAAGTTCAGACTTGTTAAGATTTCGAATTCTCGACGCTAGCTGTATGGATGTACGTTCATTGTACGTTCAGTAGGTGGAGGTGGAAGTGTTATAAACTGTTCAAACCTCTCATTCTCCCTTTATAATTTGTTTTCTAAGCTCTACAAAAGTAATACTTACTATTTTACTAACATTCCCGGGAAGATAAGTTCAGACTTGTTAAGATTTAGAATTCTCAACGCTAGCTGTATGGTTGTACGTTCATTGTACGTTCAGTAGGTTACAATTATTATTACAATTATTATTATTATTATTATTTATAATAATAATAATACAATTATTATTACAATTATTATTACAATTATTATTATTATTATTTATAATAATAATAATAATAATAATTATTATTATTATTATTACAATTATTATTATTATTATTTATAATAATAATAATAATTATTATTTTTATTATAATTATAATTATTATTATTATTATAAATAATAATAATAATAATAATAATAATCAGACTTGTTAAGATTTAGAATTCTCGACGCTAGCTGTATGGTTGTACGTTCATTGTACGTTCAGTAGGTGGGGATGGAAGTGTTATAAACTGTTCAAACCACTCATTCTCCCTTTATAATTTGTTTTCTATAATAATAATAATAATAATAATAATAATAATAATAATAATAATAATAATAATAATAATAATAATAATCAGACTTGTTAAGATTTAGAATTCTCGACGCTAGCTGTATGGTTGTACGTTCATTGTACGTTCAGTAGGCGGAGATGGAAGTGTTATAAACTGTTCAAACCTCTCATTCTCCCTTTATAATTTGTTTTCTAAGCTCTACAAAAGGCTTACTATCCATATAAACTACAACATATTATATAAAAAACTAGGGTACATGATGAAAACAATGACAATTATCACTGTCCCATATCTCTTCTATATCTTTGATATTCATCAAACATCACCTAATATACTAAAACTAGGAATTTAAAAGGAATTTAAATTTGGGGACTAAATTGATTAAGTCATTTAATTGGGGGAGTAAATTGCAAATTCTATTATTTGGTGGACTAAATTGCAAATATGCATAAATTAAGTGGCAAAATTGTCAAAAACCATAATTAGGTCATTTTCACTGAGGGGGCTAAATTGCAAATGCTATGATTTGAAGGATTAAATTGCAAATACACATAAATTAAGGAACTAAATTGCCAAATTCTTAATTAAATCATTTTAATTGAGAGACTAAATTTCAAATATCTATTAATTAAGGGACTAACTTGTGAAAAATCTTTTATTTTAAACGAGGGATATTTTCGTCCAAAAAAGGTAGGGGTATTTGAGAAACTAAGTTGAAGGGGGTTTTAAATAAAAATGATAGTTGAGGGAGGTTCATATAAAATGAGTAATAGTTGAGGGAGGTTCATACCTTATTATATATATAAATTATTATTATTATATATATATATAATAATAATAATAATAATAATAATAATAATGGGAGAAAACCCTAGTGTCTTTTGTAAATTTATCAACGCGTGCATTGGAAGTGCATAACTAATATGAAGAAGACGAGTCCTCACTACGTCGGATTTTTTTACTTTAATTTTTTTTAAATATATTAAATGTGCATCACACATGTAAATTACTATCTATCTATCTATCTATGATTCTATCTATAATAATTCTAATCTAATATTATAATGGGAGAGTTGGGGTTGTCATTTGTAGACATTCAACCATATAATCTCAACCATTCATTTTTAAGTAGGAGTTATATTAACCATTCATTTACTCAACTGTTGTTAGTTATTGATGCGGTTTTTTTTGGGGTGTGGCTGCAACAGGTGTGAGTTCTTGTAGTTTGTATAGTAGAAGTTGCGGTACTGGCTCTGGTCCGACCCTCAGTTGGGGGACCGGCTCGGGAGTAGCAGGAGTGAGGTACGGACCAGGTGCTCGGCTCGGATCCAGCAACTCGGCTCGGATCTGTGGGCTCGGCTCGGTCCTGGGTACCTACACACTGCCTGGAAACACCGGGAGAAGTCTCGGCGACAGGCCCTCCGACGATCTAGTCAATCACTGGAAAAAGCGACAGTAGCTAGGGTTCATGAGGAGAAAGTTTAATTACCTTTTACAGTGAGGAGGGGGTCTGGTATTTATAGGCATGGGAAGTGGGTTTGAGACCCTGCTGGACCGGGTCGGACCCATTTTCTCGTGGGCCTGACATGGCAGAAGCCCATATGGCTCTGGGTTGACCTGATGATCAGGAAAGAGCGGGTTTTGAGGAGATCCGACGGCCCAGGAGGGACCACATAATCTAACCCATATCAGGAGCCCTCCACTCCTGGAAGGCTGGGTAATCCAGCCATGGAAGAGTGATTTGTCTCTGTAGGAAGAGCGGAGCGGTGTGTACGGCAAAAAATGTGGTTTGTATCTTCCTGGAGAGGCCAGCGGGGTAAGATGAAGGGGATCCCTCTATGAGGGGCATTGAAAGCCGAGAACAGAGGGTCGTGAGTCAAGCGTCGAGCGACGAGCTCCTATATGCTCGGATGCCGGGACCTGTTACTGAGTCGTTGAGCGCCGAGCGCCGAGCCTTCATGAGCTCGGGTGAAGAGGCTAAACGTTCGGATGCCGAGTCCAGAAGCTCGTCTGTAGGAGCCAAGCGTGGCTCGGAATTGCCACCGGCCGTCGAGCCTCAAGCTTGTGGGAAAATCTAGAGGGTGGCTCGAGGTCACTTCCGAGCGCCGAGCCCCCATGCTTGTTGGAAAAGCTAGGGGGTGGCTCGAGGTCACTTCCGAGCGCCGAGCCCCCATGCTTGTAGGAAAATCCATGGGGGAGGCTCAGAATTTCTACCGACCGTCGAGCCTCCATACTTGTTGAAAAAACTAGGGGGTGGCTCGAGGTCACTGCCGAGCACCGAGCCCCCATGCTTTGTTGGAGAACCCCATGGGGAGGCTTAGAATTGCTACTGACCGTCGAACCCCCATACTTGTTGGAAAAACTTTAGGATGGCTCGAGGTCACTGCCGAGCGCCGAGCCCCCATGCTTGTTGGAAATGCCATGGGAAGGCTCGGAATTGCTACCGACCGTCGAGCCCCCATACTTGGTGGAAAAGCTAGGGGTTGGCTCGAGGTCACTGTCGAACGCCGAGCCCCCATGCTTGTTGGAAAAGCCATAGGGAGGTTCGGAATTGCTACCGACCGTCGATCCCCCATACTTGTTGGAAAAACTTTTGGATGGTGCGAGGTCATTGCCGAGCGCCGAGCCCCCATGTTTGTTGGAAAAGCCATCGGGAGGCTCGGAATTGCTACCGACCTTCGAGCTCCCATACTTGTTGGAAAAGCTTTGGGATGGCTCGAGGTTACGACCGAGCCCCGAGCCCTAAAACTTGTTGGAAAAACCATGGGGAGACTCAGAATTGCTACCGACCATCGAGCTCCCATACTTGTTGGAAAAGCTTTGGGATGGCTCGAGGTTACGACCGAGCTCCGAGCCCCAAAACTTGTTGGAAAAGCCATGGGAAGGCTCGAAATTGTTTCCGACCGTCGAGCTCCCACACTTGTTGGAAAAACTTTGGGATGGCTCGAGGTTACGACCGAGCTCTGAGCCCCAAAACTTATTGGAAAAGCATTGGTATGGCTCGCGGTTACGATCGAGCTCCGAGCCCCAAAACTTGTTGAAAAAGCTTTGGTGTGGCTCGGATTCACTATCGATCGACGAGCTTCCGCCTTGCTTGGGAAAGCTCTGGGATGGCTCGAGGTTATAACCGGGCTCCGAGCCCCAAAACTTGTTGCAAAAGCTTTGGTATGGCTATTGGTTACAACCGAGCTATGAGCCCCAAAGCTTGTTGGAAAATCTTTGGTGTGGCTCGGATTCAGTACCGAGCGACGAGCTTCCGTCTTGCTTGTGAAAAGCTCTGGAATGGCTCGAGATTATAACCGTGCTTCGAGCCCCAAAACTTGTTGGAAAAGCTTAGGTATGGCTCGCGGTTACAACCGAGCTCCGAGCCCCAAAACTTGTTGGAAAAGCTTTGGTGTGCTCGGATTCACTACCGAGCGACGAGCTTCCGCCTTGCTTGCAGAAAGCTTTTGGATGGCTCGAGGTTATGACCGAGCTCCGAGCCCCAAAACTTATTGGAAAAGCTTTGGTATGGCTTGAGGTTACAACCGAGCTCCGAGACCCAAAGCTTGTTGGAAAAGCTTTGGTGTGGCTCGGATTCAGTACCGAGCGAAGAGCTTCCGTCTTGTTTGCAAAAAGATCTAGGATGGCTCGAGGTTATAACCGAGGTCCGAACCCTAAAACTTGTTGGAAAAGCTTTGGTATGGCTCGTGGCTACAACCGAGCTCCGAGCCCCAAAGCTTGCTCGAAAAGCTTTGATGTGGCTCGAATTCACTACCGAGCGACGAGCTTCTACCTTGCTTGTGAAAAACTTTGGTATGGCTCGAGGTTACAACCGAGCTCTGAACCCCAAAGATTGTTGGAAAAGCATTGGTATGGCTCGCGGTTACAACCGAGCTCCGAGCCCCAAAGCTTGTTGGAAAAGCTTTGGTGTGGATCGCGGTTTCAACCGAGCTCCGAGCCCCAAAACTTGTTGGAAAAACTCTGGTATGGCTCACGGTTACAACCGAACTCCGAGCCCTAAAACTTGTTGAAAAAGCTTTGGTAAGGCTCTAGGTTACGACTGAGCTCCGAGCCCCAAAGCTTGTTGGAAAAGCTTTGGTGTGGCTCGGATTCAATAACGAGTGACGAGCTTCCGTCTTGCTTGCGAAAAGCTCTGAGATGGCTCGAGGTTATAACCGAGCTCCGAGTCCCAAAACTTGTTGGGAAAGCTTTGGTATGACTCGCGGTTACAACCGAGCTCCAAGCCCCAAAGCTTGTTGGAAAAGCTTTGGTGTGGCTCGGATTCACTACCGAGCGACGAGCTTCCGCCTTGCTTGCGAAAAGCTCTGGGATGGCTCGAGGTTATAACTGAGCTCCGAGCCCCAAAACTTGTTGGAAAAGCTTTGGTGTGGCTCGGATTCACTACCGAGCGATGAGCTTCCGCCTTGCTTGCGAAAAGCTCTGGGATGGCTCGAGGTTATAACTGAGCTCTGAGCCCCAAAACTTGTTGGAAAAGCATTGGTATGGCTTGCAGTTACAACTGAGCTCCGATCCCTAAAGCTTGTTGGAAAAGCTTTGGTATGGCTCGAGGTTACGACCGAGTTCCGAGCCCCAAAGCTTGTTGAAAAAGCTTTGGTGTGACTCGGATTCAGTACCGAGCGACGAGCTTCCGTCTTTCTTGCAAAATGCTCTGGGATGGCTTGAGGTTATAACCGAGCTCTGAGCCCTAAAACTCGTTGGAAAAGCTTTTGGTTTGGCTCGCAGTTACAACCGAGCTCCGAGCCCCAAACCTTGTTGGAAAAGCTTTGGTGTGGCTCGGATTCACTACCGAGCGACGAGCTTCTGCCCTGCTTGCAAAAAACTTTGGGATGGCTTGAGTTTATAACCGAGCTTTGAGCCCTAAAACTTGTTGGAAAAGCTTTGGTGTGGCTCGGATTCACTACCGAGCGACGAGCTTCCGCCTTGCTTGCGAAAAGCTCTGGGATGGCTCAAGGTTATAACCGAGCTCCGAGCTCCAAAACTTGTTGGAAAAGATTTGGTATGGCTCGCGGTTACAACCGAGCTCCGAGCCCCAAAGCTTGTTGGAAAAGCTTTGGTGTGGCTCGGGTTCACTACCGAGCGACGAGCTTCCGCCTTGCTTGCGAAAAGGTTTGGTATGGCTGAGATTACGACCGAGCTCCGAGTCCCAAAACTTGTTGGAAAAGCTTTGGTATGGCTCGAGGTTACAACCGAGTTCCGAGCCCCAAAGGTTGTTGGAAAAGCTTTGGTGTGGCTCGCGGTTACAATCGAGCTTCGAGCCCCAAAATTTTTTGGAAAAGCTTTGGTATGGCTCGCGGTTACAACCGAGCTCCGAGCCCCAAAACTTGTTGGAAAGGCTTTGGTATTGGAAAAGCTTTGAACAATTCCGAACTGTACGATACGAAGAGGCTTAACTTGCTCCTCTATCGTGGGAGGAAGGGGGAGCGGCGAGCCACCATACCAGCTGACAAGGCCGAGGGTAAAACTAGAATTTTACATTCTGGGCTGACGTCGTGGGGTGGAAATCGAGGGTTTTGTGATCCTAGTAGCCGTTAGATCTTGATAATCAAGATTGGACGGTGGGGATTCTTTTGCGAAATTCGAGGAGTTTTTCCCACTTTATAAGTCCCCCACTCCTCCCTTCACTTCTTCACTTCGCACTTTCTCTCTTCAAAACAGGAATTTTTCTCTCTTTGCTGTCGGCGACAACTTTTTCGGTGATCCTCCTATTTTCCGGTTAATCAGGTTAGTATTTTGTTTCCTTATGTCACGCTCTCAGTCCGGCTCCGAGGCGAGCTCTTCGGATCATGGAGAGGTCGAGTCAAAGTCGACGTCTTGGTCCCTGGATGACCCTACTTCGGAGGATGAAGGACAACCGGATTCGGTATTCGGGGGAACGAGTGATGTGGTTTTGGATGTGGCCCCTTTTTGAAGTCGTATACCCGAAGAGGGGTCGTCCGGGGAGGAGATCGACGAGAGGTATGAGCAGAAGCTTGTTGAGGAAGAGGGCGATCAGGAGGGGGTGAAGAAGGTCTCCCTCCTCTGCCCCCGTTGTCGACTCCATCTCCGGAGAGGAAGCCTCGCCTTCGTAGGAAGAAGAGGAAGTGGATTCGACCGGACAGTCCGAGCACACCGGATGAGTTCGGACCCGAGCCAGGAGAAGGGCTTGATGCTCCTTCCCTGTCCAATAGGAACCTAGTGTCGATCAGGATGTATCCTGACGACGTAGAGGGACTTGTCCAATTTACTGCGACGGTGCGTGAATCTGATCGGACCATGATAAAGATGGACAACGTCCAGTGTGTGCTGAAGGCGGACTACCTGTCTATATTAAAGGCGACATATTTCATCCCTCGGGAGTTTGAGCTACTGATTTCAAGCCCAGTCTTCGTCCAACCATTGAATTGGAGAAGTGTTTCTGTATATTTTCCGAGGATGCTTTTGTCTCGGGACTGAGGTTGCCATTGCACCCATTTATCAAGAGGGTGCTAAGGTGGGGGGAGCCGAGTCCAATGCAGTATGGTCCCAACTCGTGGAAGCATCTGGTCTACTTCATCCTAAGGTGCCATGAAAAGGGGGTCAAGCTGAAGCTTAAGTATTTTCGCGCCGTCTTGGGGGTGATCTCACTTGGAGATATGGAGTGGATCTTCTATATGTCGCCACGTCCCCATAAGAGAGTGATGCACGGTCACCCGAACACAATAAAAGCATGGAAGGAGAAGTACCTCGTTGTCCGGAGCGAGACGCCTTGAGAAATCCCCACAGTCTGGATTTTTTTCAAGCCGAACCATAAACCCCCGAGGCGGAGGGATTTGACGGAAAAGGAGTGGGCTGAAGTGGATAAAATTGTCGAGGGGCACAGCATCGGTTGGCCACGCATCACCGAGTTACATCTGGCCCGAGCCGGACTGAGCGCAGCGCCCTCTTGTATGTTTTTGTTTCTACTTTGCTTAATTTTCTGCCTTCATGTTAACATTTTTTTTTCTTTTTGCAACGATGGACACGAAGAAACTTGATGCGAGGAATGCCCTTTTGGCTTTGGCCGCGAAGAGGAGAGCCGACAAGGAGAAGCCTGCCTCGACAGTGGTGTCCACCCAGGGGGCGGCCCAAGGATCTTCGGAGCCGCCTTCGAAGAGGTCGAAGAAAAGCCATTCGTCTAAAGGGGCGAAGGAGTCGGGGCCGAGCTCCAGTAGTTAGAAGGTGACAAAGGTTCGAATCGGCCTTAGTGTCTTTTGATTCAAACGATTTCAATCCGCTAAGACTTTCACATCCATGTTTGTACCTTCCAGCTTCTCATCAAACAACGGACGAAATCTTTCTGACAAAGATACTCTATCATCTGAATCTTTCACATCCCAAAGTCACTTTCATCGAACCTCTCGATCTTCAACTTTCTATCAGCTATCCCGAACCCATTGCTCTGATACCACTTCTTATATAATCTGTCACAACTCGTAGTACTAATAGCGGAACACACACACCACAAGTAATAGAAACTTTTCAGGAGCTAAATGAACCAAGAACAAGCTACCGCGGTAATCGTCAGGTTTCACAAGAACACAATAATATGCAGAGATAACCAATACTTCTTATTCTCCAAGAAATATAAAAATTACAAAGAGATTACGACTCTCAATCTCTCCTTTCAAACACTCGGCACTCACTTATCTTGAAGTTTAACAATGACAACGGCTCACCTTTGATCTCCAATCTCATTATTGGACCCGAATTCGAAGCCCAAATATAAAATACAGCGCCGCTCTCGCGGTCGCCCGCACCCCGTTGCGGTTGACTGCAATGAGTCACATTAACTAGACGGTCAACTGCACAGTCAACTGCTCCACTCTCTATTGGAACTATGTACTCTTGAATACCAGTAGCCTCGAATACCAGCAGTCTAGTTGCGGTCAGGTGGTCGGTTAGGTGGTCGATCGGGTGGTCAGTCGGGTGTGCGGTCGACCGTACCCCTGGACAGTCGACCGCAACTCCTCCAACTGTCTTTCTTCTAGTTGATGTTGTCTTCTCTTGCTTTCTTCATCTTTTCCTCTTCTTTTTCTCTAACTTCGAGAACTCCCGTGCCTACGTGTATTTGAAGTCACAATCCTAACATGACTCACGGTAACTTCAAAAACTTTTATGAGATATTTATTTACATAACAAATTTGTAGCATTCCCTCATTGAGATTGAGGAAAATGAATGCATTATTTCAGATGACACTGGTTGTTTATTTGAATAAATAGAATTGTCCAGCATATTAAATTTGGCTATGTTTAAGTTTAATAGGAATAAGAACAATTTTACAAATAAGACCGTCTTATTAGGGAGGAGAGTATGTCAAATTGGTTGAAACTTGCTTTACTGATATTGCACTTTTTACTTTTTAATATAAAGTATTGTGGATGACTTAACAGTTGAGACCCTAATTTGATTTGGTACCTCACATTTGGTATTCCTTAATTTTAATGACGAGTTCTTTGTTTTGTGAGAAATTAACAATTGAGAATTATGGTTAATATCTAGATCTAAGTTGCTGGAGATATTCACCCTAGATATCAAGATTGGAATACCTAAACTACTATCACAAGCTAGTATTTATTCTTAAATACTGGTTTGGGTATTGGGTTATAAGTCCACAAACTCGCGTTCCAGTATCCAATCAATTATACGTTCAATACACGTGTTACTCATATACACATGCAATATTTATATAGAGAGAATATACCAATATATCCAACAATCTCCTCCTATATTCTCAATATATAAAGTACAGGATTATCTCATCAGTTCAGTATAAAACTGACTGGATAATAGCAGTCCATAACAAAGAAAAGCATCATAAAGGTATAGTTTCATAAGAGCCAATATAATTATAAATCTGAATAGTTCAATCAAGACTAAACCAATATAATTAAATAGTTCCAAACCATATCTAATTCAGAATAGTTCACAAAGACTAAACCAACTGGAATAATCTGTCATAATTTCAAAATCAAACAAAGCAAATAAACTTCAAGAACAAAATATGAGTTTTAAGCTCATGAACACAAGAGTCTTAAACTCAACAGAAGTTTTACCAAGCAAGTGACTAATTTATTCTCGAAAGAAATAAACTGAAACTCTATCCTTGCACAATGCTTTATGTTTACTCCTCTATTTTGAGCAAATCATTATTTTTGAAATCTATGTTGACAAGTTCAACTCCTCCATCTTTGCTAGCTTATTGAAAACAAGAATATCAGGAGACACATCTCTAAGAATTCCAACGAATTTCACAAAGTATCTAGTTCCACAAAAGAATTTAGTACAATTCATAATTGGCTTAGCAAAAATATAACGCATGCATCACAATCAAGTTTCTTTAACTAAATAAAAAACATGAACTTTTATAGTTTCTACAAAAGAACTATACTATATTTCATATTGGAATAAAAGACTGCCATTTCAATCGTGGTTTAACATTGAATCATCAAAATGGGAATGAAACATGTATCCATAAAAGACATATCATCAAAATTGGAATGATATTTAAGACAATTTAATCATCGGAAATACATCGACAAGTTTTCATGTTTTGTATTGGAATAATATGATTATTCTAAGTAAATTCTCTAGATATATAATACCATCAAAATTGGAATGACATTATATATTTGTGGAATTTATGTGGAATCATCAAAATTATCTAAAACATGTCAAATGCCTAAAATTGATGCTTAAGTTTGAACTTCTCTATGGCTCCAATTGGATTCTAAATTTCAAAGCAATTAGGGAGCGTTTGGTACGCGGATTGCAGAATTCCCAGGAATTGGTGGATTCCCAGGAATATGAGGGTGGGAATGAAGATTCCTAGGAATGTTGCAATACTGTGTTTGGTATACGACATTACATGCCTGTGAATACTTTATTACTGTGTTTGGTATAGAACAATTCATTCCCATCAATCCATCTCTATAGTAGATATTACCGAAAATACCCTTTTGGCTTTATTTAAAAATAAATAAATATAAAAGTTATCTAATTTAGTAATTGATGTGTATGCATGCATGTGTAAAAACAATACTGATATATATCTTATAAAACTTTAGTAAATTAACAAATATATTACTAAAAAAAATTACACTATGATTCAAATATATTTCAACTAGTTAGATGAAGAACATAACAAAAAGAAAAAATGAAATGTATTTATTAACACGAGACATATGTACTTAAATATATACAAATGAAACAATAAAGTTCATAGAAGCAAATTTTAACTCCACATATTTCAACAAGTTTTCTTAATAATGCATCATGAAGAACTCTAGAATCGGCGACCGAACCCTCCCAACTAGGTAGTATATATATGAAAGGAATGGATTCATGTCCCACACACTCCAGAGCATAACAAATTCATTAAGTCATCATGCAAAATCATACTCTGCACTGAATAGATTATACAAGCTACAATTTGAAGTCATTAGCTACAATTAGTGATTAAATCTTTCAAAAGATAGTCAGTTTACATGCATATCAATCACTGTAAACTTGCATTAAGTTGAACCTCGATCAAAACTCTTCCCAACTACAAGAAGGCATCAAATACGCACCTCGATCTTACGGCGAGCCTTGAAGAATCCACATACAGCTGAATCCCAGAAAAATAAGGCACAAAATACTGAACCCCCGAGTCATCACCCCCATTCAGTACCAACGGCACTCCAGCTCCATAAGCACTCCATTCCTTAAAATACTCCCACAAATCACCCAACTCAAAATACGGACACGACTCCACTCTATCGACCCCCCTCCATCCCCTCACACTCGTCTAAAAAAAATTAATTTAAGTTAATTAACCAATCAGCTAAAAATCGCATCTTTCCCCCTGTTTGTCATCAATTTACTCTCTTTAGGGTGGTACTGAGCGGGGACCACCTGCGTGGTCGACTCAATGAACCTATTAAGGTTCCAACCGTTGTGAATCGAGCTCGAGTTCGATGCAGTCGATGATGTCACGGCCGATTTCGACGACGAATCGTCTGATTCGACGCGTGCCTCATCCATAACCGGCGGCGGAGGTCGGGGCTTTGTTTTCGGTGCTTTTTGCGGCGATCGTTGTCGATTTTGTTGCTGTTGTTACTGTTGAAGTTGCTGTTGTTGCTGCTGCTGTTGTTGTTGTTGGAGTTGGTGGCGAATCGAAGGGGGATTGTAGAAGTGTTCGGTGCCATGGCTATGAGCAGAGGAAGAGGTAGACGATAAGACCATTTTGGATTGGGGAAGAAGACGATTGGATTGGGAAGAGTAGGGTTTTGGAATTTTAGGTTTGGGGGGGGGGAAGAGGAGAAATTTAACAGAGTGAGAGACGAGGAGGAGCAGGTATTACCTTTTTACTTCCGTCGTTTACTTCCGTCGATCCGAGATCGGCGCGAGCGCGAGATAAAGAGTCGTTAAGGTCTGAGTTTAAGAGAAAGAAGGACACTACTGATTCCAGATAGATGGAAGAGAAAGAAATGGTTATAACGAAGAGAAGAAGAAGAGGTTGTGCGGTAGTGGGTGAATTTGGTTGGAGGGAACAAGAGCGGGTTATATGATAAGACAGAAATTTGGAGGGTATTTTGGGTATGCAATAATCTCACTCATTTTTTATTAGGAGGAATCCACAAATCCCACCATTTTCAAGGGGAATGTTTATCCTTCCCAACTAATTATTTTGATAACCCTGGAAATTTAAGATTATTTACAAAACTATACCCATGTCTTACCAAACCAGATAATCAAGAGGGTAATCCTAGATTCCCTTATACATTACTGCGTACCAAACGTCTCCTTAGGATGTAAAAGCTTTGACTCAATAGCTTTCAACTCCATTTCTCCCACAGTTTTGATAATTAGAACACTTTCAAGTCTCTTAGCAAGAGCATTAGCCATACATGTCGCAATTGCACTTTATTTATGAGAAAGTTCAACTAGGCTTCTTTCAGCCTTAATATACTCATCTTACTATTATAGAATGAGTTATGAGCTACAGTGCATTGTAGCTTGATAGTCGAATAACAGAATTAGAGAGTTACTTAAACTTCTTAATGGATAACTAGCAATAATTTCTTCAATCCACTCAGCCTTTTTCCCTGCAGAGGATAACACATAGAGGTCTGATTTCATTGATGATAGCAAAGTGCCTGTTTGCCTTTTATTTCCATAACATTTTTGTTCCTCCTAGTGTATACATATATCTACTAGTTATCGACTTTCACTAAATTCTGAGCATCATAATGCATCAGATCAACCATTCATTCAAAGAATGACTAGAGTAGCACAAAGCAAACTCTTGAATACCTCTCAGGTATCTCATTAACCTCTTAAGGGCACTCAAATGTGTATGGGATTATTAGTGAATCTGCAGATCATACCTACCTCAAAGGCTATGCCTATTCTAGTGTAGATCTTTGTATAGATAATACTGCCAGTTCCTTTAGAATGATCTCCCTGTATCATAGTTGCATCATCATTAGGTGTCAACCTTTTATCATAATCATAAGGTGTTTCAAAACACACTTTCAATCACTATATCCCCACTTTTGAGACACATTTTGATTTGATGGGTTTGACTAAGAATTATCCCTTGCCAACTGAAACTCACCCTTATACCTATGGTGTCCACAGTACCTAGGTTTTCATATTGAATTCTTTGGATAGCACAATTTTAACTTCATTTGTAATAGAGAGGTCACTTCCAAGAACATGTATGTCAACAGAACAAGTAAATAACAGCCACTACATTTGACACACCACAAAGTTGAAGGCACCGATCTGAATTACTTGATTCGTATACCAGGCTCTTTCAAAAAGTTGTCAAATTATTTATTCGTCGGCTATACATGTTTTAAGAACATACAATGATTTTACTAAATTGTAAATCTTGTTCACTAAACATATTAGTTCAAAAAAACTTTCCAGTATAAAATTGTTCAGTACAAAACATCAAGTACAAAACTTTTTAAATATCCTTTATGAATGACAAAATCTTCAATAGATGTAAGGGTAAGAAGAATACTTATTGTAGCAATATGACAAATATGTGAGTAGACATCAAATAAATCTATCCCAATTTTTCTCAGTCAATCTGTAGCTACTAAAAAGCATTAAAGTTGCTACTGAATAATCAAAATTAAGTTTCTTCTACAAAACCTCACTTACTTACTATAGGTTTAGCCCCTTTCAGCAGATCAACTAAATTAAAGAATTATTGTATGACATAAAATTATCTCATTGTCTACTAAAGACTCTTCTTAGCTCCTTTGTCATTCAAGTTTTTAAGTGTCAGTAAGGCTGGTTCTTAATTCCAACCGCGAATCATTGAACGTGTCAATAGGACTAGATTATTTCATACATTTATCTTTGATGAACATATCCTCAAAGAACTCTGCAAGTCTAAATTCTTCTAACACAAATTAGACAGATCCAACATCTGTCCACAGAACTACATTCTGCACTTTATAAACACACAAATATTTGTTGTAGGTTCTACTTTAGGCCTTCTAGGGTCATGTACTCTAACAAATGTATCACAACACAACTTTTCACTTTAACAAAATTATTTGTGTTTTCATGCCATGATTTACAAGATGTATTCAATTTAGAGTGTAGTAACACATTAGAGATATGATTAACAACACAACATCACTCATAATTACACAAGACAAACAACAGTCAATAATATAGAATTTAACATTTCACTCAGTGTTTGATTCTAACTTTTATCAATATCGTTTAACTGTTGTAAGTAGAGTGTAGTAGAGATTATGTCAAATGCAAACTTCTCTTAAATTGTTAAAATATATTCACCACCTCTATCAAATCTGAACCCTTAATTTTTAGCATTTAACTATAATTTTTAATTCATTAAGAATAACAAGTGCTTCATTCTTCATATATATGACAGACTTATATTAATCATCTACAAAAGCGATTAAAATACTTCTAACCAACAATTATCTCACATAATCACAAAGCTACTGAGATCACAAGTATCAGAATGTATTGACTCAAAAGGTTGTGAACTCCTAGATACCATACAAAATAATTATCTAGTAATCAAAATCTGAATTCAAACTTCACATTTGTCATATTTAATGAAGTGTCATTTAGTAGAATTATAAGTTTTAACAAGAACAAACAATTTAATATATAGTTCATAGTGATTCTAAATTTCAAAACAACTTGGATGTTAAAGCTTTTTACTCAATAGCTTTTAACTCCATTTTCCCCAAAGTTTTGATAATTAGATCACATTTCCTCACAAACAATTGAATATATTGTTCTCAAATCCTAGCCAATTATGCTATGTTCAAGAACACTATTAGAACTATTATTATTAATTGTCTCATTTGTTAAACTCAACTTATAAATGTGATTGACAATATATGCACTTTATAAGAGTTAATACAAAATTATTCTATCACATTTTACAAAATTATTTGCTTTCTCTAATGGTTCTAACAATGTCCACTTGCTCAAACACATTGAGCGAAGAGTTCTTTCCATTATTCGTTCTTCATCGTCTTCATAACGCTAAATGAGACAACGACTAACATATTATAATTCAACTTTGCACACACAGTACAATGAACGAGAAAGAACAAAACGTAACTAATAGAGACATATCCTACATTAAGAGATGCTCTCTCCTAAGTTACAGACATTTGTTATACATTTTATACATCATAGAATTTTATTTTATTTTATTAGAGAATCAAATATATGATCTCACACTAACTTCAAACAATGGATTTGTCAAAATATCTATACACATAGTATGATAAAATACTTAACCCTAAACATGCTAGTTTTTCAAAGCGAGAATAACAATGGTCTAAAACTCTCAATCATATGATCAAACGCACAAAACGTTAACACATTCATCACATGAAAAATACTAAGAAAGATTAGAGTAGATCATATCGACACTTCAAATTAGAAGTGTTTTCCAAATTCGATGGAGAAGCCTGCATAGTGCAGACTTATCATACAGTGATGCAAATCCATCGTCTCCAATACACACAAATTGTTAAAGATCAACCAATTAAACGAATTATTGACACTGTTTAATTCTACCAACAATTTAATTTGGAGATCCAAACTTTATAGTCAAAACATATAGTTTAACTTATCAAAAATAGATATTTGGTTTTAGCACATAGCCAAAACAACTGTTCAATTTGTATTTAATTAAACAAATGATTAATACAGTCTTGAACTTAACCACTTAGCATCATAGTAATTCTATAATTCAAAACATAAACTTAAAATGAATGTTTTGAACTTCCAGCACATAGCAAAATATTTAACAAAAATTTAATACGAGGAAAGTAAACAGCTTATCTTTCACCATCTCTTCCCCTTCAATTGATTAGACTTATGTCTATTTGGGAACAAATCCAAACAACAAACCATTCTGCACCAAAAAGACCCAGCATCGAACACCTTGCATGCGTTTAAACTGCAAGCTCCTCAACTGCAGTAGAAGGCGTAGTCGCAAACAAACCCTCGACAAATTCAACCAATTCGGCGACCTCTCTATAACAAACCATGGATGAAGCTCGAAGTTGGGGACCACACAAGAGTACTCCTCTCCCATCTCCTTCACTAGAATTCTTAATGGATCGGGTTCGGACCTGATAATACAAAAGAACAAATCTTTCAAGGTCAAAACCAAAATGGATTGGATTTCAAGAGCAAAGAACAAATCTTTGCTGTGTAGATCCGAACCCAAGAATAGTGATGGGATCTGCAGCACTGCAGTGGGTCTGCTCCCTATCCCAAGCTCAAAACAGCAACTCCGACCTATAGGAAGGACCAGATCTTCGATCAGATCTGATCGATATGAGATGGGTTCGCTCGCGGTGTTTGGGAAAGAGGTGAGGGAGAAGGATGGACCTCGCTCGCGATGGGGAGAACTTTGGCTCGCTCGCGAGGGGTTCGCTGCGGTGTGCGATGACACCGACCCCGGAGGCGATGACAACGATGGTCGGTGACGGCGGCTCCGACGGCTCTGACTAGATCCAGCGAGTCTTTTTTCCCTCTTAATTAATCTCACAAATTGATTAATGATGTCTCAAAATTATTAGGTTTTGTGAGAAATTAACAATTGAGAATTAGGGTTAATATCTGGATTTAAGTTGCTTGAGATATTCACCCCTAGACTGCTATCACAAGCCAGTATTTATTCCTAAATACTGGTTTGGGTATCGGGTTATAAGCCTACAAACAAGCGTTCCAATATCCAATCAATTGTACGTTCAATACACATGTTACTCAATATTTATATAGAGAGAATATACCAATATATCCAACAGCTGTGTCGTCTAATAGATACGGAGATGTTTCTTTTTCCTGTTTATCAAGTGTTCAAGGATGAGTCTAGTGCATGCCATTTACCTTTGAGTTGCCGTATGGAACACTGGAGGGGTACATGGAGACGACTACAGATAAACTTTTTAGACAGAGAAGGGATGGAAGCTATGATATCTTTTACCCGTTGGAAAAAATTCTTACGTCAGTTTATATGTACTGAGCTTAATACTAGTTTTGCTTACGACTGTAATTACTTGTTAATCAGTACTGATTGAGTAATGTCTAACTGATAGGCGCATTGCATCTGTCTTTGATTTTTTCTTCAGATCATGGATTTCACATTGAAGAACCCAATTTGCGTGAGATTTATCTTTGTGAGCCAGGTGAACATAACTACCTGAGACTTTTCACGGCATGAAGCTTGGATACCGTATATCATTAGTACAGTTATTCCTTCTTCTTTTTTTCGTCTGCCTAATATATGTTTCCTTCAAACAAGTGTTTTTTTTTTTTTTTTTTTTGAGGTTAAAGGCGGAATAAGGTCACCCTGTTTCATTAATAAGACACTAATAAAACAATCCCGACATACCGGGAGAACACAAAAGTACAATGCAGGAAAAAACAAACATACTCCCCCAACAAATCCTGGGGGGTGGGTCTAACTACCCAAACATCAAGCAACCAAAGAGTACAGTAGGTTGGTACAAAACACAAAGTGGCAGAAACTCTGACATGACTGGTGAATCCATCCCCTCAGTCCAACGTCGGCCCGAACTCTACCTCCTCATCGTCAAACTCCTCCACCTGAAAAACTCTGGCTATCCTTTCTCTTGTCCCCGTGGCCGCAGTTGTGGCCCAAAAAGAGATAAGATGCATGATGTGAGTAAGGTTACCAAAAATACTATTACATGAAGCACGAAAATAAAAATTATTTCTGTCTAGCCATAACACCCATGTTGTTGCTGCAATTGTGATGTACCACGCATCCTTCATTTCTTGGCGAATCGAGACAAATTTGGGGCCAATCCACAAATCCTCATATTCGCAAGGGTAGTCACCTGTTCCTAAGGCTCGGAGTACCTCCACCATAGTTGCCTTACTTCTTGGGCAGTGAATAAAAAGGTGATTTAGATCTTCCGCATGCATGTTGCAGAAACCACAGTTGGTTGCAATCTGTGGTTATCTTTTGGTAAGGTTATGTCTAGTGAGGATAGCATTATTGAGCACTAGCCATAAGAAAACTCTGACTTTAAGGGGAGGTTTCGCCTTCCACAACACCTGTGCCCAGCTGGGTCTGCATCCTCGATAGTGGATTCGATGATCGAGAAAGCTCCCTTGCTCTCGAGTCCCCAATGCATCTGATCTGGGCCTTGGGCGCACCTTGCGCCTGCCCGTGTGATGTGTGCTTGCATGTCAAGCAATTGCTGACGTAGTTCTGGGGTGAGCGTTCCTCGGAACGACGGCCTCCAACTTCCCCTTTTCCAACCCTCGACTACGGACATATTCGGTCGACTCGACTTCTCATACAGCTCTTGGAACGTGTCCTTCAGGGTATGGGCACCACACCACCTGTCCCACCAGAATCTGGTGGACCGTCCATTGTCGATAGTCGATGTAACTACTAAATTAAAGGGGCCACTAGCCTTGGTAATTCCTTTCCAGAGTCGCGAAACTTTAGCCCCTACTCGGAAGCCTAGGCTTCTCGTGCCTTTTCCCCTTAGGTAAGGTTGAATGAAGTCCTGCCATCCTTCCCTGCTGTTGAGGAATACCTTCCACCACCATTTCCTCAGAAGGGCGATGTTCATATCTCTAAGGTCGATGATGCCTAGCCCTCCATGCTTCTTCTTCATGCAAGCGATACTCCGTTTGATCAGATGGTAACCTCCCTTATTCGAATCTGCCCCCTTCCAAAGGAATCTTTTTTGGATCTGGTCAATCCTCTGGATCACCCATTTTGGAAGCTCAAAAAACGACATGTAGTAGATTGGCAGATTAGACAACAATGAGTTGATGAGAACCACTCTGCCCCCGAGTGACAGCGATTTACCTTTCCAACCAGACAGTCTGTCCTCCACCCTGTCTATGATAGGCAGCCAGTCCGATTTAGTTAATTTTTCTAGTCTAAGTGGGAGCCCCAGGTATTTGATTGGGAACCCATCCGTCATACAGTTCAATATAGTAGCATGTTCCCATGTTTCATCATCAGATAGGGAGATTGGAATCAGCGCACTCTTGTGAAAATTTATCCTGAGGCTTGACCAGTCCTCAAAATAGTTAGGGTCCCTTTAAAGCAGACTGTTTCTTATCTAGATCCATTACCAAAAAGTAGGGTGTCATCTGCATATTGAAGGATCGTGCACCCTTGAGTAGATGCGCTACTGGCCACCGGCGTGATCCAACCTTTTTCCTGACAATTCTCCAGCATACCCCTCAGCACATCCGCTACGATAGTAAATAGGAGTGGTGATAGCGGGTTCCCTTGTCTGAGTCCCTTCCTGCAAGGGAACGACTACCCAGGCCGTCCATTCACTGATATTGCCGTTTTGCTAGTCTGCAAGCACTGCCTAATCCAGCTTATCCATTTATTCCCGAAGCCCCTTCCCCTGAGAGCTTCCAGTAAGCACTGCCTAATCCAGCTTATCCATTTATTCCCGAATCCCCTTCCCCTGAGAGCTTCCAGTAAGCACTCCCAATCGACCGAGTCATAAGCTTTCTCAAAGTCCAGCTTTAGGAGGAAGTTCTTAGAGTTGGTCGTATGGCAGCGGTGGATAACTTGCTCAGCCGTGGCCACACAATCTAGAATATTTTTGCCCTTAATAAAGCTCGATTGAGATTTGTTGATTAGGCTGTCCATAATACTCCCCATGCGGATGGCTAGGATCTTTGTAATAATCTTAGCCGAACAATTTATGAGGCTAATCAGCCTAAAATTGCCCACTCTTGTCGACTCCTCCCGTTTGGGTATCAGAACGACTTCTGCAAAATTAAACATGCCCAATCTGAGATTGTTGTTAAAAAAATCATCCAGCAACGCCATATAGTCTCCTTTAATTTCTTTCCAGAAAATTTGGAAGAACATCATTGGGAAGCCATCTGGCCCTGGCGACTTGTCAGCTCCCATGTGACTGGTGGCCTTTTTAACTTTCTTCTCCGAGAAAGGAGATTCTAGGGTGGATAAAGATGGCGATGACTCGATCTGGTATGTCTGTTAGAAATCATTCCTAAGTGGGACCCTGAAGTCATTCTTCTTCCCCAATAGATCCTTGTAGTATCCTTGGAAGGTTGTGGAAATTACTTGTTCGTCTTGCACTGTCCCCGAGCTTGTCTCTAAAGATAGAATAAGGTTGGACCTGCGTCTTGCACTTGCCACTCGATGGAAGTAAGATATGTTCGCGTCTCCCTCTTTGAGCCACAAAATCGTTGACCTTTGTTGCCATTTGATTTCTTCCAGCTTATAGAGATTGGCGATGTTCTCTCGGAGCTCGAGAAGTCTGTTTCTTTCCTCCTGTGACAGGACTCTCATTTCTTCCACTCTTTCTAGTTCATCAATTCCTTCCAACAAGAAATCTTTTGTGCACCAGATGGTCGAGAACCTAGATCGATTCCATTTACGCAGGCGCTTTCTTAATTTGTGTATTTTTTCACACCATTGGCCTGCAACATCCGTGCTAATCACTGGGAGCGCCCAATTTTCCATCACCATGTGGTGAAACCCCTGAATCTCTAGCCAGGCCTTCTCAAATCTGAATTTTCTATGCCTTTGGGCTCCCTATATCCCAGTGTCAAGAAGGATTGGAGTATGATCTGACGTGGGTCTAGGAATCGATCTAGCGGTTGCTAGAGGGAACTTAGCCTCCCAATCCATCGATACTAATATCCTGTCCAATTTTGCCATTATCGGAGCAGACTGCATGTTAGACCACGTAAATAGTCTATCATTAATAGGGATATCAATCAGCTCTAGGTCCGTGATCACCCTATTGAACTCCGCTCTGTGCCTGTCGCTGGAACCTCTTCCCTTGTGCTCGAAAGCAAATCGGGTAATATTGAAGTCCCCCCTGACAATCCAGGCCCCTGGCCAATGGAGTCGAATATTGACCAGCTCCTGCCAAAAGGCGTCACGCTCTGTTGCCACGTTTGGCCCATAAACGACAGTGATAGTCGGCATATACTTATCAGATCGTCGTTCCAGCCGTGTAGTCAGGGAGAATGTACCATTATTAACCTTGGAATAAGTGAGCAGGTCCGGGTTGAAACCAATGGCAATTCCCTCCGAAGCTCCCGCTGATGGGCGCAACACCCATTCCTTGATTCTGTTCCCCCTATTCTCTTGAGTTTGGCCCCGTGCATAAGTTTGGTCTCCTGTAGCCCAACCGCTTTCGTCTTGGACTTAGTGATAACGTCCCTCACCATATCTCTTTTACCTTTATCCCCCAGCCCCCGGACATTCCAGAATAGTTTATTCATTGGGGAACCATGTCCGAGATGACCGTGTGTGAGGGACTCGGGTGGGTTTTGCCCTCCGAGACCACTATCCCCCTAGATTTGATTCCAAGTTCCTTATGGTCACTAGATTTAACCCTCTCAGTTTCCCAACCCCTAATTTTATTGAGAAGTAACGTGTTGCGTCCTTTATCACAAACTTCCAAACCATAGTTTTTGGCTAAAAGAAAAACTTCAGAGTCTGACATGAAATTTAAAATATTATCTAAAAAAAATTTGTACCTCCATCATCGTGTTTAGCTGCTTTGGCGGCCGCTGCTATCTCCAAAAAGTCATCCAAGGACTCCGCATGAGCCCTCTTAGGCAACCGCTGCACCCTGAATCCAACCTTCCTGAGAGACGATCCAGTACTGTATCCTAGAGCCGACTCTGGCAATGTGGACAGTACCATCTCTGGCGAAATCTCCTTTTGTGTATCAGCAATAAATTCTAAGTCCTCTGATTCTTCGTCTGTAAATAAGAAGTCAATGTCCAGGTTCAGGCACCCTTCTTGGTCCTCATCACTATCTGCATGCTGATTTTGTAATTGTATAGTGGACTCCCTTATTGTGGACTCCTCATTGAGCCCACAAAACTTCGAAGGCACCGTTTGCTCTCTAAGAATAGCGGTGTTTCTTGTGGTGGACCCATCGATGGGCCCACAATTCTTCTGATTGTGCAAAATTATAGTGTCACTTGTAGTAGGAACGAGGAGAAACATCTTGGACCCCTTTATAGACCCATTAACACCTATAGTATTCACTCCCCAACTCCCCTCGCATAGGAAAAGTTGCCTTCGATAAGCTTCGTTCCTCTACAGCGCAAAGCACCGTTTCCCTCGAGTTTCGAAACGGTGTCGTATGTAGTAATCTCACCCCCCCCCCATGTGTTGCATGCGAATTGGAAGACTCAGTGGCAAACGCAGAGGGTGTGTGACTCGATGAAAAAGGCGGAGAGATCGATGCTTTGAGCGCCAAAGTGCAGCTCATTTCCTTCTTAAGCCTCAGAGCCTTCTGGGTTTCTTCTTCTCCGTTGGCATCTTTCCCATTTTTGGGCACTCTCAAATCTCGAGTGCTAGAAACTCCATTCTTCTCACTACTCTTTGAGCCTTCATCTCTGTCCGTGCTCGTCTCTTTCCCCAAACGAGCCTCTGAGATCTGACTCCCTGGCTCCAAAGAAGCAACTTTTTGCCCTTCTGGTACTTTCCACACCTTTTCTACCCACTCTCTGGTGGACTGAGCTTTCTCTGATGGCTTTTTCCCAAAGCTGGGCTTGTCTCTCACCAACTCTCTTTCCGAAACACGCCTGTTGGAACGGAGTTGGTGAATGCCCTTTTGGGGGCCTGCATGCCCTGTCCCCCTTCCCAGATCCACAGCCTGTCCCTCTTTGGCTTCATGCAAAGTTTGACCACTCTGCCGTGCTTTGTTGCTGTTTTGGGTAATCTGCTCCTTGCCTTTTTTCTGAAAAGCCCCTGAAGTCGGCAGGTTTACCAGATTTGGGTTAGGGACCTCTTGGCCGTTGGATCCCTTTGGCTGGCTCCGGAGTCGACCATCGGCATCCCTCCCTACCCCAAACCTCTCTGATCCCTCCACTGTGGCCTCTTGGAGCGCTTCCATCTCTCTCGCCGCCTTTATCACCTCTCGATGGGCCCTCTCCACCTCGTGAGTGCCATCTATGGTGAGCTCCCATGTTGGCGAAGCCACTTGCTTGTAGCTTCTACCGTCTCTGAGAGAGGATGAAGTAGCTGGGGACGTGATGGAGGTGTGATCTAACTCCCTATCTACGCATTTGTCCAAGACAAAGCGTAGTAGATAGGAGTCCTCGTATGAGAACACTTTTGCAAATCTCGGCATTAAGGCGATGTCCCTACTTCTTATCAGTACCCTTGCCGATACAATTTCCGATCGGCGAACAGTCTTCTCATCGATTTCCTTCACTGTGCCGAAGTCGGAAACCATCTCTTGCAAGGCCTCCTTCTTCCAAAAATGTAGTGGTATGTTATGAATCCACACCCAGTATCTATTCCCTTGAGGTCTTTCAGCACCGAAGCTTGGTGACCAAGCTTCAAAGTCCAGTTTGAAATGCCCAAAGTCCACTGGGGCACCTTTGGTGATCTCAAACATCTTTTGCGGTGAAGGGAAGGAGACCAAAAACTGAAGGGGACACATTCTTTTGACAACCCAGTCACGATGTGCCTTCATCGGCCATCTCGCGCTCAAAGCTTGGAGAACATAGGTCTCCGATGGTCTCTCCGCAGTCACACATGCCACTGCGCACCACTACTTAAGCTAGTTCTCCTCCGCTTTTATAGTAGTAAGACTGTTAGCAAGCTTTATGGTCGCTGGGTTGTCTGGAGATCTACCCCTGTAAACTCTCCTCTCTTCGTCATCGTTGGAAGCAATGACGTTTGTGCAATTGTAGGACAAAAGCCCCCACTTCAAACACCTTAGACAACGCACATCTTTGGTGCAGTCCGTTCGGAAATGTCCCAACTCTCCGCAATTGAAGCACGGCACCGGTTTGCGCTTTCCCTTTCTCTATTGCTTTTTGAATTCCTTTGGTGCTGGTGGTGGGGATTTTGATTTTCTTTTTCTTTTGTGAATCACTTCTTGCCAATTCTCCGCCTCTACCCCAATCGGAGGTAGACTCCCAACCTCCACAGCTCCATCATTTGGACCCCTTCTTTGGGCCCATACAACGGTGGACCTTGGATGGTTTGGGGTCGGCTTCCTTGGCAGTAGCTGGTGGGGGTTGTCGGAGGGGGGAGCAGGAGATTGGGGTTGGAGATGCTCGTTGGGTTCCATGTGTGGATTGGTAGTTTTTGGAGGTAGGCAGTGTGGCATTGGCACAGTTGGTTTGGGTATGGTGATTGAGCGATCTTGCTCACTGAAGTTGTGGTTATGTTGGTAGGGGTCATTGTGAAGTTTACTTGGTTCTCTGTGATGAGGGGGGTAGTGTGTTGTATCATGGTGGCTTCTGTTTCTTTCTATTGCAAAACTGACCCTGTAATTGTCCCTGTGAATCACTTCGGTGTTGTAAGGTTGATGTTGAGCGTGACGCCGGCCCAACGGGGGGGGGTTCTCTTGCGCCAATATTGGCCTGGAGGAGGACCTTCTCTTTGGGCCCGTCCTCTCGATAGCACCTCAGCCAAAGGGCGATGATGAATTGCGCCTCGCCCCTCACGCCGAGGTTGTGCATTTCGATGTGCCCGCTGAGGGGAGATGGCATCTCTGAACCCCGAGGGTTCGCCTGTAATGCCCTGATTTTTCATTTATGAAAAATTATTTTATTTTGCACGTAGTGTGCACATGCAATATTTTTGGTTAAATTAAGTGTTATGATTATTTCCATTATGATGAGTATGGATTTTTAAATATGTGCTTTTAAATTATTTTCACAAAGCTTTCTTTCAATTAGACAAAAAGCCTTTTCTTTTAAAAGCCCAAAGTTAATTTAATTTATTATTTTATAATAATTATTTTGGCCCATTAAATTAGAGCCCATTAGTTAATTTATTTTTTAAATATGACTTGTAATGTAGAATACAAAATTAAAATTTATTTTTGTATAAAATAAAATGTACAATTTTTGGACCTAATTGCATGCACGTGCACTACACGTACATGTGCAATATGCACTCCCTTTGATGGCCAGATTGCTTCTTTTGGGAGGGAAACCAAAAATTTGAGTGAAGATCATGCTTGGTGGTTACTTGGTTGTGGGTAGTTAATGTAACTCCTACTTTCATCTTAGCCCTCCATCTTATAACCAATTACTTGATCCTAGCCCTCCATTCCATCAAGATTTTAGTATAAATACCCCCTCCATGGCTAGTTATTCTTGTGCTTATTACTTCCTACAAATTTATAGTCTAAAATACTCTATCTAGTAGTGATTGTGTGAGTTAAAAGATTGAGAGTGTGTGGGATTTTTGCTTGCAACTAGAAGAGGGAGAGGCCGGCATCAAGGAAGGAGGAGCTCTCGGTTTGTTTGGGTGTGCTTGGAGGCTTGTGTGCACGTGTTCAAGGAGGAGCAATTCGTCGCAAGGACATTCGTCTAGGGATTGCTAGTTGTATTTTTTCTCTCCATACAAGGTGGGTAAATTTTCTATATTTCTAATTAGGGATGCATGCTGGATTAAATTGAATGAATGAAGCGGAAAGATCCTGTAGAACATCTCGAATTCAGTGTATTTGGAATTCGGGGCGTTACAGAGTGGAATCAGAGCCACGCTTTCCACACTTGTACAAATATATAAGGAACGACATCCTAGTAGTGGACATTAGAGTGTGTGTTTGAGTCTAGAGATTTAAATGTAAGTGACTTAAATTTGTGTTGCTCTATGACTTATGCTTCTTCCTCTCCATTTCTAAGATGACTGATCACTTCGACCCTGCTGGAGACGACGACTGGTATATCATCGAGGAAGAGTACCATCCTGGATAGGCAGATTCCGAAGACGAGTACTACCCAGGGCAAGCAGATTCTGACGGAGAAGAATGGCCTGAATCCCGAGAGATCACCCCACCTCCGAATTCATCTGATGACTCTTCTTCTAACGAAGAAGAAAAACCAGTTCCAAATAGTCTTGTGACTTCTCTTCAGAGGCAGGTAGAGACACTGCGAGAAAGAGTCAGATTATTGGAGGCTCTGATGGCAAAGCGCAAGGACGACTATTCTGTTCTCAGTCAACGTATATGGGAACTCGAGAAGAGGAAGAATTTGACAGATGTGCTGAAGGATGAAGTTGATGAACTACGGGGAGAACTTCGAGAAGCGAAGAGGAACCGTAGGAGTTAAACTGTTGTAGCTTCTACTATTTTCATTCTGATGTCAAGAAATGTTTTTCAATTCGAATGTATAAAGTTTGGAATTTAATGAAATGCAAGTTGATTTAAAATTCATGTCTTATACTTCGAATTTAATGGATCTTTTGCATCAAAATATGTCTAGAAGATTGTCTCGAAATGGTGAAGGTCTGGATCTGAAAACGGAACTTGCGAGGGTCTATCAGACGCTCAATGTCGTGGCTATGAATCAGAACCAAGGAAGGGGACCTGCGAATCCGGTGCCCGAAGCGATTAAACTGGTGGAATCGTTCAAACGAATGAAACCACCTGTATTCGAGGGAAAGTCAGACCCTGATGCGGCTGACAACTGGATTCGTCAGGTAGAGACGATCTGTGAAGTCTTGGAGACCCCTGAAGGCAGTAAGGTGAAGTTGGCGACTCTGCAACTTGAGAAGGATGCGGCTGTTTGGTGGCAGTCGATGAAGAGGACCATGGGAGGCATAGTGCTTGGCTGGGAGGAATTTCTGGAAGAATTCCGCAGTCACTATTTCCCCTCCGATGTTCAAGAGAAGAAGTCTATGGAGTTTCTGTCACTACAGCAAGGTGGCATGTCAGTTAGGGAGTACGAGACTAAGTTTACTCAGCTCTCTAGGTATGATCCTGAATTAGTGATGGATGAGGCTAAGAAGGCTCGTAAGTTCGAGCATGGATTGAGGCCAAGCTTGAGGTCCCGGATGATACCTCTTGGTATCAGGAGATTCGACAAGTTGGTCAAGAGAGCAGCAGCAACGGAAGCAGATATGGAGCAGTTTCATGTTGTTCAGAACCGGAGGAACAACTGGCAGTCTGGGAAGAGACCCGCCAATTCTGGGAGTTTCAAGGGGCAACCATCTGCACAAAGGTTCAAACCGACAAGGGCAAACGCTATTAGTGTGGCTGGAGGACCTGGGAACAATGTGGTGAGACCTCCTACGGTAACTTGCTTCAATTGTGGTGAAACAGGACATTACCGATCTCAATGTCTCAAACTACGGAATGGTGATCGCAATGTACCAACGCAGCAGACTGGGAGGAGACCATACCAACCAGGGCGAGTATTTGCCTTGACGGAAGCTGATGCTGATGAGGTTGATCATGTCATCACTGGTATGAGGGCTGATGTTTAGAGGTTTTTGTCATTTCTTTTTCCACTGTTTAGTGAACTGTTACGTAATGAGTGTATATTATGTAACAGGAGAACTTTATCTTAATGGAATGAAAGCTGTTGTGTTGTTCGATACTTGATCCTCTCATACTTTTGTGTCTCCTAAATTTGCTAAAGTGTTGGGAGTTGAACCGAAGATTTTTCCAGGCAAGATCTTAGCAGTAGCTATTCCATCAGGGGAAACTTTAACCACTGATCGGTATTATGCTGATTGTGAGATTGTGATTGGAGATCGAATCTTTGTCATTGATCTAATCAAGCTGACTATCTTGGGAATCGATGTTATCATTGGCATTGATTGGATGTCGGTGTACAGTGCAAGCATCGAGTGTAAAACCAAGATGGCAACAGTGAAGGCTCCAGGTGGACCTGAAGTCACTTTCCAAGGGAAGCAGAAGTGTTCTAAGCTGGTGGCAACTATCCGCAAGGAAGAGACTCCTGTGGAAGTGAAAGAAATTCCTGTGATTCGGGACAATCCGACTGTGTTCTTGGGAGAATTTTCTGGGTTACCCCCGCATCGTGATGTAGAGTTCAGCATCACTGTTCAACCGGGAAGTGCACCCATTTCTAAGACACCGTATAGGATGGCTCCAGTGGAACAGGATGAGGTGAAACGGCAGATTGAGGAACTGTTGGAGAAAGGCTTTATTCAACCTAGTGCGTCACCTTGGGGAGCACCAGTGCTTTTGGTAAAGAAGAAGGATGGATCGATGAGAATGTGTATCGATTACCGAGAGCTGAATAAGGTCACTGTTCAGAATAAGTATCCTATTCCTCGAATTAATGACTTGTTCGATCGTTACAAGGAGCAGCTGTTTTCTCCAAAATAGATCTTCGATCAGGATATCACCAAGTTCGAGTGAAAGCTGAAGATGTGCACAAAACTGCATTTAGAACTCGACATGGGCATTACGAATTCTTAGTTATGCCATTTGGAGTGACGAATGCACCCGCAATCTTCATGGATTTGATGAATAGAGTTCTGAGGCCGTTCATTGATTCTTTCGTCGTGGTGTTTATCAATGATATCCTCGTGTACTCCAAGTCAGAGGAGGAGCACACTGAGCATCTGGCAGCAGTTTTGAAGAAGCAGGAAGAGCAGAAGTTGTATGCCAAGTTATCCAAGTGTGATTTCTGGAAATCTGAAGTGGCATTCCTAGGTCACATCCTTTCTAAGGAGGGAGTGGCAACTGACCCTCAGAAGATAGAGGCAGTGAGAGATTGGGCAAGGCCTACTACAGTGAAGGAAGTCAGAAGTTTTCTTGGAATGACTGGATACTACAGGAGATTCATTCAAGGTTATGCTCAGATAGCCGTACCGCTAACTGGACTGACCAAGAAGAAAGTGAACTTCAAGTGGACTGAGCAATGTGAGGCAAGCTTTCAGGAGTTGAAAGAGAAACTGACTACTACACCTATTTTGGCTTTGCCTCGAGCAGGTGTTGAGTATGACGTTTATAGCGATGCTTCACATCGTGGGCTTGGTTGTGTCTTAATGCAAGAGGGAAGAGTAATCGCTTATGGATCTAGACAACTACGACCGCATGAGAAGAATTACCCGACTCATGATCTGGAGTTGGCTGCGATTATCTTTGCCCGGATTTCAAATCAAGGATGGAGTGCTGTGGTTTGGAGAGAGACTATGTGTTCCGAATCAGGCAGACCTGAAAGAGAGTATTCTTCAGGAGGCACATGCTACTCTTTTGTCGGTACATCCTGGGAGTACTAAGATGTACAAAGACATCAAACAGCATTTCTGGTGGTCAGGTTTGAAGCGGGATGTGGCTGAATTTGTGGCGAAGTGTGAGGTTTGTCAGCAAGTTAAAGCCGAAAATCAGAGACTCGGAGGTCTATTACAGCCGTTACCTATTCCGGAATGGAAGTGGGATAACATCAGTATGGATTTCATTACGGGATTGCCTAAGAGTCCTGAAGGCAATGATGGGATTTGGGTTATAGTCGATCGACTAACCAAGTCCGCTCACTTTTTGGCAATGAAACTCACTGCTTTGATGGACAAGTTAGCTGAGTTGTATGTTGGCGAGATCGTCAGGCTTCTTGGTGTTCTGTCAACTATTGTGTCTGATCGAGATGCGCGATTTACTTTGCATTTCTGGAGGAGTCTTCAGACAGCTTTGGGTACCAAGACGGATTTCAGCACTGCTTTTCATCCGCAAACCGATGGGCAGACCGAGAGATTCAACCGTATTCTTGAGGATATGCTTCGGTGTTGTGTACTAGACTTTGGAGGCAGTTGGGAAAGGCATTTACCTTTGGTAGAGTTTTCCTACAACAACAGTTTTCAGACTAGCATTGGGATGGCGCCGTACGAAGCTTTGTATGGCAGGAAGTGCAGAACACCTGTTTGTTGGTTTGAAGTTGGGGAGCGTCAGTTGTTTGGTCCTGAACTTGTGCAGCAAACTTCTGAGAAGATTGTTCTGATCAGGAAAATGTTGGTAGAAGCTCAGAGCAGGCAGAAAAGCTATGCAGACAACCGGAGAATGGACCTTGAGTTTGAGGTTGGTGACTTCGTCTTTCTGAAAGTATCACCCAGTAAAGGGGTGGTTCGATTTGGCAAAGGCGGGAAATTAGCCCCGAGGTTTATAGGCCCGTACAAGATATTGAAAAGGATCGGGAAGACTGCTTACCGGCTTGAATTACCGGAAGAGTTATCTCAGGTGCACAATGTCTTTCATGTGTCTATGCTGAGAGGTTATATTCCAGATCCGAGTCATCATTTGCCTGAAGTGCTGGAAGGTTTGCAGTTGGACCTGAATTACATCGAGTCTCCTGTC
Organism: Hemerocallis citrina; assembly: GCA_017893485.1. NCBI lineage: Eukaryota > Viridiplantae > Streptophyta > Magnoliopsida > Asparagales > Asphodelaceae > Hemerocallis > Hemerocallis citrina. The sequence continues at coordinate 166,850,643 of CM030367.1, forward strand.
GAGATTGTTGATCGTTGAGAGAAAGTCTTGAGGAATAAGACGATACCGATGGTCAAGGTAGTCTGGAGGAACCATTTGGTTGAAGAGCCTACTTGGGAGTCTGATGAGAAGATGTTGAAGGACTATCCTGAGCTTTTTGCTTGATTTGTATCTTTGTATCTTTTTGTTCTTGTTGTGAGTGTTGTATTTTTGTTTTCCACTCTTGACTGTAGTTCCAGGGACGGAACTATTCTAAGGAGGCAGTGTTGTAATGCCCTGATTTTTCATTTATGAAAAATTATTTTATTTTGCACGTAGTGTGCACGTGCAATATTTTTGGTTGAATTAAGTGTTATGATTATTTCCATTATGATGAGTATGGATTTTTAAATATGTGCTTTTAAATTATTTTCACGAAGCTTTCTTTCAATTAGACAAAAAGCCTTTTCTTTTAAAAGCCCAAAGTTAATTTAATTTATTATTTTATAATAATTATTTTGGCCCATTAAATTAGAGCCCATTAGTTAATTTATTTTTTAAATATGACTTGTAATGTAGAATACAAAATTAAAATTTATTTTTGTATAAAATAAAATGTACAATTTTTGGACCTAGTTGCATGCACGTGCACTACACGTACACGTGCAATATGCACTCCCTTTGATAGCCGGATTGCTTCTTTTGGGAGGGAAACCAAAAATTTGAGTGGAGATCATGCTTGGTGGTTACTTGGTTGTGGGTAGTTAATGTAACTCCTACTTTCATCTTAGCCCTCCATCTTATAACCAATTACTTGATCCTAGCCCTCCATTCCATCAAGATTTTAGTAAAAATACCCCCTCCATGGCTAGTTATTCTTGTGCTTATTACTTCCTACAAATCTATAGTCTAAAATACTCTATCTAGTAGTAATTGTGTGAGTTAAAAGATTGAGAGTGTGTGGGATTTTTGCTTGCAACTAGAAGAGGGAGAGGCCGGCATCAAGGAAGGAGGAGCTCTCGGTTTGTTTGGGTGTGCTTGGAGGCTTGTGTGCATGTGTTCAAGGAGGAGCAATTCGTCGCAAGGACATTCGTCTAGGGATTGCTAGTTGTATTTTTTCTCTCCATACAAGGTGGGTAAATTTTCTATATTTCTAATTAGGGATGCATGCTAGATTAAATTGAATGAATGAAGCGGAAAGATCCTGTAGAACATCTCGAATTCAGTGTATTTGGGATTCGAACATATAATAATAGAAGTACTTATCCTTGTGGTGTTGATCACATAAACATAGAGTGGTTCTAAAACTCAGACTAAGATCAGCCTGTGTGATGACACGGCGACAATACTCAAACCAGGCTCGACGGGCCAGTTTCAACCCATATATAGCTCAACGTAGACGACAAACATGACGAGGTGTGGTAAGGCCATGAGGAGGATGCATGTAAACAACCTCAGATAAGTTACCATTACGAAAGACATTATTCACATCCATCTGGTATAACGACTACTGACAGAATGCAGCAATGACAAGGAGAGTGTGAACTATAGTCATTTGTGCAACTAGAGCAAAAGTATCATCATAATCAATGTCATGCTTCTGAGCAAATTCTCGGACAACTAGACAAAGTACTGTGTCGCTCAATGGAGCCATCAGGTTGATATTTGACCTTGAAGATTCACTTGCAGCTAACAGGCTAGACACCCACTGGCAGTGGAACAACATCCAAGTGTCAGTCTGATGAAATACATTGAACTCCTCTACAATAGCTTTCTGCCACTCTGGATATTAAATGCTTCTAGATAGATTTTGGGCTCACGTGTGGAGTGTATAGCAGTGAGATATTCATGAAACTATGGTAAGTAGGATGCTAGGGTGGCAAAACCAAACTGGTCAGAAGGACCAGTGCATCATGTGTATAACGTGTCGGGGGATGTCCAAAGTGGAACGTGTAGACTAACAGACCGGTGGTGTATGGCAGGGTGTGGGGTGAGGTAGGTGGGGTGGGTGCATGCAATAGTGGGGAAGTAGGTGGTGTGGGTACATGATGATGTGGTGATGCAGGTGGTCTCTTTATGAGGAAGAATGTGTAATGTCTGTATGAAATAGGAGAGGAGCCAAAGGAATGGGATCGAAGGAAATGCGTGAAGATGTGTCCAGGGAGGTAGGCCCAACAACTAGGGAATCGAGAAATCTAGTATCCTCAGGAGATGTCAAGTAGTAAGGAGAGTCTTCCACAAAGGAGACATGTCAAAAAATACAGTCACACGACCTGCCAAAGGATCAAAACAATGATATCATTTGTGCTCTGAACTGATACCTAAGTGAACGTACTTAGCAGCGAGGGCGGTTAACTTCGAGCGCTCAGTGGGAGGGAGAATGACATAACAGGTGTACCCAAAAATACGAAGCATACTGAAGTTAGGTGGTGAGTGATGAAGAGCCTCATAAGGTGTCGTACCAGATAGGCTAGATGAGGGAGTGACGTTAATGAGGCTAACAGAAGTCATGATAGCTTCAGCCCAGAAAGAACAAGGAACAGAAGATGAGAATACAAGAGCGCGAACCATCTCAAGAATGTGATGATGCTTGCGTTCAGCTATACCATTCTGCTTATGTGTAAGAGAGCATGACTGCTAAAAAAGTGTGTCGTGAGATTGAAGGATCGATCTCATAATAATGGAAATGTACTCACGAGCTCCGTCTAAGTGAGAAATCTTGATGCACACATCGAACTGAGTGTGAATCATGATCGTAAAGAACTGGTAAGCATTATGAATCTCGGATCATTGACGCATAAGAAAAACACATGTATATCGAGTGAAGTCATCTATAAAGGAAACATAATAGAGATAAACTTTGCTAGAAAGTACAAGAGAGGGTCCCTAAATGTCATAATGAACAAGTTGAAAAAACTTCTGACCAGTGTGTAAATCAGTAATAGAACAATCTAAAGAATCGAATGTAACCACAAGACCACTATCACACAAAGCACTAATGGAAATAAGGTTAATTGATAAATGGAGAGCATAAAAAACATAAGACAATGTGAGAGTTGGAGAGGTTAATAGATCCTGATTGTGTAATGAGAAGTTGTGAGCCATTGGCTGTGTGAAGGGATGGAGAGTGAGAGGCAAGTGCAGTGCTGGTGGTGAACAATGAATAATTACTAGTAAGATGATGTGATGCACTAAAATCTAAAATTCAGGAAGAATTCATACCGGGAGTAACAGAGAATGTAGGGGCAGAGGGGCCAGCATTGACAAACTGACCCAAGAGCTTAAGTTCCAACTGAGCGAGGTGATGCTGAAGATTGACCAAATTAACAGGAGATGACAAAGCTGGAGTAACGGTCATGACAATACAAGTATAGGCAGAAGGAATGAGACTGGTGATATTGTGGCAGGGATGGGGACGACGATGGTGATGTTGTTGGGATTGGGATGTTGTTACTGTTGCTGGTATCGGAAGAAGTGGTGGGGAAGGGATAGGAAAGATGCAGTTGGTGTCAACATCGGGATCCCGGATGAGTGAAGAGGAAGATACAATAACTGGGAAGTTAGTGGAGACTGAAAGATACTTGTGAAATTGGGGTTCCATTTGAGAATGACTAATACCTGCATTTTTTAAACGACGAACGGAGGCGGCGGCGCCGACGGCGACAACGACAACAGACAGTGCGAAGGTAGAGAGGAGTAGGGATAGGGTTAGAATTAGAATTTTTGGGTTTGAAGTGGGTTTGGTTTTCTGGTTCGGGTTTTTATTATTATTATTTTTATTTTTTTGGGGAACGGGTCCAGTAAGGTATTGAATTTTTCCCAAAATGACCCTATTTGTGAAAGTTTTTTTCACAAACGACCTGTTTTTTTTTTATTCCCTAAACGCCCCACTCGCTTTTTGAAAAAGCGAGTGTAGTATAATCCCTCATGCTTTTTCAAAAAGCGAGTCTTAGGGTTCAGAAAATTAGAAACCTAAGACGCGCTTTTTGAAAAACCGTAGGGGATAATGCCACACTTGCTTTTTCAAAAAGCGAGTCTTGGCATTTTTTGCCCAGCAACACTCGCTTTTTGAAAAAGCGGGGGGAATTATCCCATACTCGCTTTTTCAAAAAGCGAGTGTCGTTTGGGACTTAAACCCCCCACCCCCAAACAGATCTGACTTTCTTATTTTCTTTCTCCTTCTTCGCTCGCGAAACCCTAACCCATCGTCGATCTTCTCCGATTTAAGGCCCTATTCCATCAAATTAGTTGTCGAATCACTCCTAAATTCTTCATTATCTCATCCCAGTCCAATTGCCCACTTTGTGTTTGCTGGTTCTTTCGAATTTTTTGGTGATTTCCGTGGCGTTCTTCCAAAAGGGGGTTGAACGATTTGGGGGCGTTTCTCGTGGTTCGATTCTTGGGCGAATACTGTGGTATATTTTTCAAACTCTACATTTTCTAATGTTTTATTTATATTTAGAATTATTTAGTTAGAAATTGGTTGATATTATTGGAGGTACAATCTGCATCGGCATTGAAAATGTGTAAAATTTCGGTATAAAATTAATGGGTAATTAGGGTGGAGTGGATAAATGTATATTTGTCCCGGTGAGTGGAGAAAGAAAGAAATTTATGGGAAAGGATACCTCTTACATACTAGAAATACTTGGGATAATTTAATCTAGATGTGTATGCATGTTAGAGTGATTGATGGTGTTTTTTATGTTTCTCCAAGATCAAGTAGCAGTGTGATAGTCTGGAACTAGGCAGCATTACATTGGATTTTCAGGAAGCACTAAATTAAAATATGCTTTTCTTTTCTTTTTTGTTCGGGGAACAGAAGTTAAAATATATTGAAGGTATTAAAATATATTATGCTTTGTTCAAAAACCTCGACATGGTTTTTCTTCTGAGGTATACAGTATTCTCACTTTTCAAATTTATTACTCGTGTCCAAATAGTGAGATACTAAGCTGCAAGGACACGATCAAGTGATGATGGATTATGTGGCAATTCTTTGAAATGAACTGATTGGTTCAATAAATGATGTAGCTGAAAATGTGTAAAATTGGTTGATATTATTGGAGGTACAATTTGCATCGGCATTGAAAATGTGTAAAATTCGGTATAAAATTAATGGGTAATTAGGGTGTAAAATTTGTGAGTGGATAAATGTATATTTGTCCCAGTGAGTGGAGAAAGAAAGAAATTTATGGGAAACAGGTCTATAAGTTTTGAAAAAGTGGATAAATGTAAAATTTGTGAGTTAAATTAGGATATAGTTATTAATAATCAAAATGTTCGTATGTGTACTATATTTCTTGGTTTTATATTTTGGTATTGTTAATAATGATTGCTCGCTCCACGTTGTAGGATACTCTTTTTTTTAGAAAAATGTCACGGACTAAGGGAAATGTGGAGGTAGGTTCTAGTAGTAGACCCAATCGTGGCGATGGACCACGTACATCTTTCGGCCCACCTCCTCGCGGTGGACGTGGTGGTCGTCGTGGTGGCACCGCACGTACTAATGTAAGCTTATAATTTTCTGCATTCGATTTGTTTCATTATCATACAATTAAATGATATATTTCTTTGCTGATGTAAATGTTGTTTTGCAGGTCCCAAGTAACCCAAATGTGGCCGGTACTTCTTCCCCGGCCCCTTCTTCATCTACTATTCTCCTTGGAGGTCCAGGTCCCCTCGACCCCGCTCTTCTTACTCTTCAGTCGCACCATCGTTCTCGAGATGTGTGGGAGGGCGATTCGAAGGAGTGTACATTCCGTGGGGGTCATCAACTTCCTATGCACCCACGGATTCACCAGATCTTACGGGATTGTGGACTCTACGGTACTGCACTGATGAGCGGCATCAAGTGCGAATGGCCACTGCTTACAGCACTCCTCGAGAGATGGCGTCCTGAGACCCACAGCTTCCACCTTTCAGTTGGGGAGATGACTGTTACGTTGCAGGACGTTTCAGTACTCACAGGCCTTCCGGTAGATGGGCAGGCGGTGACAGGATCAATGGACTTCGACCCTCCATATTTAGTAGAACAATATCTTGGTGTCGAAGTGGAGACTGGGGCAGTTATTGGGAAACAGATTCGGTTGAAGTGGTTAAAGGAAAAATTCAAGGACCGATTGAGAGATGATTCGACTGAAGAGGAGGTCCACTACAACTGCAGGGCGTACATTCTGACTCTTTTTGGAGGTGTGTTGTTCCCTAATTCCAGCGGCCATTCTGTCCCCTTGATGTACCTCCCGCTTATTGCAGATCTAGGACGAGTCAGCCAGTACAGTTGGGGTAGTGCTGCCTTGGCATCCCTCTACAGGAGTTTGTGCCTGTGTAGTCTCGGGTCCGTACAGAATGGACCGATGATATTGCTTCAAGTGTGGAGTTGGGAGCGTATCCACGTTGGATGTCCTGTAGTTAGGAAACAATCACCCAACTGGATCCATCTCCCCGAGGACCAGTACATGCTACCTCCTCTTGGTGTGTACTGGTCCGGTAACCTTACTTGGACTGTCAACCCCAACAGGTGCCTGACCTTCTTCAGTGATGAGTTGGACAGGTTAGCAGATAATTGCGTAGTGTGGATGCCCTACACGGAGGCATGTCTAGCTCGACTGCTGCCCATTTCCCTGTATAGGTGAGATCTTTGGCTAACAAAAGCACCACTGATCAACTTTAGCACAGTCGAGTTCTATTATGTGAACAGAGTGCTACGACAGTTTGGTCTACAGCAGGCGATTCTGGTAGCCGAACCATTCAATGCGGACATGCATAAAATTACTGGAATGGGTCGTTAAACAGGACACAATTGGGCCGCCAGCTTCTCGACATATGTGGATAGATGGAATCCACACAGGTTTGATGAAATCATCCAGAACATTCTTCCATTTGATCGAGTCGTACACGAGAACTATATGGGCTGGTATGGGAGGATGACAAGGCGATAGATCTCTCCGACAGGGCCGACTCTAGCAGGCGTGGTGGTACCGATACGTCGACCGGTAGCAGAACCAGTAGATGTACATTCAATGCATTTGCCTATGTTTCAACCAAAGGCATCGGCTATTCGTACGATTGTAAGTTTTTTAGTACTATTAAATTCATCAGATGTCAGTATAATATTTTGATTTACAAGTATACATGTAGTGGAACTACAAAGTCCAACTTATTATATTTTGTAGATGGCCCAGACTTGGATTCTGGGCAAGAAATGTGCAGCTGTGCTGAGTAGCAACGTAGCCGATGCGGTTAAGGACTTCGCACGTGAGATGCTGACGTCCTGTCGAGCATAAGCTGATGCGGTGGGAGAGGGGGCGACCCTCGATGCTATCCTAAACACTCCCGCTTATCGGACAAGCACACGTGCTCCTCGTATGAAGAGAGTTGTCCGTAAACCACCACGACGGCCTACAAATGAGGAAGAACAAGAGGATGAAGTTGAAGAGGCTGAAATGCAAGTAGAGGGTGAAGAACAACAAGAGGTAGAGGAGCCGATAATAATGTCCGATGTGACACAGAAAACTCCATCACCGCGGGGTAAGAGGCAACGGCGACGTCCCAACTTGTTCACCCCGGACCCGTGAAGCGACTTCATATTTTGATTAAGTGATTTTTTGGTTGTAATTATAACGTGAGTTATTGTGTATCTCAATCTTATAATCAACTTTTGAAAAGTGGAATCAATGAAATTCAAATTTTGGTATGGGGTGTGTGAGTGTGGTGTTTTATTATTAAGGTTTTGTGGAATTTTTTTGGATTGTGCTGAGAAGTTGGATTGTTTTGGAATTTGGAGATGTGAAATGTGGTTAGATGTTTTGAAGTTGGATTGTTTTGTTGAGATGTTGTTAGATGTTTTGAAGTTGATCGTGGAGAAGTTGGAATGTGGATTATGCGATACTTTTGGATTTTGATGTGCAATATTAGTTGTAGTTGATGCTGGAGTAGTTTGTGGTGTATTTGTCCCACCAAGAGATTCATAATTTAATACAATTACAAAGTCCAAAATAAAAAGTACAAGCATACAATAGTTAGTGTTCTGAGTTCCACTATTAGTGCATCGCCGCTTATTGTGTCCTTGCAAACCACATTTTGAACATTTCATCCCCGTACCACGACTTGACCTATCTCTCACATCCATATCATTGCGGATTCTGGTAGTTCTAGGCCTGCCCTTCCTTTTACGTCGCAAACTAGCATCAGGTACGAGTTTTGGTCCATCAATAATAGGCCAATATGCCGGATCTAGAATATGATGAAACAGTGGAGCGTATGTTTGTGCTAATGAAGTAACGGTGTAAAATTTATCAACGAGATGCTTGTGATCGGTTGCACGATATGTACAAGCTGCCAGTACATGAGAACATGGGATATGGTATAGATGAAATTTCATACATGTGCACGTTTTCGTTCCCAAATTCACAGTGTGCAAGTTCCCACCCTTCCTTTCTCCACTCACCATGCGTATACCCGTTCTCACGGAAAAAACTCCCGGTTGATGATGGAACATTGTAACCTCATGTCTGTTTGCTCTCTCACGGCGAATATCGAGCAGTTCATGTACTCTTCGAGCAAACATCGTCCCTTCAGATAAAAGTTTACTGGCTTCCTGTCGACGAGTAGTAAAATAAGAGTTCAGATGTAAGAAGATCGTCTCAACAATCGCAGTTACTCGCAAACTACGGACGCCTTTCAAGACTGAATTGAACACTTCTGACAGGTTCGTAGTCATTATCCCGTACCTTCGACCTTCATCTGCATAAAGTGCCTATTTCTCAACCGGCTTCTCTTTCAACCAATTAGCCGTCTCCACATTTATGTTTTCAAGTTCAGCAAGTTTGGCCATGAATTTTTTGGGTTGGCGTTGACACGCTATAATTTTGGCCTTTTTTCGCAATGCCTTGCTACCAAATTTACTAAAGAAATTTGTAGCAAAATGACGCATACAATAACGGTGAAATCCATTAGGTTCGTTCCAAGCTCCATTTTGTAAGGCCATAGCAGACATTATACCAGCATGACGATCAGAGATAACACACAACTCAGTGCGATCGGTGACATAATATCGGATGCAAGTCATGAACCATGTCCACGTATTTATACTCTCTCCATCAACCAATGCAAATAAAAACGGAAATAAGCAATCACTTGCATCTTGGAAAACAGTAATTAGCAAGCAACCCTTGTACTTACCATACAAGTGAGTTCCGTCAACACTGATAACAAGTCTACAAGACTTGAAACCTTCAATTGAAGGACCAAATGCCCAGAATACACCCTTGAATGTTTCCTCGCTCGGACTAGACTCATATTTATCCCAGTGAACAATGGTTTCTGTATTTGCTGCTTGAATTGCTGTGAGTAGAAAAAGCAACTTCGTGTATGCTTCTTCGAAGGTACCATACAACCTCTCAATCGCCTTTTGTTTTGCTAGCCAAGCATTCTTATACAAAATCTGATAATTATATTGTAATTTAACATTCCCAATAATTGACCTCGATGTTAAACCGGTATCCTTTTTCACCACATCAACAATCAGATTACAAACAAGATTGTAATCAATTTTACGGTGATCCTGATTCAACGTTGGATTCGTACAAGTGTGAGGCCCAACTATCTTCTTCACCACAAAATTCGTCCCGCCTTTTGGAACCATTGCTCGTAATCTCCAAGGGCAGCCACCATCACTTACTCTGGGGGGACCTTGCACGATCTCCTCAATGGTACGTTTTCTAGGTGCCATTTTGCATTTAACAGTGTACAGTGACGGTGTAGATTTCAAATTTACGAATTCACGATATTTTTTGATAGAATACAACTTCACTGTCTGTTGAATCGACTGCTTACTTATAAACTCCTGTCCAACGTACAATTCGTCTACATTGGACGAACCAGACGACTCTTGTGGAACTAGGTGTACTCTAGCACCTTGAGCCATCTCCTCGGTAACATGAGCGTCAACACTGGCGTAGCTATAAGTAGCTCTGACTTCATTAGAACTATTGTTCGTAGGATTTACATTTGCACCACTATCATCATCATCTTCGTCTCCGTCATCATTTTCACCACTATCATCATCTTCATCGTCTGTTTCTTCCTCTTCTTCATCATCGTCTAATAAGCTGTTGTTACAGACTGCATTTTGAAAGAGTTCAAATACACTGTCATTTGGAACAGAGTCAGGAACCGGACTAGGTTGGCATGGCAGCTCAACATTTAGAGAATTCGGGATTGTTGAATTTGTGAAGGTGTTCTCTTGTGAGGATACTGGATTTGGTTCTGAAGATTGAGCGGGGTTAGACCTCATATGCTGTGTAGGTACTACCCTTATGAAGCTTGAACTGGGAATATCATGTGGCTGAGCATTCAAAATTTGAATTTGCTGAATATATAACTCTAATGCAGACCAAGCACAATTGAGATCTAATGTCCTAGCAATCATTGATTTCAGCGCATTATCAGTAGATACAGACACTGTCATAAAATACTGACCATCTCCTCTTCCTGCTGCGTATCGAGCTAAAATTTTCACATTCCATTGATTCCTATCCCAATTAGTAACTTCATATATTTTCTCAACTACTTCATCAAATGTAATGGTACGGGGTACCCAAACTATTTTCGGATCCAACACGTGATGAACACATTATTATTCACTTTTTAGAGCAATAATCTTAATATAATTAGACATTTAAAAGCTCTCTATATGGTATTTAACTCCTATTTTCTCTTTTCCATAGGAAACAGCTTATAGCAGCAAAACGAAGCAGATTTAGGACTTCAAGAATAATACACAGCAAACTGCAGAGGATCAGTCGACTGGTTCCTCAACCAGGAGACTGAACAAGAGAAGCTGATTTTCCACAACTATCGACACAGTCGACTTACTCTCAAAGACAGTCGACTGGTATGATCAAAGGTGAAATCTACATAAGTCTCGACTCAGTCGACTGGTTTGAAGACAAGTCGACTGGTCTGCGGCGGAGTAAACAGATAAGATATTCGAAGATACACCTGAATCTGATTTCAAATCTATTTGAATCAAGATTTTATGCAGCGAATCAAATCTAAAGACAGGGTATTTTCCAAGTGAACAGATAAGGAAAGAAAGGAGAAAAGAGAAAGATATTAATCATCAAATCAAATAAAGAAAGATCTTCCTGAAAAAGGGGAAACCCTAATTCTCAGCCGTACTCTATAAATATCAGAATACCATCTCCAGAACGGCCTCTCTCCGCTCTCTCAACTCCACAACTCTATCCAAGGATCATCAAATCTATCTCGTGGACGCAACTTAATCAGAGAGTTCCCAACCATCAAGTCATCAACCCGTGCTTCACTCCATCAACATCGAAGAAGGAGAGAGAAGATCCAGCATCCAGAAGGCAGTCGACTGTGTGACAGACAGTCGACCATATTGCCGGAATCCATTAGTTTATTTCTTCTTCTCTCTTTATTCTTTTATGTTGATCATGTATTTGAACTTGTTAAGCAATAAAAGTATTATTATGTGGAACTAATTTCATAGTTGGGTAGATCGAAACCGTAGTTATGTAGTGCTATATTCTTCTGAGATCTTCTAATTACTTATTGATTGAATCTGGTTGAATTTACATGGATTAATGGTCATCAAACTTGGATCTTGAAGTCTGAGAGCAGTCGACTGAGGTGAGAGCCAGTCGACTGACATACAGCACGTGAGAATATCAAGTTTATGTTATCATTTATCTAAATCTGTTATATGAAGCATATTGAGACGACCGAATCTCGTGCCCATAATTTGTAACAAAGGAATCTTTAGGGGTTCTTGGTTCAATCAACTTAGAGGATCTAGATCTGATACCAATTTCTAGAACTTTAAGTGTTTGTTCGTTTCCACTGTTCTTATGTTTTCTCTAAGTATGACTTAGTAGATACCATGCTAAAATACTTAGGGGAAGAAACGAATTAGAGTAGATACCATGCCTAATTCTTGGCTTAGGGAAACAATACTTTAAGGAGTAGATACCATGCCCTTGAAGTGAACAACATGAGTAATTGGAAGTAAATTCAGAAGGTTACTTAGCATTACTAACTATTGGTGGAAATCAACAACCCAACTATTCAAGAGATATTTGTGATTCAAACTCATCTTTCTTAGTTTAATCTTTTTAATTCTTTTAGATTTCTACAACAACCCTTCATCATTTATTATTAGTTTTATTGATTAGTAAGTTGAAGACTACAATCTCTGTGGGATCGACCCTTGCTATTACTACGATTCGATTCGTGCACTTGCGAGGTTTTTATAATTTGTGTCTAGTTTTATCTATTTATTTAGGTATCTAGATTCCAACAACAAGTTTTTGGCGCCGTTGCCGGGGATTGTTTAGTATTTTAACTTACAAGTCAGTAGAATTTTATTAGTTTTTCTTTTCTTTTATTAATACTTTTTCTTTTAGGTTACAGGACTTCGGTGAATGCACGGTAGACGATCACTTCGACCAGAACTACTACCAATTGACGCGGAAACAGAACGCACTTTGCACAGACTAGGTAAGTTATTTGCAGCACACCAGTCGACTGCCCACGCTAACCAGTCGACTGATCAGAGACCTAGTACATATACAGCAATGGCAGAAGAAATACCCAATCGCGTACCAATGCAGGACAAATTCACTCCTAAGAATATTGAGCAACCTTCCTGCATCTCTTTTCAACCTAATGCCACAGGGAACATGCACCTATCTCCTCATTTACTTAGTATGGTTCCCCACTTTAGTGGCAGACCAGATGAAGAGCCTCATCTTCACTTGCAAGACTTTTTCGATCTTTGCAGGACACAAAGCGTCCAAGGGCTCACCGCTGAACAAATCAGGTTAATCTTGTTTCCTTTTTCTTTAAAACTTAATGCTAAGTTATGGTATAATTCTTTGGAACCAGGATCAATTAATTCATGGGAGCAATTGGCAACGAAATTTTTGAAAGAATTCTTTCCAGCCCAGAAAACCAAACAGCTAAAAAGGGAGATTCAACTCTTCCAACAAAAAGATGGAGATTTATTCTTTGAGGCATGGAAGGATTTCAAAAGCAAGCTTCTCAAGTGTCCAACTCACAATTTGCCTAAGGATGATCAGGTACAAGCTTTTTATGAAGGTTTAAATGATACTAATAAAGCAATTGTTGATGCAGCTTGCAATGGAATTCTAATGAGGAAAAGTGGAGAAGAAGCCATTGAACTTTTTGAAGAACTCAGCGAGAACTCCCAACAATTCTCAACAAGAAGGGGACCTTCGAAGAAACAGGGAGTCTACGAAATCTCTAATAATAATAACATTCAATTAGAAATGGCAAACATGAATAAAAAAATTGATATGCTTGTTAATGCAATGTCGACAATGGGTGGAGTTAAAAATCAAACAAGTGAAATGTGTGCAATTTGTTCTCATTTAGATCACACAACTGATACATGTCCCATGTCTACTTTTACAGATCAGGAGCATGCAAACTATGTGGGACGAGGAGTATTTCCACCGAAGAACAATCCATACTCGAACACATATAACCCAGGATGGAGGAATCATCCAAACTTCTCATGGAGCAATAATCAAAACAATCAAGGGAATCAATTCACACAAGGACATACAAGGAACCCTCAGATGGGAAGTGGGTTTGAAAGACCAGCTCCAGAACAGAAGAAGTTGGATTTTGAAACCACTGTTCTTCAATTGCTCCAACAACAACATCAAACAAGCAACCAACAAGGACAAGCAATTCAGAAGTTGGAAACCCAAATTGGTCAGATTGCAAAAGAGCTAAGCGAAAGAAAGGCAGGTGAACTCCCTTCACAAACCATACCAAACCCTGGAGGTCAAGAACAGCTCCAAGCAGTCACAACCCTAAGAAATGGTAAGATAATTGACAACATGATTGGAACACACACAGACAAACCAGTCGACTGTCACTACAAGACAGTCGACTGCACAGACAAATCAGAAAAACAACCATCAAAAGCTTTGGGTTCAAGTAAGGTAAGTCAAAAAGTAGGGACAGTTCCACCACCATTCCCTCAAAGGTTAGTCAATAAAAAGAAAGAACAACATTTATTTGACGTCTTTGAAACTCTCAAAAAGGTAGAAATTAATATTCCCCTACTTGATGCTATTAAACAAATTCCTTCTTATGCCAAATTTTTGAAAGATTGTTGTACTCATAAAAGAACATTTCAGGTTAAGGAGGATGTTGCTTTGACAGAAGAAGTGAGTGCTGTATTATTGAGAAAACTACCACCTAAACTGAAAGATCCAGGTAGTTTCACCATTCCTTGTAAAGTTGGTGAGCACTTCTTTGAAAAAGCACTATTAGACTTGGGGGCAAGCATCAACCTTCTTCCTTACTCTGTTTACGAAAAGCTTGGATTGGGGGAACTCAAACCAACATCCATCACCTTGCAATTGGCAGATCGCAGCATCAAGAGACCTAGAGGTATTTTAGAAGATGTCTTAGTTCAGGTAAATGATTTTATTTTGCCTGCTGATTTTGTTGTGTTAGATATGGAGGAATCTTCAATGTCATCATCTCTACCGATCATATTAGGTAGGCCCTTTATGAGTACAGCTGATATAAAAATTTGTGTTAAAAAGGGCATTATAAGTATGAAGATAAACGGAGAAAAAGTGGAATTTAAAATGTTTGATACACTAAAATTACCACAAGATGATCATGAATGCTATAATATTGATGTGGTGCAGGAGATTGTTGATCAAACATTTCAGGTACATAGCGTTGAACCACTACAAGCCACAATCACTCAATCTCTAGCTTTATCTCATGTTGAACAGGAATACGATGACTGGGAGATTGCAGAGACAGTACATCAACTTGAAACTCCACAGTCACATTCAGGTAAGCTTGTGCCTGCTTTTGAACAGTTGGTATCTGATAAAATTTCTATTTCTTCAGATCAGGCGACTGACGAACAGAGTAAGTCGACTGGTTTTCTAACCAGTCGACCGAATCAAGATGCCCAGAACAAGTCGACTGCTGACATGGACCAGTCGACTGTACAGAAGCGTCCAGACATAGAACTCAAGCAGCTGCCCGACCATTTGAAGCACGCATTTTTAGGAGAGAACCAGACGCTACCAGTAATAATTGCTGCTAACTTGAGTGCACAGGAAGAAGAAAAGCTGCTGAAGGTATTGCGAGAACACAAAAATGCAATAGGATGGACCATTGCAGACATCAAGGGAATAAGTCCATCCAAATGCATGCATAGAATACTCCTGGAGAACGATGCAAAACCTAGCAGAGAGGCACAGAGAAGGCTCAACCCCAACATGAAGGAAGTGGTAAGAGCAGAAATTTTGAAGCTACTAGATGTTGGCATCATCTATCCTATCTCAGATAGCAAATGGGTAAGTCCTATACATGTAGTTCCTAAGAAAAGTGGAGTTACAGTGGTAACAAATGAAGAGAATGTGCTTATCCCAACAAGAGTAACCACAGGTTGGAGGGTATGCATTGATTATAGGAAACTGAACAATGAAACCAGGAAAGATCACTTCCCTCTTCCTTTTATTGATCAAATGTTAGAAAGATTAGCAGGATATAGTCATTACTGTTTTCTAGATGGTTATAGTGGCTATAATCAAATTGCTATTGCTCCAGAAGATCAAGAAAAGACCACTTTTACATGCCCTTTTGGTACTTTTGCATACAGGAGGATGCCCTTTGGACTGTGCAATGCTCCAGCTACATTTCAAAGATGCATGATGAGCATATTTTCAGACATGGTGGAAAGGTTCATTGAGGTATTTATGGATGACTTTAGTGTTTTTGGATCTAGTTTTGATGAATGCCTTAACCATTTGCAGCTGGTGCTTAAAAGATGTGAAGAATGCAATTTAGTGCTGAATTGGGAGAAGTGCCATTTCATGGTACAACAAGGTATTGTGTTGGGTCATGCGGTGTCCAAAAGGGGAATAGAGGTAGACAAGGCAAAAATTGACATCATATCAAAACTACCCCCTCCCACTACAGTTAAGGGTGTTAGGAGTTTTCTAGGACACGCAGGTTTTTATAGACGATTTATAAAAGACTTTTCAAAAATCTCCAAACCCCTTTGTGACTTGTTAGCCAAGGATGTTGAGTTTATATGGACAAAAGAATGTACAAATGCTTTTAATACATTGAAGAATCTTCTCATTTCTGCACCTATAGTCATGGCACCAGATTGGGGCCACCCTTTTGAGCTCATGTGTGATGCAAGTGATTACGCCTTAGGGGCTGTTTTAGGTCAAAGAATCAATAAGAAACCACATGTTATTTACTATGCTTCTCGAACTCTAAACGATGCACAGCTAAATTATTCTACAACTGAAAAAGAAATGTTAGCTGTTATTTTTGCTGTAGAGAAGTTTAGATCATATTTAATTGGTTCTAAAGTTATTGTTTTCACTGACCATGCTGCCTTGAGATATTTGTTGGCTAAAAAGGAAGCTAAGCCTAGGTTGATCAGATGGGTGCTGCTGCTTCAAGAATTTGATCTTGAGATTAGAGACAAGAAAGGATGCGACAATGTTGTGGCAGATCACATGTCTAGATTACTGCACGAGGACGAGAGAAATGTGCCCCCGCTGAATGAAAATTTCCCAGATGAACAATTATTTGCAATAAATATTCACACCCTCGGGGCAGTCGACTGGTCCCTCAACCAGTCGACTTATCTCTCTGAACAACTACCCTGGTTTGCTGATATTGTCAATTTTCTAACCGCTCATGTTTTTCCTCCAGGTATGACACATCAGGAAAGGAAAAGATTGGTGGATCTGAGCAAACACTATTATTGGGATGATCCTTATTTATTCAAATTTTGCTCTGATCAAATTATAAGAAGATGTGTGGCAGACGAGGAACAAAGGAGTATTCTACAACATTGCCACCAATATGCTTGTGGAGGACATTTTGGGCCAAAGAGAACAGCACTTAAGGTATTGCAATCTGGTTTTTATTGGCCTAAAGTATTCAAAGATGCTTTTTCTTTTTGCAGGACTTGCGACAAATGCCAAAGGACAGGCAACATCTCTTCTAGAAATCAAATGCCACTACACAACATACAAGTAATCGAGCTTTTCGATGTCTGGGGAATCGACTTCATGGGTCCATTTCCTAACTCATTTGGTTATGTATATATACTTGTTGGTGTGGATTATGTGTCTAAATGGGTCGAGGCTGTCCCCTCACGAACTAATGATCACAAAGTTGTTGTCAAGTTTTTGCAGGAGAACATTTTCACTAGGTTTGGTACACCACGAGCAATAATAAGTGATGGAGGGAGCCACTTCAATAACTACCCATTTGCTTCTTTAATGAAGAAATATGGGATTACACATAGAGTGGGAACTCCATATCATCCTCAAACCAGTGGGCAGGTGGAGATTAGCAACAGGGAGATCAAGAGCATCTTGGAAAAGACAGTCAACACAAGGAGGAAGGATTGGTCGCTACGCTTGAATGATGCATTATGGGCCTACAGAACCGCTTTCAAGACACCCATTGGCATGTCACCATACCGTTTAGTCTTTGGAAAAGCATGTCATCTGCCGGTAGAATTAGAACACAAAGCTTATTGGGCTATCAAAAAGTTCAACTTTGATATGAAACAGGCAGGTGATAAAAGGCGATTGCAACTAAATGAGCTTGAAGAATTGAGGCACGATGCATATGAAAACGCCAAACTATACAAGGAAAGGACTAAGTTATACCATGATAAACAATTAGCAAGGAAGGAGTTTTATGAAGGACAAAAGGTATTGATCTACAACTCAAGATTGAGACTCTTTCCAGGCAAGCTCAAGTCAAGATGGTATGGACCATATATTGTCACAAAAGTCTTTCCACATGGTGCATTGGAAGTTCACAGCGAAGAACGAAATCAAACATTCAAGGTGAACGGACATAGGGCGAAGCCATACATTGAGATGAGTCTACAGCCACACGAGGAAGATGTGCATCTTCAACCCATTCAATACATTGCATGAACTCATCCTGTCTAGCTGAAGACATGAAACACAGCGCTTATTGGGAGGCAACCCAATGTTTCAGGGGAGTATTTACACTTTCCTTTATTTGCTTTCAGTTATTCACTTTTCTTTTAGTTTTTCAGTATCTCCTTACTAGGTGGCGACATATGCCTATTTTACATTTTCTTTCGAACATTGAGGACAATGTTCCATCTAAGTGTGGGGGTATTAGTTAGTCATATTTGGAAGGAATTTTTGAATTTTTTTTTTAGGATAAACAATTTCTTATAAAGTAAGAGTAAGGATACTTAGTTACTTTAGGATTGTTGAGTTTCATAATTCCCTACAAAAGTGTGTGAGTCATGCGATTATACATAATAAAAAATGTGTGATGCTTTTTCTGATGATTATTCCCTTTAGATCTAGTCCTAAATCGAGTTTAAGTAAATAGAGTGATACAATATATGTATATATATTTGAATAAAGTCAGTCTACTCCAATGTTTTGAGGGCTTAGTAACTAGGGGTATTCATCACCAATGTTTACCTTTACGTCAAACGGCAACTTGAAATACGAGTATGCAAAGCACTTTAATGTTTGTGACTTGTTGAGTAACCGGGTGGATACATCACAAATGTTTCGCATTCGCGTCAAAAGACAAGTGACAACTTTAAAGAAGAGACTATAAAAAAAAAAAAAAAAAAAAAAAAAAAAAAAAAAAAAAAAAAAAAAAAACTCTAGTTTGCTACTGGATTTGTAGTAGAGAGAAGGGATAATCACAGACTGAGTAGATGCATACTATAACTACATTAATCGCATGACAAATATGACTAAGTTTGGGATTTATGAATAGACAATTGCACTGGAGAAAATGGGTATGTTTAACTTTACTTTATCTGAAATTGTTTGTAGTTTTGTATTTTTTATTTTTTGATGTCCACATAATAAGAAATCATGATGGTTGAGTTTATTCTGATTATTACTCCCTTGTTCATAAATTCACTTTTTGCTTGAGGACAAGCAAAAGCTAAGTGTGGGGGTATTTGATGAACACATTATTATTCACTTTTTAGAGCAATAATCTTAATATAATTAGACATTTAAAAGCTCTCTATATGGTATTTAACTCCTATTTTCTCTTTTCCATAGGAAACAGCTTATAGCAGCAAAACGAAGCAGATTTAGGACTTCAAGAATAATACACAGCAAACTGCAGAGGATCAGTCGACTGGTTCCTCAACCAGGAGACTGAACAAGAGAAGCTGATTTTCCACAACTATCGACACAGTCGACTTACTCTCAAAGACAGTCGACTGGTATGATCAAAGGTGAAATCTACATAAGTCTCGACTCAGTCGACTGGTTTGAAGACAAGTCGACTGGTCTGCGGCGGAGTAAACAGATAAGATATTCGAAGATACACCTGAATCTGATTTCAAATCTATTTGAATCAAGATTTTATGCAGCGAATCAAATCTAAAGACAGGGTATTTTCCAAGTGAACAGATAAGGAAAGAAAGGAGAAAAGAGAAAGATATTAATCATCAAATCAAATAAAGAAAGATCTTCCTGAAAAAGGGGAAACCCTAATTCTCAGCCGTACTCTATAAATATCAGAATACCATCTCCAGAACGGCCTCTCTCCGCTCTCTCAACTCCACAACTCCATCCAAGGATCATCAAATCTATCTCGTGGACGCAACTTAATCAGAGAGTTCCCAACCATCAAGTCATCAACCCGTGCTTCACTCCATCAACATCGAAGAAGGAGAGAGAAGATCCAGCATCCAGAAGGCAGTCGACTGTGTGACAGACAGTCGACCATATTGCCGGAATCCATTAGTTTATTTCTTCTTCTCTCTTTATTCTTTTATGTTGATCATGTATTTGAACTTGTTAAGCAATAAAAGTATTATTATGTGGAACTAATTTCATAGTTGGGTAGATCGAAACCGTAGTTATGTAGTGCTATATTCTTCTGAGATCTTCTAATTACTTATTGATTGAATCTGGTTGAATTTACATGGATTAATGGTCATCAAACTTGGATCTTGAAGTCTGAGAGCAGTCGACTGAGGTGAGAGCCAGTCGACTGACATACAGCACGTGAGAATATCAAGTTTATGTTATCATTTATCTAAATCTGTTATATGAAGCATATTGAGACGACCGAATCTCGTGCCCATAATTTGTAACAAAGGAATCTTTAGGGGTTCTTGGTTCAATCAACTTAGAGGATCTAGATCTGATACCAATTTCTAGAACTTTAAGTGTTTGTTCGTTTCCACTGTTCTTATGTTTTCTCTAAGTATGACTTAGTAGATACCATGCTAAAATACTTAGGGGAAGAAACGAATTAGAGTAGATACCATGCCTAATTCTTGGCTTAGGGAAACAATACTTTAAGGAGTAGATACCATGCCCTTGAAGTGAACAACATGAGTAATTGGAAGTAAATTCAGAAGGTTACTTAGCATTACTAACTATTGGTGGAAATCAACAACCCAACTATTCAAGAGATATTTGTGATTCAAACTCATCTTTCTTAGTTTAATCTTTTTAATTCTTTTAGATTTCTACAACAACCCTTCATCATTTATTATTAGTTTTATTGATTAGTAAGTTGAAGACTACAATCTCTGTGGGATCGACCCTTGCTATTACTACGATTCGATTCGTGCACTTGCGAGGTTTTTATAATTTGTGTCTAGTTTTATCTATTTATTTAGGTATCTAGATTCCAACAACAACACGCTATAACAATAACCAATCTTTGGATCACGAATTATTTCTCTACCAAAGTAAAACCAAATAGGAATCTCCAAATCCATACCTACGTTAATTTATACCAATAAGCGAGTTTTTATCTACCCATAAAGAAAACCTAATGAAATTAACAAAATAATAGGGCAATAAACATCATACTTTCACAAGATTATTTGGGTCAAATAGTTGAAGTTGCTTTCCTCTTCAAGTATACCCAAATTCCAAAATTTAAACCTATATCGGAAGATGGGTTTAAGGTGTCCAAAGCAATTTTATGGGTTATTCGAAAAATTACGAGGGTACTTTGACAAATTTGAGATGAGAGATGGGTTAGGGTTTCAGAGTTAGAAGAGGAAGAGAAAGAAGAAAGGAATAGCCAGATCTGTTTGGGGATGG
Organism: Hemerocallis citrina; assembly: GCA_017893485.1. Classification (NCBI taxonomy): domain Eukaryota; kingdom Viridiplantae; phylum Streptophyta; class Magnoliopsida; order Asparagales; family Asphodelaceae; genus Hemerocallis; species Hemerocallis citrina. Next base: position 166,871,756 of record CM030367.1, read on the forward strand.
GGGGTTTAAGTCCCAAACGACACTCGCTTTTTGAAAAAGCGAGTGTGGGATAATTCCCCCCGCCTTTTCAAAAAGCAAGTGTTGCTGGGCAAAAAAGGCCAAGACTCGCTTTTTGAAAAAGCGAGTGTGGCATAAACCCCCTCGCTTTTTCAAAAAACGAGTCTTAGTTTCTAATTTTCTGAACCCTAAGACTCGCTTTTTGAAAAAACGTGAGGGATTATACCACACTCGCTTGAAAAAGCGAGTGGGGCGTTTAGGGAATAAAAAAAAACAGGTCGGCTAGGGAAAAACTTTCACAAATAAGGTCATTTTGGGAAAAATTCTAAGGGATTGGGTTAGGTACAGTCGGGTTTGGGTTAGAGATTGTCCTAACCTCAACTGATAACTAGCAACCAAACCTAAATGATCGCAAACCAAACAACGATTAAATATTTTTAATCAGCTGGGCTGCAAAAAAAAAAAAACCAAATCTGAATGCAGTATACATGCAACACTGCAAGGGATGTAAAAGGGTTAGTGAGAAAGATGGAGTGAATGAGAGTTTACCCATTAGAGACCGAGTGCTAGGGAGAGTTACAACGTATTTCGCTTCGAGCTTCACAGTTGTAGGACTTCGAGAGAGACTATGGATTCCCGGCCGCTTCAATAAGATTTGCCCAATCCTATTAAGTCAGCAAGTTTTTTTTTGAAGTTTATTAAGTCAGCAAGTTACGACATGAACACACTAACACAGTTTAAAAGTAATTTATTTGGAAAAAGAAAACACAAAAACATTTAAAGAAACAAACAGACGTAGTAATCACAGCAAAAAAATATATATAGGCCACATGCAAAATTACTAATAATAATTACAATCAATTAGCTATAAACTCTGAATTGGATATAAAATATGATGCACGTTTCTATAAATATATATATATATATTTTAAAAAATCCGAGTTGTCTGACATCGAACCTAAGGTATCCTTTATATTGGTTATACATGTACATTGCACGTGTTTATTGGATTACAAATAGAGTTTGTTTAGCGACAAACTCTTCCATTAAAATAGTACTAAAATAGTAGAGATATATCTTTTCTAAAAAAATCCTACGTTATCTAGCATTGAACCTAAGACTTCCTTTATATTAGTTATGCATATGCATTACACGTGTTTGTTGGATTACAATGGACGTGCTTATTTGGTTATAAATGGAGTTTCTTTGATGACAAACTCTACCATTGAAATAGTAAAGATAAAGATAGCAATGAATTTCCTGAAAATATAAACACATTCAATAGTTATAGGAAATAACCACCCATTTTATAATTTTGTGAAATCAATATCGATTAACAAGGAAATGACAATAAACTCTTTCATAATCTTATATAAGAGCATCCACAGTCGTTGATTTTTTGAAAATATGTTCAACGAATGGTTGCACTCGTTGCACTCGTTAGCCATATACTCAAATTTTGAGTTGAGGAACAGTACGCTGCCAAATTTGACAACGCAAATGATAATTGCCAAATTATAAACATGTTCTTTTGTCTGTTTTTTTATTTATTATAAATGTCTCATTTTTTTTAAAAAAAATGGACAGACACTGTCCAATTTTTAAAAATAAAAACCCTCCCTCTTCTGAGGACAAATACGTTAGCACGGTTCAAGTTACTTCCTCTTCTGGCCCATCTCCGTCTCACAAGCCTAGCATAGCTTTATCTACACTCCCCCTGCAACCGGAAGCTTGGGTTGATAAAGATAACCTTCTGGATGAGGAATTGGCCGACCTGGACCAATCTCTTCCGCATAAGCGGGTATTCTTTAATCCCCTCTCGATTGTTATTAAGTTTCATCCCTCTAATTGTCTGGATTGTAGTAAATTTTGCTTTGTTCACATTAGCTGCTTATCTTCTTATTTCTCTAGTCACATTCTTAATTTCTGTCTCTCTACTTATTATCACTTTAATTCTCCTCTTTGGCTTCCTTCTCCTCCCCAAGTGGGTTGCAACACACCCAGTCGTTGTAGTGTGACCTCCCACGACTCTCCTCCTCCCCCCCCCCCCCATTCCTTAGCTGTAAGCCCTTGGTTCGGATGTTTATTATCCCCTCCGATTCTTTTTGCCTTTCAAAGGTGCCTTTGAGTTTTGCTGGGTCTTTCCATCCCGAAAGCCAGCAGCCATCTAGCTCCCAAAAGAAGAAACTCAAAAAAGAACTGATCATTGTTATTCGTTCTAGTGCCCGTATTAGGGCCAATAGAGATTCCAAATCTTTGGTAGATTCTCAGCTTTTCCTTGCGGCTCAGATCCGCAAGTTGGACATCTCCCCACCCTCTCCTTCTTCATCTGGGAAAGTACAGCTAGGTTCCATCTACCATGTAACATCCCGAATTCCAAAATACAATTGAATTCGAGTTCCACATGATCTTTACACTTCTTTCGTACAATTTTACAAGAAAATAAAATTTTTTCTTTCATCAGAGTTACATTACATCTTTACATCATTACAGCAGAAGCAATTTTACAATAAATTACATGAACAACATTTTAAAATAGTCTTGCACAGCATGTATACTTCAATAGTCAAGCATCTTTACCCTGCATATAAAAACTGTAGGCGTGTCAGTTCATTCAACTGACGAAATATTATACACGGCCATCTTCTCTATACCGGAAACAGTATAACGATTCTCATTTCTTAACAAACCACAAACTTGTCACAAACAGAACTAAAGGGACTATCCTGTTGATGTCGTGTTGTGAGTGTGCACTTAGTCCTTAATACAATTATTTATATTATATGACACTAATGCGCACTTATTCAGAGTCTATGCAGCCCATACTACATAGGTCCGAAGGCAAGCCCTTAACCGTTCTTCTTCTTATAGGGTTCAATCCCTCGCCATGACTTAATCTATTAGTGTAACTACGGTAAGTATCCTAGATGTTCTATGAGTTACGAGCTCATGTCCAGACAGCCAGGAGGGGAATCCCACGTCATGTCATGACCATCGTGAAGACAGCCTGTGGACATTTCAGCTTCCATCATAGGACATGACACCACCCGCAGTCACCAAACATCCCACGAGCGTCGTCACCGGGACGGTACTCTGGAGCAGTATCTACATCATGTCACGATGCATCGTGAAGACAGCCTGTGAATACTCTCACACCGCCAATCCAATGGCCCTCATACTCAATATTTTTCTCTTACTTTCATCACATCTTCACTATGTATCTAATCCTTAGTTTAATTGAATTATGAATAAAATCAATCTCATAGAATGTAGCACTCCCACTATACCGGTCCTATTCATTTAATTTCACATGACCCAACCTTGGTCTTCTCATTTCAAATATCATTTCACAATTCTTTCATTGCCGGTATAAGGCCTGGCTATACCCTAATTCTCAATTTCAACTCATAATTACAATGTTATACTCATAAGACCTTTTTATGATTAATCACAATTCATATTTCAATAGCATGGTATTCATGTATTCACATCTTCCATAATTCATCACAATCAATAATTCGATGCATGGATAATTGAAAACTGAAATTCTTCTAACATGTTACATTCGCTAGTTTATAAATCCACATAATTCTATTTCAATCCATACCAATTTCACAGTTCACATTTTCAATTGGTTTCACAAATTCACACCTTTCAAATTTCTCATTACCAAAATTTCATTTTAAACTTCTTAAACAAAACTTCAATTTCCTTTATAAAACGAAAGTTTAATAATTAAAATAAGTTCCTCCTTGTAAAACTGTCTCAAATTCTCATTTAAACTAGGCCACAAGTCATAGGAATTATGTCACAAAAATGCAGATTTACTCAAAACTTCGGGGAAGTCGACTGTCGAATATGGTCAGTCGGCTGTTCCGCAATAATGCAAAATTTCAAAAATAAGAAGGTCAGGGCACTCGACTGTTAAATGTGATCAGTCGGCTGTTCTGCAATATTTTTAAACTCGAAATCAAAATGACCAGGATAGTTGACTGTTACATATAGCCAGTCGGCTGTGCTGCGGGGTTTTTTCAAGTCTCAAAATATATTTTCTTCTCTTCTGAAACGTAACTTTCCAGATTACAATCTACTTAAAAATTTACAATAAACCCGTGTTTCATAATGATCATTTGCTTTATGAAAACTTCTATTTTATTAATTAATTTACATATGATGCATTCAATCACTTGTTTTCCAAAAATACATTCTTTCCATTTATCCAAATTTTCACACGGCATATGTATAGCAATGAGTAATTTCATTACATTTATCTATCAATTCATCTTTAACATGCTATTCTACTTTAGCACTTTAACCCATAAACATGATGCTAGTCTTTTACTAGTTAATCCACATAGTTCGCATTTAGGACATATTTTGCATACTAACATTAGAAATACAGAAAACATTCACTTTACTCATAGTTAATAAATATAGTAATCAAACCACACATATTTGCTAATTTCTCAATTCCCTTCTAATTAGGCAAGCATGCATTTCATGTCAACTAGTAGCTCATAATCACAATTCAATTTCACCCTAGCATGATTTCTACTTTAGAAGTCATGAGAAACACTCACCTTTTGAAGAAAAGCCAAATAGAAAATCTCCTAGAGCCTCCTAGAATGAGAGAGAGTGTCTTCTCCTCCTAGATTGCGATGCAACGATCCTTCTCCTTGCTCCCTTGCCAAAACCGAGAGCTCTAAGATGGGAAAAGAGTGGCCGGCCTCCAATAGGGTACACACATACACTCACTCACACTAATAATTATCTCCTATATAATTGTTCTCTTCTTTCAATAGATTACTAGTGCAAAATACAAATAGATAGGAGGGGTATTTATACTAATTTTAGAATAGATTGGAGGGCTAGGATTCAATGGATGGTTATAGAATGGAGGGCTAGGATAGGAGAGGAAGTTGTAGTAACTACCCGCACACCAAGTAACCACCCATGCACACTCACCCACACTCCCCATCATCCAACCCAAATCCGGCCATCACTAGTGTGCTTTGCACACTACGTGCATGCACGTGCCACCTAGTCCCCTATGTAGAAGTTTGTACAATTTTAATTAATCAAATTTTTCACATTTTGTGTCTACATGATAAGTGTGGCCATTTAATTGATTAGTTAAAAATTGTGGGCTTCACAATTTGTGGGCTTAGGCTTGTGGGCCAAGACAATAAATCAATAATTTATTAAAGTGGGCTCAAACAAATAAAATATTATTTAAGGCTTTAGAAATAGGCTTTTAAAAAAATAAAGGAAAATAATTGTTCATACTAAAAATGAAATTTTATAAATAAAACTAAATAAATAATATATACATGAGATTTGCACGTGTACAACACGTGAAAAATAGTATTTTTATTAAAATGAAAGTTTAGGGTATTACATACCAGGTGCATTTTGACTCCCTTTCTAATCTAGATATGCTTTACCTTACTAGGAAGATGGGGTTTCTCGTTGATCAGGATAACTTTGTTGATTGTGATTCGATTCGCTGCCGCGAATTCACTAGAGCTTTTGAGACTAAAGGTTTTAATGATTAGCATCACTTGGAATATTCGGGGATTGCGGAGTGCGACGAAGCAACAAGCCTTGTTTAACCTGATTTCTTTCTCTCACTGTGATATGATCTCTATTCAAGAATCAAAACTTGAGTTCCCTACTCCGTCCCTCTTACGTTCGATAGGTGGATCCTTAATCTCCAATTGGATCTCACTTGATGCCATAGGCACAAGAGGAGGAATTCTCAATGGTTTTGAAGAATCCAGTTTTCTCCTTATTTCGATTCGTCGTTTAACTTTCTTCCTTGTTGTGTGCCTACATTGGACTGAATTCAATTGTGCTCTCACTGTTGTGTCGGTTTACAGTCCGTCTACTGTGGACCGTCGTGAGGTTTTTTGGAACGAATTTACCTCCTTCCAACACAGCATTCAGGCATTCTGGTTGTTCTGTGGAGACTTCAATGTCACCAAATTCTCCTCTGAAAGATTGGGTAGTTCCCCTAACTCAGTGGACTCCTCTCGCTTTAATGAAGGTATTCGTTCTCTTCAGTTGACGGATCTTCCTCTCAACGGTAGAGCTTTCACGTTGTCTAATATGCGATTGTCGCCGACCATGGCTAAGCTCGATCACTTTCTGGTATCCTCTGATTGGATCAACTTCTTTCACAACTCATTTGCTAAAGCTTTGCCCAATCCATCATCGGACCACGTACCTATCTCCTTGTGTTCTAACTATAATTTCTCCAGACCTTTCAAGTTCTGGTTTAAAAAATTTTGGCTGCAAGATCAAACTTTTGTCAATCTCATCTCCGAGTGACTCTCTTCTATTACGAGCTCTTCTGGGCTCGGTCGCATCCTTATTAAGCTTCACGCGATCAAATTCGATAGCAAAATCTGGCAAAATAAGAGATTTGCAAATAATAATTTGCATTAAAATATCCTCCTATCGACCATTGAATCCATTGATCAACTTGAGGAGGTTGGCCCGATATCTGAATCCCTTCGTTCAGAACGGGCCTCTTGTAAAAGAGATTTTGTGGCCTTTCTTCATAACGACCATATTAAATGGGCCCAACGGGCTAAGCATCGTTGGTTGAAGGAGGGAGATGGTAACACCTCTTTCTTTCACAATTTTGCTTCTCACAGGCAGCGATGCAATCGTATTTCCTCTATCCTTGATAATGGAAATGATTTTACGTCGGATGCTAACATCCATGCTATGTTCCTCCGTTTCTTTAAAGATCTTTTGGGAACTCTGAAACATCGTTCTATTCATCTTGATTGGTCACAGCTGTATGGTCAACATTCTCATGATATGTCTAGCATGGAAGATCCTTTTACTTTAGCAGAGATCAAGTCTGCGGTTTTCTCTTTAAAAAGTGATTCCGCCCCTGGCCCGGATGGGTTCCCTGCTTTCTTTTTTCAACGTTTTTGGGATTGTCTCAAAGATGATCATTTCAAAATTTTCTCAGACCTACAGCAATGGAACTTCTCCTTTGATAGGATCAATTATGCGCACATCGTCCTTATCCCTAAATTCTTGGGTGCTAACTTCGTTTCCAACTTTAGACCGATTAGCCTCCTTAACACGACTTTTAAGATCATCATGAAAGTTCTCTCTACCTATCTTAGTGCAATCATCCCCCTCTGATCGATCCCTCGCAATCGGGCTTCATTAAGGATCTCTATATCCTGAATAGTGTGGCCTCGGCCCAAGAAATCATTTCCGATTGTCATAGATCCAATTCGGAAGGGATCCTTTTAAAATTAGATTTTCAAAAAGCTTATGATAATGTGAGCTGGGAGTTTCTTTTTGAAATCCTTTTTCATCGTGGTTTCAGTCCGAAATGGATCGCTTGGATTAAATCCAGTCTCTTCGCTGGCACTTCGTCCATTATTATAAATGGGACAGAAGGGCACAAATTCAAATGCAAGCGTGGCCTTCGTCAAGGGGACCCCATCTCCTAGCTTCTATTTTCTCTTGTTGTTGATGTATTCAATAAGCTGCTCAGTAAGGTTTGGGAGGTCGATGTTATCGAAGGTCTGGGGGTTCTCACAGTTTCCGCGGAGTGTTGAACCTCCAGTATGCTGATGATACCATTATCTTTGCGAAACCCAATGGGTGCACTTTACGTAACCTGAAGTTACTTCTTTATGTCTTTGAAAGTGCCTCAGGTTTAGCGATTAACTTTCAAAAGTCTTCTGTTCTTTGGCTTGGCGGATCTCCAAACCGCCAAGCGGAAATCGCTCTATTCTTTAACTGTGTTTCGGCCTCATTCCTAATCCATTACCTAGGTATCCCCTTGAGATGGGGGAAGCTTCATAAATCAGATTGGTTGCCGATGATCGAAAAGGTTGAATCCAGAGCACCTCTCGCGCGGAGGCAGACTGATCCTTGTTAACTCCGTTCTCTCCTCTATTCCTTTATATATGATGTCTTTCTTGTACCTTCCCTCGTGGGTTATTAAGACGGTTGACCAGATCAGAAAGTATTTCTTCTGGTCTGGTGCGGATTTGTACAGACCAGGATCTCATCTTTGCAACTGGAAGCTTATTTTCACTTCGAAGGCTGCTGGAGGTTTAGGGGTTCTTAATCTCAGGCACCAAAATTTAGCTCTCCTGGGCAAATGGCTATGGAGGTTTTTCAAAAATGATCAACTGCCTTGGGTCCGACTTATATTCCTTAATTATTTTTCCCACCGCAATATGTGGGATTTTCCTACCTCCCCCTCCCAGAACGCTTCTGCCTTTTGGAAAGGGGTTTGGAAAGCATCTAGCCTGTTCCGTTGTGGGTTAGTGCATGTTTGTGCGAATGGTTCAAAGACCAGATTCTGGGACGACTTATGGTTTGGTAATACCAAACTCGCTATAGCTTTTCCTTCGCTATATCAGATGGCATCCAACCCCTCCGGCATGGTAGCAGACTAAGTTGTCACCAATCACCAAAAGTTCTGGTCTATTCCATTCTCGACTTTTCTTCCCCCGTCTCTTGTGTTGGAACTCCAAGAGCTCTTCGCAGGTATCAACCGTTATGCCTGGCACCCGCTTGAAGACTTCAAATGGAGATGGACCACCTATGGTAACTACTCGGTTACATCTTTCTACAACTTCCTCAATTTTGGGAGGGGGGGTGGGGGGGGGGGGGGGGGGGGGTTGTCTCCCCAAATGCTAAGCATCTATGGAGCTGTTGTGCTCCTCTCAATCCAAAATTTTAACCTGGCTAGCGCTTAACAATAAACTGCTCACAATTGATGTTCTTAACCGGAGGAACCTGGCCGTAGGCCAGGTTTGTGTTTTATGTTCATCCCATCATGAGGATGCTGACCATCTTTTCCTTAAGTGCTCCTTTATCCAACCATTATGAATGATCACTATCTTCGCTTGGCAAGCGCCAGCTATCCCCAGCGAATTCTATTCCTGTTGGATGTCTCAATCTCTCAGGAAGGAATTCTGTAAATCTTGGATTCTTTCTATTATGGTGATCATTTGGGTTATCTGGTCGGAACGTAACAAACGAATTTTTATGCAGTTCACCTCTTCCATTGATAGCATTATCGATGAATTTTTATTCTTCTCTAAATTTTGGCCTTCCACTTTAGCGGTTGACAAAGTGGAATCTTTACATCTAAATCATCGAGACGAGGCGATTACTAATTTTTGTTCTACTATTTTTTAATACATCCTTTAACTGTACTGCTTCTTACTTGTTTTCTCTTTTTCCTCTTTTTGCAGACCTAATGATTTTGAATGCGTCGTGTTTATTTTGATGCGTTTTGGGCTAGCTATGGAGTTTGGCTAGCAATTCAGCCCTTTGTTGGTTCTTTTGGTCGGGAGCAGCACTATTTTTTGGATCTTGTGGTTTTGATGTTTCTTCTCTTAGTAGTGATGGATGTTCTGTTAGTTGGCTTTAGTGCCAGTGTTGTGTTCTCTTCATTTCTGTTTCTGTTTCCTGCTCTGTTCACTGGTTTGTATATATGTTTTTGGTTACTGTTTGTTTTGTTACGTGTTTGTTGGATTTACCCTGGTGGGGTATGTTTTGTCCGCAGCGATGCGGTTTTTTAGAACCTGGGGTGTTTATATTCTTGACCTAGTCTCTAATGGCTTTGTTCCGACCCGGTTGTGGTTTTTATCATGAGCTCTTTGTGTTGTTTCGGGTCTTTCTTTGTTGTCCCGTTAGATGCTGAGTTTGCACCTTGGTGTTGGTTGCTTTCAGCCCTGGTAGCTTGTTCAGGGTGTCCGAGGGTATTATTCTGGTTGTTTTTTAAGTGTTCATACCTCCTTCTTAATTGAATGGTTCCGTTCTGTATTTTTTTCTATTCTTGTTGGCCTACGCCTCTTGTTGTGCATCCCTTCGGCCAGAAGTGGCCGAGGTGGTGATCCTCCGTTGGTTGGGGCCACCGCTGTGGTTTGTTGCGGTTCCTTTCCTCTATGCTGATTGTGGTGGTAGTGTTGTGTTGCCTTTAGGTGCTCAGGAACTGGGGGTGCGTATCTGGAGGTTTCTTTTTGCCACCCCTTTTGATTGGGTTTCTGCCCCTGGTCTCTTTTGCGCGGTTGTAGCTGTGGTTTTCTGCTTGGCCTATGCAGAGTGGGGGATGGTATTTTTCAACTTTGTTGCGTGTGCTGTGGTCGTTGGTGGCATTTTTGCTCTCGAGCCCTGCTTTGTGGCTGTGTTTTCCACCCTCGTGCTTTGTTTCTTATCTCTGTCAGCGTTTGGCAATTTTCTCAATTGCTTTTTTTTGTATTTTCCTTTAGTTTGAGGATTTGTTGTTGTTTGTTAGTTTTACTATCGGTAAAATTGTACCTTATTGTATACTCTCGTTTATTTATATATTCTGGGCTGGAACCTTTTGATTCTTTCCTCTTCATCAAAAAAATAAAATAATAATAATAATAATAATAAACTTCCCTCCCTCACATCTTTTTATATTTTTTTATTGTGGCCCCCCAAAAAACCAGTTAATGCTAAAGTTCATTTTTTTCATATAATAACTGACTCCGCCGATTTTTAAATTTAAAAATAAAAGGCTTCAATTACTGTTCTTGTTCAAGTTATTTTCCAAATACCAAAATTTCTGTATATGCCCAAAACGAGTGTGGATGCTCTGAGGGAATCATAATTAAAAAAAATCACAAATTCAAATCCAAATTTAAAATACCTTACAATTGCTAGTGGCTGCTTACTATAACTATTTGTTTTTTTTCTTTTTTTAAGGGAAAAGGTGGAATATGACTACCATGTTCATTAATGATAAATAATGAAACATACTCAGCATAATTGGGAAATTGTACGAGAAAACATGAGGTAAGGAACGATGTGGGTCACTCCAGGGTGGGGCCGATCTCAACCTTTTTATCGTCAAAGTGTTGCGTCGGAAATGCTCATGCGATAGGGTCCCCCGCACCTGTGGCAGCTGTCTCTTTCCGAAAAAAGATCAGATGCATAACATGTGTTAGTCTACCTGAAAGACTGCTATTTGTGTTAAAATGTATTTTTGTCTAGCCGGAACACGTTGTTGAGACAACGATGTACCATGCCTCTCTTATGTCCTTCCTAAGCCTAGCAAACCTCAGACCCACCCAGATGTCCTCATAGGTGGTAGGATAGTCATTCGTCCCTAGGGCTCTAAGCACTTCTGTAACCCCTGTTTTTCATTTTGTGTATTTTTTAGTGTATTTTTCGTTTTGGTTTTTTTCCTCTCTTGTATTTTTCTGAACCGTATATTGGTGTTGTTTTCAATATATATTCGTTTTATTTCATTTTGAGCTCTTTGTGTTTGATTGGTTATCTTTTTTGTCTCGTTCTTTTATTATTTGATCTTTCTTTCATTTGGTATCGTTCTTTTTATTTATTTTTTTATTTTTTTTGGTGTTTATGGTGGTGATGGTTGGTTGTTATCATATTCCCAATCCTATTGTTTGATCCCTAATAAGATTACCAAAGCCAAATTAAATCCCCAACCCTATTTGATATCCTATACAATTTGTATCCTAATTAAAGCCCAATTAAACAAATCCTATTACTACTCCTAATTATCCACAACCCAATTACCCATTAACCCTAATCCCCATATATATATATATATATATATATATATATATATATATATATATATATATAATCTCTCTCCCTAAACCCTAATCCTAAGCCCTAGCCTCCATACAAACCCCCGGCCTCTCCCCTTCCTTTCTTCCGCCACCCGCACTCCAGCCCGACGCCCAGACCCCAGGCCGAGCCCCTCCCTCCGGCCTATGCACCCTCTGACGCCGTAACACCCCACACCCAAGCCCCCCATCATCCCCTTGGTCGATCTCTCCCTTGGCTGACCTCCTCACACCACCATATAATCCCTAGTCCCACTCTCTTGGTGTTCTCTTGTGGCCACAAGCCACTATTGTCATCATCCCTCTTGGATCATCTCTCTTTTGGTGGAGTTTGTTCGTGTGGAGATTTTCGCTCAAGTTTGCTTGGATTCATTAGTTCGTGGATTTTCGTTCGTGGGTTTTACTCGTTGTCGAGAATCCATTCCCGTTACTCTTGATTTTCGTCGTTCTTCATCTTCGGTTAAGGCAAGTAACTTGTACTCAAATTCTTTTGTATGATACAAGTCAAAAATACCACCTATAATGTAGTTGGGTCTAGAGATGACTCTTGTTTGTGTTATTCTTGATGGGTTTTGTCTCTATAGTGCTATTTGACCATAGATGACTCACGACATAAAATTTGACATGAAATAACTTAGGTTTTACCCATTCTTGATTTGATCATGTATGTGGAACTTTTGTGAGAATTCGTGATTTTGTTGAGACCCATGTGACATACTTGGTGTGGACATGCTAGATACCCTAATTCATAATGTTTGGACATTTGGTAGACTCGATTTCATGTTTGGTTGTGTTTTGAACAAGTTTTGTATGATATATGTTGAGTTGTTGTTAAAAGGAAAAACCTGTATTTTGTCACTGGTCTGTTTTGTTTGCTGTTTTGGACTGTCTTGAAGTCAGTAACTTAATTTCAGTATAAAACATGAGTTTGTGAAAATTTCGTCTACTTTCCAACCCCTCTGACCATGCTCGATTTCGTTTTCGTATGTGTGAGTTATGACTTTTTTACCATAGAGGTGTAGATCTTTTCCAGATTTCGTTTTTCGATGATTTTGATGACTAAATAATTTTGATACTTGTGCTACACATATTATTTTGATCTGAAACTTTTGTCAGTTTTTCTATATCTACTTAGGGAATACCCAGAATTTTGGTGGATTTTATTGATGAGTTTTATGTGCCGTTTCATGCTCGTTTATGAAAACTATACTTGCTGTATTTTGCTCGTTGTTCTGTAAAGAATCATATTTTCACCCTGATTTCTTTTACTGTATAAAAAGTGTTAGTAAAATATGAAAATTAGTATATTTTATTTATTTTTATATCCCTTTGGCGGAATTGGATTTCGTTTCACTGGTTGCGAGATATCGTAGTTTTCGTACAGCAGTGTTGGGAATTCTAGATTTGCCAAACTCTCGTATATTGATGTTTCTCGATTTTTTATGGCTGATCTAATTTTAATAGAAAATTATGGAACTTTATATTTAGATATTGGACATATAGGAGAATACCCCAGTTTTTTCGTGGATTTATTTAATGTGTTTTCATGATGTTTTTCTGGTCTCGAATTCGTTTTCCTGATTTCTGCCTGAACCTATTTTCTGTATTCAAATCAGTTTTGAGCTATGTTTTTGTGAATTAATATATGGCTTATTTATACTCTCTGTATTCGGTTGGGAGTCTATTTTCTAGACGTTTTGACGGATTCAGATTTACACGCTTGTAACACTGAAAATCACTATTTTACTACAGTATGGTCTTGCTGTCCTGAACTTGAGATTTGGATAAATTATTCTTTCATGTATTATCTTGTACTCGTACATGTTTATCTTGTAACTTGCACTTGTCACAGGATCATTCCATGTTATTCTTCATATATTTTTCACATATACATGCTTGTTTGACATTAATAATAAATAACCAAGCCGGGATTTAAGGGACAGATCTAATAGTGGATAATTCAGAAATGTGTACTCGAAAGGGGATCCACTGATCCTACGTGATTACTTGAGACATGATACTTGACACGTGATTACTTTATACTTGCACGCAAGACACGATACTTTCTACTTGCACAATTTGACATGTGATTACATGATACATGATACTTAGAGCTTGGAACTCGATTACTTGACTTGTCCCTGAGTACACTGCCCTCTATGGTCCACTATGAAATCTAAAGCCAAATTGTTTGTTGTAGCAACCATGTAAGGTGGGATGCATGAAGTACTTCCTAGATAGTAATCACTACAAGACATGATACATGATACTTGATACATGATACTTGAACATGATATATACTTGCTTGATACTTGACTACATGATACATAAGACTTGAAACTTAACATTTGATACATGATTACATGATACTTGACTCTTGGTGCATGTTTACATGATACTTAATTACTTGACAATGGATTCATGCCATTTACACTTGTTCACTTTACCATACTAGTTGTTTATTTTGACATCATGCTTGTACCATGTTGCTAGTTAGTTTTTTCATGTACTTGTATCCTACATTATATGTGGCATGTAACTTGCAATTAATGGGTACTTGTTTTTCTCTTTTCATCTTCCCTGCATTCGTTGAATTGAAGACTTTGGAGAACATGTTTCAGATGGTATTGGTGACATGAAGTATTAGTGTTGCATTTTATTATTATTATTTCTTGTAGCTTGCTTGAACAATATTGTATTTTGAGACTTGAATTTATTCTTGTATTTGGGCAACGTGACCCAAGATATTTGTTTTATTCAGATTATGACTATTTAAGATTTATAATTGGTTTCAAGTATTCTTGTTGGTATTTTGGTTTATATGTGCTTGTTGGTTGATACTTTTGCTTCCGACTCTGATGATCCTTGTGAATGTTGTAAAGATTCTTGAACGGCTTATGGATGATGAAAATCATTCACTGAGATTTTGTCTCGTATTCCGTATTCCGTATTCTTTTTGGGAAACGGGGCATGACAACTTCTATCTAAACAACCTTGCTTCTCGCACAATGGAGTAGCAGGTGCTCTCTGGTTTCTAGTGGCGCATGATAGAATCCTCATTCTGTCGCAACACTAGGTTGTCGCTTGACTAGGTTCTCGCAAGTAAGGATAATGTTGTTGAGGACAAGCAATAAAAAGATTCCGACTTTCAGGGATGCCTTTGCCTTCCTGACAATGGAAGACTAGGAAGGTCTACAACCTCTGAAGTTCATGGGTGAGTATAATGACCAAACCGAGAATGAGCCCCTTGCTTCTAGTTCCAAAGCCCTTCTATGAAGCCTTGATTCATACCTCATCCCTACCTGGTCCCCTTTCCCAGCCTTGACAACCCTTCTTCTTTTCCAAGCCTTCACAATCGTGCAGTGTGTTTAGGAGGCTATATCATATAGGTCCTAAAACATATCGCGTATCGTTGCCCACATAGAAAGTGTTACGGCCTTTGTGGGAAAAGTAATATATAATCCAATGTTGAAAATAGCGATAGCGTATAATGTAGCGTCAGTTCCTGATAGCACGAAGCGCAAATAGCATAACGCAATAGCATAAGCTATGAAGAAATTTATTTTTTTATTTTAAAAATTAAAATTAATTATCTAAAAATTCTTATAAATTCTAAATAATTTACTACAATAGAGAAAAAATATTTGAAGGCTGATTATGATAAATACTACACCAAAATGAGACATTTATAACAATGTTGAAAATAGTGGTAGCGTAAGTGTAGAATTCAAGCCATCAATAGTGCAAAACGTAAATAACATAATGCATAGCATAAGACATGAAGAGTTTTTATTTTTTAATTTAAAAATTAAAAATTGATTAACTAAAAAATTGTAAAATTCTAAATAGTTTCTTAAAATAAAAAATTTTCAAAGGCTAAAAAATGCTAACAAATATCACCAAAATGAAACTTTATTGTTCAAAAATGAAGACTTTCAAAAACTAAGAACACACATAAACGTGAATATAAAATGAAACAGAATTGCTAAGTGAATGAAGTAGATTAGTTTTTTTTATTCTAATAAAATACCCTTAATTCAAACTTCGAAATAAAAAATATTTAAACTATGAGATTGAAATGAAGGATCGGAGAAGCATAAAGAAAATAAGAGAATCTCTAATAGTTGGGTTGCTAGCTGGAATAAAACAAAATTAGAGAAAAGAAAGAAATATTAAGAAATTCACTAGTAACAAATACATAGTTGTTTGAGTCTTCGCCACTACTTGAAGAAATTGGAATCCTCACTAGGATTGAGTGTCTTGGTGTTAAGAAAACATAATGAAAAATGAAAAAAAATAAGGAGTTCGTCGCTGGTGTTTATACCTCAACTGTTCAGTTAAATAAAAGAGTATGTTCGTAGCGCGGGTTATCTAAGTTAAGTTACAATGCACAAGTAGCGTGAACTATACAAAAATAGTGCAGAGCTATACAGAAAATGAGTTATGCATATGAGCTTTGTAGCGGAACGGGTAGAGTTGGTTACAGAACGAGCTATTTAAGCTTTATAGCACGCTATTTTATACATTGATGTAATCTACTCAATCCGTAAAAAGTTTAGCAATAAAGTCAATTATTTATGTCAATATTAGTATCTTTTTATTGCCAATATTGCCACCTGCTCAACAACCAGTGCCATTGCCACCTGCTCAAAGCCAAATAAAATAAAATGCCCCTTATATATAAATTCTGAAACCGCCATTGCATGTCTTGGTGGATTCTAGATACTCTAAATTTGTCCTAATGATCAGTACATTGATAAAACCGAATTGTGAAATGAGTCGTCAGGACCTTATGCTTCTTCATGTTTATAAAGTGTTAGGATGATCAGTCTGGTGCATATATATTATTTTGCTTCAGAATTTCCATTTGCATGGGACACTCGAGGGATATACTGAGACAAAAACCAATAGGCTTATTAACCAGAGATTCAGAGAAGAGATGGAAGTATCAACAAAAAGTGGACCTCATCAGAAAATCAATTTATTATCTACATAAAGGTGATCTGGATGAGATGAATGGTTGACCCATTGAAGCATCTTCCCATAATTTAGCGATACCAGTTTGCAATGCTCAACATCCAATTACATGTATCTGGGAAAATAAATTTAAAGTTTATAACTATTCTTTCTAAGGTGTTTGACCATTATGTTGATTATCTTGATGATTGATGATGATGCAATTACATACAATTATAGATATGATCTTATTGGAGATCCTAGACAAAAATATTGCTAGTAAGATTGCGATATCAGATTCCTCTACAGAGTTTCTCTCTCTAGAAATTTCTAGAGAGAGAAATTAGATCTGAAAATCCTAGAGGCCCCCCCTCCTCGACGACTAGTTTAGCGATACCAGTTTGTAAATTTAAAGTATCTGGGAAAATGTATCTGGGAAAATAAATTTAAAGTTTATACTTTTCTTTCTAAGGTGTTTGACCATTATGTTGATTATCTTGATGATTGATGATGATGCAATTACATACAAAATTAAGGTTCGAAATCACCTTTTTTATCACTATTATAATAAAATTTAATTCAGATTGTTAGATATTATATTAGATATTTAGTCTCATATCAAAATATGTATTAGTTTAGTATTTGATTTCCTCTTGTATATAGAAAATATTGTACTCCATTATAATCAATCTAATAAATTTTTCTCAATCTCTCCGTTAACTTTAATATGATATCAGAGCACTAATCCTTAATTCTTTTTTTCCCTCGCTAATCCCTAATCCTAATTATACAAATTTCTCTTTATTTTTTCTTCTCTCTTTTTTTTTCTTGTTGCCTTCAACAAACATCAAGAACCAACAACACCAAGAACAACATCAACAACAATACTGCCTCCTGACTGCAACCTCCGAATGTAGATTCCTCGACAACAATCTTGCGGCTGCAGCAACTCTAGCACCGCAACCCAATCTCAACAACTCCAACATAAACTTTGATGACTACAACCCCACCGAAACCCAATCCCGCAACCCAATCTCAACAACTCCAGCATCAACCCAATCCCCCACTATCTAGTCCGCCGCCAAAATCTCGGCACCCAACTCCTCCAGACACCCCACTTCTCCAAAACTCAACTTCTCCGGCCACCACCACCCCACATCAACTCCCGACTCTCTCCCTGAAACCCTAGTTGCACACCCCTCCTCTCACACTATCCGATCACTACAAAACCCTAGTCGCCCACCCTTTCATATCTTCCAATAACCCTAGCCCAATCTCTAACCCAAACCCGACTGTACCTAACCCAATCCCTTACTCGATCCGTTCCCAAAAAAAAAAAATAATAATAATAATAAAAACCCGAACCAGAAAACCAAACTCACTTCAAACCCGAAAATTCTAATTCTAACCCTAACCCTACTCCTCTCTACCTTCGCACTATCTGTTGCCGTTGTCGTCGTCGGCGCCGCCGCCGCCATTCGTCGTAAAAAAATGCAGGTATTAGTCATTCTCAAATGGAACCCCAATTTCGCAAGTATCTTCCAGTCTCCACTAACTTCCCAGTTATTGCATCTTCCTCTTCACTCATCCATGATCCCGACGTTGACACCAACTGCATCTTTCCTATCCCTTTCCCACTACTTCTTCCGATACTAGCAACAGTAACAACATCCCAATCCCAACAAAATCACCATCTTTGTCCCCATCCCTACCACAATATCATCAATCTCATTCCTTCTGCCTATACTTCTATTGTCGTGACCATTACTCCAGCTTTGTCATCTCCTGCTGATTGGGTCAATCTTCAGCATCGCCTCGCTCAGTTGGAAATCAAGCTTTTGGATCAGTCTGTCAATGCTGGCCCCTCTACCCTTGCATTCTCTATTACTCCCGGAATGAATTCTTCCTGAATTTTAGATTTTAGTGTATCACATCATCTTACTAGTAATTATTCACTATTCACCACCAGCACTGCACTTGCCTCTCACTCTCCATCCCTTCACACAGCCAATAGCTCACAACTTCTCATTACACAATCAGGATCTATTAGCCTCTCCCACTCTCACATTGTCTTATGTTCTTTATGCTCTCCATTTATCAATTAACCTTATTTCCATTAGTTCTTTGTGTGATAGTGGTCTTGTGGTTACATTCGATTTTTTAGATTGTTCTATTATAGATTCACACACTGGTCAGAAGTTTTTTCAACTTGTTCATTATGACATTTGGGCTTCTAGCAAATTTATCTCTATTATGTTGCCTTCATAGATGACTTCACTCGATATACATGTGTTTTTCTTATGCGTCAATGATCTGAGATTCATAACGCTTACCAGTTCTTTACGACCATGATTCACACTCAGTTTGATGTGTGCATCAAGATTTTTTGCTTAGCCGGAGCTCGTGAGTACACTTCCATTATTATGAGATCGATTCTTTAGTCTCACAACACACTTTTTCAGCATTCGTGCTCTCACACACATGAGCAGAATGGTATAGCTGAATGCAAGCATCGTCACATTCTTAAAATGATTCGCGCTCTTGTACTCTCATCTTCTGTTCCATGTCCTTTCTGGGATAAAGCTGTCATGACTTCTGTCCGCCTTATTAATATCACTTCCTCGTCTACCCTATCTAGTATGACACTCTATGAGGCTCTTCATCACTCTCCACAGGACTACAGTATGCTCTGTATCTTTGGGTGCACCTGTTACGTTCTTCTCCCTCCCACTAGGCACACGAAGCTGATTGCCCACGGTGCTAAGTGTATTCACCTAGGTATCAGTACAGAGCACAAAGAATATCGTTGTTTTGATCCCTTAGCACATCATATCCGTATTTCCCGATATGTCTCCTTTGTGGAAGACTCTCGTTATTACTTGTTCTCTTATGAGGATATTAGCTTTCTTAATTCCCCGGTTCCCTCGACTACCTCCCAGGACACATCTTCACACATTCCCTTCAATCCCACTCTTTTGGCTCCTCTCCCATCTCACACATACATTACGACTCCTACCCCTCCCACAGAGGCCCCTCCCATACCACCTGCATCTCCGCAGTCACATACACCCACACCACCTGCATCCCCACCGCTGCTTGCACCACCCACCCCCACCGACCACCCCCTACACAACCAACACCGGTTCGTCAGTACACACGTATCAC
Organism: Hemerocallis citrina; assembly: GCA_017893485.1. Taxonomy (NCBI): domain Eukaryota; kingdom Viridiplantae; phylum Streptophyta; class Magnoliopsida; order Asparagales; family Asphodelaceae; genus Hemerocallis; species Hemerocallis citrina. The sequence goes on from CM030367.1 coordinate 166,891,489, forward strand.
TTCGGACATCTCACTGGCACGTTATACACCTGATGCCACTAGTCCCTCTGACCAGTTTGGTTTTGCTTCTTTTACTCACCACAGTTTCATGCATATCTCATCGCTATACATTCCATACATGAGCCCAAAACCTATAAGAAAGCAATTCAATATCCCGAGTGGCAGGAAGCTATTGCAGAGGAATTCTATGCATTTGATTAGACTAACACTTTGGATGTTGTTCAACTACCAGTGGGCATCAAGTCTGTTAGCTGCAAGTGGATCTTTAAGGTCAAATATCCACTTGATGGCTCCATTGAGCGGCACAAGGCTCGTCTAGTTGCCTGAGGATTTATTCAGGAGCATGACATTGATTATGATGAGACTTTTGCTCAAGTTGCACAGATGACTACAGTTCGCACTCTGCTTGCCGTTGTTGTCATCCGTCAGTGGCCGTTATACCAGATGGACGTGAAGAATGGCTTTTTTCATGGTACCCTATCTTACGTTGTGTACATGCAGCCTCCTTATGGCCTTTTCACACCTCCTGGTCATGTCTGTCATCTACATCACGCTATATATGATCTGAAACAATCTTCTCGAGCCTGGTTTGAGTGCTTTTGCTGTGTCATCACACATGTTGGTTTCAATTAGAGTTCACATAACCATTCTATGTTTATGCAGTCAACACCGCAGAGGAGGATACTTCTACTAATATATGATGATAATATGATTATTACTGGGAATGACTCCGTAGACATTGCATCTACTCATAGATACCTTCACCAATAATTTCATATAAAGGATCTTGGCCGACTATGCTATTTTCTGGGTCTAGAGATCACCTACGAATTTTGGGGGATACTCATTTCTCAGAAAACAAAACACATCAGACATTATCTTCACTGCATGTCTCTCTGATAGTCGATTGACTGATACTTCCTTAGAGCATCACGTGAAGCTTCATCCTACGAATGGTGAGCTCCTTCCTGATCCCACTAGATACATATAGATTATTGGACAGCTTGTCTACTTATGCATGATCAGATCCGATATTGCTCATACAGTCGGTATTGTTAGCCAGTTTGTTTCAACTCCTAGATCAGTTCACTGCAGTACTCTTCTTTGGATCCTTAGATATCTTCGGAGTACTATCACTCGGTCATTATTCATGCATACTACATATAAACTAGAGCTTAGTGTATATTCTGATTTAGATTGGGCAAGTGATCCTACTACCATACGGTCCACCACAGGTTTCTGTCTATTTCTTGGTAATTCGCTGATCTCATGGCAAAGCAAGAAACATGCATTTGTTGATTGTTCTTCCACAGAAGTTGGGTACAAAGGGATGACAACTACTACTAGAGAGATTGTTCATGTTCGATGGTTGTTATCAGATATGAGTGTCACTCATACATGAGCTATTCCTCTTCATTATGATAATTGGAGTGCATTGCATATTGCAAGCATCTCCATTTTTCATGAGTGGACGAAGCACATAGAGATTGATTGTCACTATGCTCATGAGGGTTTTGAGGCAGTACCCATTTCACTTCATTCCGTGACATCTTCACAGCAGACAACAGACTTCTTCACCAAGCCCCACACTATTCAGAGATTTCGATACTTGGTGGGCAAGCTCACACTGTTCGACCCACAGAGAGTTTAAGAGGGGGTATTAGATATTATATTAGATATTTAGTCTCATATCGGAATATGTATTAGTTTAGTATTTGATTGACTCCTTTATATAGAAGACATTGTACTCAACTATAATCAATCCAATAAACTTTTCTCAATCCCTCTATTAACCTTAACACATATTTTATTTATTATTGTTCAGCTTACCTTGTAGGTATCAAAAGGTTGCCTGCATGATGAATTTGCGCATTATGTTGAGGAGATTTGTTCGGATTTCTATGTTGGATATTCTCTTTGGGGTTCTTAAAGAAACTCTTGAGTTGTGATGTAGTTTGTTTTTGAGGTATGGCTACAACATGTGTGAGTTATCCCAATTTGTAATTTAGTGGAAGCTTCAGTACTGGCTATACGCCCGACCCTCAGCTAAGGGAACGGCTTGGGTATAGGCAGGAGTGAGGTGAAGGCCAGATGCTCGGCTCGGATCTGGAGGCTCGGATCCTGAGGTCTCGTGTACCTGCACTCGGCCTAGGAACACCAGGGTTGATCCCGGTGGTAGGCCCTCCGACGGTCTAGTTAGTCACTGAAGAGTAATAGTAGCTAGAGCTTTTTAGAGAAGAAAGATTGATTACCTTTGGAAGGGGAGAGGGCTTGGTATTTATAGGCAGTGGAAAGCGGGTCTGGACTCATTTGGGTCAGGTATGGACCCGGTTGCCCATGGGCCTGACGTGGCAGAAGCCCGTGAGGCTTAGGGCTGACCTGACAGATCTGACAATCAGGGATGAACGGTTTTTGAGGGATTCCTGTGGCCCAGGAGGGGCTATGTCATCTGACCCATATCAGGCGCCCCCCACTTCTGGAGGGCTGGATAATCCAATCGTGTAGGAGTAGTTTTTTGCCTTTGTAGGAAGAGCAGAGTGGTATGTACGGCGAAGAACGGGATCCGTATCTTCCCGAAGAGGTCAGTGGGGTAGGATGAAGGGGATCCCCTCTTGGAGTCACGAGGGGTGCCGGGAGCAGAAGAGTCGGAGCTCGGTTCACCGAGCATCGAGGGTCGGGAGACGAGCCCCTCACTTGTTGGAAAAGCAAAGGGATGCGAGATCCGAGGAGTTGGGGGGCTTCTTGCCGAGCGTCGAGGGTCGGTAGACGAACCCCTTCACTTGTTGGAAAAGCAAGGGGACATCGAGATCTGAGGAGTAGGGGGTCTTCTTGCCAAGCATCGAGGGATGGCAGACGAGCCCCTCACTTGTTGGAAAAGCAAGGGGACGTCGAGATGTAAGGTCAAGGAGCTCGCTTTACCGAGTGTCGAGGGTCGATAGACGAGGCCCCTCACTTGTTGGGAGATAATTTGGGCCTCGTGGTGACATCTGAGAGTCGAGCCCGAAGTTGTTTAGGAGAAACTTTTTGGAGCTTGCGGTGATATCCGAGCGTCGAGGTCCAAACGGTTTAGAAGAAACTTTTGGGGCTCGTCGTGGCATCCGAGCGTCGAGGTCCAAACGGTTTAGGAGAAATCTTTAGGGCTCGCGGTGGCATCCGAGCGTCGAGGCCCAATCGATTTAGGAGAAACTTTTGGGGCTCGCGGTGGCATCCGAGCGCCGAGGCCCAAGCCGTTGAGAGAAAATTTTTGGGGGCTCACGGTGGCATCTGAGCGTCGAGGCCCAAACGATTTAGGAGAAACTTTTGGGGCTCGCGGTGGCATCCGAGTGCCAAGGCACAAGCCGTTGAGAGAAACTTTTGGGGGCTCGTGGTGACATTCAAGTGTCAAGGCCCAGACGGTTTAGGAGAAACTTTTGGGGCTCGCGGAGGCATCTGAGTGTCGAAGCCCAAACGATTTAGGAGGAACTTTTGGGGCTCACGGTGGCATCCGAGCGCCGAGGACCAAGCCGTTGAGAGAAACTTTTTGGGGCTCACGGTGACATCTGAGCGTCGAGGCCCAAGCTGTTTAGGGAAAACTTTTGGGGCTCATGGTGGCATCCGAGCATCGAGGCCCAAGCCATTGAGAGAAACTTTTGGGGCTCGTGGTGACATCCGAGCATCGAGGCCCAAGCTGTTTAAGGGAAACTTTTGAGGCTCGCGATGGCATCCGAGCGTCGAGACCCAAGCCATTAAGAGAAACTTTTTAGGGCTCACGGTGACATCCGAGTATTGAGGCCCAAAAGGTTTAGGAGGAATTTTTGGGGCTCGCGGTGGCATCCAAGCGTCGAGGCCCAAATGGTTTAGGAGAAACTTTTGGGGCTCGTGGTGGCATCCGAGCACCGAGGCCCAAGCCGTTGAGAGAAACTTTTTGGGGCTCGCGGTGACATCTGAGCGTCGAGGCCCAAGCTGTTTAGGGAAAACTTTTGGGACTCGCGGTGGCATCCGAGCATCGAGGCCCAAGCCGTTGAGAGAAACTTTTTGGGGCTCACGGTGACATCCAAGCGTCGAGGCCCAAACGGTTTAGGATAAACTTTTCAGGCTCGCGGTGGCATCCGAGCGTCGAGGCCCAAACAGTTTAGGAGAAACTTTTGGGGCTCGCGGTGGCATCACAGCGCCGAGGCCCAAGATGTTGAGAGAAACTTTTTGGGGCTCGCGGTAACATCCAAGCGTCGAGGCCCAAGCTGTTTAGGGAAAACTTTTGGGGCTCGCGGTGGTTTCAGGCCCAAGCCGTTAAGAGAAACTTTTTGGGGCTCGAGGTGACATCCGAGCGTTGTGGCCCAAGCAGATTAGGAGAAACTTTTGGGGCTCACGGTGGCATCCGAGCATCGAGGCCCAAGCCATTGAGAGAAACTTTTTAGGGCTCGCGGTGACATCCGAGCGTCGAGGCCCAAACAGTTTAGGAGAAACTTTTGGGGCTCGCGGTGGCATCCGAGCATCGAGGCCCAAGCCGTTGAGAAAAACTGTTTGGGGCTCGCGGTAACATCCGAGCGTTGAGGCTCAAATGGTTTAGGGGGAACTTTTGGGGCTCGCAGTGGCCTCCGGGCGTCGAGGCCCAAGCCATTGAGAGAAACTTTTTGGGGTTCGCGGTGACATCCGAGCATCGAGGCCCAGGCTGTTTAAGGGAAACTTTTGGGACTCGCGGTGGCATTCGAGCGTCGAGGCCCAAGCCGTTGAGAGAAACTTTTTGGGGCTCGTAGTGACATCCAAGCGTCGAGATCGAAGCCGTTGAGAGAAACTTTTTGGGGCTCGCGGTAACATCCGAGCGTTGAGACCCAAGCTGTTTAGGGAAAACTTTTGGGGCTCGCGGTGGCATCCAAGCGCCGAGGCTCAAACGGTTGAGAGAAACTTTTTGGGAGAAACTTAGGTGAATAAAGGTGAAGTACCCGAGAAGTTGACCCTGCACACCGAGCCGCCGCGTTGGTTGGCAGAGCCAAGGGTAAGAAGGTATTTTTGCGCTCCAGGCTGGCGTCATCAAAATCTTAGTGACCGTTAGATCTTGGTGATGAAGATCAAATGGCCAGATCTCTTTGCGGAATTCGAGGAGTTCCATCTGTGCTTATAAATCCCCTTCCCCTCAACCCCACTTCCTCACTTTGCTTTCATCCTCTTCGCAACAGAAATTTCCTTGCACGCCGTCGTGACCAATTTTTGTTGGTCTTTATGTTCTCCGGTGAAAACAGGTTAGTATTTTTGTTTTAAAATGTCGCGCTCTCAGTCCGGCTCCGAGGCAGGCACTTCAGGTCGCGCCGAGGAGGAAGTTCACTCGTCTTCGATATCTTGGTTCGGGTGACTTGCACTCGGTAAAGAAGGAGGTTCTATCAGTTGGAGGGTCGGATGGCGAGGGCGGCATAGCTTTCATTGTAGAGCCTTTGCAATCCCGTAGGCCGGGTAAGAAGCCTGCAGAGGAGGAGCTTGAAGACAGAGACCCCGAGGGAAAGGGGTTTGTTGAGGAGGAGAATGAATCCAGGGAAGGAGGCCCGGAAGAAGAGGAGCAGGTTGAGGAGTGCGATGGTCAGGAGGGGTCCGAACAAGGGACTGAAGGCGGTAGCAATCATGGTGAGGTCGGAGGAACTGTGGAGGAGGTAGAGGAGGTAGAGGAGGAAGAGGCAGTCCTCCCGTCGTTGCCCCCCGAAGGAGGAAAAGGAAATAGATACGGCCTGACAGTCTGGCCGAGAAGGACAAGTATGAGTATGGCTCCGGGTTTAAATACCCCCATCTTTTCGGCAAAAATCCAAGGTCGATCAGGATGTATCCTGACTACGTGGGGGATCTTCTGGCGTACACTTCCCTGCTGCGGGACGAGGACCTGTCCATGATCAAGATAGACAGTGTGAAGTGCGCCTTGCATAGGGACTACTTGCCCATCTTGAGGGCGGCTTACTTTATTCTGTGAGAGTTCGAGCTACTTGTGCCGAACCCAGGAGTCTGCCCGACCACCGCGCTAGAGTCAAGCTTCTGTATGTTTCCTGAGGATGCTTTCATCTCAGGGTTGAGACTTTCGCTGCATCCATTCATCAAGAGGGTGCTGAACTAGAGGGAGCTGAGCCCCATGCAGTGCGGTCCCAACTCTTGGAAACACATAGTGTGTTTTATTTTGAAGTGTCAGGAGAAGGGGATTAAGTCGAGGCTGACTTACTTCCGAGTTATCCTGGGGATGAGCTCGCTCGGGACCAGGAGAGGATTTTTTATTCCTCGCCACGCCTTCACAAGAAAGTGATGCACGGACATCCGGACTCTATAAAGGGGTGGAAGGAGAAGTACTTCATAGTCCGAAGCGAGACACCTTAGAAAATTCCCACAGTTTGGAATTTCGGAAAGCCGAACCACAAGCCGCCGAAGCGAAGAGAACTGACCGAAAAGGAGTGGTCAAAGGTTGATATGATCGTGGAGGGGCACAGTATCGGGTGGCCTCGCGTCACGGGGCTATATCTTGCCCGAGCTGGACTGAGCCCAGCCGATCCTAGTATGTTTTTATTTCTATTTCGTCTTTCTTTCTGCCTTCACGTTAACATTTTTACTCTTTCCCTTTGCAGATATGTCTCCAAGGAGCTCGACAACCAAAATGCCGTAATATCCCTAGCTGCCAAGAGGAGGGCCGATATGGCGAAGAAGGCCACCTCGGGGGCGGGGACCAGCCAGGCCGCGACCCCAAGGCCCGAGGAGTCGGCCCCAAAGAGGGCAAAGAAGCACCACCACCATTCGTCGTGGTCGACGAGAGATCCGGGGGCGAGCTCCGGTAGTAATAAGGTTGCCGAGGTCGCAAAAGGGCCTCTCCCGCCACTTCGACCGGACGCTGCAGAAATGGTAGGTTGGCAGGGCATGAGGCCATATGTCCCCGACTGGGGGGTCAAGGCGGGGGATACGCTCCTCGAAGGCCCGGTTGCGGTGGAGGTGGTGGAACACCTCGCCACGGAGCGGGATCGCATGAACCTGGTGGTGGAGACGGCCGATACGTCTTACATGCGGTTCGCGCAGGCCCATCTCGAGGTAAGTCTTTCCTTTACATTTCTGACTTCAGCTTACGAAGAATTCTTCTAACTTGATCCTCTTCGGTCAGGCGATGCTGCATGCGCAGCACTTTCACAAGTGCCTCGAGAAGGAGATCGTCGTCGAGAAGAAGAACGTCGAGCGCTACCTTCGGAAAGCCACCCAGCTGAAGGACGAGCTGACGGCGACGGAGTCTGCCCTTGCGGTCGCCCAAGCCCAGCTGGTCTCGATCACGGAGCATCATGCGAACGAGCTGGCACACTTCAAGGTGAAGGCCAAGAAGGAGAGCGAGGAGGCGGCGATCACCATGGCGGACACCCTGACCGCCTTGCAGGACGAGGCCTGTAACAAGGCCAGGGCGCACATCCTGCAGATCTATCCGGACCTTCGGATCAGCCATCTTTACTACGGGTGGGAGTTCCCCAAGCTTCCGCTGACGCCGCGCGGTGGGGGGGACGCGGAGCAGGGGGACCAACGGCTGGAGGCCGGGGGCGACTAGGCCGACGAAGAGGTGTCGTCCCCCTCCTAAATAGTAGTGTAGGAATTTTCTCTTCTCTTTTTTTTTTGTAATCGCCGAATGCGGACTGGCCACTGTTTTTTTGTAACTAGAAAAATTTTGGAATTTATAAACGAAGAATTTTTTGGCCGGTGCTCTAAGACTTGTGTGTGTGTGTGTGAGTTTTTTTTTTAAAAAAAAATTATAGACACATGAGGTCTTCGGCGCCGACCTTAGTTCTGCCGAGGTCTCCTGGGTCCGAGCTGGGCTGGGGGCCATGGAGAGTGTTCTAGCTTGCCAACGTAAGCAGGCTTGGGACCGAGAGTATGTGGTGAATTACTTTATGAACAAGTCTAGAGAACTCTACCTGGAGGTTGCTCGCCTGAAGAAGGTCATAGTCGACTGGGACTGGTGGGCAGTTGAGACAAACTGGTCGATCTCGGATGCCTCGAGTGGGCGACCGGCTTCAGAGTCTTTTCTTTGTGAGGCTATTGTAGAGAAAGAGTTGGAGATCCGTAGGCTGAAGCTCATGCTAGGCGCCAGTCTGGTCGAGGAGGTGAGAAATTCCGCATTGGGACCTTCTCCGACCTTTTTCTTGGAGGAGGCCCAGCCTGTCGATGCGGAAAGCTCTGTTGCCAGGGTACCCTCGCTGGCCGAACTGGCCAAGCGTGCGAAGGATCTCATGGGAAGCACCGAGTTTGAGTTTTAAGCCGAGCGATGAGCGATTTGTAAACTTTTTATTGTATTGTGTGGCCGTTTCTGGCGCTCTGAGTAATAAAATTTCGATTTCTTTGCTCTGACAACTCGTTGTGTGAGGAGTGCAGGAGTGTAGCTCGAGGTCATTGCTGAGTCTGGCCTTGCTGGATATCGCTGCCGAGGCAAAAGGGGCGATCGATCTGCGTCATGCTCGGGAACCGAACCGCAATTTCTTGTAGACAATGCTCAATGAGGGACGTTTCGCCTTCCGAAAAATATTAATGGCGACGTTTCACTTTCTGCCATTTGGACGTCTCGTTGTCATTAATGTGCCTCTCCAGGGGCTATATAATCCCCCCCCCTCATTTTTCATCAGGAATTGTGATTAACTCATCTGCCACCCTCGAACAATTTAGGGTTTCGGCTCTGAGGTTACTAACCCCGAGTTGTTCGTGGGTGACAGGTCGGTCGATCCGGGGGTGAGATTCGGGGTGCTTGCCAAAGGCAGGTGCCCCCCAAAGTAGGATTATTTGGCCAAGGGTTCCGGGTCAGTGGCTCTCCTGCAACCCTTGCACAATTCGAGGTTTTGGCTCTGAGGGCTGTAAACCCCGAGTTGTTCGAGGGTGAGAGGTGGGTCAACCAGTGGCCCGGGGCCTGGGGCGTTGTTGGGCGAGAGTCCTAGGTCGGTGGCTCCCCTGCCACCCTCGCACAATTCGGGGTTTCGGCTCTAGGGTCCGTTAACCCCGAACTGTTTGAGGGTGAAAGGTGGGTCAACTGACGACCTGGGACTCGGGGCGTTTGCCGAAGGTGAGCGCCCTAAATCAAAAATGAAAACTTTTGAAGTTGGTGGTGTAGGTGTAGCTGGAGATCATCGCCAAGCGTAAAGGTCTATGGCTTTGAAAAAAGCCAAGGCCTTGCTCGAGGTCAATGCCGAGCCCCTAGACCTGTTCTCGGGTAGATAGTATGAGTGTAGCCGGAGATCATCGCCGAGCGTATAGGTAGCATGGCTTAAAGAAGCCGAGACCCTGCTTGAGGTCGATGCTGAGCCCCTATACCAAGAGAAGCCGTTATAAGCATGGCCGGAGTTCATCGCCGAGCGTAAAGGTTGCATGGTTTGAAAAAGCCAAGGCCTTGCTCGAGGTCGATGCCGAGCCCCCATACCTTATTCTCAGGTAGATAGCATGAGTGTAGCTGAAGGTCATTGCCGAGCATATAGGTAGCATGGCTTGAAGAAGCCGAGACCCTGCTCGAGGTCGATGCCGAGCCCCCATACCCAGAGAAGCTATTATGAGCGTAGCCGGAGATCATCGCTGAGCGTAAAGGTTGCCTGGCTTGAAGAAGCCAAGGCCTTGCTCGAGGTCGATGCCGAGCCCCCATACCTTGTTCTCGGGAAGATAGCATGAGTGTAGCCGAAGGTTATCGCCAAGCGTATAGGTAGCATGGCTTGAAAAAGCCGAGATCCTGCTTGAGGTCGATGCCGAGCCCCCATACCAAGAGAAGTCGTTATGAGTGTAGCCAGATATCATCGCCGAGCATAAAAGTCGCATGGCTTAAAGAAGCCAAGGCCTTACTCGAGGTCGATGTCGAGCCCCCATACCTTGTTCTCGGGTAGAATGCATGAGTGTGGCTGAAGGTCATCGCCGAGCATATAGGTAGTATGGCTTGAAAAAGCTGAGATCCTGTTCGAAGTCAATGCCAAGCCCCCATACCAAGAGAAGCCGTTATGAGTGTAGGCGGAGATCATCGCCGAGCGTAAAGGTTGCATGGCTTGAAAAAGCCAAGGCCTTGCTCGAGGTCGATGCCGAGCCCCCATACCTTGTTCTCGAGTAGATAGCATGAGTGTAGCTGAAGGTCATCGCCGAGCGTATGGGTAGCATGGCTTGAAGAAGCCGAGACCCTGCTCGAGGTCGATGCCGAGCCCCCATACAAGAGAAGCCATTATGAGCGTAGCCAGAGATTATCGCCGAGCGTAAAGGTTGCCTGGCTTGAAGAAGCCAAGGCCTTGCTCGAGGTCGATGCCGAGCCCCCATACCTTGTTCTCGGGAAGATACCATGAGTGTAGCCGAAGGTCATCGCCGAGCATATAGGTAGTATGGCTTGATAAAGCCGAGACCCTGCTCGAGGTTGATGCTGAGCCCCCATAATAAGAGAAGCTGTTATGAGTGTAGCCGGAGATCATTGCCGAGCATAAAGGTCGCATGGCTTGAAGAATTCAAGGCCTTGCTCGAGGTCGATGCCAAGCTCCCATACCTTGTTCTCAGGAAGATAGCATGTGTAGCTGAAGATCATTGCCGAGCGTATAGGTAGTATGGCTTGAAAAAGCTGAGACCCTGCTCGAGGTCGATGCCGAGCCCCCATACCAAGAGAAGCCGTTATGAGCGTAGCCGGAGATCATCGCAGAGCGTAAAGATCGCATGGCTTGAAAAAGCCAAGGCCTTGCTCGAGGTCGATGCCGAGCCCCTATACCTTATTCTCGGGTAGATAGTATGAGTGTAGCTGAAGGTCATCGCCGAGCATATAGGTAGCATGGCTTGAAGAAGCCGAGATCCTTTTCAAAGTCGATGCCGAGCCCCCATACCAAGAGAACCTGTTATGAGCATAGCCAGAGATCATCACCGAGCGTAAATGTCGCCTGGCTTGAAAAAGCCAAGGCCTTGCTCGAGGTTGATGCCGAGCCCCCATACCCTATTCTCAGAAAGATAGCATGAGTGTAGCCGAAGGTCATCGCCAAGTGCATAGGTAGCATGGCTTATAAAAAGCCGAGACCCTGCTCGAGGTCGATGCTGAGCCCCCATACCAAGATAAGTCGTTATGAGTGTAGCCGGAGATCATCGTCGAGCGTAAAGGTCGCATGGCTTGAAGAAGCCAAGGCCTTATTCGAGGTTGATGCCGAGCCCCCATACCTTGTTCTCGGAAAGATAACATGAGTGTAGCTGAAGGTCATCGCCGAGCATATAGGTAGTATGGCTTGAAAAGGCCGAGACCCTGCTCGAGGTCGATGTCGAGCCCCCATATTAAGAGAAGCCGTTATGAGTGTAGCCAGAGATCATCGCCGAGCGTAAAGGTCGCATGGCTTGAAAAAGCTAAGGCCTTGCTCGAGGTCGATGCCGAGCCCCCATACTTTAGATGCATCTTTTTGTGGCTCACGGTGACATCCGAGCGCCAAACCGCTAGCTGACTTGAGGAAGAATTTGTGGCTCACGATTCCATCGGAACGCCGAGCCCCAAACTTGTAAGAGAAGTTTTTTGTGGCTCGCAGTTCCATCCCAACGCCGAGCCTAAGCTTGTAAGAGAAGCTCTTTGTGGCTCGCGGTTCCTTCCGAACGCCGAGCCTGAGACTTGTCTTTAAGAAAGCTAATACGAAACTGAAGCTTGTTTTAAGAAAGCTGGCATAATTACAACATATTTTGACTTTACAAAACAAGGCACGACGTGCTGATTACATTTTTATAATTTACATGGGGGTATACGTAGAGGCTACTCCTCCCCTTCGAGGAATTTGATGAGGTGCTCTGCATTCCAGGGTCTCTTGATAGCCCTGTCCTTCGGGTCGGTGAGGTGATATGTGCACGGGCGTACAACCTCAGAAACTTTGTACGGGCCTTCCCAGTTTAGGGCCAGTTTCCTCTTTTAGCCGGGGTAGCTTTTGGAGGACAAGGTCCCCTAGTTTGATGTCGGTGGGATGCACCCTTTTGTTGTAGAACCTTTCGATCCTCTGCTGGTATGTATTTCTTCTGATGGAAAATTTTTCCCTGACCTCGTCTATGAGGTCCAGATCGGCATGCAGCTGTGCCGAGTTGCTGGCCTCGTCGAAGGCCATGATCTGGGGCGAAGGAAGCCTGATCTCGAAGGGGATCACTGCCTCTGCGCCATATGTTAGATTGAATGGCGACTCTCCCATGGGGATTCTCTTCGTCGTTCGATGGGCCCAGAGAATGCTCGGTAACTCGTCGACCCATAACCCCTTATAGGAGTTATCAAGCCGTTTCTTGATCCCATCAAGGATCTGACGGTTCGCGTTCTCGGCCTGATCGTTCGACTGCGGGTGACATACCGAAGAGAAATGCTGCTGGATCCTGGGATCCTCGCAGAACTTTCGAAAATTTTTACCCGTGAACCGAGTCCCATTATTTGTGACGAGTATGCGTGGAATCCCAAATCGGCAGACGATGTGCTTCCAGAAGAATTGTCAGGTTTGTTGTTCGGTGATTGTGGCTAGGGGCTCGGCCTCGATCCACTTCGCGAAGTAGTCGATTGCAACTATCAGAAACTTTTTTTGGTCCGTTGCCTTCGGAAATGGGCCTACCAGGTCCATCCCCCACATAGCAAAGGGAGTCGGACTAGCCAGGGAGGAGAGGTTTGCTTGTGGAGCCCTTCTCACCGAGGATAACCTTTGACAAGGGCCACACTTTTTTACCAGGGCTAGGGCGTCTCGCAGCATTGTGGGCCAGTAGTACCCGTGATTTAGAGCCTTTCGTGCGAGTGATCGGCTTCCCATATGGCACCTGCGAATTCCTTCATGGAGCTCTTTGAGAGCGTACCTTGCTTCGTCGGGGGTTAAGCAGCGGAGGTAGGGCCTTCCGTCCATCGTGGTATACGACCGTTTGAAGAGGGTCTCGCTGATCATGGCGAACCTCTCTGAATGGACCCTGATCCGCCTTGCCTCAGCTCGATCTTTGGGGAGCTCTCCTTTGATTAGAAACTTTCTGATGGGAGTATTCCAATCGTCAGGCTGAGCTCCGTCTTCTATGCAGACGGTCTTGGGGCAGTCGATACTTGGCTTCAAGAGTATTTCGATCAGAACGGTGTGGTCGAGACATTCGAAGGACGAGGAGGCTAACTTTGACAGGGCGTCGGCCTGGGTGTTCTGCTCTCTAGGGATCCTTAAGACTACAGTCTTGTCAAAGGACGCTAAGAGCCGCTGGACCACGGCCAAGTACCGGATCATCCGATCGTCACGGGCCTCGTACTCTTCGGTGATCTGATTGACCACGAGCTGAGAGTTGCTGAAAGCCCTGATCTGTCTCGCGCCTGCCTGATGTGCCAGGGTGAGCCCGACGATCATGGCCTCATATTCGACCTCGTTGTTAGAGGCCGAAAAGTTAAGGCAGAGGCAATATTGGAGAAGGAAATTGTCAGGTCCTCGCAAAATGATGCCCGCACCACTCCCCGCTTCGCAGGAAGAGCCGTGAACGTAAACTTCTCATGTCTAGTTGGCCTTCCCATTTTCGGGTTGCTCGGAGATGGTGCATTCTGTGATGAACTCGGCGATGGCCTGCCCCTTGATGGCCATTCTTGGCTGATAGCCGATGTCATATTGACTAAGCTCGATGGACCATTTGGATAACGACCGGAGCTCCCGAGTTTGTAGAGTACGGCCTTCAGAGGCTGGTCCGTGAGGACCTAAATTGAATGCGCTTGGAAATAGGGGCGGAGCTTTTGTGCAGCCATAACTAGGGCATATGCCACCTTTCCCATTTTTGAGTATCTGGTCTCGGCCGTGAGCAGAACCTTGCTCACATATTATAGTGGCTTTTGGGCTCCGTCCTCTTCTCGAACGAGAACAGCACTGAGCACACTTTCCGAAGTCGAAAGATAAAGCCAGAGGGGCTTGCCCGGTTCGGGCTTACTGAGGAAAGGAGGACTGGCAAGGTACTCTTTCAATTGGGTGAACGCCTCTTGCTGCTGAGTACCCCACTCGAAGCCTCTGGTTCCGTGCAAAGCTTTGAAGAACGAGAGAGACTTCTCTCCGAATTTGGAAAGGAAACGGCCGATGGCCACCTGTCTTCCTGTCAGCCGCTGAACCTCTTTGATAATCCTGGGAGGGGCCATGTCAATTATGGCCTGGATCTTCTCAGGGTTCTCCTCGATGCGGCGCTGGCTAACGACGAACTCGAGGAATTTTTCCGAAGAGACGCCGAACGCACACTTCGCCGGATTGAGTCTCATGTTGTGGGTCCGAAGGACCCCAAAAGCTTCTTCTAGGTCAGCGACGTGGTCCTGTCCCTGCTGGCTCTTGACGAGCATATCATCGACGTACACCTCCATGTTGCGGCTGGTCTGATCCTTGAAGACTCGGTTGACGAGCCACTGATAAGTAGCACCGGCATTCTTCAGCCCGAAGGACATAACCCGGTAGCAATAAAAATCTTGGTCTGTGACGAAGGACGTCTTGCCTATATCAGGGGGGAACATTCGAATTTGGTTGTAGCCTGAGAAGGCGTCCATGAAAGAAAGGAGCTCGTGACCCGACGTCGCATCGATCAAAGCATCAATGCTGGGGAGAGGGAACGGATTTTTGGGGCACGCCTTGTTGAGGTTAGTAAAGTCTATGCAGATCCTCCAACACCCGCTCGCCTTTCTGACCATCACGACATTCGCCAGCCACTCAGGGTAGCTGACCTTCTGTATGAACCGGGCAGACAAGAGTTTGTCCACCTCCATATTTACTGCCTGCTATCTCTCCGGGGTGAACTTACATCGCTTCTGGACGATTAGCTTCGAGCCGGAGATCACACTGAGTTTGTGCATGATCAGATCTTCGAAGATCCCGGGCATGTCGGATGGCTTCCAGGCGAAGAGGTCGACATTGCGGCGAATGCAATCGATCAGGTTGGACTTGAGGTTGGGGGCAAGGGAGCAGCTCATGCAGAACAACTTCGACATGTCCCCTGTCTCGAATGAGACTTCCTCTAATTCATCCGCCGGCTCGGGCTCGGGCTGGCTTCTTTCGGGCTGCAGCTCGACGGCGTCCAGGGGGAACGCCCCCGATGGCTGTCATATAGCACGATTGTGCTGCTTCTTGGTTCCCTGGGACGACCCCGATACCTGACTCGGTGGGGAACTTCAACTTTAGGTGGTAGGCTGAGGGAACTGCCTGGAAGGAACAGAGCCCCGGTCGGCCGAGGATGGCATTGTAAGCTGCCTTGACGTTTACAACCATGAAGTCCATCGACTCGGTCCATCGTGAGGGGTCATACCGGCGGTGACATCCCCTCGATTGGCACTAGGAAGCCGGAGAACCCGTGCAGGGTGTACCCGACTGGCTTCAGCTTATCTCGGGGGAGCTTGAGGTTCTCAAATGCTTCGAGGAAGAGGATGTTAACCGAGCTTTCATTGTCTACGAGGATCCGACGGACCTCGTAGTTCGCCATGATGAGGCTGAAGATGAGAGCATCGCAGTACGGGAGGCGGACCCCCTCCAGGTCTTTCCCTGAGAAGGAGACAGGAAGCTACTGAACCTGGGGGAAAGGGAGGCCTCAGACGGCGTTCACTTCTCGGACGAACGCCTTGCGGGAAGTACTGGACTCTCCTCCTATGGACCCCCCATGGACGCAATGCAAAAATGGCTTGCCCTTCGTTCTCTTCGGCTCCGGGTCCCGTTCGGGATGCTGTTTGGGGGCGCAAGGAGGGGAAGGCCTCCGATTCCTCGTATCCCTCCTGTCCCGGGCGTCTTCCCAGGTGAACTCTCGGAGATACCCCCGTCGGATGAGGGCTTCAATTTTGTCCTTTAGGCCCCGGCAGTGGTTGGTGTCGTACCCGTTGTCCAGGTGGAAGCGATAGTAGAACCGTTGGTCCCTTTTCTTGTTGTTGGTTGGTCGAGGGGGCATCTAGATGAGGTCCCCGTATTCGATCGCGAGGAGGATGGCCGAAATGTTCTGTGTTAGTAGCGTGTACCTCTCGAAGCGCGGGATCAGATGGGCCTTCTTCATGTCGGCCCCGTCCCTTGGGACCTTCTTGATTGGCTCGGCCTCGTCAGCTTTGCGCTTTTCCCTTCCCTGGGACCTCTTTGACATCCTCGGGATTCAAGACCTCTTCGACTCGGATGTATTTCTCGAATCGATTAAGCAGGTCAGGGAAGTCGAAGGGAGGCTTCTTGGCTAGGGCACCTTCAACTGGCCGTGCTGGACGTTGTGCCGAAAAGCGGCCGAGGCGACCCCAGTCGAGGGAGGAGACGGATCTTGCCTCAGCGGTGAACCTCTGGACGAACTGTCGGAGTGGCTCCCTCCTCCTTCTGCCGGAGGCCCAGCAGGGATGCACTCGTCTTCTCGGCCTTCCTGCTAGTCACGACGTTGGCGAGAAAGTTACCCTACAGCTGGTCGAATGAGTAGATGGAGCCGGGGACGAGCTTAGAGAACCATTCCCGAGCTGGACCCCAGAGGGTGGCGGAGAAGGCACGACATAGGAGGGGATCCGATGCGCTGTGAATCATCATGAGGGTCTTGAAGCCCTCCATGTGATTAGCAGGATCACCCTCGTTGTCATAAGTCTCGAATTGGGGGCAACGAAAATTTCGGGGTATTTCTGCTTGTAAGATTGCCACAGAGAAAGGAGGTTGGGTCGGCCTATGAGCCGAGGCCGTCCTCGAGCCGCCCTCGCCGAAGTAGTCAATGCGGTTCTCCATTTTCTGTAAGCATCGTAGGACATCCTCATCCTGCTCTGGCGGACGGGTTAGGCCACAAGACTCGCTGGCTTCGGCGTCAGATAGAGTGTGAGACCGGTGGAGTATCTCGTTCATGGGGATCCCTAAAATGGCTTGCAGGATCTCGTTTCGGAAGTCTTGGAACTCGCGGCGGGTGACTGGAGCTTCTCTGACCGGGTCGCGTTGAAGTGGCGGCCTTCGGTCGGCACGACTGAGCTCTGGCTCCGCCCTCGGGATGGGTACCTGGGATGGTTCGGGACCGAGTTGGAAGCGGTCTCTCCTCTTGTTCGGTTGGCTTGTTGGTTCTGGATCTGCCGACGGAGGTTGGTTGCGACCGAGCGAGAAGCGCCCGGCCCGGGTTCGCCGTTGATCCTCGGATGGTTGGATCCATGAGTGTCGGCAGGGATGTCCTGGGGAGGAGCGTTCGGGCGACGTGCAGAGGTAATAGTTCTTCTGGGCTTGGGCACCATATGAGCTCGGATTGAAGGGATGTTATTAATGGCTGGGTTCGGACTGAGGTCCGTACCAAAATTTTCCACAGACGGCGCCAACCTGATACGGTTTGTTTTTGGGGTGTGGCTGCAACAGGTGTGAGTTCTCTCAATTTGTAATTTAGTGGAAGATTCGGTACTGGCTATACGCCCGACCCTCAGCTGAGGGAACGTCTTGGGTATAGGCGGGAGTGAGGTGAAGGCCAGATGCTCGGCTCGGATCCGGATGTCTCGTGTACCTGCACTTGGTATAGGGGTTGATCCCGGTGGCAGGCCCTCCGACAGTCTAGTTAGTCACTGAAAAGTAACAGTAGCTAGAGCTTTTTAGAGGAGAAAGATTGATTACCTTTGGAAGGGGGAGAGGGCCTGGTATTTATAGGCAGTGCAAAGCGGGTCTGGACCCGTTTGGGTCGGGTCTGGACCCGGTTGTCCGTGGGCCTGACGTGGTAGAAGCCCGTGAGGTTTAGGGCTGACCTGGCAGATCTGACGATCAGAGAGAACGGTTTTTGAGGAGATCGTGTGGTCCAGGAGGGGCTACGACATCTGACCCATATCAAGTTGTTTCATCAATTCGAAAGAGCGAGGGTGCACTACATTGACAGGAGTGGTTATGTATTGTTATACTTTGTGGTGTGACTGGTAAAGCAACGAAGGGGGACGATAAAGTTTTGTGGCACATTCCTATTCAGCTAGAGCTATTTGTCGCCAGCTGAGCTCACTGGTTGTATGGAGTCATGTGTGGTTTGAGTTGTAGTGGTGTTTTTGTTCAACAATAAAAAAATGTTATGTTCTTTCATTAAAGAAAAAGAGAGAGAGAGAGAAGTTTTGTTCTTTCCTCAACCGGACAATACTAAATTTTCTTCCACATGTATTATCTTACTTTTAAGGCATAATACCATTCTTCGCCGAGAATGTCAATGGCTCCAACCTGCTCAAATATTTGCATATGAACCAACCTTATTTCGAAATATCTTGCACGAAGAACACCTTCTCTTTGTCTTCTTCATTGGATTGTAATGTCTATATGGGATAGTGATTCGCGCTCATTCGAGTTAGATAGGGAAAGCAATCCCATCCTATTTTCTGTATACACGATCTGTAGTAAGACTCCAAGATAAAAATTTAACGACCCTAAAAGATAAGATAAATAATGAGTGTATCTGTAAAAAAAATTAGAGATTAAATCTCCATTTGACAATTAAAATAAGAGAAAGCCATGTTAGATGGTTAGCGAATGCACAATAATAACACATATCAATCAGATTAGTCTGAAGGTTGTAATGCAGCAAAAAGTTATAAATTTAGTACCCAACAATGAGGAGTGAAAGGAACTCGTAGTTGCCATTATTGATCACAACCGCATGAGGAAAAAAAAGGTTCAAAGGTTACCTGAGTTTAGCAAAAAACTTCAGATAAATTTAAAATTGTAATTACTAGTCTTATACACATGATCTAATCATCTGTTGATAAATGAATACTCGTGCATAAATCCAAACATGAAAGTTGCTTTTCGTAAAGAAATTTGCTAAAATTGTGCTACTTTTCGAGGTGAAGCTCACACACAATATTTTTATATTAATTACTTTTTCCTCAAATTTGCTCAATTGTATTGGATCAAAGGGAAAAAAGCATACCATGAAAAAAAAACCTCCAAGAAACCCACTCATTTGGATGATCCGATAAAATACCCGACCTGACGCATGTTACTCACGGAACCTCTCTATATACGATTTTTCCGAAATAGACCACTTTTTGAAACTAATTTTCAAAATAGACCACTTTTCAAACTAATTTCCAAAATAGACTATTTTTCAAATTAATTCTCAAAATAGACCACTCGCAGTACTGAACTGTGGCCTATTCGGTAACGTGGTCGCAGTTCCCTACTGTGGACAATATACATAACAAAAAAAATCCAGATTCCAAAATTTAGTTTAAAATTTTTCAAGTCCAAGGGAGATATAACTGAGGCCGCAGTTGGGTACTGCGATCTCGATAATACGTAGGCCTCAATTGATCAATTAATTTTGTTGTTGTTGAAGTTTTAGATTTCTTGCACATTACAGATCAAAGATTTAACTCTCTCGACATTTGGAAGCTTTCACAGTCGCCATTGCCAACTGCGGCCGCAGTAAAAACTATGTAGTAGTTGGTAACTGCAACTGTGAAACTTTTAAGTTTCCAGATAGTTGTCTATTGTCTGGAAACTTGAAAGTTTCACTGTCACAGTTTGCCAATTGCTGCCTCGGTAAAAATTCGATCATATTTTGGCTATTTTTGCTAATGCTTTTAATGTGCTGAAAGTTGTCTATATTGGAATGTGTATCAATGTCAAATCAATGCAAAATGCCAAAAGTGGTCTAATTTGGAATGTGTATCAATGCCAAATCAATGCAAAATGCCAAAAGTGGTCTATTTTGGAATGTGTATCAATGCCAAATCAATGCAAACTGCCAAACCTGACTTGTTGGAATGTGTATCAATGATGTTTATGTCAAATCAATGTAAACGGCCAAACGTATTATTTTTAAATATTAAAAAAACAACTGAGGCCGCAGTTTTCGACAACGGCCTTAGTATTGTCTAACCCGCTTATTCGACCTCAGTGATATTGGCTTCTGCTGATACTTTTTATGTGCTAATATTGGTTTTTAGGAATGTGTATCAATAATGTTTATGACAAATTAATGCAAACGGCCAAAACAGTATTTTGTTAGAATGTGTATCAATGATTCACATGCTAAATCAATGAACAATGTCAAATCAATTTTAAATTTATCTTCAACTCCTGTATATACAAGAGTGAAGTATTCTCTTGAACATCATGTTCCTCTTGAACATGAACTAGTTGGGGGAAAAAAGACGAAAAATAGATGAAAATTTTCGAAGATGAAAAAATAAAAATAAAAATTATGTGAGTCGTAATGAATCATGTATTCAAATATGTGAGATTATGTTGAGTTTATGTGAGCTTAAGGAGGGAGATAGATGTATGTTCATACTAGTATACTAATACATGCTGGGTTTCCCTCAGCGGGCAGGGAAGGCTTCTCATTCTGCCTTTTTTTTTCCTATTGTAAATGCATGAGTAGCAGCTTCTTCTCCCTTCATACACTTCAATGCACCACTATTAGGGAGAGTGCAGAAATTCTCTGGTAGGATGGAGTAGTAGAAGATGTCACAATGTATTCATGATACTTTTCAACTTCTTGACATGCACACCTCATATTCATGCACCAAATAGCATGAATAGGATGAGTGTTTGTCAAGAAGTTGTAAAGTGCTATAAATAAATACACTGCTACACCCACTACTACTTCAACCTCATAACAAGAGAAGTGTTGTCTTTGTCTAATGGTGATGCATGGAAGTGTATGCAGGAAGTACAACCACTACTTCAGCATTGAAAAAAATGCAGAATCAGTAGTCCTTTCTACCCGTTTGAGAAAAAACTCAGCATGTACTTGTATACTAAAGTGATTGCTACCTCTAATCAAATTTATATGTAACACCACGCAAAATTGAGTAATGACAATTTTGCCCCTCGTGTTACGCACGTGTATTTCGTACTGTTACAAGTAATAGTTGTAACGTATATTCCTACGTATTTATGTATTTCAATTATTTATACTTTTTTCGTCTCCTCAAAACTCATTTCAATCCTATTTTTAAGCCAACTCAAAAATTTATTTTTTATCTTTGTGTTTTGCGTGCGTTGCACGTGTTAATTACGTATATTGTACCGTTATATGTTTGTGTTTCAACTATTTATTTTATGACTTGTTCGAATTCGTTTTATAAACGGAAATTTATTTTTCTCCTATTTTGATTAAAATATTTTACGAACGGTGCACATGTTTTCATGTGTACGTATTGATTACATTATTGAATGTGTATATAATAAATGAAGTATATTTTTCGTGTGTTATATTTTGATAAATATTTTTCCATTGATAAAATTGGTTTCGTATCTGAATATTTGTTTTTACGTGCAATGCACGTGTTTGCAGTGCACGTGTCGGTTGCATTTTCTTTAAAAAGAAAATTTTTGAAGTGTGTGTGTTTATTTTTATTTGTGCATTAAAAATCTAATTTATAATTAAATTAAACTATTTTTTTATTTAAATACATATCATATATATTAACTTATGTTTTCATTTAAATAAAAATATTAATATGTGAGGTGTACACAAAGCACGTGCACACGTGCAATGTGCACACCCCAAAGAAGACACAGCCGGCTGCACTTGAGAAGTGGAGAAAGAGAGTGGAGTGAGTGGGTAGTTTTCTTTATAAACCAACCCTAGCCTTCTCTTCTCCTTTTCTCTTCTTCTCTCACTTCCGAAAAACCACCAGCACTTCATTCTTTCCCTCTCCACTCACTCACCATATTGGTTATTCTACTCAATTATATATATATATATATATATATGCTCCATTGAAAACGAGTTTGTTTTCTTCGGGTTAGAAAACAATGATCTCAGCCGTTGGATCGCTCTTGATCGTGATCAATGGCTCAGATCGCTGCTGCCCATCACCCATATCACTTAAGTGGCGGAGGGTTAATTTGGGAATTTCATCCCAAATAACTCTTCACCTCATTCGCAAAAAAAAATTGAATGAACATAGGTTATAAAAATTGACAACATAGGGCGTTGTTTGGAACAACGGCATATGTTCTCAATTTTTATAACCTAGGCCTAGGTTCTCAATTTTTATGTTCTCAAACTACGGCATAGGTTCATTCAATTTTTTAGAATTCGTGAGGCGAAGAGTTATTTGGGACGAAATTTCCAAATTGACCCCCCGCCACTTAAGTGAGATGGGTAATGGGCGGCAGCGATCTGAGCCGTTGATCACGATAAAAAAACGTTCCAATGGCTTAGATCGTTGTTTTCCAACCTGTGAAAACAAACCCGTTTTCAATGGAGCATTTCTCATATATATGTGTGTGTGTGTGTGTGTGTGTGTGTGTGTGTGTGTGTGTGTGTGTGTAGATATATATATAGATAAGGTGATGTGCTGTGTGTGCTGCCGAAATGTTTGCTATAGATAAGGTGATGTGCTGTGTGTGCTGCCGAAATGTTTGCTGGCTAAGGATTTGCGTGGGCATTTGGCTTGGTTTGTGGATCTTTTGGGGCGCTTTTGAGGAGAAACTGCTACTAGTTTGGTGAGTGATTTCCTTAGTTTCTAGATAAATTGTAGTATGTATGTTTAATTAGTATTGATGAATATGTGACATGAATTCTTTGATTTCTAGTGTGGTTATTTTGCATGTGGTATTTATTTTTTTAGTAGAAAGTGCATGCTAAATGGAAGGATTCTTTGTAATTTGTCATGTTAGTACATTCAAAATACCTGTAGAGTTATTGAGGTGTTGCTGGGTACATGTTAGTGTGCCATGACTAGGTTGAATGAATTGACAATGATCTTTTATGCACAAATTATTAAATTATGCAAACAAGTTGGGTGAACAATAGGGAGAGTTGTAGATTGATGGAAGATGAGATATTCTTCTGAAATTGATAAAAAGAAGACGGAAAAAATATGAAATATTGAATTGTGGTTAAAAGACGTAGTTTTATTAATAAATGAAAGGCATGAGTTTATATTGTTTCTAAAAATCACCATTTACAATTTGTATGTAAAAAATGATTTTTATTGTGGTTAAATAATTTACAAACTATTATTTTGGGAAAACAAATAAAATTGTAGAACACTTGATAAATTAAAAATAGAAGAATAAACAGAGACTAGGGTTATAATGAATTAAACTCTTATATAATCAGAGTTGGCTCTTGGCATTTGTGGCTAGTGCGTGCGCACTGCGCAGCACGTCACCACGTGGCGCTCGCTGTGCCGGGGGTCCTGGGTTTGAATCCAGAAATGCACTGATTTGTGTATTTTCGATTTTTTGGGTTTTTTTTGTTGTTGTGTTTTTGACTTTTTAAAATTCGGGAAAAATTACAGAATTATTTCTAGATATTATTTAGACAATTAGAATTAATTTCTCACTATTTCGAGTATATATTGGGAGCCTAACAATTTATATTCATGCTAATGAGTTATGGATTAATATTATAATAAGAAACATAATTGGGTTGAGTAAATTGATTGAAGAAATTGAACACTTTTAAGAGATATCGTGAATACGACTTTGGGCCTTCGGAAAAATAATTGAAGTGATTGAATAATTGAATTAAAATACGAACAAGAGTTTTTATAGTGAATTGCTTTATTAATTTATAGAACTTGGTATTAGAAAATTTGTATTCAAACTATACTTGAATAATATGAGAAGGTTTATTAGAAATTGTTGAAGTAAATAATTTCGGCGGATTAACTAAGTGTTAGTCTTCAAAAAGTTGATTAAAGACATTGTTGTCTAATGTTATTAAAAAAGTCAATTATTGCATGATCTAAAATTGCGAAGATGGTGAATTAAGTAAACGATTATTGAACAAAGAATGAGATGTTTATGTTGAGGTTGGATATAACTCAATTGATCTCTAGAATGAGATGGTTGTTGTAATCTATAGGCTAGATATAACCTAATTGATCTCTGGAATGAGATGGTTGTTGTAATTTAGAGCCTTAGTGAGACTCAGGTACCGGCAAGTGATGAAAATGATTAATGGATGTGAGAATTGGCTGTATGGGCTATCATTCTCGGTATTTTGTTTAAGTTCTGTAGGAGGGTAAACTAGCCCTAGGTTGTGATAATTTTAAATTGAACTTAAGGATAGGAACTAGAAGAAGATATGATAGAAACAACGACGAACATGTCCGGTAAAGAATGTGCAGCTCCTAGGGGTTCGAGATCGAGGAGTATGCCCGGTAAATCTACATGTGTGTGCTAGGGGTAGGCCAGTGAGGTCGATGAAATGACCGGTAAAGGACTGCGGTCCCTATGAATGTTCACGACTGTGGATACGCCCGGCAAATCCACGGTGTGGGGTAGGGGTATGTCCGTCTATCATCGAAAATGCCGGTAAAGAGACTGCAGTTCCTAGGAATGTTCGGGACGGACAGGATACGCCTGATAAATCCAGTGAGGTAGGCTAGGGGTAGGCCTAGTTCGTAGTTGCGAGAGATCGACTTACTAGGGTTCGTGGCTGAGGATACACCCGGTAAATCCACTGAGGTGGGCTAGGGGTAGGCCGGTGAGGTCCACTATCTTGGGGGTGCGACTCTTCGGTGACTACGCGTTGGAGTATATTCATTGGGTTAGGTTGCATGACGTGGAATGTAAACCCTATAATGTGGAGTACCTTAAGGACTTGCTCTCGGACCTATGTAGTATGATATGCATAGAATCTGAATAAGTATGCATTAGTGCATCGTAGTGTAAACATCTGCATTAGGCATCTAAGACATATCATACACTGACATATTTAGAATAGTCACTTTTACACTTTGTATGCATTCAAGTTTGTGGTTGCTAAAGTAAGTGAGTCGTTATATTATGGTATAGCAAGGATCGCTGTTTATAGCATTTGCGTCAGTTGTTTGTAACTGACGTGCCCACCGTATTCAATGCAGGGCTTGGATTAGCAAAGACTTAAAGATGAATTGAAGCTAAAGACTGTTTTAAATGTTGATATTTAAATTGTACATGTTTTATATTGTAATCTTTAATTTTCCGCTGCGTTGATTAAAAGAACAATGTTGTTTGAAAAGGTTTTAAATTCCTTGAAAAATTGTACGAATTTAAAGTAAAAGATCATGTTGTGCTATGAATTACCGTGTTTGGGATTTTGGGGTGTTACACTATATGTAATCAGTTTGTAATGTATGCATTACTGTAATTTCAGTTGAATTAATGTAAACAGTTTGTAATGTAATCAGTTTCCAACATTTATAAAAATTAAAATACGTATTAACGAGGCCGCATTACCCAACTGCGGCCTCAGTTATATCTCTCTTGGACTTGAGAAATTTTAAACCAAGTTTTGGAATCTGAATTTTTTGGGATGTATGTAGGCCGCAGTAGGGAACTGCAACCATGTTACAGAATATGATGCAATTCGGTACTACAAGTGGTCTATTTTGAAAATTAGTCTGGAAAGTGGTCTATTTTAAAAATTAGTTTAAAAAAGAAAAATTCCTATACATGTCACCACTATCACTCAGATTTTTTTTCCGAAATAGACCAATTTTTGAAACTAATTCCCAAAATAAATTACTTTCTAAACTAATTTTGAAAATAGACCACTCGCAGTTCCCAACTGTGGCCTCTGTTATTTTTAGGTCACAGTTGGGAACTGCGGTCTCTATATAACACATTTTTACTTGAAAAAATTTGTCTAAGTCTCAAATTCACTTTAGGCCAAATATGAAATTAACTTTCCTACGGCCTCTGTTATTTTTAGGCTACAGTTGGGAACTGCGGCCTCTATATAACACATTTTGACTTGTAAAAATTTGTCTAAGTTTAAAAGTCATTTTAGGCCAAATATGAAATGAACTAAGCCTGCAGTTCCCAACTGCGGCATTTGTTATTTTTAGGCCGCAGTTGGGAACTACGACCTTTACACATTTTTATTTCGAAAATTTGTCTAAGTCTCAAATTCACTTTAGGCCAAATATGAAATGAACTAAGGCCGCAGTTCCCAACTGCAGCCTAAAACAGCGACCTCTATTATTTTTAGGCCGCAGTTGGGAACTGCAGCCTCTATATAACACATTTTTACTTGGAATAATTTGTTTAAGTCTCAAAGCCACTTTATGCCAAATATGAAATAAACTAAGGCCGTAGTTGAAAACTGCGGCATCGAAAAAACACATTTTTGAAGATGCCGTCGTTTTCAACTGCAACCTCATAATCGAACAGGCCGCAGTTTCCAACTGCGAGTGGTCTATCTTCGAAATTAGTTTGGAAAGTGGTCTATTTCGAAAATTAGTTTTAAAAAGTGGTATAATTTGGGAAAAAATCTAGTTCTCGAATCCTCGTCCTCCAACAGGACCTGAACAACTGCGGCCTAAAAATTCGGCCTGCGGGGCTTGGGCCCAAAGATGGGGTCCCCCAGCGAGGGCTTGGCTGGTGATAAAATTCTGCCAGACTAGTTTCAGGTGGGTGTGCATGTGCCGTGGAGGCAGTGTATGAAGCTAAACTGACGTACATACAATTTGGATTGACCGAGCTTGTTTGTCGGCCCACCCTCCAGAGTTGTTGGAGGAATTAGTTGTTTGTACGGGTTATGTTGCTTTATGTATGTTCTATTTTCTGTCTGTAGGTTGTAACTTGACCCAGTACTCTGGGTTTGTTTTTTTAATTTCTTATTAATGAAACATGGTGACCATATTCCATATTTTCCTTCAAAAAATTAAAATAAAAAATAGGAGCTGAACCCAAACCTATTAAGATTTAAAAAAAAAAAAAAATTAAATAGAAATGGAAAATAAAAAATAAAAACCATTAAAAAACCACCAAAAGAAGAGAAGAAGAAAGAAGACGACTCTCTAAATCTCCCTCGATTCCTTCGAACCAAACCCTAATGGATCCCCAAATCGCTCAAGATCCCAACTAATTCAAAACCCTAGATCAAAACCCTAGCCATTCCATGGAAGAAGAATCCCTAGAGATCCAACTTCGAGGGGTAGAAGCGTAATAAAGCCGGTAGTGTTGCTCTCTTTAGTGTCTCTTTGTTCGGATTGCTTTTGAGTCCGGCTGGGGTCGCTCGATCTGAAGATGGACGGTCGGGATTCGTCCCCGGGGACGGCAGCGGCGGTGGAGGATGACCGGATACCGCCAGTCACTGACGGGTTGGCGAGGGAAGCGGCCGTGTTGTTTTCGAGCCAGAGGTTTGCGGAGTGCGTCGATGTTTTGAATCAGTTGCTTTTGAAGAAGGAAAGAGATCCAAAGGTGAGTTCTTTATTTGAGTTTTTGACTGTTATTTACTTGTTTTATTTAAATGAAAAAGTTTAATTCTTGAAGGTGGAATTGTAATTTTTTTAAATTGTTTTAAGGCGAGAAAGGAACTGTTGTTGGGTGGTTAGCTAATGGAAAGCCCATATGAAGTTAAAAAATAAGTGGAATAGCATGCAAGCTTTATGATGGGGGAATATATTTGTGTGAATTTGTGGTTTAAGGCTTAAAACTCTCGTACCTATGTGAGTACTTTCATTATTATGAGATTTGGGTAGTTTCGAGTTAGAGTTGGGCTGGATTAGACTCAATTTAATTTATTAAAACTCATTGAATTATTTATCAAGATATGTAGAGAAAAAGGAAAAAAGAGAACAAATGATAGAATAAATGAAAACATTGCCTACCCATTTATCAAATATCAAGAATGTATCCAATGAAAAGCATTAACTACTCATTCATCAAGTGTCAAGATGTAGAAGATGTGAAAAAACTACCAAGAACTGACCTCACAGAACCAACCACCAATAGTAGTCGATCAGTAAGGTCGAAGGGGTTTTGTACTTGCATATCAATGGGCTCTGCTCTGAGAGAAATTCACTGAAACAGTGGGCGAGGTGCCTTGTAATTCATCAACAACCAAACATATTCATCAAATCCAATATTGGATGTATCCACCGTGATCTTTACGCTGCTTTGTTTCTTGGTTGGGGTTTTAGTTCTTACGATGGAGATAGTGATGAGAGAGGGGGAGAAAGAGAGCTAACCAACCAAGTCAAGCTCTTAAATGGCAAGGCAATGTTCACAATCCATTGTGAACTTGTTATTGTGCTCTGAGGAAAAAGATGGACTGAGAAAGATATGACTTGTGTAGGGACTCGTGTAAATCCAGTGTGGGTGCTCTGAGTGGGTGAGATTGAACGTCATTTAATTTATATCAGGCATTAAGTCAACCTAGGCATTAATTCAACCTGACCGGCTTTTATATATTGCCTTTGTGGTTGCAAAGAGGTGATATGAATCAAGTAGCAAAAGATTAGAGAGACATTTTGGATTCTTCTTTGAAACAAGAAAATTACAAAAAAAAAATTGGTTTTCTCCTTTGCATCTATGTTCCCTTTTTTTTTTTTGAATTGTTTTCTCATTCTCTAATTGTGCCGTGTATGCCCTAGGCAAGAGAGTGCTTAAGCTGGCACGGGGCACGGGGCACGGGGCACGGGGCACGGGGCACGGGGAACGGGGTTGTGTATATATATTTCCTCGTCACATATTTGCTTTAAATATTACTTCTAGAATGTGATATTTGTTGTTCTCCATAATATCAATAAACGCAACCACTCTCCTATTCAGATACCTGAATTGGAATTATTTGGAACTGATTCAGAGTTTAGCTGAGGTCCTCTTCTTATCTGATGAGTGTTGTTTGTTGCATCCAATTAATATCTGATTCATCTCCATTGAAACTGTTAGGAATACCTTTTGTTTTACCTCTTATCAGTGTTAAAGTCCTCCAATAATTTTGCATCTTTAACTCCATTGTATATTTTTTTCTTGTATCCTTCAGTTCATTTCAGAGCCGTGATATAGTAGACAAGCATAAATGATTAAATGAAACAATCAACAAATGTTAATATTTCTCTTACGCATGCAGTAATTGATTATTTCTGTTCAGCAGGCTTAGCCAGGAGCTATTTTCTTATATACATGTAGTGTATTTAATCATTCTTTTTTAGTGTTCGCTCTGTATCTTTCCATTTTCTGTTTTATCAACTACATATGCTAGTTTAGGTGTCAATTATCTTTTTCGTGTTTTATTCCCAGTGGATTAGGATATATTATTATGCCCACACCAAATTTCCTACAACAAATACAACTTGCCACATTCAATGGTGTAAAATAGTTTTGTGCTTTTGATGAGACCACCTTTGTGATGTTCTTAGACATTAGGTAGAAAATTACATTTTTTTTATTACCATTACCATATTGTCACCATGGTTTCGGAACTCGGTCGGAATCCAGATTAGCCTAATCAGATTTACCCCTAGCCAATGCACAATCCCA
This sequence comes from Hemerocallis citrina, assembly GCA_017893485.1. Classification (NCBI taxonomy): domain Eukaryota; kingdom Viridiplantae; phylum Streptophyta; class Magnoliopsida; order Asparagales; family Asphodelaceae; genus Hemerocallis; species Hemerocallis citrina. The sequence goes on from CM030367.1 coordinate 166,920,546, forward strand.
ATCAGTGTCAGATTTTACCTCTGGCAATGCAAGATCCCCTAAAGAATTGGGCTCTGCTGTGAAAGGTAAATTATCAGCCAAACTCGGCCGAGATGACCGAGAATTGCCGAGGTTATTCTAGAAAAGGATTAGATTGTACCCGAGTTGGAAGTAGTTGATGTTGTCATCATTGCGTCTGCAAGGTTGTCTTCCACAGTCATTGTTACAAAATCTCTATTCATCTGCCATTGAAATCACCGGTTTTAACTGCCATGCAAGTTTCCACTTGTGACTACATGTAAGGAGGAGAGCCAGTCCCTGGTTTTAATAAAAACTGGGTTTTGTTTTGTTTTTTTAAATCAAAACTGGGCCATATGCCCCATTGACTTTCACGGAGACACGAAGGGTGTGTATGATTTATTAATATGAATTGTATGCTCCAATGGGAATGGGTTTATGGCTTTTCGCCCTTGTTTTAAAACTAAGTAGCACCACTAAGTAAGAAGGGTATTTTTTTATATATTTCAATGAGAGACAAGAAGAGCACAATATTCGAGGATATATAATGACTTGCCCTTCCTGTCTATATGATATCACATACTTTAACCATCCACTTAAAATTACCCAATTGTTAAATACTTAAATCTCACACTTTAAATCGATGGGCGCTCTGTTTGGGATTGCTGCAAACCAATCTGAGCCAAAAGATGCGTAACTTCTCATATCAATTGCATGTGCTAACTAACTAGTTTAAATAAAACAATTATATTGTTGAAAATATTTGATTGTTAAATATAGAAATTTTAAGAATTATTTAAGTAAGTTCAGTAGGCGAGACCAGAAAATCCGATACTCCTAGCTGATCATGCTGATATTCCGGTACAAATACAAAATTGCCAGGCTGATACAGACCCCAAAACCAAGATTTAAGCCATGGTCTCCACATTTGATGGTATGAAATAGTTTTCTGCTGTGATGGCACTTCCTTGTTTTGTTCTCAAAGCATTTGCTTGGAAATCCTTGCTTGGAACCCTAGAATTGCATCTGCTTGTCAGATTATTGGTTTTTGGAATTCCCTTTTTGTGGTATTTCCTAACAATCTTACATATACCAGAATTGGTGGCTACTTAAGATCTTGGGGATAATTAAAAATCAGCTCTATTTCCATGTTCCTTATTCCTATAAATCACATCAAGTTGGGATTAATATTTATTTTCTGATGAAAACATATGCTTTGAATACATGTTTGCTTCTGTTCCGTGATATCTTCAGATGACTTTGCCTAATCTTTTAATTTGATTTTTAAAAAAAAAAAATCTCTTCAGGTTCTTCATAACATTGCTGTGGCTGAATGTTTTCGTGATGGTTGTTCTGATCCAAGGAAACTTCTTGATATGCTTAACGAGGTTAAGGTAAGGTGCCTATGCATTTCACTTCGTGCATGTACTATTTTGTGGGTTGGATTATTGTTTTAGTGTTTTTGAGATAAAATTCAGTATGAGTAAATGAATTTTTGTTGTAAATTGTTTTTTAATACTTATGCAGCATCCATGAAAGTTTGAAGTATGTTTTTGGTAGTTACACTTATTGTGGCAGATGGATAAAAGCAAAATACTAGCAAGTGTAGAAACAAAGAAAGAAGGCTAGATTTGTGAGTATGACAGTTACACATTTTTGGAGGCATGCTCAGACCAACACATATATCCATTTGCATTAACATGATTTGTATTTTGTGGTCAACTAAAAGGAGTTGAATGTCAATCCTATAGCCACTTTGTGGTAGGGTTGGTTATTTTGGGTGTGCAAACACTTTGTAAACAGAGAATTTTTGTGAGAAAAAATTCTTGGGTTTTGGGTTGTGAGATTTTTTGAGTGTTTTGTGAGAAAAATACTCTGTACAATTTTCTCCTATAAAGTAAAGATCTGCTGCAGCTCCGGACAGCTCCGGAGACGTAGAAACCAATTTGTGCTGAACTTCTTATCAATATTTATGTGTGCTATTTTCGCTTATATTTCGCTTTCTCACTAATCAGGTTAAAGAGAAAATTCTGCTAAGAGATTATTTTCCCAACAACTGGTATCAAAGCCCTGGTTGTGATTTCTGTCGAAAAATAGTCAGAAACAATCCAGGGGAAGTCAGATTCGAGTGGGAGCGATGATCGCAGACGAAGGGAAGGTGAAAATTGAAAAGTTCGATGGTGCGGAATTTGGCATTTGGAAGATGCAGATTGAAGATTATTTGTATCAGAAAAAGCTGTATCAATCTCTCTTGGAAAAAAACCAAAAGACATGGAGGAGGAAGAGTGGGCTCTTCTCGACAGACAAGCCCTTGGAGTTATCCGATTGACGCTCTCCTGCAATGTTGCTTTCAACATAATGAAGGAAAAGACACGGCGGATCTTATGGCGACTCTTTCCAGCATGTACGAGAAGCCATCGGCCTCAAACAAATTTCACTTAATGAGGCTGTTATTCAACTTGCGGATGACGGAAGGCGCATTTGTGGCTTAACATCTGAACGAACTCAACACAATCACAACCTAGTTGAGTTTAGTAGAAATTGAGTTCGACGATAAAGTTCGAGCTTTGATTCTTTTATAATCTCTACCAGACAGTTGGAATGCTACTTTACAGCAGTCAGTAGTTCGTCAGAAAACAGTAAATTGAAGTTCGATGATGTTCGGAATCTGGTATTGAGTGAAGAAATTTAGCGGAGAGAATCAAGTGAAGCATCAACTTCCTCCTCAGCTTTGCACACAGAGTCAAAAGGAGGGACTTCAAAAAGAAACTATAATCGCAGCAGATCGCAATCTAGACGAGGTAAATCTAGATTAGAAAAGAAAGTTTTCAACTGCTACAATTGTGGCAAGAGGGGTTACTTTCAATGAGATTGCCGAATATCAAAGAAAGCTATCGGCACACAGGAATCTGCCAACGTGACCGAAGAAGCAGACGATGTTATGATTCTAAGCGTCAACAGTCCGATTGAATCATGGATCTTGGATTGAGGGGCATCTTTTCACTCCATCCCATGCAGAGAAATCATGGAGAATTACGTCAATGGTGATTTCAGAAAGGTTCATCTAGCCGACGATGAGACCTTGATGATTGTGGGAAAGGGAGATATTCGAATAAAGTTGCCGAACCTGACTATATGGAAGCTGCAAGGAGTGAGACATTTCTAGCCTCAAAAGGAATTTGATCGCAGTGGGACATCTGGATGGAGAATGTTATTCTGCAACCTTTTCAGGATGTGAATGGACGATTACCAAAGGAACACTCTTCATTGCTCGTGGTAAGAAGACCGGTACTCTCTATGTAACCTCAAATTTGGAGAGTATCATTACAAGTGCAGATGCTGATGGAAAATCAAATCTATGGCACCAAAAGGTTGGTCATATGAGCGAGAAAGGGATGAAGACACTAATGTCAAAGGGAAAGCTGCCAGATCTGAAGAGCGTAGATGTTGGCCTATGCGAGGATTGTATCTTCGGCAAACAGAAGAAGGTCAGCTTTGCAAAAATTGGCAAGGTACCCAAGGCAGAAAAGTTAGAGCTGGTTCATACCGATGTATGGGGACCATCTCCGGTTCAATATCTAGTAGGCTCACTGTATTATGTCACGTTCATTGATGATTGTACAAGGAAGGTGTGGGTGTATTTTTTGAAGAAGAAATCAGAAGTCTTTGATATCTTCAAAAAATAAAAAGCCATGGCGGAAATGAAACATGTTTGAAAGTCAAGCGGCTGAGGTCTGACAATGGTGGAAAGTACACAGATTGTAGATTCAGAGAATTTCTGCATGAACAACGACATTAAGATGGAGAAAACTATTTCCGTGACACCGCAGTAGAATGGCGTGGCAGAGCGCATGAACAGAATTCTGAATGAATGTGCCAGAAGCATAAGGATAAATGTCGGCTTACCAAAGATGTTCTGGCCTGAAGCCGTCAATACCGCTGCTACCTGATCAACCGAGGGTCCTCAGTACCTTTGGATGGTGGAATACAAGAGGAAGTTTGGAGCAGAAAAGAGGTAAACTTTTCACATTTGAAAGTGTTTGGTTGTATTTCTTATGTGCATATTGCCGAAAGAAGTAATTAGATCCAAAATCTAATAAATGTATTTTTGTTGGATATGGTGGTGACGAGTTCGGCTACCGATTTTGGGATTATAAAAATCAGAAGATCATCGAAAGTCGAGATGTTTTATTCAATGAGAATGTGATGTACAAAGACAGATCAATTGCAGAATCAAGTTGCTCCGTACACATGCTGAAACGAAGAAATTCATACAGTTCGAGGAGATTTTTGGAAATGATTTCCAGATTAGTCCCGAAGCACTCAACAACGCACTCAACAAGAGCTAAACACTCCAGAAGTGAGTCGCTCCTCCAGAATTCCTAAACCCGCCTATTGCCATTTGCCTTCTTTGCACTACTTGTTACTGACTGATAATGGAGAACCAGAGTGTTATGATGAAGCAGTGCAATTGGAGGATTCAGTCAAGTGAGAGTCTGTCATGAAAGATGAGATGAATTCGCTCATGTTAAATCAGACATAGGAATTAGCTGAACTACCACCAGGCAAGAAAACTCTCCATAACAAATGGGTTTTCAGGATCAAAGGAGAGCACATGGAAGCAAGTGTTACAAAGCAAGATTGGTAGGCAAAGGCTTCCAACTAAAAGGTGTTGATTACAACAAAATTCTCTCTAGTCGTGAAGCTGACTACAATCAGACTAGTATTAAAAATTATAGCTGCAGAGAAATTACATCTTTAATAGTTAGATGTAAAGACAACTTTCATTCATGGTGACTTGGAGGAAGAGAATTATATGAAGCAACCAGAAAGCTTCGTACAGGCAGACAAGAACCTCGTATTCAGACTGAAGAAGAGCTTGTATGGCTTAAAACAAGCTCCCATACAGTGGCACATGAAGTTTGATAGCTGCATGAGTAGCAACAGTTACATAAGATGCCAAGCAGATCATTGTTGCTACATCAAGAAGTTCGACAATAGCTTCATTATTCTATTGTTGTACGTAAGTGATATGCTTGTTGCAGGTCCTGACATGCAAGAGATTATCCATCTGAAGCAGGAATTGTCGAAGCAGTTTGCAATGAAAGATCTAGGCGCTGCGAAGCAGATTCTTGGAATGAGGAATTGAGGATCAAGAGACACGAAGTCGAGAACTTTGATGTTATCACAGGCTGAGTACATTAACAGAGTACTCTCCAGGTTCAACATGCAGAATGCTAAGCTAGTGAGCACACATTTGGGTGTTCATTTTAGACTTTCCAAGAAACAGTCACCGAAGACAGAAGAAGAGCGTGCACATATGGAGAAGGTTTTGTATGCCTCAGCAATTGGAAGTCTGATGTATGCCATGGTTTGTACCAGACCAGATATTGCTCAAGCAGTGGGAGCTGTTAGCAGGTATATGAATAATTCAGGCAAGGTACACTGGGAAGCAGTTGAATAATTCAGGCAAGGTACACTAGGAAGCAGTTAAATGGGTCCTTAAATTTCTGTGTGGTACCACAGACAAAGCACTTCGTTTCAAAGGTAGTGATACGACACTAACAGGCTATGTGAATGCTGATTTAGCCGAAAATGTCGAGATCAGAAAAAGCACTACAGAGTATGTCTATACTCTAGGAGGTACAACAGTGAGTTGGGTTTCTCAGCTGCAGAAGATAGTTGCTCTCTACAACTGAAGCGGAATATGTCGCTGTTACAGAAGCCAGCAAGGAAATGGTTTGACTACAAAGTTTCTTGGAAGAACTGGGCTTGAAACAAGAAGACATTGTCTTGTATTGCGACAGTCTGAGTGCTATCCATCTGACAAATAATTCGTCTTTTCATTCCAGAACAAAGCACATACAATTACGATATCATTCCATCTGGTCTCTTCTGGAAGGTGAAATTTTAAAATTGGAAAAGATCAATGGAAGTCAAAATTCGGCGGACATGCTAACAAAGACGGTAACTATTAACTGAAGCTATGCTCAGCTTCAGTTGGCCTGCACGAATGATGAGACCGAAAACAGCTGTTGCATTGATCGAGGTGTGAAGAGTAATTGAAATTAGTCTTCAAGTGGGAGATTGTCAAGAAAAGGAGTTGGTGGGGGTCAACTTTTGTAGGCCACCAGACCCCCACCAAACTTTTCCAACAACTCTCTCTCTCCTACCCTAATATCAACCAGTTATAAATAGCCTCCAAACCCTACCGTTTCTTTTATCCTCAAATCCCACTCTCCTCACTAACTCCAAATTTGAGAAGAAAAGAAAGAGAATTTGAAAGAATTTGGGGTTGGTTTTTTTGAGTGATTAATCGGTTAATCGGAAAATAATCAAGGATTAAATTGGAAAAATCGTTATATATATAATTAAAAAAATATATCATCATTATCTAGCAACTCTAAATCCTAACATAAAACTATTATAAGATTATCAAATAGGAACATATAGTTAAAGAGAAAAAAAGAGTACTTGGTTTGAGCTGAGTTTGGATTCTGGATGTAGGTCGGGTCGGGTTTGCTGATAGGTTCTATCAAACAAAAACAATTGGGAAGGAGCAGTGCGAGCAACAAGAGGAGGTGCAGATGCGGGCTGGGTCAAGTATCCGACGGTACGCGGAGAGCGACAACGGGTTAGGTTTAGATTTGCTCGAGGAAGAAGAGAATCAGTTTGGGTTTGGGTTTGCACGAGGAAAAAGAAGAGAGCGGCGATATGTTGGGTTTGGGTTTGCGTGAGGACCAGAAGGGGTTTGAATTTTGAATTTGAAATTTGGATTTTGGCCGGATTGAGCCTAAATAATGCAAACGAGCATGAAAATTAGAGGAGATTTAATCGGTTAATCGGTCACTTAAACTCGGCCGATTAACCACTAATCGGCTGATTATTCTCGATTAAATCGCTAACAATTGAAATATTAAATCGCTAAAAAATAATCGCTTAGCTTCCAATTAGCGATTAATCGGGATTAATCGGGCGTAATCAGGGATTTTAACTGCTTAGCCTTTCACACTTGAAAGTGTTTGGTTGTATTTCTTATGTGCATATTGATTCTGCTGAAAGAAGTAAATTAGATCCAAAATCTAATAAATGTGTTTTTATTGGATATGGTGGTGACGAGTTCGGCTACCGATTTTGGGATTATGAAAATCGGAAGAACATTAGAAGCCTAGATGTCATATTCAATGAGAATGTGATATACAAAGACAGATCAATTGCAGAATCAAGTAGCTCCAGTACACATGCTGAAACGAAGGAATTCGTAGAGTTCAAGGAAATTTCTGGAAATGATGTTCAGATTAGTTCTGAAGCAATTCAAGAAGAACCAAGCAAGCTATAAGTGAGACGCTCCTCTAGAATTTCTAAACCAATCCAGCGTTATTCGCTTTCTTTGCACTGTTACTGACTGACAGTGGAGAACCGAGTGTTATGATGAAGCAATGCAAGTGGAGGATTCAGTCAAGTGGGAGTCTTATGACGAAGCAATGCAAGTGGAGGATTCACTCAAGTGGGAGTCTGCATTGAAGGATGAGATGGACTCGCTCATGTCAAATCAGATGTGGGAATTGGCTGAACTACCACCAGGCAAGAAAGCTCGCCATAACAAATGGATTTTCAGGATCAAAGAAGAGCACGATGGAAGCAAGCGCTACAAAGCAAGATTGGTAGTCAAAGGTTTTCAACAAAAAGGTGTTGATTACAACGAAATTTTCTCTCTAGTCGTGAAACTGACTACAATTAGACTGGTTTTGAAAATTATAGCTGTAGAGAATTTACATCTTGAGCAGTTAGATTTAAAGACCGTTTTCCTTCATGGTGACTTGGAGGAGATGTATATGAAGCAACCAGAAGGCTTCATACAGGCAGGTAAGAAGAACCTCGTATGCAGACTGAAGAAGAGCTTAAAGAGAAAAATTTCGCAATATCTGGTATGGTAAATGCAGATTGAAGAAAAGCTCTGGTATGGTAAATGCAGATTGAAAAAAAGCTTAAAGACAAGCTCTTCTTCAGTCTGCATACGAGGTTTTTCTTACCGGTCTGTATGAAGCCTTCTGGTTACTTCACATAAATCTCCTCCTCCAAGTCACCATGATGGAAAACGATCTTTAAATCTAACTGCTCAAGATGTAAATTTTCTGCAGCTACAATTTTCAATACCAGTCTAATTGTAGTCAGTTTCATGACTGGAGAGAAAATTTCGTTGTAATCAACACCTTTTTGCCGAAAGCCTTTGACTACCAATCTTGCTTTGTAGCGCTTGCTTCCATCGTGCTCTTCTTTGATCTAGAAAATCCATTTGTTATAGAGAGCTTTCTTGCTTGATGGTAGTTTAACTAATTCCCACGTCTGATTTGACATGAGCGAGTCCATCTCATCTTTCAATGCAGACTCCCAGTTGATTGAATCCTCCACTTGCATTGCTTCATCATAACACTGGTTCTTCACTGTCAGTCAAGAACGCGTAGTGCAAAAAAGGCGAATAACGTTGGATTGGTTTAGAAATTCTGGAGGAGCGTCTCACTTCTGGCGTGCTTGGTTCTTCTTGAATTGCTTCAGGATTAATCAGGACATCATTTCCGGAATTCTTCTCGAACTCTACGAATTCATTTGTTTCAGCATGTGTACTAGAGCTACTTGATTCTGCAGTTGATCTGTCTTTGTATATCACATTCTCATTGAATATGACATCTCGGCTTTTAATGATCTTCTGATTTTCATAATACCAAAATCGGTAGCCGAACTCGTCACCACTATATCCAATAAAAACACATTTATTAGATTTCGGATTTAATTTACTTCTTTCAGCAGAATCAATATGCACACAAGAAATACAACAAAACACTTTCAAGTGTAAAAGGTTTACCTCTTTTCTGCTCCAAACTTCTTCTAGTATTCCACCATCTAAAGGTACTGATGGCCCACGGTTGATCAGGTAGGCAGCAATGTTGACGGCTTCAGCCCAGAACATCTTTAGTAAGCCGACGTGTATTCTCATGCTTCTGGCACGTTCATTCAGAGTTCTGTTCATGCTCATGCGCTCTGCTATGCCATTCTGCTGCGGTGGCATGAGAATTGTTTTCTCTATCTTGATGCCGTTGTTCGTGCAGAATTCTCTGAATCTACGATTTGTGTACTCCACCATTGTCAGACCTCAGCCGCTTGACTTTCAAACCTGCTTCATTTTCCACCATGGCTTTCCATTTTTTGAAGATATCAAAGACTTCTGATTTTTCTCCAGAAAATACACCCACACCTTCCTTGTAGAATCATCAATGAAGGTGACATAATACAGCGAGCCTGCTAGAGATTGAACCGGAGATGGTCCCCATACATCGGTATGAACTAGCTCTAACTTTTCTGCCTTGGGTGTCTTGCCAATCTTCACAAAGCTTACCTTCTGTTTGCCGAAGATACAATCCTCGCATAGGCCAGCATCTACGCTCATCAGATTTGGCAGCTTCTCCTTTGACGTTAGTGTCTTCATTCCTTTCTCGCTCATATGACCAAGCCTTCGGTGCGATAGGTTTTATTTTCCATCAGCATCTACACTTGCAATAATACTCTCCAAGTTTGAGGTTACATAGAGAGTACTGGTCTTCTTACCACGAGCAATGACGAGTGTTGCTTTGGTAATCTTCCATTCAAAGCCTGAATAGGTTGTACAATAATCTTCTCCATCCAGCTGTCCCACTGTGATCAAATTCCTTTTGAGGCCAGGAATATGTCTCAATCCTTGCAGTTCGGTTCGGCAACTTTACTCGAATGTTTCCCTTTCCCACGATCTTCAAGGTCTCATCATTGGCTAGATGAACCTTCCCGAAATCACCACTGACGTAGTTTTCTATGATTTCTCTGTATGAGGTGGAGTGGAATTGCCCCTGAATCCAAGATCCATGATTCAATCAGACTGTTGACGCGTAGAATCATAGCATCGCCTGCTTCTTCGGTCACGTTGGCAGTTCTTGTGCACTGGTAGCTTTCTTCGGTGCTCGGCAATCTCGTAGAAAGTGATCCCTCTTGCCACAATTGTAGCAGTTGAAAACTTTCTTTCCTGATTTAGATTTACCTCGTCTAGATTGCGATCTGCTACGATTAGAGTTTCTTTCTGAAGTCCTTCCTCTTGACTTCGTTTGTAAAGCTGAGGAGGTTGATGCTTCACTTGATTCTCTTCGCCGAATTTCTTCACTCAATATCAGATCTTGAATATTGTCGAACTTCAATTTACTGTTTCCCGATGAACTACTAAATGATGTAACAGTAGCATTCCAACTGTCTGGTAGAGATGATAAGAGAATCAAAGCTCGAACTTCATCATCGAACTCAATTTCTACTGAACTCAACTGGGTTGTGATTGTGTTGAGTTCGTTCAGATGTTGAGCCACCAATGCGCCTTCCGTCATCTGCAAGTTGAATAACCGCCTCATCAAGTGAACTTTGTTTGAGGCCGATGGCTTCTCGTACATGCTAGAGAGAGCCACCATAAGACCCGCCGTGGTCTTTTTCTTCGCTATGTTGAAAGCAACATTGCGGGAGAGTGTCAATCGGATAACTCCAAGGGCTTGTCTGTCGAGAAGAGCCCAGTCTTCCTCCATGTCTTTTGGTTTTTTTTCCGAGAGAGGTTGATAGAGTTTTTTCTGATACAAATAATCTTCAATTTGCATCTTCCAAAAGTCAAATTCCGCACCATCGAACTTTTCAATTTTCACCTTCCCCTCGTCTGCGGCCGTTGCTCCCACTCGAATCTGGCGTCCCTTAGATCGTTTCACAACCAGAGCTCTGATACCAGTTGTTAGGAAAAAAAATCTCTTAGCGGAATTTTTCCCTTTAACCAGATTTGTGAGAATCGAAATATAAGCGGAAATAGTACACATAAAAATTGATAAGGAGTTCGGCACAAATTGGTGCCTACGTCTCCGGAGCTGCTGCAGATATTTAATTTAGGGGAGAAAATTGTACAAAGTGTTTTTTCTCACAAAACACTCAAAAAATCTCACAACCAAAACCCCGGTAATTTTTTCTCACAAAAAGTCTCTCTACAAAGTGTTTACACTAAAAAAAACCAACCCAATTTCTCTCAAGTTCTCTCTTTCTCTTTTCTTTTGAAATTTGGAGTTAGTGAGGAGAGTGGGATTTGAGTATGAGAGAAACGGTAGGGTTTGGAGGCTATTTATAATAGGTTGATATTTGGGTAGGTGAGAGAGAGCTGTTGGGGAAGTTTGGTGGGGGTCTGGTGGCCTACAAAACTTTGACCCCCACCAACTCATTTCCTTGACAAGTTGAGGCTGCGATTACCTATCAGAAAATAATTAAAATTGACAAAACACATCTTGCTAGTTATCTCACGAGAACTATTGTTTATTAAACTTTTCCCATCACTGAAATATTTAAGTGTAAAAGCTTTCTGCTACAGAGATATTTCTGTTGATGAAGGTGCAGTCCGCATAGCATGATTTCACCTGATCTTTGTAAGGAATGTGTACATGATCCTGTTTAATATGTTTAATGATTACTAAATGCCGCACGATCCTCTTTACATATTCTATCAGGAATTTAGGATTTTCTAGAAGCACATCATTACGCTAGTCTTAATATGAATTCACTCCAGTTACTGTCATCATATACTTCAAAAGATTCTTTTGGTCACTTGACTGCCTGATCCTGGTAGTGCTGACTCCATTATGAAGCTACTCTGGCCTTGTTGATGTCTTCTGGCAATGGCAGCTAAAATGTCAGTGTAAATGTGTACTGAAATGCATTTTAGCATATAATTAGAACTGGGATGCCTCCAAAGTAATTGAAATGATAACATTAATGCATTTAATGGTTGCATTTTTGTACTCTAACTCCAGTATGCTAGGAACTGTACTTTACACTGAAACTCTAGTTTGTGACGAATTATGACAATCTCGCACTTTCAAGGTGAAAATGTGAACCAACTTTTCATTGCCTTTTGTAAAGTGAGAAGTTGGACCTTGGGGTTATGGAAGTCCAGATTCAATGCCGAGAGAATGCATAATTAATAGTTCTATTTAGTATTTACAATGATTGATAGGTTTTTATATTATTAGAACAATAGGCTATATGATTATATGCTACCCTACTATGTTGGACAGATATGGACACAGGATATGGATACTACATTGATATGACGACACATGAAATAGAAAAATATAGGATACAGGGATGCAACCACATATGTAGGATACAGGGACACATACATACATATGGAACCCATTTTGAAGTGTCACGCAACACCTAGCTACCATATAAAAACTCTGGAGCATAGAATTAATGTACCTTTTTTTTGCTCGAATGTACCTCTTGCATACTCACAGGTGATGAATGATTTGTGTCATTTAGTACTTGCTTTTTTGTCCTGTCATAGATGAGGCTTAACATCCCTAATATTAGGATTGGTTAAACCTGTCTGGTGAAGGATCCAGTACCATATCATATTTTAAACTAATATGAAATATAAGAAGAAATCTCATGTTATTTCTTATTGTTATCATTTTCTTGATTGTAAATTGTTAGCATTTTCTTGATTGTAAACGCCCTTGATCCACCCTTTCTTCCTTGCATAAAGTGTCATGTTGAGGGGCCATGAACAATCCCCTTTTTCTTTACTTGGGACTCTAATGTTGTTTGTTCTCCTATACTTGAGATACTAGAGTTTTCATGCTTTAAATGCTAGAATATCAATATAATTTTCATTAGATAGCTTTTGTATGGGTGGATTCAGTTTTAATGGAACGGCTTGGTTTTCTGCCCTCATTTGTGCAATCCCCTTCTCCTATACTTGGGACACTAATGTTGCTTGTTCTTCTATACTTGAGATATTATAGTTGCTATGCTTTAAAGGCTCGATTATTAATTACAATTTTCATGAGTTAGCTTTTGTGTGGGTGGATTCAGTTTTGATGAAAAAACTTGGTTTCCGTTCCTTATTTCCACCCTTCCTAAGAAATCTCTGACATTAGCTGATTTTTGTTTGTTTTCTAGTTAGCCTTAGTTGATATGCTAGCCTCAAAAGCAGGGTTTAATGGGAAAATGTTCAACTGGTAAAATTGATAGTCGAATTGATAATTCATTTGATTATCAGCCATTCCTCATTCTTGAGAGCAAATTTTTGGTGCTGGAGGTGGTTTTTCGCCCTTAAGTAGAGGTTTTGGTCTTTTTGGTGGTCAAATTTGCTCTTAAATTTTATTTCATCTTATTTAGCAGTTATTCAGTGCTATGCTTAGCTAAACATTTGTATCTTCATCTCTTAATTTTCATAATGGAAATCTTAAAAAGTTGTATCGAAGAGTGATTTGTTAACATTAATATAAATTATATATCAGTACATTAAACTGGACCAGTCAAGATTCAAACTTTCGACATCTCTCTTAAAATGGAATTGTCCTGCAACTGCTCTATGCTTTTAGATGTAATGCTCTCCAACAGTTAGCATGTAAAATTGTAAATAATAATATGGATAGTATACATTCATCTATATACCGTTACCTAGCAATTTAACTCAAACTTTAGCTGAAAAATACCCGAATTTCCAGGTTCTTAGTTGAAGTGATTAAGCTTTGTGATAGTTTTCTTGATAGACACATCAATTTGAGCTTATGATTTAGATTACGGTTGGATTTGGTGACTAAAATTTGCATGGGAGCAAAGGATTTGAGTACTTTTAAATTATGTTTTCCTTGCTTGCTTGAACAAATTTGTCCTCAACCATTGATTCCAAAATTCTGTTTTGAGTTATTTTCATGGCACATTGATCATATTGATGAAGAAATCTTCATAGGAGCATTTTGTCTGACCAAAATTTTTAGTGGTTTTGAATAGAGACATTTAATGGCCTTGTCAAACATATATTATAATTCCCCTTTCTATGCAAGACCTCTACAATATTCACAATTTCGTAATAAAGTTTGAACTTATTGTCTGTATAAGTTCCATATATGTATCTAGCCTCACAAACTTACCTTTGCTGGATATCCGGATCGGATCCGAATTTTTCTTTAATAACCATATTCGTATCCGGATCTGAAAATATTCGGTTAATTTAACCGGATCCAGATCCGATTTTTAAATCGTATGTGTTTCTCTTACCATATCCACCAAAGATCGAAAACGAATTCGAATTCTGTCGGAGTTTTCTAGATCTGTTTGCAGCCCTAATCACAGGCCAACATTGTTTATGAATTCTTTTTGAAATTTTGCAATGGTGTCATTTTAATGTTATTTGTTCTTTAAGATTACTAAATATATGCCATTGTGATGCTGCTTATAATACAGAGGAAAAGCGAAGAACTTGCTCTTTCATCTAGGGAACAAGCAGAGGGTTCTGGCAGTCTTGGCAGCAATTCTGACTCTGGATCTAAAGGGAGTAGTACGAACTCCCACCAATTGTCTGCTACAGATACCAGCAATGTTGCGTTCATAGACGAGTTTGACACTTCTATCATAAGGCTGAACACTGTATGTTTTTCTAAAAGTTGTTTCTTTCGGGCTTGAAGGGAAACTTTAGTTGGTTTTGAGTTTTATCTTTATAAATCATTGTTATTATGTAGGCAATTGTACTTTATCATCTCCATGAGTATGCACAAGCTTTATCAATTCTGGAACCCTTGTATCAGAATATTTATCTAATGGATGAGGTATGCAAAGGATTCACTTATTTGTAAGGGTATATCCTCTTTTATTTTCCTCCTGTGTTCATGTCAACCATTTTATTTGCAGGCAACGGCCCTTCATGTTTGCCTCCTCTTGCTGGATGTTTCATTTGCTTCCCAAGATGCATCAAAAGCTGCTGTAAGTTCTTCTTTCCGAATTTAAAACATCACCTTTTCACTACTAAAAAATGTTTTAATTTTGAGTCCCGCCAAAAAAATATTTATTTTCCGATGCTCTATGCAGTTGTTGCGGTTATTATGTCACCTTAGCACGATAATAGAGTTCTAATATTCCAATTATGAACACATTATCATTAAAGCTTTCTCATATCATGTTATGTTGTGTGGATGGAGTATATTTTATTTCTTACTCCTTCTCTAGTCAAGTGTTGTTAGCAGACAGCTGACTATTCTCTTTGGTAGCTTGCATTTAATGTCTTTTTTCAGAGGTTTTGGTTGTTCCACATACTTCTCGAGCTATCTATGTGATGTTCACGACCACATTGCTACTGTACTTGCATTTAAGCGTTGATTCAGTATATCCAATCGAAACAAATTCAGGTTGCAACTGTTCCTTTCATTGCCACCTTATCAAGAACATAACCTCTCTCTTTTGTAGTAATTTAATATCCCACTGCAAATTTCAAATTCACAATCACCATGGACCATTCTTTTATCATCGAGGTGTGCTGGCATTTATTGATACTCACAGCTAGTTTTCTAGATCAGTAATTCGGCTTGCGGTGTATAACTTGATAGTTAATGGCTAGCTGTTTATGCTACTTATCTGTTGGGTGCTCATTACTGGAGAACTTCTATTTGTTTGTTTGTTTTTTTCTTTTCTTTTTAATTTTTCTTTTTGTTCCTTTTTGTTAAGGAGAACGACCAAGGTATAACATTCAAATTTTTAGTTATCTTATATGCCAGGTTTCTTTACTAAGAAACACGATGTGGTTACTGTATTTATACAGAGAATATTCTTTTTATAAAAATCTTTACACAGTGTAAATGGAAATTTTGTTTTTGTCAGATAATGCCCATTTTTTAATCTATGAGTTAGTGGCAAAGTAAATCGGACTGCTCATTTTTTTTTATAGCTAATGGCTTATTTAAGATTACCTTCGGTAAGTAGGGTCATCAGGGCCGATCAGGGCCGGTCCTGAGGTATTTAAGGCCCGGGGCGAAAAATAAAATTGTGCCCTTTATAGACACGCATGTATTTTTATATATATATTAATAAAATATGATATAACGAAGGAGGGACATAAAACCAATGCCCCGAAAAATAAAGATTACCTTGTTTTGCTTTATGACGCCAAATATTTCATATTTTTCATTAACCATAGTGACAGCAAATTCTTGCACATACAAAAAAAATCCAATCAATCACATCTCATCTAAAATGATTTATTCTTGCATCTTTAGAAGCAAAACCATCAATTATATGTTCAACCTAAATATTTTTCAACATATGCTTTTCAATTCTTAAAATTGCTATTCCATTTAACCTATCTTGACTCATAGGTGTTCGCAAATAAGATTTTAATGATTGTAATTTTGAAAAGCTTCTTTCGGCAAATGCCACAGTTACAAGTTACAGTTACAGTCAATAAAATCCTATAAGCAACCATAATAATTGGAAATATATCCATTTTTTTTGCAAACTCCATAATTTTAATGGAATGCCATGATTTATTTGTTTCATATGCTTCACTTGGTAGCATTTCTTGCAATATATATAATTTCTGAAAGTAAATAATTCGCATCAATATCAGACATCTCACCATGGTTCCAAGCAATTTCAAGTTGCATGCAACAATTTTTCATTTCATCACCATCCAATGAAACTAACCGTGGATTAAAAAATTTGCATATATTCAAATCTACTCTTCAATTGAGAAAGAGCCATATCAACCAAAACAAGAAAATAATCTGTTCCAAAATTTTCTTGAGCAGAATATTGTTCTCGATCCGTCTCAGGAATCTCATCAAAATGTCTTTCTAAAAGCCCTACGTTTTACAGGAAATAAAGACTCAATTTTCATTTCAGATGCAATTTCTTTAGCTTGAATCATAGCAGAAGTAAATCCATTTTATTTATATTTATTCAAAAAATGAAACCAACCCTTCCAAGTTTTTATTGGCAACATCAAGAAGCATATTTTCAGTCTGCAATTTTTTACTCACTAAGTTAATTTGGTACAAAATTTCATGTCAAATAACCAATTGAAAATTCACCAGATGCTAATTTCTCAGCATCCCAACTCACTTAAGAATTATCAGAAATTTCGACTAATTTAATTAAAGCTTGTTTCAGAATGTAGTAAATAGCTAAGAAAACTTATTGAATCATTAATTAGCAAACATGAATTTATAAAGTAAAAAATCAAAAATCGAAAACCATTAATTAGCAAACAGGAATTAAAAAGGTAACAACTGCAGCAGCAACAACAACAACAAATCGTTTTTCCCAACTAGTTGGGGCCGGCTAAATGAATCATGATTTTCCATTCTGCTCGGTTTAGCGCAATATCTTCTGTAAGGCCACAAGCTATCATATCAATTCTCACCGTTTCCACCCGAGCAAGTTTAGGTCTTTCCTTACCCCTAACCCTACCCTCAATATTTATCAAATTACTCTTTCTAACGGGGGCACTACTAGGTCTACGTGTGACATGTCCAAACCACCTAAGGAGCTACCTTTAGCATGTCTCGTATTCGGTTGTTTCTAATTATATCATTTTTAGTTTTATCACACATTCATCTTAGCATCCTTATCTCCGCTACACTCATTTTTTGGACATGTTTCTTTGTTGCCCAACACTGCTCCTTACATCATTGATGGTCTATCAGCCATTCTATAAATTTTTTTCTTCTACTTCAAAGGTATATGTTTGACACAAAATACCACCGACACTTCTCCACTTAAGTCACCTTGCTTGGATCCTATATATAACATCTTCACAAGTCTCCTAATCTCTTTGTATAATCGAGCCTAAATATCGAAAACGGTCGCCCTTGGGTATCTCCTGACCATCAAGCTTTACTACTTCCTCAGTTGCGTTCCGAATATCATTAAAATTACACTCCATATACTCTATTTTAGTTTTGCTTTTTCTAAAGCCTCTAGCTTCTAAAGTTTCTCTCCATAATTCTAATTTAGCATTGACTGTTCTAGTCTTGTCCACGATGACGTCATCGGCAAAAAAACATACACCAAGACATTTTATCTTGTATTCATCGCGTCAATTCATCCATAACCAAAGCAAAGAGGTAGGAGCTTAAAGCCAAACCTTGGTGTAAACCTAATGTAATAGAAAAATCAATGGTCTCTCCTGTAGTTCCAATTGTGGTCTTTGCCCCTAAATACATATCCTTAATTATCTCAATATACCGAATACTTACTCTTTTATTATTTAACGCCCACCATACCATGTCTTTAGGGACTGTCATATGCTTTTTCTAGATTTATAAACACTATATGTAGATATTTCTTATTCTCCCTATTTTTTTTCACAAGTCTCATCAGCACATAAATTGCTTCCATTGTTGACCTCCCAGGCATAAATCCAAACTAATTCTCAGATACTGTAGTTTCTAGTCTCAGTCTATGTTCGCTCTCTCTCCCAAATTTTCATCGTATGCCTCATTAATTTAATCCCTCGGTAGTTGGAGCAACTTTGTATATCTCCTTTATTTTTATATATAGGTAGTAAAATACTTTTTCTCCATTCATAGGACATCTTAGTCCTCAAATTCTCAATAAAAAATCTTGTTAGTCAACCCACTTCTACACCCCCAAGACATATTATAAAGGTTAAAAAAATAATTTAAAAAGCCATTAATTAGTAAACAGGAAAATAAAAAGTACAAGAAAAACTGCTGATGCTAATTTCTCAGCATCTCATTCTATGTTCGCTCTCTCTCCCAAATTTTCATCGTATGGCTCATTAATTTAATCTCTCGGTAGTTGGAGCAACTTTTTATATCTCCTTTATTTTTATATATAGGTACTAAAATACTTTTTCTCCATTCTTAGGACATCTTCGTAGTCCTCAAATTCTCAATAAATAATCTTGTTAGTCAACCCACTCCTACATCCCCAAGACAATTTAAAAAGGTTTAAAAAAAGCCATTAATTAGTAAACAGGAAAATAAAAAGTACAAGAAAAATTGCTGATGCTAATTTCTCAGCATCCCAACTCACTTTAGAATCATCAGAAATTTCTGCTAGTTTAATTAAAGTTTGTTTCAGAATGAAGTAAATAGCTAAGAACACTTATTGAACAATTAATTAACAAACATGAATTTAAAAAGTAAAAATCAAAAAAATCAAAAACCATTAATTAGCAAACATGAATTAAAAAGGTTTAAAATTAAAAAATTAAAAATAACTAACCATCAATTAGTAAACATGGATATAAAAAGTAAAAAAAAATGCTCTCGTTAAGAGTTGAACTCAAAGATCTCCCGCTTACTAAACAAGTGCTCTAACCAACCGAGTTAGGAGACTTTTAGCATTCCTAGTTTTAATTAGTTAGTGTTACAAACCCATTATACTTACAAATTTTTGTGCCCCTCACCTGAATTGGGCCCGGGCCCTGGGCGGTTGCCCGGCCCGCCCTGGGCCATAGCCGGCCCTGAGTGAGGGTCATCCTGTTCCTGTCTAGATAATTCTCTGAAGCATTTTGCTTTCATTGGTGGTGACAATTCAGGATAAGGAGCCCTGACGGCTTAAATGCCCCTTGGTAGCAAGTAGGTATTTGTTGAATACAATTTTATTGGTGTATTCTTGTAGGAAAGGCTTTCACAATTTTTGGTTATGGAAATGTAATCTAGTTTTAGTTGGTGGAAACAAACCTATAGATGGAGCAGGAGAGACCCAGTCCTTTTTTGCCCTCAGTAGACATTCGGAGTTAACTCACCTTTTATAATACTTTATGATAACCCGGAGCATGACATCTGGTCCCAAAATACCTGTATCAAGATAATAATGCAGTATAAATCTGAAATAATTATGGTTGGTGAAAAAATGGTGGATTGATATTTTCCAACATTAGCAACTGGGGCAAGCATGTCTAAACTTGAGTGCTAGATCATAGAAGAACTCTCCAGATTAATGCTGCTTGTGGAAGACGCTTCTAATTTTTTTTCATTTCTTCCCTCTCCAGATTAAATTTTCCGTCTTTAATGTAATTTTTCCAAACGTATTTAATGAAATCCCTATTAAGGATAATAATTTTGATTAGTGGAGAAATAAATAGGGCAATACGGACACAATACTGTGTGCTTAAATTAAGGATTTACGACAGCTGTTTAACAGTTTCTGAATTTTTTTCTTTAATCTTTGATTTTTTTTCAATTGAACGATTGGTCAAGAAGGATTTATCTACTGCCTTTGACTTACATTGTCGTAACCATACTTCTCTGTGTTACTTTTTATTATTCAGATTTGATATTCCATGTTTTGTTGTTGAGTGTGAAGCATATTTATGCTGTTGTCATTTCATCCTATTCTTAATTTGGTGTGTTCCTTCTCCTTACTGTGCCCTAGCATCTCATTCTCTGATTTTTTTTCAGGAAGTGATCCAATATCTGGAAAAATATTTTGGTGACATCTATTCAGTGAACCAGAGTGATAACATTGTAAATCCTGCTCAATACCAATCTCTAATTCAAGGAACTAAAGCTTCTACTGTCAGCAGCAACTCGGCACCCGAGCCAACTAATTCTGACATCAACGACATTCCTTTATCAGGAACATTAGCAGATGATCTGTATGAAACTTTTTTATCAACCCTCGATGGCAGCAGTCAAAACTTGGGACGACCACCCTCAAGTGATCTTGCAAAAGCATCTTTACAACATGCATCCGAGCTTAAACTCAAAATGCATCTTTACAAAGTCCGTTTACTTCTTCTCACAAGAAATTCGAAGGCAGCAAAGCGTGAAGTTAAGTTTGCTATGAACATGGCACGGGGGAGAGATTCATCAACAGAGCTACTCTTGAAGTCCCAGGTGGAATATGCCCGTGGTAACCATCGGAAAGCTATTAAACTTTTAAATACAGCAAGTAGCCGGACAGATCCCAGAATGTTGAGCATCTTCAACAACAACTTTGGCTGCATCCATTACCAATTAAGGAGTCACCATACGTCCGGCCTTTTCTTCTCCCAGGCATTAAAATCTAGTTCATCATTTCTATCGGAGAAGCCCATGAGGCTCTCTAAGTTTTCTCAGGATAAATCCCTTCTAATCGTATAC
This sequence comes from Hemerocallis citrina, assembly GCA_017893485.1. Classification (NCBI taxonomy): domain Eukaryota; kingdom Viridiplantae; phylum Streptophyta; class Magnoliopsida; order Asparagales; family Asphodelaceae; genus Hemerocallis; species Hemerocallis citrina. Next base: position 166,941,476 of record CM030367.1, read on the forward strand.
AATTGTGGTGTCCAACACTTGGCCTGTGGGAAACCGTTGGTTGCTGCCAAGTGTTTTGGTAAGGCCAGTTTGGTTTTCTACAACCAGCCTCTCTTGTGGGTTCGAATTGCAGAGAGCTGCCTCTTAGCTTCAGAGAAGGGGATATTGAAATCGAGTGGGGAAGGTATAAGAGTTCATGTTGCTGGCACAGGCAGATGGCGACAGTTAGTTGTCGATGACTTGAGCGCCAAAAAAGGGTATGATAATGGAGAGAATGGCGATCAATGTGAGCTCTCGCTTCCATTTGCTCGGTATTGTCTTCAAAATGCACTGCTATTATTGACCAAAAAGGAGCAGAACGTATCAAAATCTAGTGCTCCGGTCATTACTATTGAAGAGGAAGATTCAATTAAAAGCCCCAACCACAAGAGCGCCACAGCCGGTGATTCAAAGGCACCAAATATGAATTCGAATGGTGATTCCAAAGAAAACAAGGGAATTTTGAGCTCACACTTGACCTTGAAGAACTCTGTTGCTGCATATGAAGAAACACAAAGAAAAAAGAACCACATGATAAAGCAGGCTGTTCTTGGTGCCCTAGCTTACACTGAACTATCTTTGGAAAACCCTATAAAAGCTCTTTCTTCCGCAAAGTTGCTCCTTGAACTTCCAGAATGTTCCAAGATCTATCTCTTTCTAGGCCGCATATATGCTGCTGAAGCTCTCTGTCATCTTAACCGATTTAAAGAAGCAGCAGAATATTTATCAGTCTATTTCACAGATGCAGGCATCGTAGATCTTCCTTTTAGTAACGAAGATAAAGAGAAGTGGTACGTAGAGAAAGGAGGATCTAGTGATTATGAAGATGTGAATTCATTGCCTCAAGAATCTCAAGGATCAATGTTATTGAAGCCTGAAGAGGCTGTTGGGGTTGTTTTGCTAAATTTCTCAGCAGTTTTGGCCATGCAAGGAGATCATGAAAAGGCTAGCAAATATGCCAGTGAAGCTCAATCATTATTGCCCAAGGAACCAAGAGCTTTGCTTTCATCAGTTTATATTGATCTTTTGCAAGAAAGAAGGCAGGAGGCTCTTTCCAAGTTGAAGAAGTTCAACCATGTGACATATCTTTGGACCGATGTAAAGTTTAGCAGCTGATAGACTTTGATGGCGGTTGTTGTTGAGTTTTTGTCTTTTTTCCCCCCGCCCCCCCTAGCTCAGTCGATTAGGATTTCAAAATTTATCTGTACAATATAACCAAGAATGGCTCTTAGAATAAGTTTCATTTGAATTTTTTCCCCCCTTCACTTTTTAGTTTTTTGGGCCTTCCTGTACTAAGGGATTAGTGGCATGGCGAACTGTTTAGCTCAGCAGATGCCCACCCTCTTAATGTTAACATGTAGTTTCTGGCTCAAGGATAAGAAAAGGGTATGACGGATTGATTCATTACTTAGGACAGACAATACTTGTTTTCCCCCTTATTCACTGTACTGAGACAGCAGCAGTGTTAATATGAGATGATGACGGGGGCCATTTCTTTTTTACATCCTTTCATTTGTTGTCCGATGACAGCATGGAGCTAAGATGTTGGTCACTCGAAAGATCATGACTATATGTGCCATTGTGAGAGAATGTTACATTAGGTTTTCTGTTGTAGCCCGTGCATTACAGGTTTTCTTAGGTTAAGCAGTTGCTAAGTAGGGGAAGGTGGCTGGTTATAAGGTTAAACGTTGATTCCGTGTAGCCATAGCTCACCATCTCGAACATGGGATAATGGTTAATCTTCGCTGGTGTTCATTATTTGTGTTTTTGGTTTGTTTTTTTCTAAAACTTATCATCACTAAGTCGAACCCTTGTTAAGTACTCTGAGCAATCCTACTAATTTTGTGCAACACTAGTTTATTGCGACCCAAATGCTGTTGTTATTGAAACAGTTGAAAGGCATTAGACTTTGTTTCCATGGCTGCTCTGTCTCATTACAGTTAAGCCCAAGCGATATAACACTACAAGAAATTGACTAATGTGATTTCGTAACCAAAAGGTATTAACTATTTAGAATATTTTCCTCCATACATCACTGCTCTGTCACTTCGTCTCCTTTGGTGAAAGAGCACATCTCAGATTCTAATTAATTCTAAACTGTTTCTTATCTAATCAAGTTAGTGAATATTAATTACTCTTTCTTACTGTTAAGAAATGAAGGACACAACTAATGACTTATACAGCTTAGATCTCATGGGAATATGAAAGAATGAAAATCAATTGGTGACCAACTTAAAGCAATATCAATCAATCAATCATTAATCTAGAAATGTTCCTATCCACAAGTTAATAAAAATGTGAAAACAACCAACTTGGCCAGTAGGCCCTACCCGAGTCTGATAAGTATCTTGTATGGTGAATATTTTTTTGTCGAAGACCTTTCTTTGACCTTTATTTACCATCACCATTTCTGACATTATCTTATATATTCCATATCAATTTGAGAATAAAGGGGGTTCAAGTGTGGCACATGAGAAATTTCTTCCTGTGGTATATTAAAAGTTCAATTTCTGCAATTAAAAATTCATGATCGAAACGTTCAAGTTGATCCTCGTAACATATGTTAAAGATGAACCGAGGTAAAGTTACTTATTATGTTTGCCATTCTTTTGTCCTTCCATCGTAATACATAAATACATTTTCAGCAATAAAACAATTGCAAGTACTTAATGTGTGAGCAATTAGCTCATGTTTAACCTCCTATATATGATTTTATGACATGCTGAGCACTTTAAATGGTGTAGAACTAGATCATGCATGTGAAGGGCTGGCCCCCTCCTTGAAGTAGGGGAGGCGGCCACATTGGGCCTTCGATTTTTTCACAATTTTAGGGACCCCAAATTTATTTTTCGTTGTCTTTATATATACATATTTTGCCCATAATATTTTTTAGGGGCCTCTAAATTTAATTTTTTGACTCATTGTTTTTAAAATTAGTACTTAAGCCGGCTAATTTTAGTAGGGCATGAGTCTGTACACAGATTTTTTTTCTCAAATCCCTAAATATCCATCTATTACTTCATATATCAATTTTTTTAATAATTGTAGTAAAAAAACTTCCATATCCATTTATTACTTCATACTAGTATAATGCACGTGCGATGCATATCTATAAAAAAATTTAGTTATTAAATTAAATAAATTTGTATATTTTGATTTGACGTGCATGACACGGGGTTGTTTAGTGGATGTAGTTTGCACATATATTGCACGGATTTGTTTAGTTACAAAATTAAGGTTTGTTTGTTTACAACCCCAACTCTCCCATTAAAATAGTAGAGATATCAAATTTTTTAATAATTGTAGTAAAAATAATTTCCAATTTTTAATTTTTTTTTTATTAAAAAATAAATTTTGTACGAGGGCTCCATTTTGAAAGTTTGCCTCGGACCCGTAAACTCATGCCGGCCCTGTGCACATGGGATGGGATGAGAGAGTAGGATCTTAGGTTGCCATTTTTCTCCCATGCCACTTAATTTAAAGATGAACATCATGCATAGTGTTTTTTTAATAATTATATATGCAAGGTGTATAAAATAATAAAACTAAATCTGAAATGAGGGGCTCAAATTCTGAACGAGTACATGCATTTCAGGAAACAAAATGTGAGGGTCAGCATGGAAGTGAGAGCAAAGTTCCAAATGAAAAGCTAGGGCTCACGGGCTCATAACACAAGTAGCCAAAGGCACCGTCATACTGTGCAAGAAAACAAACTACTTGTTCACGGACTACCATCTCAATTACCAAGAATAGAATATCATAACTTGGATTCTCTCTCTCTCTTTCTAATTTTCTTCATTTCTCATATATATATATACTCACTCTCTCTCTCTCTATCTCTTCATCTACTGCACATCCAATGAATATAGTGGAGGGATGCCAGCTGTGACTGTGAGAGAGGCTTGGCATTGTCCTCCAATTTATGCAGAGTGGAAATTGATTAAGAAATTCTTAGAAGTTGTTGATATTGGAATGCAGATTAAATAGTTGTATGAATATGTATATGGATATAGTCTGTGGCTGTGGTCCTTGCTTGTATGAGAACTTTTGGGTTCGATTGCTTGGTCTCAACTTGCACTAGCTTGTACTCACAGTGGACAGTCGAGTCAGTGATAGATAAAGGAGAGAATTTTGCCGTACTGACCCACTTTTTGAAAATATTTCGCATTCTGATCCACTTTCGAAAATAATTAGCGAATTGATTCAGTTTAGGACACGTAAGCAGAAATCGTTATTGGAAAAAACGGCATAGATTATTTACATGCCACTTTTTCCAATAATATCTATATTTAAAAAAAGTGTCATGCCGTTATTTATAATAACGGTATAGGTTATTTTGTTTTTCGATAGTTTTTAGTCTCCATTTAGAGAAAAAATTGAAAGTGTGAAACCTTATAATAGATGCCGTTATTTTAAATAACGACATTCTCAATACTGATGCCGTTATTTGGAATAACGGCATCAGTTATAAATATTTTTTATAAAAAAGTAACTTATTATTCATCATTTCTGACGAATAAGTTAATTTTTTTTAAAAAAAATTTATAACTGATGCCGTTATTCCAAATAACGGCATCAGTTATAATTTTTTTTATAAAAAAATAACTTATTATTCATCATCTCTGATGAATAAGTTAATTTTTTATAAAAAAAAATTTATAACTGATGTCGTTATTTGGAATAACGACATATGTTATAAAGTTTTCACACTTAAAATTTTTTCTCTAAATAGAGACTACAAGCTGTTGAAAAACAAAATAACCTATGTCATTACTCCATGACACTTTTTTTTAAATATAGATGCTGTTATTGGGAAGAACGACATGTAAATAACCTATGTCCTTTTTTTCAATAACAATTTTTGCTGACATGTTCTAAACTGAATCAGTTCGCTAATTATTTTCGAAAGTGAATCAGAATGCTAAATATTTTCAAAAAATGGGTCAGTACGGCAAAAAATTCGATTAAGGATAAAGGAACCCTAGATTGAGAGTTAGATACCATAAAGGAACACCAGATTGAGAGTTAGATACCATTGCCAGTTGTACGTATGTCTTTTCTTCTTTTTTGAAGAAGCTTAGATTGATAACTATTTTTAACTCTTGTATATTTGCTTATTCTTATTAATTATTAGTTTTTATTTTATTTTATTTTAACTAACAGCACAATTTGAGGACGGAGGTACGAAAAGTTTTTTAGCATCTATTTAAAATTTCATGTCAGATTCAAATGTTTTTATTCTTGCTCAAACTTGTGGCTTAGAAGTTTGTGACAGAGAGCGAAACGCTCTTTTGCTCAACAAAATCAGGGGTTGGAAAATTGAACGAACTAGGATGAACCCTCAGAAAGACGCACGTTCCTACTCTGGGTTGGAGGTGGTTGGGGAGGATATACCCCAACCCACACCCATAATCACCCCTACCTCACTTCCCCAATGAATACACTCTTCTGGAATCTGCGGGGATTAGGGGGTTGGGGGGAAAGAGAGATGGTTAGGGATGTTATTATGACTTCCAGAGCTGAAGTGGTAGGGCTACAAGAGACTAAACTCTCGAACAGGTTTAAACTCAAAAGAGTAGGAGGCACCAGATTCAAGGAATGGGTGCTACGACTGTCCGCAGGAGCCTCGGGGGGGATTGCTATCGGATTCAATCCGGATATCTTCGTCTGCGCTGAGGAGTACAGCAGAGCGTTCTCTCTGTCTATCCGATTAAAGCGGAGATCCGATAACTGGGTGCAAACGGTCACTGTAGTCTATGGGCCAAATGTGGCGGCAGACCGTGCCGCCTTTTGGCAAGAACTTATCGATATCCGCCATAGGTGGTCGGGAGCTTGGATGGTCGAGGGTGACTTCAACATCACCAGATTTGTTTTTGAACACAAAGGAAGAGGCTCCAGCGACAAACACACGGAAGAGTTCAATAGGGTGATCACGGAACTTGAGCTGATCGACATCCCTATCAATGACAGATTATTTACTTGGTCAAATATGCAAGAAACCCCGATTATGGCCAAATTGGATAGGATTCTGGTATCGTTGGATTGGGAGGCTAAATTCCCCTTGGCTAGCGCATAATTTATCCCTAGACCCACGTCAGACCACACCCCAATCCTACTGGATGCCGGGATACAGGGTTCTCAAAGACCAAGGAAGTTCAGATTTGAGAAGGCCTGGTTGGAAATCCAAGGATTTCACCACATGGTGATGGAAAACTGGGTGCTCCCTACCACTGGGACGGATGCAGCTTCCCGATGGTGTGAAAAAGTGCGCCGGTTGAGAAAGAGGCTGCGTCGGTGGAACAGATCTAGATTTTCGACCATCTGGCGTGCAAAAGACTCCTTCCTGGAAGGTATTGATGAGTTAGAGAGATTAGAAGAGGCAAGAGTCTCGTCACCAGAGAAAAGAAACAGGCTGCTAGAGCTCCGTCAAAACATTGTCAATCTTTATAAGCTGGAAGAAATCAAATGGCAACAAAGATCGGGAATCTCGTGGCTCAAAGAGGGAGATGCGAATACAGCCTACTTCCACTGAGTGGCAAGCGCAAGACGGAGGTCTAACCTAATAGTGGCATTGCAAACTGACTCGGGAACATTGCAAGACGAAAATGTCATCTCCAAGACTTTTCAAGACTATTACAAAGGAATCTTTGGGAAGAAGAACGACTTTAGGATCCCGATTAGGGACGACGTCTGGCAGGCTGGGAGAACCGAACCAGCGGAAACTTTCTCCGACTTGGAAACTCCTTTCTCGAAGATGGAAGTGGAAAAGGCCATCAAGAAAATGGGAGCAGACAAATCACCGGGGCCGGACGGTTTCCCAATGTTATTTTTCAAAGTATTCTGGGAGGAAATTAAAGGAGACTTTATGGCATTGCTGGAAGATTTCTTCCACCACAAGCTCAAGCTGGGCATGTTCAACTTTGCAGAGGTAGTCCTAATTCCCAAAAGGGCGGAAGCACTGAGGGTGGGGGATTTCAGACCGATTACCCTCATAAACTGCTCGGCTAAGATTATCACTAAGGTCCTGGCCATTCGGTTGGGGAGTATCATGGACTGTTTAGTTAGCAAAGCACAGTATGGCTTCATTAAGGGTAGATGTATCTTGGATTGTGTGGCGACCGCTGAACAAGTTATCCACCACTGCTACACGGGCCAATCTAAGAACTTCCTCATTAAACTGGACTTCGAAAAAGAATATGACTCAGTAGACTGGGATTGTTTGCTGGAAGCCCTTAGAGGGAAGGGGTTCGGGGATAAATGGATCAGGTGGATTAAACAATGTCTACACTCTAGCAAAACAGCTATCTCGATTAATGGCCGGTCAGGTCAACCGTTCTCTTGCAAGAAGGGGCTACATCAGGGGGATCCGCTGTCGCCCCTACTTTTCACCATTGTAGCAGATGTTCTGAGGGCTGGATTACACCTGTGGATTATACCTGTGGCAGATAACTATCACAGAAAGGGCTGGATTACACCTGTGGCGAGAAGTAATGCTAGTCAAGGGTGCACGATTCTTCAATATGCTGATGACACCCTCCTATTTGGTAATGGGAATCATTCAGAGACTATCTGCTTTAAAAGGGTACTCTATTGTTTTGAAGTATGGTCAGGTCTCAGGATTAACTTCCACAAGAGTGCGGTGATCCCAATGGCACTTTCTGATATTGAGGCTGAAGACCACATGACCATACTTAACTGTATGACAGATGAGGTCCCAATCAAATATTTAGGGCTCCCTCTCAGGCCAGGAAAGCTAAATAAGACGGATTGGCTACCTATAATAGACAGGGTGGAAAGGCAAATCGCTATCCTTTGGGGGCAGAGTGATACTCATCAATTCAGTATTGTCTAATCTGCCCATTTACTATATGTCATTTTTTGAGCTTCCGAAATGGGTTATCCAGAGGATTGACCGTATCCGAAAATGATTCCTCTGGAAAGGAGCAGACGCGAATAGAGGAGGATACCACCTGATTAAATGGAGTATTGTATGCATGAAGAAGAGTCACGGGGGGCTCGGCATCATCGACCTGAGAGATATGAATCTTGCCCTACTGGGAAAATGGTGGTGGAAGGTCTTCCACCACAGCGGGGAAGGATGGCAGGACTTCATTCAGCCATACCTTCGGAGTAAAGGTACGAGAAGCTTTGGCTTCCGAGTAAGACCGAAAGTGTCGCGATTCTGGAAAAGAATTACTAAAGCTAGCGGGCCTTTCAACTCAGTAGTTACTTCAACTATTGGTAATGGACGTTCTACCAGATTCTGGTGGGATAAATGGTGTGGTGCACATAATCTTAAGGAGACCTTCCCAGAGCTTTATAAGAAGACGAATCGTCCCAACTTATCTGTGGCAGAGGCGTGGAAAAGGGGCACCTGGAAACTGTCTTTCCGAGGAACTCTTTCCCCAGAGCTACATCAGCAACTGGTGGAACTTCGAATGCATATAGTAAGGTCAGGCGCGAGCTACACTCAAGGACCATACCAGATGCGATGGGCCCTTGAGTCCAAGGGAGTGTTCACTGTGAGATCTCTGTACAACAGGATTCACTTTCGAGGATGCAGACCTAGCTGGGCAAGGGTGTTATGAAAGGCGAAGACTCCCCTTAAAGTTAGAGTCTTCCTCTGGCTAGTGCTCAATAACGTGATCCTCACCAGAGAGAACCTGGCCAAAAAACAACCCCAAATAGAGACCAATTACGGATTCTGTAACACACACACATAGACTCTGAACCACCTTTTCATTCACTGTCAGAGGAGTAAGGCAACCATGGTTGAGGTTTTAAGGGCCTTAGGGACAAATGACTACCCCAACGAATACGAGGATTTGTGGATAAGTCCCAAATTTGCCTCGGTACGCCACGAAATAAAGGATGCTTGGTACATTGCTATTGCGGCAACCACTTGGGTGTTATGGCTAGACAGAAATAGTTTTTACTTTTGTGCTTCATGTAACAGTATTTCTGGTAATCTTACTCATATCATGCATCTGATTTCTTTTTTGGGCTACAGCTGCGGCCACATGGGCGAAAGGGAGGATTGCCAGAGTCTTCCAGGTACAAGAATTTGATGATGAGGAGGTCGAGTTTGGACCGACTCTGGATTGAGGGGTAGGCGACCCTAGGGCTCACTTGGCACAGTAGGTTCCAGCAGGCAGCACCTATCTCTTGTTTTTTGTTTTGGGTTTGAACTATTGTACCTTTTGCTGTTTTTGTTTTGGTTTGGATAGTTAGACCCACCTCCCAGGATGGTGTTGGGAGGCTATGTTTTATTTTTCTGCACTGTACTTTTGGTTTTCCTCCAATTTACTGGAGTTATTTTATTAAATTCTTATTAATAAAATAGGGTAGATTTATTCCATCTTTTTCCTTTAAAAAAAAAAAAAAAAACATATGTACCATTAACTTAGTGAAGGGTCATGTGAGATCAGACACATAGTTATGACTCCACTGAGATCCTACAAATTGACGTACTATGGCTAATAATAGTCCGAATGTCCGTATATGTCGCATTTTGAGACATGGATATACTGATAAACACATGTTCAACTAAGGATTAATGCCACAGAATTTCAATACTTCAGGGTTTTCTTCTAATTTTTTATTTTTTTGTTATAATTTTTTTTAACTAGATTCACTATTACAGATAGCAGAGTAGGTGAATTGATAAGTAGTTTCAAAAATGGAAAGTGGGTCATTTTGGTTAATACTTTTAACAAGTGGGTTATTTTGGTAAAAAATTCTATGTGGCCCCTGCTCACCTGCTGCCATTTGGTGGTTTTAAATATCAAATCACGCGAGCGTACTTGCATTGAGTTTTTCGTACGTACACTAACAACTAAACTTAGCTGGCTTAATTTGTCTTCTAAGAGCATCTGTAGTAGTATTTTGGGTATTTGGCTTTTGGAAATAGAAAATATCAGTGCGTGCTGCAGTCGTTTAAAGCTAAAATATAGCCGAACGAGAGATTATCACTCGTCCATTAAGAATGACGAGGTATAATCGTCCGTCCCTAAGTTTTTTTTAAAAATTTTTTTTTTGGCACTAAAAGACACTAAAAAAAAAAAAAAAAAAAAAGAAGGAAAAGTACCTGGACGGGAGATTATGCCCCGTCCAATGAAATTGACGAGGTGTAATCAACCGTCCCATTTTTTTAAATTTTTTTTTTTTAAAGCACTAAAAGACAAAAAAAAAAAAAAAAGGAAAAATACATGGACGGGAGATTATGCCCCGTCCAATGAAATTGACGGGGTGTAATCATCCGTCCCATTTTTTTAAATTTTTTTTTTAAAGCACTAAAAGACAAAAAAAAAAAAATTTGGAAAAATACCTGGGACGAGAGATTATGGTTCGTCCGTTAAGATTGACGATGTATAATCGTTCGTCCCTTTTTTTTTTTTATTTAATCCTTCGTCTCACCTACGAGACGAAATTTAATCATTCGTCAATTCTGACGGACGAAAGAAAATAGTTCATTCGCTATATTTTGCATTTGGCCAAATCGTCTGCTATATTTGGCCACGAACTGTTCCTCGTACACCCAAATTTTGGGTATTTGGACGACGACTATAGCTCGTTTTTTCTAATTTTTTCCAAATTTTGGGTTTTTAGCCCACGACTACAGATGCTCTAAGTCTTCAACAAAAAACTAGTACTTAATTTTGCTACAGATGATTGGAATATAAAACTAATAATAGGGTCAGAGGTTGTGATTGAGGAATAAAAACTAGTAGCACACTCTATTCGTTTTGTTGTAAATATGAATTATATATATACTAGATTTGCCCGTAGGCACATGCCTACGGCACGTCTTCGAAACAATACAACACATGAAAAGTCTTATAAACAGTAAAACAACAATTATGTAGTTCAACTTTGAATAGTATGACAATAATTAGTTGTAAATAAAAGTCCATATTTTTTATTAGTATATGTTGAAAAATAATTATAAATAAGGGTGTAAAATCCAACTTCTTAGAACTTTAAGAATGGAAAATGATGAAATTTAACTGTTGAAAAGATATTTGCTATTTTCAATACAATATGTGCAATAAAAAAAAAAATTCTGAAAATTTTACAAACCTGAAATCTTAAAATCTAAATTTTTAAGTAAACAAATAAAGAATGGGAAAGAGAGGGGGAGAGAGAGAAAGAGAAAAATATGAAAAAGTGAAGAGAGAAGAGAGAAGAGAGAGATAGTAATAAAGTAAAGAGTTTTTTTAGTTTTGGAGGGAAAAATTTAATTTTGGGGTTTGAAATTTTGGACGGAAAAATATGTTTTGGGAGAATCAATCTAGGCCATTGATTTTATGGAAAATTGAATGAGAGCCACTTGATAGCTTTCTTTGTAATTTATAATATAGATATATAATTGTACATCGATAATTAATATTCTCTCTGTTTTAAAATGTAAGTCATTTTAAATTTTCTACATAACTATTTAGAAATATACTAGCTTTGTATAGAAAATTTTGCCGTACTGATCCACTTTTTGAAAATATTTGGCGCTTTGACTCACTTCCGAAAATAATTAGCGATCTGCCCCTGTTTAGGATACGTCAGCAAGAAACGTTATTGGAAAAAACGGTATACGTTATTTCGATGTCGTTCTTCCCAATAACGACATCTGTTTGGACAAAAAATTTCATGCCGTTATTTCAAATAACGACATCTGTTGCTTTTAGTCGAAAGAGCAAATAGTATCAAATTTTCGCTGAGGGACAAGTGTGAAAAGAATTTAACCTTTGCCGTTCTCTGAGAGGACGGAAAGGTTTATATTGATGCCGTTATTTTGAATAATGGCATCAGTTAGTTTCTAATTTGCACAGTTACCTACACTCATATTCCTCCAAACCTTTCTCCTACCCCTTATCATTCGTTTTTTTTCTATCTCTCTCTCTTCAAATCCGGGTACGACTGTACATTGGGCGAAGATTGCATCCGGTCCGGGCAAAGAAACTTTTAAGGGTGTTTTTTGGGCATTCGGTCCTTCCATCGAAGGATTTAAGACATGTAGACCAGTTATAAGTGTAGACGGCACTCATTGTATGAGAAATATAAAAGCTGTTTGTTAATTGCTGTTTCACCAGATGCAAACGGTAGGTTGTTTCCATTTGCGTTTGCACTAGTTGACGGTGAAAGTATAGAGACGTGGACATGGTTCATGAACTATATTCGGTGCTTCGTCACAGATCATGCAGGTCTGTGTGTCATTTCTGATTGGTATGCCGGTATTTTATCAGCAATGCAAAATGAGTTCAGTACATGGAAGGAACCATTTGCATATCATCGGTTCTGTATGCAGCATTTTGCTAACAATTTTCATAAAAAATTTGGTTGCAAATTTTTTGTGAGTAAGTTGTAGGTGATCGCGTGTCAAAATCTGTGGAAGAAGTTTGAGAAAAACATGGCACAACTTGAAGCGAGCAATGCTGATGGGGCTAATTGGTTGAAGGAGAAAGCGATTGAGAAGTGGGCACTTTCTGCCGATGGAGGTCGTAGATATGGTATAATGACAACAAATCTATCGGAAGTTTTCAATTCGGTTCTAAAAGGTGTTCGTAGCTTGCTTGTCACTGCAATTGTAGAACAGATTTTTTTCCGTCTAGACATGTATTTTACTGATCGTCGTGAAGCCGCGCAGGCGCTTATTAGTGAAGGTAAATTATGGGCACAACGCATTTAAGATCTTATTGATACACGCCGTGAAAAATCCAATTTACATGAGGCAATAATGTTTAATAATCGGGCAATAATGTTCAATAATGCTCATAGCCGATTCAAGTCTTTATCGGGTAAAAGGGCGACCAAAAAGTAATCGTATCCGCAATGACATGGATGCTCGAGAAGGTGGGAGCACTGGAAAAGTTTGTTCGAAATGCGGAGTGAGTGGACACAATAGACGGAGTTGTAAGAATGTACAGAGTGTGGGGACTTCCCAGTCTACCGGCACTTGAACTTGTCACTACAAAAGGTACTTGTTTTAGCGGCGAATATTCCCCAGCATTTTACTAGTAGCACCGGGGTAGGGAGCGAATAGGAATGGGCGCCAGATGGGATGGTTATACACCGGCGGTCGATTTAAAATTCCGGTCAATCTTCGTATTCACCGGCGTTTTATTTAGAAACGCCGGTGAATCGTATTATTCACCGGCGTTTATTATTAAAACGCCGGTGAATATACGGACACATTCACTGGCGTGACTAATTGAAACGCCGGTGAATAAGCGGCGATAAAACCCGCGAACCCTAATCCTTCGCTCGCCATTATCCCAGACCTCCAAAAAAAAAGAAGAAAAAAGGGCACTTCATTTCCCTCCTTCCTCGCTCTACTTCCCGCGCGTTTGCCTCCGCCGCTTCGTCCTCTTCGACGGCCTTCGACCTTTCGAAATCGTCCCTTCTTCCCTTCGTCATTTTCGATTTCCCTCTTCCCTCTCTCTATTTGGAGGTGAATCGGCGATCGCCCCGCTCTCTCTCTCTCCTACGCCCCCGCGCTCGTCACCCCGCTCTCTCTCTCTCTCTTCGGTATCATCTCTTGATTTCCCTTATTTTTCAAAAAAAACATGTTTTTTCAGATTATGCTTCTTGATTTCCCTAAAATGAATGGTTTAGTTGGGATGAAGAATGAATAGAAAAATATATGCTTAGATACTGGAAATTTTCATCTTCTTTTACTGTTAATGAAGCTTATTTCATGCATCTGATTGTCATATTGGTATGTTTTTTTGACCAAAATGGGTTCACTGTGAACTGAGGATGCTATAGGTACGTATGCCAAAATCCTCCGGCCGGATATGCACAACAATTGGGTTTTAGATTTAGTTGGGCACAGTGAATTAGTAGAGCAACATATAAGCTCAGATAATGGAAATTTTCAAATTTTCAGATACTGTTAATGAAGCTGATTGCCATCTTTGGCATGATTTTTTAACAAAAAATGGGTTCACTTCCAAACTAAGTATGCTTCTAGCATACCCATTTTCTTTCACTGTTAATGAAGCTGATTTCATGCATCTGATTGTCTTCTTGGCATGTATATTTTTTTGACCAAAATGGGTTCACTGTTAACTGAGGATGCTATAGGTACATATGCCAAAATCCTCCGGCCGGATATGCACAACAATTGGATTTTAAATTTAGTTGGGCTAAAGAAGTAGTAGAGCAACATATAGGCTCAGATAATGGAAATTTTCATTTTAAGATACTGTTAAAGTAACCTGATTGCCATCTTTGGCATGATTTTTTAACCAAAAATGGGTTCACTTCCAAACTAAGTATGCTGCTAGCATCCCCATTTTCTTTCACTGTTAATGAAGCTGATTTCATGCATCTGATTGTCTTCTTGGCATGCATGTTTTTTGACCAAAATGGGTTCACTGTGAACTGAGGATGCTATAGGTACGTATGCCAAAATACTCCGGTCGGATATGCACAACAATTGGGTTTTAGATTTAGTTGGGCTAAAGAATTAGTAGAGCAACATATACGCTCAGAATGGGTATTTTCATTTTCAGATACTGTTAGATAACCTGATTGCCATCTTAGGCATGATTTTTTAACCAAAAATGGGTTCACTTCCAAACTAAGTATGCTGCTAGCATCCCCATTTTCTTTCACTGTTAATGAAGCTGATTTCATGCATCTGATTGTCTTCTTGGCAAGCATGTTTTTTGACCAAAATGGGTTCACTGTGAACTGAGGATGCTATAGGTACGTATGCCAAAATATTCCGGCCGGATATGCACAACAATTGGGTTTTAGATTTAGTTGGGCTAAAGAATTAGTAGAGCAACATATACGCTCAGATAATGGGTATTTTCATTTTCAGATACTGTTAGATAACCTGATTGCCATCTTAGGCATGATTTTTTAACCAAAAATGGGTTCACTTCCAAACTAAGTATGCTGCTAGCATCCTCATCTTCTTTTACTGTTAGTGAAGCTTATTTTCATGCATCTGATTGTCATCTTGGCATGCATGTTTTTTGCCAACCAAAATGGGTTCACTGTGAACTGAGGATGGTATAGGTACGTATGCCAAAATCCTCCGGCCGGATATGCACAACAATTGGGTTTTAGATTTAGTTGGGCACAGTGAATTAGTAGAGCAACATATAAGCTCAGATAATAGAAATTTTCATTTTTTCAGATACTGTTAATGAAGCTGATTGCCATCTTTGGCATGATTTTTTAACAAAATGGGTTCACTTCCAAACTAAGTATGCTGCTAGCATCTGATTTTTCTTTTACTATTAATGAAGCTTATCCCATGCATCTGATTGCCATATTGGCATGTTTTTTTGACCAAAATGGGTTCACTGTTAACTGAGGATGCTATAGCTGTATGCCAAAATCCTCCGGATATGTACAACAATTGGTTCACTCTGAAAAATATATGCTTACATACTGGACATTATCATTTTTCTTTTACTGTTAATAAAGCTGATTTCATGCATCTGATTGGCATCTTGGCATGTTTTTTACCAAAATCCTCCAAATCTGTACAAGATTTGGGCTGAACAAACCTCGTGCAGGTTTCTTTTTGGCGCTACAAACATCAATGGTTTAGTTGGGATGAAGCATTATTTTAGAAAAACTTATTAGTAGCCATATTAATTTCTTTTGTTTAGTATTATTATTATTATTATTATTATTATTATTATTATTATTATTATTATTATTATTATTATTATTATTATGAGATAAGTAAGTGATTATTAGTAGCCATGAACAGGATACCCTTTAGTTACAGCACGACGCGCTCATTATTCGGCCGATTCCTTTTCATCAGCAAAATACCCTTCACCATCATCATCTCCTTGAACGGAAAGCCAAATACAGGGGAGGCTATAGTCGATTTTTTTTGGCATTCGAACACAGGGTGTGCGATAAAATACCACTAAGGTGGTTGTGATAATTTCCACAAAAGGTAGTTTAGGGTTATGTGAATAGAGTAGATTGAGTTAAGATGTATTTTTTTTTTGTACATTTTTTGGAACCACAATTTCTTTATTTTACAGTTAAAGATTATATCGTTTATTTATTTGCAGCTAGGGATGGTTTTCAAATAGGTGAAATTTAATATACAAAATGCCTTTTACTGTTATTACTATTTAATATATCAAATTTTAATTTCAGATTGTGTGCTATTGTTATAATGGATACAAGTTGGATTAGTAAACCACGATTATCCAAGGAGTACCGTGATGGTATTAAAGATTTTATTATCTTTGCCAAACGACATTCCCGTGATCCCAACCTAATCCTTTGTCCATGCCTCCGGTGTACAAATTGTATGCTGAGGACATGTGACGTAGTACATACACACTTGGTTGTCAACGATTTTCTTCAAGGGTACACAAGGTGGTTTTGTCATGGAGAGGATCATACGTCAGCTCCTGTTCGTCGGGTTGTATTAGAAAATGAAGCTGAGCCCTTAGTGAACGAAGACTTAAGCGTTTCCGATGAGATGCATGCTTTGTTGCAAGATGCCATGGGGATTCATAATGTTCATTTCCATACCAATAACCCAACAACCCAAGTTCACAATAAGTCAACAGAAACAAACCAGATTGGTGGTGGGGTGGACGAGGAAATGTCTGGTCCCACCCCTGAAAATAATAAGCAGCAAGAATCCTTCGCTAAGTTACTTGAAGATGCTAGTACTCCGTTGTACCGCGATTGCACCAAAATTTCCAAATTCTCATTCATTGTCAGACTATTTCAGATTAAATGTTTAAACGGGTGGTCTGCTAAGTCCTTCACTATGCTACTTGAATTGTTGAATGAAGCATTTCCTGAAATCTGTATTCCAAACTCAGCTTATAAAATCAAAAAATTCTTAAGTTCTTTCGATCTAGGATATGAGAAGATAGCAGCATGTCCAAATGACTGTATGCTTTTCACGAGTGGTAAGGAAGGTCTGGAAAATTGCGAAGTGTGTGGTTCTTCGAAATGGAAAGAAAGACCAAATCAAGACGAGGGAGCCAGTGGATCTACTAAGCGAAGTAGGAAAAAGAAGCCTGCCAAAATACTGCGTTACTTTCCTCTGATTCCTAGGCTACAAATGTTGTTTATGTCTACGAAAACTTCTTCTGATATGAAATGGCATGCTGAAGGTCGCACTAATGATGGGATTCTTAGACATCCTGCTGATTCTCAATCTTGGAAAAAATTTGATAAAAGATATCCTGATTTTGCGGAAGATCCTCGAAATGTGAGACTTGGACTAGCTAGTGATGGTTTCAACCCTTTCAGGCAAATGAGTAGTACATACAGCATATGGCCGGTTGTGTTGATACCATACAATTTGCCGCCTTGAAAATGCATGAAGCAGTCCTCATTTATTTTGTCCATGATAGTTCCTGGACTGAAATGTCCTGGAAATGATATAGATGTGTACCTACAACCGTTATAGATGAACTTCAGAAGTTGTGGGTGGGTGTTCCAACCTATGATGCTGTGGCTAAAGAAACATTTTCTCTTCGGGCCGTGTTGTCTTGGACAATCAATGATTTTCCAGCATATGCAAATTTATCTGGATATAGTACTAAAGGACGTTATGCATGTCCATGTTGTGCTGACCAAACTAGTTCAAGGTGGTTGTACAATGGCAGAAAGTTTTGCTATATGGGTCATAGGAGATGGTTGCCTGACACACATATATTTCGGGCAGAGGCAGCGACATTTGATGGTATCGACGAGTGGGAACATGCTCCTGGGTCTTCTTCTGGTTCAGATATTTTGAGACGGGTAGATGGTCATCAATTCAAATATGGAAAAGAACCAGAAGTCAGGACAAAGGGCAAGAAAAGGGCAAGGCCGGAGCAAGGTGAGGAGACCGATCTATATGGCGAAGATGAAGATCAAAACATGACGAGTTTAGGTGCATGGAAGAAGAAGAGTATTTTCTTCAAGTTGCCGTATTGGGAATTCAACTTATTGCGACATAATTTAGATGTGATGCATATCGGAAAAAATATTGGTGAAAATTGTATAGGAACAGTTATGGGAGATGATCGGAAGACAAAGGACAATCTCAAGAGCCGACTTGATTTGAAGTCAATGGGCATCCGACATGAGTTGCACCCAGAAGAATTACCGAACGGAAAAGTACTCCTACCTCCTGCAATCTATTCAATGTCAAAATCGGAGTTGGAATTGTTTTGCAAAGTACTACTGGAACTTAAAGTCCCTGATGGCTATTCTTCTAACATGGCAATATGTGTCAACTTTAAAGAGAAGAGGCTTCAGGGTCTAAAGTCGCACGACTACCACATCCTAATGCAGGATCTCCTTCCTGTGGCCCTAAGGTCTTCAATGTGTGAGCAAGTCACTACTGTCCTGAAAGATCTTTGTAGCATATATAAAGGTATTTGCTCAAGAATGCTTCGTGTTGGAGATCTGGACCAATTGGAGCAGCAGGCGGCATTGACACTTAGTAAAATGGAGATGATATTTCCTCCATCGTTCTTCACTATAATGATTCACTTGATAATCCACCTTGCTGGTGAAGCCAGAATCGGCGGTCCTGTTCACTATCGGTGGATGTACCCCATTGAGAGGTAAAAGAATTCATTCATCTTACGAAATTGAATTTTCAAAAGCTTATTTCTTTTAATCCCCTAATCCGCTCTAATTTATTAATTTTACATGTTCAGGTACCTATACCGGCTAAAGGGTTATGTGAAAAATAGAGCATATCCTGAAGGGTCAATAGCCCAGGGATATCTATCAGAGGAGTGCTCACATTTTTTTTCCAGGTATTTGTCTGGTGTGGCGACATCTTCCAGTAGACCACGTAGAAATCCAGACATTTCCAACCTTGATGGTGCTCAATATCTTTTTGATACCGCTGGCACTACTGTTGGTAAAGTTGATGCATTTGAGCTCGATAGCTTAGCGTGGGAACAGGCACATCGATATGTGCTAGACCACCATGCATCAGTGGAACCATTTCGAAAGTAAGTTGCTTTTGAATTTAAATCGAATACAGTGAAAACCGCGGAGTTCGATATTGTTGATACTTTTGTTATTCCTAATTTCAATTACTTGTTTTTTAGCGAATTTGTCAGGGACATCAAACGAAGGGCTAGACCAAGAAGACTACCACCACGTGAACAAAACAAGTTGATGAATAAAAAATTTCATAAGTGGTTTGAATCTCATGTAGGTGAATTACAGTTATGCAAGTTAATCTTTATTATAGATACATTTTCTATGGTGCTGATACGATTTGCGCAAAATTAATAGGTACATTCTTTGGGTCCTGAAGGTGCGTCATCTGAAATACAAGTACTTGCCAAAGGTCCCTATCAGATGGTCAAAAGATACGGAGGATACATATTCAATGGTTTTAGATTTCGTACTAAGGATCGTGAATGTAATTTGAAGTCTCAAAATAGTGGAATGGTAGTGACGTCTAAGACTAGAAGTTATGCTTCCAAATCGGACACGAGGCCTGTAGATGGAGATCTCGACTACTATGGAGTGCTCACGGATATCATTGAGTTGAATTATTTTGGCCATTTCCGTGTTGTCTTATTTCGTGGGGATTGGGCTGAGTTTGATAGGAATTTTGCTAACAACAAAGATAAGCTTGGCTTCACAGTTGTAAACTTCTCAAAATTGATTCACATCGGTACACACATTAGCCATGAGCCATTTGTGTTTTCATCCCAAGTGCAACAAGTGTTCTACATTGAAGATCCAACCCTGCCAAAATCGTATGTGGCTCTCCCTATGCAACCAAGAGATGTATTCCAACTGGGCGATACTTCAGACGATGAAGATGGTGAAGTCATGAACAGTTACATTGCTTCTGAGTTTCCTGTGTTTGATGTAAACACAACCGATGTTGGAATTTGCGGGACTTGGCTCCGCAAGGATGGAGAAGAGGGCGATGTACTGGAAGATGTCGTATTGTAGTTTACATGATTTTCAATTGGGTTTATTATATGTCTGTAATTTTATGTCTTAAATCTTGTTGTAATATTATATCTGTAATTTCGAATATGTTCATTGTGAATTTAATACACCGGTTTAATTATCTTTCTATTTTCTACTGCTTGGTATTATTTATATTAAACTATGCTTAGTGTCATTTGAACCAAACTATCGTTGTAATTTAATTGTTACAAATCTCATTTTTTAAATTTTTTTACAATTATGTTGGTTTGTTAATCCTACTAAAGTACAAATTTTATGATAGTTATTATAAACATGTTATTAATTAAATTTGCATCTCTAAGGAAGTTATCGAATCCTTGACAGGTACAACATGCCGAGGCGTGGAAAGAGGGTAAATATAAATGATGGCAACGAGAGCCATGGGGATGAGCAACCACTAAATAACAGTGGCAGTCAAACATATGAGAGTGAGGGTAGCACGCCGCCCACTGTCAAAAAAACATCGGTAAGTCTTTAAATTGGTATTTTAAAAGAGATTATGGTCTTGAATGCATGAAAGACACGTACTAGTGTTTGTGAGTCTGTATTGTGGCTGTCGTCTATAAGCATTTCGTCTATATTTCTTAAGTGGGCTGTGATTAGAAAGAAAGGGCTGGAGTGGAGATCTGGAAACCTAAATAGAGACATCTCGTTTATTATAATCTACACTTATTGTTGGACCAACCCCCTCTTGCTGTTGTTGCTGATGTTTCTTTGTGTGCGTGTGTTGAAGAGAATGAAGGGATGAGAGAGAGTTGAGGAAAATGTCGCTATGTTAGCCTGGTGTATCCTCATTCTCTACCATCCCTCTTTATTAAATTGGTTTCTTTCCACGATGACAGTCCGAAATACTACACTTGATATGAGCCCTGTTCATAGCTGCACCCTATTGCATACTCACAAACAACTGATACGTGTCGTTCATGCATTGAATGACCAACACCACTTTGGCACATAACATGGTGTAGATGACATTGTATGACCTGCAAACAAGGTTTGTTCAGCCGTGTTGTTGTTCTGATTTGGAGGATTTTGGTATGCTAGCAGCATACTTAGTTTGGAAGTGAACCCATTTTGGTTAAAAAATCATGCCAAAGATAGCAATCAGATGCATGAAATCAGCTTCTTTAACAGTATCTGAAAATGAAAATTTCCATAATCTGAGCATATATGTTTCTTTAACAGTGACTGTGAACAATTGTTCTTAATTGGGCTGTGATTAGAAAGAGACGAGTTGGAGTGGAGATCAGGAAACCCATATAGAGACATATTGTTCATAATAATTTATTATTATTGTTGTTCTTGTCGCTCTTGCTATTGTTGTTGATGTCTCTATGTGTTCGTGTGCTGAAGGGAAAGAAGGGATGAGAGAGAGATGAGGAAAATGCCGCTATGTTAGCCTGGTGTATCATCATTCTCTACCATTCCTCTTTCTGGCTTCTATATTTGGTTTCCTTCCACGATGACAATTCCTTAAAACTACACTTGATATGAGCCCTATTCGTATTTTTAAGATACTTTGGAAATTTTCATTTTAAGATACAGTTAAAGTAACCTGATTGCCATCTGTGGCATGATTTTTTAACCAAAAATGGGTTCACTTCCAAACTCAGTATGCTGCTAGCATCTGATTGTTCTTTCACTGTTAATGAAGCTGATTTTCATGCATCTGGTTGTCTTCTTGACATGCATATTTTTTTGACCAAAATGGGTTCACTGTGCTGTGAGGATGCTATAGGTACGTATGCCAAAGGCCTCCGGTCGGATATGCACAACAATTGGATTTTAGATTTGGTTGGGCTAAAGAAGTAGTAGAGCAACATATAAGCTTAGACATTGGAAATTTTCATTTTAAGATACAGTTAAAGTAACATGATTGCCATATGTGGCATGATTTTTTAACCAAAAATGGGTTCACTTCCAAACTCAGTATGCTGCTAGCATCTGATTGTTCTTTCACTGTTAATGAAGCTGATTTTCATGCATCTGGTTGTCTTCTTGGCATGCATATTTTTTTGACCAAAATGGGTTCACTGTGCTGTGAGGATGCTATAGGTACGTATGCCAAAGGCCTCCGGCCGGATATGCACAACAATTGGATTTTAGATTTGGTTGGGCTAAAGAAGTAGTAGAGCAACATATAAGCTTAAACATTGGAAATTTTCATTTTAAGATACAGTTAAAGTAACCTGATTGCCATCTGTGGCATGATTTTTTAACCAAAAATGGGTTCACTTCCAAACTCAGTATGCTGCTAGCATCTGATTGTTCTTTCACTGTTAATGAAGCTTATTTTCATGCATCTGGTTGTCTTCTTGGCATGCATGTTTTTTTTGACCAAAATGGGTTCACTGTGCTGTGAGGATGCTATAGGTACGTATGCCAAAGGTCTCCGGCCGGATATGCACAACAATTGGATTTTAGATTTGGTTGGGCTAAAGAAGTAGTAGAGCAACATATAAGCTTAGACATTGGAAATTTTCATTTTAAGATACAGTTAAAGTAACCTGATTGCCATCTGTGGCATGATTTTTTAACCAAAAATGGGTTCACTTCCAAACTCAGTATGCTGCTAGCATCTGATTGTTCTTTCACTGTTAATGAAGCTTATTTTCATGCATCTGATTGTCTTCTTGGCATGCATGTTTTTTTGACCAAAATGGGTTCACTGTGCTGTGAGGATGCTATAGGTACGTATGCCAAAGGCCTCCGGCCGGATATGCACAACAATTGGATTTTAGATTTGGTTGGGCTAAAGAAGTAGTAGAGCAACATATAAGCTTAGACATTGGAAATTTTCATTTTAAGATACAGTTAAAGTAACCTGATTGCCATCTGTGGCATGATTTTTTAACCAAAAATGGGTTCACTTCCAAACTCAGTATGCTGCTAGCATCTGATTGTTCTTTCACTGTTAATAAAGCTTATTTTCATGCATCTGATTGTCTTCTTGGCATGCATGTTTTTTTGACCAAAATGGGTTCACTGTGAACTGAGGATGCTATAGGTACATATGCCAAAATCCTCCGGACGGATATGCATAACAATTTGATTTTAGATTTGGTTGGGCTAAAGAAGTAGTAGAGCAACATATAAGCTCAGATACTGGAAATTTTCATTTTAAGATACCGTTAAAGTAACCTGATTGCCATCTGTGGCATGATTTTTTAACCAAAAATGGGTTCACTTCCAAACTCAGTATGCTGCTAGCATCTGATTGTTCTTTCACTGTTAATGAAGCTGATTTCATGCATCTAATTGTCTTCTTGGCATGCATGTTTTTTTGACCAAAATGGGTTCACTGTGAACTGAGGATGCTATAGCTGTATGCCAAAACCCTCCGGGTATGCACAACAATTGGGTTTTAGATTTAGTTGGGCTAAAGAAGTAGTAGAGCAACATATAAGCTCAGATAATGGAAATTTTCATTTTCAGATGCTGTTAAAGTAACCTGATTGCCATCTGTGGCATGATTTTTTAACCAAAAATGGGTACACTTCCAAACTAAGTATGCTGCTAGCATCCTCATCTTCTTTTACTGTTAGTGAAGCTTATTTTCATGCATCTGATTGTCATCTTGGCATGCATGTTTTTTGCCAACCAAAATGGGTTCACTGTGAACTGAGGATGGTATAGGTACGTATGCCAAAATCCTCCGGCCGGATATGCACAACAATTGGGTTTTAGATTTAGTTGGGCTAAAGAATTAGTAGAGCAACATATACGCTCAGATAATGGGTATTTTTATTTTCAGATACTGTTAGATAACCTGATTGCCATCTTAGGCATGATTTTTTAACAAAAAATGGGTTCACTTCCAAACTAAGTATGCTGCTACCATCCTCATTTTCTTTCCCTGTTAATGAAGCTTATTTCATTAAGATCCAGGATGGCAAATTTTGGTACGGCTATGATTGGATTGTTTAGTGGCTGTTGTCTATGTTCTTAATTGGGCTGTGATTAGAAAAAGAGGGCTCGAGTGGAGATCTGGAAACCCATATGAGACATCTTGTTCATAATAATTTATTATTATTGTTGTTCTTGTCGCTCTTGCTGTTGTTGCTGATGTCTCTTTGTGTTCGTGTGCTGAAGGGAAACAAGGGATGAGAGAGAGATGAGAAAAATGCCGCTATGTTAGCCTGGTGTATCCAAAGTCTACCATTCTTCTTTCTGTTTCCATTTCTAGCTTCTATATTTGGTTTCCTTCCACGATGACAGTTCCCTAAAAATACACTTGATATGAGCCCTATCTTATTTTTCTTATTTTTCTTATATTTGGTTTCCGTCCACGATGACAGTTTCATGGATTGTCTGAACAATCCATGAAAGACATGCTTAGATACTGAATTTTCATTTGTTTTACTGTTTTAGATAGTGGATATTCCCAATAAGAGGAGAAGGTTTCAAGTTAGATACTAAATTTTCATTTGTTTTGTTATTTTAGATATATTTAAAAACAAAATTAAGTACTAGATTTTTAGCATTGCAATGTAATTATTTTACCTCTGTATATATCATTAACAATTCCATTTGCAATTGGTACTTTCATCTTATAATTTAAGATACAGGTAGTTCTTTTTGCAAGTTCAAAAAATATATATATTCTGTATTGTGGTCTACTGTTGAATTAAACTATTGTTTTTTTTTCACAGGGCGGTCGCCCAGATGAAGGAAATTCTGATGATCAGAGCTGAAGCTACTCGAGGGGTATGAATCTGCAGTCCTCCTTGCTGTTCTTATGTCCTCCTTGCTGTATGGTTGTTGTTCTTATGTCCTCCTCCTTGCTGTTGTTATGTCAGACTGATTTTTTTTTATAAGAGTTATGTCAGACTTTTAATTTGGGATATTTTGGATATTTGTCAGACTGGTTTGTTTGGATATTTGGGATGTTAGTCCCTATATTATTTTGTTAATTATGACACTGTTAATTAATCAATGAATTTGGACGTTGATATGACACGTGTGAAACTTGATTATCTTTAATTATTCTTGTGTGGTTGTGATTTGCGCAGTAATATGCAACAAAATTGGTTGAATCAGTTGTGAATTAGTTTATAGGTTTTGTAAATGAAACTGTGAATTGAAATCGAACGGAAAATCGGAGTATCGAAAATAAACGGGCATAGCTAGACCGGCGTTTTTAAAATGCCGGTCTATCTAATCAATTTGTTTGAGTATGCGATATACCGGCGTTTCCACACACGCCGGTGAATGTCGTCAGCTATAACGGCACCGACGAACACCGGCATTTTAGAAAATGCCGGTGTTTATAAATACACCGGCGTTTTTTGGACGCGCCGGGGATTGTAAGTAGGGAAACCCGGGCACTCATAAACGCATATACACCGACACTCTATGACCGCCGGTATACTTTCGTTCTACACCGGCGTTTATAGAAACGTCGGTGAATGTATAAACACCGGCGGTTTACGGCCGCCGGTGGATGTATATAGGGGTAAAAGAACGGCACTCAGAGACCGACATACACCGGCGTTTTATGACCGCCGGTGTATCTGTCGCATTTACCGGCATCCATTAAAACCGCCGGTGTAGACCCCTTCGTTTCCGCGACGCCCACTTCGGCGGCATTTGGACCGGCGCTATTATAAACGCTGGTGAAAGTTTCACTGGCGAAAAAAAACGCCGGTAAAGCCCTAAAAAACCGCCGGGAAATCGTGTTTCTTTTGTAGTGTGTATCCCGTTATTGTATTAATGTTGTAAAATCTATCGTTAAGTTAATATGAATTAGAGAGCTTTTGTTTCATGCTAAGTAATTTAAGTTTAAATAGTTAAGCATGAAATATGTGGAGTGAATGGTTGTTGAATTTGAGTAAATTTGATTTCAGTAATTTATCTCCACAAAACATACACAAAAAACATGCACTACTATTCATATAACAGATGCCGTTCTTCTGAATAATGACATATTCAGAAGATGTCGTTATTTAGAGGAACGACTGTGAAGACAGAAAGAATGGTAGAAGTCTCAAAATTTCTGATTTTTGACACCAAAGAAATGCCGTTATTCAAGATAACGACATTCTTAGGAGATGCCGTTTTTCAAGATAACGACATCCTTAACTGATGCTGTTATTTTGGAGAATGATTGCGAAGACAGAAAGTTTGGCAGATGTCCCAACTTTTCGAATTTTCCCATTTAACTGATGCCGTCATCTTAAAGAACATTGCAGGATTCAGATGCCGTTATTTGCAATAACGACTTCTGTTATTGCTGTTTTTCACTTAAAACATGCACAGAACTCATACTCCACTTCAATACATGCACATTACACAATTTCGTCAACATTTTTTTCACATTTCAAATCATCAATTCATCACTTCGCTTCAAGTTTTTTTCAACTCTTCAACTCCTCAACTCATCAATTCAACAACTCATCAATTCATCAAGTATTTCCATACACTCTAATATGACAAAAAATTACTTCGAAGTGCTTCAATACATCAAATTCAAGCACAGACTACTATTACATAATTTTCTCGTACACTTCAAATTCAAGCACAGAATTCATACAACCAAAACACTCATCAAGTTAATTCAATTTTTTTAAAAACATACATTTACAAAACATCAAACTAGTAGTCATCAACATTTTTCAAGAATTACATGAAAACACCATTAAAAGTACAACAACTAACGCATAAAATTGATTCATGAAAAAAACTAACTAGGCGTATATTGTTGTGGCTTCCTCCTCTTTCGAGCCGGGACTTTCCTCCTACGATCCCCAATCTCTTGTGTCGCAGGAGCACTTGGACCAACATCTTCTTCTTGCCCACCTCCAACTACTTCAATCTCAGGGGTTGGCAAATCACTGTGTGTAGGAGGAAAGCGAACACTCTTACTCCTTCTCGAAGGATGTGAAGGAGTTTGTGGTTGTCTTCGAAGTGGGGCGGGGGGTTCTGCTTCAGCTGTTTGTTGTGGTGGAGGTGGTGCTCGGCTTACGCTTGGTTGGGTCGTTTGAGTTGATATTTCGGTTGAGCGTAGAAGGGCATCGAAGCGCGAACCGTCACCAACTTCTTCAAGAGAAGTACAACATAGAAGTAGGAGTTCTCTTGCCAATTCCTTGCATGCCTTCGAAGCATTGCTCTTCAAGACATGAGCACATTTCCTCGCAATATCCCATGTGTTGTCAATCTATATTAGGAATAAAAATTATTAGTAGTAAACCAAACTTTTATTAAACAAACATAAGTAAAATGATGTGAATAAAATTTATTAACACTAAAATTACTTTACCATTAAATGATAGGAGGAAGCTTTTAGTTGATACATGGGTTGCGATGTGGAATGTGCGGGTGGTGGTTCCACTTGGTGCCTAGGTATCGGTTGTTGGATACCCGCGAGGAGATTTGTTCTTAGCACTATATACAACCGTATGATACGACGGTACCATGCCATGTACCCGGTTTGCAACGATCCGTCGTACGACACAATCCCTTCTACAACCAAATCATACTTCCTCTCATTCTAACATGCTACATGAGCACGGTGCTGATCGGCCCAATCCATATTCGCTAAACAATCTTAACCGGTAATATTGTGAAATCTACGGTCGTACATTGAGTTTTCGGGGATGGGCTGCTATGCATTGAATTGGCGGAGGACGCGGCGAGGTAATAGAACTCCACAATTGAGAAATTTACAAGTGGAGCTCGTGTCAACCATAGTTGATTATTAGTGGTACAAATGGGGGTAGATGATGTAGCCTATCGTCTGTATATGGTGTCCAGTGGATGTACTCTTCCCTCAGATGATCGAGTTTATTCCTGTAATATGTGAGCACACCGCATGAGTTATCTCTCCACGTGAGCTTACCCGTCCAGTACGCACCAAGAGGAGCTTTAAACACTGGATTTTCATGTTGCACACTCCAACTATTTGAAAGTACCGTTACCCGGGGCCGGTTGAGATGTATTCGTTCTCAACACCATATTTGCAATATCCCCATTGGCCCGGTCATTTGGATCGACCCCATCGTACAATTGCACATGGCACGGTAGAAGGAGGCCAGAGCCGCACTTTCCCAACTATATCGGCCGACTCTTTGTATGTCGGAGATCAATGGAAGATACATCAAATGCACTACATCACCAGAAGAATTAGGAAATAGAATACCTCCAATCATTGACAAAAGATAAGCCCGCGTATAACATTGGAGTTGGAAGTCCGTCGGTACATCTGGCAGACTATTATTGAACTCCGTATACAGCCAAGAACGTCAGACTGATTTCCCAACGAATACACCCTTATCATCTTCATCCACCTCGTGCCCAAGATAATCTCTTAACAATGCCACTTTATTGAACATCAAGTTGCCGGTGACGGCCACCCCATCAATTGGAAGACCCGATATGACAGCTATATCTTATAGGGTGACCGTCATCTCCCCAACTGGTAAGTAAAACGTGTGTGTTTCCGACCTCCATCGCTCCACAAGAGCGGTAAGTAGTGCGTGGTTACATTTTACTTTTGCCAACTTCGACATTCCATAAAATCCGCTACTTACCAAATAATTTTAAATACGAGGGTGCATCAACAAGATGGTGTGCATTCGGAAACTTATTTTTTCGACATCTCCAGTCCAAACCGCTTGCGACCTATGATCTTCTTGCAAATAAAACACGGTAGGATCTAAAGGATCCGGATGTTCCCGTGGTCCATGCGAAGTACCAGATGAAGCACCCACATCATGGGAAGAAGATGGTTGTGTAGGATCCATTTGCCTGTCAACATTAAATATAACGTGTCAACTACAATATTAATAAACATTACGAGACTAGAGATACTAAAATTTGTACTAAAATTTTACTAAACATTAACAAACAATCACCACCACAATATCTCCACACACTACAAATAGATGAATCTAAGTTCGCATAGATAGCAATATAGGTCATCCACATCTCAATTTTCAATAAAAATCACTTCACATATCTATTAGTTACGTGGATCTAATCTACATCGATTTTACTATACTACCAATATAACTCTTACTAATCAACAATAATTTCATAAACCCTAGATCAACAATTCAACATTTCACAAATCTTAGATCAACAACAATCTATAAGTACATTTTCACAATTACTACTTAGATAAAACAAATCTACAACACTTTTATTATACTGCCAATGTATACAGTTCTCATACATCAAAATCAACATTGTAAAAAAAATTAGGGATTTTGAAAACTTACCACAAATTCGAATTCCGGATTCTTTCTAAAATAAATGAGAGAATCAAAACTACAGTCTATGTTTAATTGATGTTTGGCAACTTACAAATCACTCCAATAGTTGGGATTTTAGTAATTTATGATTTAGGAATCTAGGGTTACGGGAGTGAAGAGAAAGAGAGAAAAGATCGAAAGACAAAGGGGGAAGGAGAATGGCTTCTGAATATAGGTAACTGTGCAAAAAGAAATTAACTGATGCCGTTATTTTGAATAACGGCATCAGTATAATCGCTGCCATTCTCTCAGAGAACAATATAGGTTAATTTACTTTAACAATTCTCTCTTAGCTTACAATTGAGACTGTTAGATCTTTGGACAAAAAGTAACAGATCCCGTTATTTAGAATAACGGCATGAAACTTTTTTTTCAAACAGATGCCGTTATTGGGAAGAACGGCATCGAAATAACCTATGCCGTTTTTCTCAATAACGTTTCTTGCTGACGTGTCCTAAATAGGGACAGATCGCTAATTGTTTTCGGAAGTGGGTCGGAGCGCCAAATATTTTCAAAAAGTGGGTCAGTATACGACCAAAATTTTCCATTGTAAGAGTACTTATATTGTGGAATATTAAGAAAATTATATTGACTTATATTTCCGAACGGAGGGAATATTAGTTAATTCATTCATTTTTTTTCCCTTTCAAAATAAAGAGAATCTGAATATATCTCTTTTAAAAACTTGATCAGTATGTACATTAGATCTAGGTAACCTACTATGTACACCAGTTGTGGTCTATATTTTCACCGTACTATATATACAACAAAAGTAAAGTTGGACCATATGAACTTACTCATTTGTTAGTTTGCTCGGAATATATAAATAGTCTAACAGCAGTAAAGAAATGAGCTCATACTCATTTGCACAAACTAGAAACACCTCTCTATCATCCAAGATTCTATAAATTAATCGAGATCAAATACAAACAAACCATCTTGGTTTTTTAAAGGAAAAAATACAAAACAAATACAAACAAATCCTACAGTATCGATCAATTTCTCCAAACTGGACCAATAATATTTCTAAACTACACTGAAGTACTTACAAGTGAAGTTGATGGATGGTCATATTTCACTATGCCCTAACCCCACTACAAATCAAAACTAACTAACCTATTTATTCCATAATGCTAAAATCTTATACAAGCATGCATGATGCATGCTTAATTGTATACATTCCCTTCATCTTAATAATAATTCACGTGACCCCATTTTACAGCTAACTAGGGTTTGGCCTCTTCCCTCTCCCCTTGATCACTCACTCTCTATAAAAAGAGAGCCCCAAAAGCTCTATACTTCATCACATCAACACTGATCAAAACTATTAATCTAAGATGGAGTCAAACAAACTCTCATCCCTTCTCCTTATTCTCCTCATTTTCATCTCCACCACCCCTCCAATCACCTCATGTGGTTCTTGCCCTCCTTCCAAGCCAAACCCACACAAATCCAAACCTCCAAAATCTCACCCACCCAAAACACTCCCCCCTAAGGGCCCCATTGTCCTCCCGCCCATCATCGGAAAGCCGCCCGTCTTCCCAAAACCCCCCATTATCGGAAAGCCGCCCGGTACCGGACTCCCGCCCATCATCGGAAACCCTCCCATCATCGGAAACCCTCCCATTATAGGAAACCCGCCTGTTGTTGGACAGCCGGGGACCGGGAACTGCCCACCAGGGACTCCGGGGGGACCAGGGGGACCGGGGGGGCCAGGGGGACCAGGTGGGCCACCGCCGCCGGCTTCATGTCCAATTGACACGTTGAAGTTGGGTGCATGTGTGGATTTGTTAGGGGGGTTGGTGCACATTGGGATTGGCGACCCGGTGGTGAACCAATGCTGCCCATTGTTGCAAGGGCTGGTTGAGCTTGAGGCAGCTGTGTGTTTGTGCACTACTATTAGACTGAGGTTGTTGAACATTAATATCTACTTGCCACTGGCACTGCAGCTGCTTCTCACGTGCGGGTTGAACCCACCCCCGGGTTATACTTGCACTATATAGAGAGGTAATTTACTAAACCCTAACATCTCACACACCACAAAAAAAATGAAGTTTATGCATGCACTTTTTACTAAGGTTAAACGTAGTATGAAATATTGAAATCACGATGATGACCCCTACAATTATGTGAAGAAAAGACCCAAAAAATTGAGAATTATAAACTCAATGTGCTTTAAAAAAATTGCAATTTTTTGGTAAAATTTGTTTCATAAGTTGCTGATCAAGCTTTTTCATTAGATTGAGAATTTACTACTTTAGATAAGGATACTTTCAACAAATATATATATATATATATATTTTAAGCCAAGGTACTTGTTGAATATAAAATGTAGCAAATTAATATTATATTAGCTTAAACTTGTTAAGAAAACTATGACATAATAAAATACACTGTGTGAGGACCCGGACATGTTCATGTAATATTTAGAATTTTCTCCTCTTAATAATTAATCTTAGAAATTAATGATACAGCAAGCATGACCTTTGATTCATACCGAAATATTGTATGTTCTTAATTATGTAGTTGTGATATTTTTTTCCCAGGTGGGGAGTGGAATTACTCTCTCTCAGTCTCGCTTGATTGAAGAAAGGAACTTAGCTTGCTTGCTTTGATATGGTAGTTGAATTCAGGATAAGAGACATGAGAGGATGTCTTCTGAAATTAAGTCCTTGATGTATGCGAGATTTACTTGTTTTACTTTATGCTTAATTCGGTGCAATTAATAATTGGAATTGGTTTGTGGCATGTCTTCATTGTGATTTTTATTGTTCAAGAATTAAATTAATCAAGTCAAGTGATTTTCTACTCTAACTTTATATATGTATGGATCAGTCATAATCAGTGCTCCTTCTCCTTCGATTTTGTGTTATTGTTCCTATGCAACAAAGAAAGAGATAAAATAATTGTTTGGATCTAATATTAAATGGAAAGGAAAAAGGGGTTTATATGAAATAATCCTATGAAGAATGCTGGGGTAAGACCATCCATAGTCGTGATTGTAAAAAAATGACAAATGCATATTTACATATAGCATTATATATTTGCTGCAGTCGTCTAATGCTATTTTATAGCAATTTAAGATAAAAAAATACTAGACAGACTTTGAAGTTTCGTCGGAAGGACGAAACGAATTATTTAATTATTTTTTTGATGTTAGACGGATGTTGAATTTGCGTCAGAAGGGAAAAAAAGAAAATCAGAAAAGTGACAGACGGAAAGTGAAGTTGCGTCCCACGGTTTTTCCAAAATTTTTCCCAATTTTTTTAATATTTAAAATCATTTTTTAGTTGAAAAGAAAAATAAATAAATAAAAAATTAATGCCCTCCACTGGACGGATCTTCAAGATCAAGATCTGTTTAAGGGGGCAGGATTTTTTTTGGGCTTTTTTTATTATGAAAAAGTATTTTTTTTAAGGGACGCAAAATGAAGTTGCGTCAGAGAAAAAAAAATATTTTTTTTCAGTGGGACGGAAAGTTAAGTTGTGGTCCTTTATAATATGCATTTCTCTCATTTTCACTCTCATATATAGCGATCTACTATTGCTATTTATGCATAAAATGCATAAATAGCAAACGACTGCACTGATCGTTGCTATAAAATGTATTTTATGCATAAATAGCACACGACTGTGGATGCTCTAATAGTGTAACAAAATACGGGAACCAAAATTGAACGTCGCATAAGATATATTATGCATACGTCCCCATATAAAATTTCTAATTCGTAGATGCGGCCATCCCATAAATAACTACGTATTGTTCCTCTTTTAAAAAAAAGGCTTTTTCTCCTTAAACTATCTCGAAGCATCGCCGGCGACTTCCTTCCGACGCTCTCTCGGCGCCGCCTCAGCCTCCTATGACACGTGGCACGAGGTTAACGGCGCTGCCACGTGGCTCTTCTCACTCTATGAGGTATTTATGCAAACACCAACCCATCAACTCTTGATACTATGCCAAATTGGAGTAAAAATCGAAGCTTCAGATAGAATTGAATGGTAATTCGGTGATTAAATGATGACCCACTTGAAGGGAAGTCCCATTTGTTATGTTAAGTACTGTGGCTGCTACTCAATTTTCGAATTTGACACCAAAAAAAAGTTACTTGAAAATGAGTGGGAAAAGGTCCAATTTTGATGCTTTGAATTTGGGATTAGTTGAGTTGGGTATGATGAACATAGAGGTAATAATAGCATTGAGTTGGGGTTTGTGTCGATCCGAAGAATTCGTTATGATGGTTGATATGAGAGAGGTTTGTTCACATTCATGCAAAATGAGTCTTCAATCGTTATCTTTTGATGTTCATGTTAGACATTATGAGGGATAATAACAATAGAATTTAGGGTTAATATATTTGACTAAGGTGCTTGAAATATTTATCATAGGTATCAATATTAGAATACCTAGACTACTATCACAAGCCGGTATTTATAGGATAAATACTGGTTTGGGTACAGGGTTCTCAACCCACTCAATCCGTGTTCCGATATCCATACAATTAGTACGTGTAACATACGTATTACCCATAAAATAATATTATACATAATATTATTCATATAGTGAGAATATACCTATATATCCAACAATCTCCTCCTATATTCTCAATATATAAACGTACTGGATTATCTCTTGAGTTCAACATGAAGCTGACTGGCTGATAGCAGTATTTAAATAGAAGAAATGCATCACTCAATGTACAATTCATAAGGACTAAATCAATTATAAATTCGAATAGTTCAAAAAGACTAAACTAAAATACTTAAATAGTACCCAAACCATATCACAACAGAATAGTTCACAAGGACTAAACCAACTGGAGAAAACTGTCATAGTTTCAAAATCAAACAAAGCAAATAAACTTCAAGAACAAAGTAAGAGTTTTAAGCTCAATGAACACAGGAGTCTTAAACTCAATAGAAGTTTTACTAAGCAAGTGACTAATTTATTCTCGAAAGAGATAAACCGAAACTCTGCCCTTGCACACTGCTTTATGTTTACTCCTCTATTTTGAGTAAATCATTATTCTAAAATCTATGTTGACAGATTCAACTCCTCTATCTTTGCTAGCTTATTGAAAATAAGAATATCAAGAAACATATCTCTAAGAATTCTAGCGAATTTCATAAAGTATCTAGTTCCACTAAAGAATTTAGTACAATTCAACGATAGCTTAGTAAAATGTAACGCAAACATCGCAATCAAGTTTTTTTAAACAAAATAAAGAACAAGAACTATTATAGTTTCTACACAAGAATCATACTATATTTCATATTGGGATGAAAAAACTATCATTTCATTCATAGTTTAACACTAAATCATCAAAATTGGAATGAAACATGTATCCATAAAAGACATATCATCAAAATTGGAATGATATTTAAAGACAATTTAATCGTCGGAAACATATCGACAAGTTTTCATATTTCGTATTGGAATAATATGATTATTCTAAGTAAATTCTCTAGATATATAATATCATCAAAATTGGATTGACATTATATATTTGTGAAATTTATGTGGAATCATCAAAATTATCTAAAAACATGTCAACTGTCTAAAATTGATACTTAAGTTTGAACTTCTCTATGGCTCCAATTGGTATCTAAACTTCAAAACAATTAGGATGTTAAACTTTGACTCAATAGCTTTTAACTCTATTTTTTCCATAGTTTTGATAATTAGATAACTTTCAAGTCTCTTAGTAAGAGCATTAGCTATATTTTATTTCAATTGCACTGTATTTATAAGAAAGTTCAACTAGGCTTCTTTCAGCCTTAATATACTTCTCTTACTTTTATAGAGTGAGTTATGAGCTACAGTGCATTATAGCTTGATAGTCGCACAACAGAATTAGAGAATTTACGTTAAACTTCTCAATGGATGATTAGCAACAAGTCATTCAATCCACTCAGCCTCTTTCCCTGCAGAGGATAACACATAGAGGTTTAATTTCTTGGATGAGAACGCAATGCTTGTTTGCCTTTTAATCTCCATAATTTTCTGTTCCTCATAGTGTAAACACATATCAACTAGTTATCGACTTTCACTAAATTCTGAGCATAATAATGTATCAGATCAGCCATTCATTCGAAGAATGACTAGAGTAGCACAAAACAAACTCTTGAGTACCACTCAGGTTTCTCATTAGCCTCTTAAAGGCACTCAAATATGTATGAGATTATTAGTGAATCTGCAGATCATACCTACCTCAAAGGTTATGTCTATTTTAGTACAGATCTTTGTATACATGAGACTTTCAGTTCTTTTAGAATGATCTACCTGTCTCATAGTTGCACTATCATTAGGTGTCAATCTTTTATCATAATCATAAGGTGTTTCAAAACACACTTTCAATTACTATATCCCCACTTTTGAAACACATTTTGATTTGATGAGTTTGACTAAGGGTTATCCCTTGCCAACCAAAACTCATCCTTATACCTATGGTGTCCACAATACCTAGGTGTTTCATGCTGAATTTTTTTGATAGCACAATTTTAACTTTATTTGTAATAGAGAGGTCACTTCCAAGAACAACCATGTTAACAGAACAAGTAAATAATAACCATTATATTAGACACACCACAAAGTTAAAGGCACCAATTTGAATTACTTGATTCATATACTAGGCTCTTTTCAAAAATTTGTCAAATTATTATTCGTCGGCTATACATGTTTTAAGAACATACAATGATTTTACTAAATTGTAAATCTTGTTCAATAAACATATTAGTTCAAAAATTTTCAGTACAAAACTGTTCAGTACAAAACATCAAGTACAAAATTGTTTAAATATTCTTTATGAATAACAAAATTTTCAATCGATGTAAGGGTAAGAAGAATACTTATTGTAGCAATATGACAAACATGTCAGTAGACATCAAATAAATCTACCATATTTTTCTCAGTCAATCTGTTAGCTACTAAAATACATTAAAATTGCTACTGAACAATCAAAATTAAGTTTCTTCTACAAATCCCACTTACTATAGTTTTAGTTCCTTTCGGCAGATCAACTAAATTAAAGTATTATTGTATGACACAAAATTATCTCATTGTCTACTAAAGACTTTTTTTAGCTCATTTGTCATTCAAGTTTAAGTGTCAGTATGACTGGTTCTTGATTCTAACAGTGAATCATTGATTATGTCAGTAGGACTAGATAATTTTATGCACTTATCTTTGATGAACATATTCTTAAAGAACTTTGTTTGTCTAGAGTCTACTAATACAAATCAGATAGATCTATAATCTGTCCATAGAACCATATTCTGCACTTTCTAAGCACACACAAATATTTGTTGTAGGTCATACTTTAGGCTTTCTAGGGTCATGTACTCTAACAAATGTATCACAACACAAATTTTCACATTAACAAAATTATTTGTGTTTTCATGCCATGATCTATAAGGTGTATTCAATTTAGTGTGTAGTAACACATTAGAGATATGATTAACAATACAACATTACTCATAATTACACAAGACAAACAACTCCATATTATAGAATTCAACATTTCACTAAGTATTTGATTCCGAATTTTATCCATATCATTTGACTGTTGTAAGTAGAGTGCAGTAGAGATTATGCCATATGCAAACTTTTCTAAAATCATTGAAACATATTCACTACCTCTATCAAATCTAAACCCTTGATTTTTAGCATTTAACTAGATTTTTAATTCATTAAGAATAACAAGTGCTTCATTCTTCATATATATAACAGACTTATATTATCATCTACAAAGGCAATTAAATACTTCTGACCAACAATTATCTCACATAGTCACAATACTACTGAGATCACAAATATCAGAATGTATTGATTCAAAAAGTTGTGAACTCCTAGAGACCATACAAAATGATTTTCTAGTGATCAAAATCTGAATTCAAGCTTCTCATTTGTCATATTTAATGAAGTGTTATTTAGTAGAGTTATAAGTTTTAACTAGAACAAACAATTTAATATATAGTTCTCAAATCCTAGTCAATTATGCTATGTTTCAGAAACTATACATAATTAGAACTATTATTATTAATTGTCTCATTTCTTAAACTCAA
Organism: Hemerocallis citrina; assembly: GCA_017893485.1. NCBI lineage: Eukaryota > Viridiplantae > Streptophyta > Magnoliopsida > Asparagales > Asphodelaceae > Hemerocallis > Hemerocallis citrina. Next base: position 166,978,749 of record CM030367.1, read on the forward strand.
CTTATACATGCGATTGACAATATATGCACATTATAAGAGTTAATACAAAATTACTCTTCGAAATTTTACAAAACTATTTACTTTATCTAATGATTCTAACAATGTCCACTTGCTCAAACACATTGAGCAAAGAGTTCTTTCCTTTATTCGTTCTTCATCATCTTCATAACGCTAAATGAGATAATGACTAACATGTTATAATTCAACTTTGCACATACAGTATAATAACGAGAAAGAACAAAACGTAACTAATGGAGTCATATCCTACATTAAGAGATGCTCTCTCCTAAGTTACAGACATTTGTTATACATCTTATACATCAAATTATTATTATTATTTTTTATTATTAGAGAAGCAAATATGTAATCTCACATAAACTGCAAACAATGGATTTGTCAAAATATCTATACACATAGTATGATAAAACACTTAACAACCCTAAACACGCTAGTTTTCAAAGCGAGAATAACTATGATTTAAAACTCTCAATCATGTGATCAAATGCACAAAACGTTAACACATTCATCACATGAAAATACTAAGAGATTAGAGTAGATCATGCCTACACTTCAAGTAAGAAGTGTTTTTCAAATTCGATGGAGAAGCCTACGTAGTGCAGACTTATTCAACCGTAATGCATATCCATCGTCTCCAATACACACAATTTGTAAGTAACTTTGAAGTTCCTACATTCATCAAATTGTTAAAGATTAGCTAATTAAACAAATTATTAGCACTATCTAATTCACAACAATTTAATTGGAGATTCAATTTTATAGTCAAAGCCTATAATTTACCAAAATAAATATTTTATCCTTAGCACGTAGCCAAAGCAGTTATTCAAATTTGTATTTAATTAAACAATGCTTAATATGATTTTGAACTTTAGCACTTAGCAACAAAATTTAAACAAATAATTAAACAACAATTTAAATTTGGTGAAGAACTTATCTTTAACTTAGATCTGATCCAGTCCAAACATATTTGGATCTAGTCTAAACAACATTCTCACTGCCCATACTATTTCCAACAACTACATCCACATCTCTTATTGTGCTTTCACTTTCTAATTGTTAAATTCAGAATTATCAAATATTTCTAGTTTCGGAATTTTTTACACACGATTAAAATTTTCCATCTTATAGGAATAAACAGTAAATTCCAAAATCTAGAGGGTTGATTCTGAAAAATTACTACTAGCATAATTTCAGTAAAAGGAAGGATTTTTCTGTAAAAAACTGTGTAATAAACAATCAACACAGAAAATAATATTAAAGAATAAGCACAAATTTTAAAGTTTAGAGTGGACCGTATCTTGATAAAGATCAAGTGCTATGAGAGTTCGGGTCGGATTTCGGGTTACGGGTGGTAAAAGAGTTTGGATCCACAACAATAAAACCCAAGCAAGCACCCAACACTCCCAACACCAAACACCGGATCTAATCCCCACTCCAAATCCAAGCATCATACACATCAGGTCACCAACAAACAGCAGGCAACATGTGTCTTGGAACAAATTGATCTGGATCAAGTTCAAAACCCGAACACCAAACACAAAAATTACCCAATGGAAAAATTGGATCCCATCTGATCCCAAAACCAAACACGGAACAACAGATCCCCACAAAAAATTGGGAAAAGTCAAAGGAGAGGATCTGCTCTCTTCCCCACACACGAAACACCGAAACAGTCCAATCATCAAATCGGATCTGACTGATCCTTTCCTTCTCTCTGTTGGAGCTCGGGAAAAAGGAGAAGGCGGGGGGGGGGGGGGCAAATTTAGTCCCACAACGGTTATATGAGGAACCAATGTTGGGTAGTTATAAACTTGGGTTCCCTCCCTTTAACAGCTAGCTTTTAATGGTAAGTTCTCCTGGGTTTCTAACAATTGGTATCAAAGCCAACCCCATGCTTCTTAATTCGCTCTAGAGGCTGGATTAAAATTACTGGTAGACCCGGGTTGGGCCAGTGTCGCTAGAGTGAAAGCCAAGCCGAGAGTCGGAAAGGACTACCTAGAGGCTGGATTAAAATTACTGGTAGGTCCGGACCGGGCCAGTGTCGCTAGAGTGAATACCGCCGAGGGCGGCGGGTTACGGAAGCGTGATGGAATGTTATGATCCAAATTTAGTCCCACATCGGTTATATGGGGAATCAATGTTGGGTAGTTATAAACTTGGGTTCCCTCCCTTTAAAAGCTAGCTTTTAAGGATGAGTTCTCCTGGGTTCCTAACAGGCAGCGGTCGGCCTGAGGTGGCTGTGGCCTGCGTCGACGTTGACGACAGCAACGACGGTGGTGGGTGCTGACGACGGCGACGGGATTCGGCGAAAGATCCCTTCAAAGATCTCTCTATAATCTCAAAATTAAAATACTATCTCAAGGTTGTTAGAGATTATGAGAGATAATAACCTTAGAATTTAGGGTTAATACACTAGACGAAGGTGCTTGAGATATTTACCCTAGGTATCAAGTGGAATACCTACACTACTATCACAAGCCAGTATTTATAGGGTAAATACTGGTTTGGGTACTGGGTTCTCAACCCACTCAACCCGCGTTCTGATATCCATACAGTTAGTACGTGTAACACACGTGTTACCCATAAAATAATATTACACATAATATTATTCATATAGTGAGAATACACCTATATATCCAACAATTCATAGGTAGGAACATTAGGTGGGGGAGAACAAATGGGTGGTAGTTAGTCAAATTCATAGGAAATTTGGTTAATAAAAGTTACGACAATGTAGGTGTAGGATAATGGCTCGATTCTGGTATTTGGTATCTGCAGTGTTCGAAAGTTTCAGAGCTTCAGTCGACTGGGATGGAGGAGCAGTCGACTGTCCAGAGGAGGTTTTCGAAGACTGAGAATACAGAAGCAGCAGTCGACTGTATGTGGGAGTCAGTCGACTGGGCAGATGGATATCAGTCGACTGGTAATTGGACCAGTCGACTGTCGGCGGGTTTTTGGATCCAGATTCGGCCCAATTCGAAAAGGCCCAATAGTTTCCCTATAAATACACTTGTTAGGGTTTTGTAATTGGTGACGAAAATTAGAGATCCCTAATTCGGTTTTGCAGCCGTCATTATTTGTAAGGGTTTGTTTTCGCCCATTGGTGATAATTTGAAGAAGAAGAAACCCCAACCGCCCCGTGGATGTAGGCATCGTTTTGCCGAACCACATTAAATCTGTGTGTCCTTGTGTTGGTTTGTTTTTGTGTTTTCTCGCTGGTTCTCTCTTTGTTTCCGCGTTGGTTTGATTGTTGGTTTGATTTGTATTCCGCACAACAAGTGGTATCAGAGCTGTTGGTTCGACCTAGAGGGAGATGGCGGGTGATGCAGATGCAACCAAGGAGGTTGTGGGATCAAGTTCATCAAGAACAACGATTCACAACGCAAAATTTGAAGTTGAAAAATTTGATGGGACAAACAATTTCGGGATGTGGCAATGTGAGGTTTTGGATGTTCTTGTTCAACAAGAACAAGATGTTGCTTTGGAGGTAGAAAAACCTAAGGATATGTCCGAAGCAGATTGGAAGAAGTTGAATCGAGTTGCGTGTGGGACTATTCGGCTCTTTATTGAGAAGGCTCAGAAGTATGATTTGATGAGGGATACCGTTGCTGCGGTGTTGTGGAAGAAGCTCGAAGACAAATACATGAGAAAAGTTTGGAGAATCGGCTGTATTTGAAGAAGAGACTTTTTCGCTTCACCTATACGGAAGGTATGTCTATGAATGCTCATGTTGAATCATTTAATAAATTGTTGGCTAATTTGTTAAATTTGGATGAGCAAATTAAGGATGAAGATAAAGCCCTAATTCTGTTGAATTCATTACCTGAAAGTTATGATCATTTAGCAACTACTTTATTATATGGAAAAGATACTGTGAAATATGAAGATGTTGCAAATGCTTTGTTGAATAATGAAACTAGGAGAAGGGATAAGATGGTTGATAGAGAAACTTCTGAAGCTTTGATTGTAAGGGGCAGGACTGAGACCAGATCTGAGTCCAAATCTGGGAAGAAGGGAAACAAATCTCGTTCCAAATCGAGAGGAGTTTCGAAGGACAGGAAAATACCGGCCAAAGATGAATGTGCTTTCTGTCATGAAAGGGGGCATTGGAAAAAGGATTGTCCAAAGCTACGAAATAAGGGAAATTCGACTGCAAATGTGACTGTTGAAAATTTAGAAAGTGGCGAGGATTTTTCTTTTGCACTTGCTTCTAGTCCCTCACTTTATCAAGAAGTATGGTTTCTTGATACAGCAGCCTCCTATCATATGTCTTGGAAAAAGGAGTGGTTTACTTCTTTGGAGTATATGGATGGTGGTGTAGTTTTGATGGGAAATGATGCACCTTGTAAGAAGGTAGGAGTCGGGAAGATTGAATTGCTAATGCACGATGGTCTTATTAGGGAGCTTTCAGATGTGTGGTATGTTCCAGATTTGAAAAAGAATCTGATTTCACTAGGTGCTTTGGAGGCCAGTGGATTGAAATTTGCTAGTGAAGGTGGCATTCTGAAGGTGACTAGCGGATCACTCGTGGTGATGAAAGGGCAAAGAAAAAGGAACTTGTTTTTCTTGCAGGGAAAAACATATTTGGGTGAGGCTGCCAGTGTAACTGAAAGGCCTAAACAGGTTGTTCCCGACTCTACTAGGTTGTGGCATATGCGACTCGGGCATGCAGGAGAAAAGGCCTTGCAGGGGCTTGTGAAGCAAGGGTTGCTTAAGGATGCTAAAGGGTGCAAGTTGGAATTTTGTGAACATTGTGTTTTGGGTAAGCAAACTAGGGTGAAATTTGGTACAGCTGTACATCAGACAAAGGGTATCCTCGATTATGTGCACACAGATGTTTGGGGCCCTACTCAGATACCTTCTATGAGTGGTAGACACTGGTTTGTTACTTTTGTGGATGATTACTCCAGACGAGTTTGGGTATATACCATGAAGCACAAAGATGAAGTTTTGACATTGTTCACAAGTTGGAAGAAGAAAGTTGAAAATCAGACTGGTAGGAAGATTAAGGTTCTTAGGTCAGATAATGGAGGGGAATACAAGAATGATCCGTTTCTGAAGTTGTGTGAAGATGAAGGGATCCAAAGGCACTTCACAGTGAGGAAGACTCCACAGCAAAATGGGGTTGCAGAAAGGATGAACAGAACCTTACTTGAGAAGGTAAGATGTATGTTAGCACAGTCTGGATTGAAAAAGACATTTTGGGCAGAAGCTGTTATATATGCAAGCCACATTGTCAACCGTTTGCCATCAGCAGCACTTGAAGGCAAGACGCCTATTGAGGTATGGAGTGGTAAACCTGCATCTGATTATAGTTTTTTGCATATATTTGGTTGTCCTGCTTATTTTCATGTAACTGAAACTAAACTTGATGCAAGAGCCAAAAAGGCTATATTTGTTGGTTTTAGTACTGGTGTCAAAGGTTACAGGTTGTGGTGTCCAGAACAGAAGAAGTTAGTAATCAGCAGAGATGTGACTTTTGATGAGACCAGCATGATTAGCTCGGGACAGTCGACTGGTGGTATGGGACAGTCGACTGGTGAGCAGCAGAAGAGTGGGACAGTTCTCCAACAGGTGAGTAGCAGAAGCTCGGGACAGTCGACTGGTGTACAGGAGCAGTCGACTGGTGGTCCTGAACAGCAGAAGAGTGGGAGCTCGGGACAGTCGACTGTTGGCGATAACCAGTCGACTGGTAGGAGAGTTTTCCAACAGGTGGAGTTAGAAAAATTGTCAGTTGAAGATCCTGTTCCTGTCCAAGATGAAGATGATGTGGTTGATACTGAGAATGATGAAGAAGTTCCGATCCAGCAGGAAGAATCAATTGCAGTAAGAAGGCAAAGAAGAGATATCAAACGACCGTCTCGTTTTACAGACACAGTTGCATTTGCTCTTCCCATTGTGGATGATGAAGTTCCCTCCAACTTCAAAGAAGCCACTAGAAGTTCAGAAAATGCAGATTGGAAAGTTGCTATGGATGAAGAGATGAACTCTCTTCATAAGAATAAGACTTGGGATCTAGTGCAACTACCAAAGGGGAAGAAAACAATTGGTTGCAAGTGGGTGTATACGAAGAAAGAAGGTCCAAAAGGCAGTGTTCGGTTCAAGGCTAGACTAGTTGCAAAGGGGTATGCTCAACAGGAAGGTATTGACTATAATGAAGTGTTCTCTCCAGTTGTGAAGCATCCTTCTATTCGGATTTTGTTAGCTTTGGTTTCACAGTTTGATCTTGAATTGACACAGATGGATGTGAAGACTGCGTTCTTACATGGGGATCTAGATGAAGAAATTTATATGTCGCAGCCAGATGGGTTCAAAATTGCTGGGAAGGAAAATTGTGTTTGCAGGTTGAAGAAGTCTCTCTATGGGTTGAAGCAATCTCCAAGGCAGTGGTATTTGAGGTTTGACCAGTTTATGAAGGTGCATAGATATTCCAGAAGTGAGTTTGATCATTGTGTCTACTTCAGGAAATTGCAGGATGGTTCTTTCATATATCTGTTATTATATGTGGATGACATGTTGATTGCCTCTAAGAATGCTAAGGAGATTCAAAATTTGAAGAATCAGTTGAGTTCTGAATTCGAGATGAAGGATCTTGGTGAAGCCAAGAAGATACTTGGGATGGAGATAGCTAGAGACAGAGCAAAGGGCGTAGTGAGTTTGACACAGAAGCAATATCTTTTGAAGGTGCTGAAACGGTTCGGTATAGATGAGAAAACTAAACCAGTTAGCACACCCTTAGCCAGTCATTTCAGAATTAGTGCTTCTCAGTCTCCAAGTACAGATGAAGAGAGACAGTATATGGATAATGTACCTTACACTAGTGTGGTTGGCAGTTTGATGTATGCCATGGTTTGTACTCGACCAGACATCTCTCAGGCGGTGAGTATGGTTAGTCGATATATGCATGATCCAGGCAAAGAGCATTGGCAAGCAGCTAAATGGATTTTGAGGTACATAAGTGGCACCACAGATATGGGTTTGAAATTTGAAAGGGATGACAATATTAGCAGGTTATTGGTTGGATATGTTGATTCTGACTATGCAGGTGATCTAGATAAGAGGCGGTCTACTACAGGCTATTTGTTTACTATGGCTAGGGCACCTATAAGTTGGAGGTCAAATTTGCAGTCCACTGTAGCGTTGTCTACTACTGAGGCTGAATACATGGCGGTTGCTGAGGCCATGAAGGAAGCCATTTGGATACATGGACTTTTGAAGAGCTTGGGAATTCATCGGGAGAAGGTGGAGGTACACTGTGACAGTCAGAGTGCTATTCATTTAGCGAAGAACCAAGTTCATCATTCGAGAACCAAACATATTGATGTTCGTTATCATTTTGTGCGTGATTTGATAAAGGATGGTGATATTCATTTGGTGAAGATTGGAACAGCTGATAATCCTGCGGATATGTTGACCAAAGTTGTTGGGGCAGCCAAGTTCAAGCATTGCATGAACCTGGCTAATATTTTGCATGTTTGATAATTTGGCATGGGCAGTTGGGATAGTACTTTGCTATTGGTTTGTTTAGTATGTGATATCATACTAAGGTGGAGTTTGGGTTCATTTGTTGCATTTGGTGATGAGCAGTTGTTTTGAAGTATTTGTGGAGATTGCTTGGGCTACTTGGAAGATTTCACCAAGGTGGAGATTGTTGGATACTTGACTTGGAAGATCTCGCCAAGGTGGAGATTGTAGGATAATGGCTCGATTCTGGTATTTGGTATCTGCAGTGTTCGAAAGTTTCAGAGCTTCAGTCGACTGGGATGGAGGAGCAGTCGACTGTCCAGAGGAGGTTTTCGAAGACTGAGAATACAGAAGCAGCAGTCGACTGTATGTGGGAGTCAGTCGACTGGGCAGATGGATATCAGTCGACTGGTAATTGGACCAGTCGACTGTCGGCGGGTTTTTGGATCCAGATTCGGCCCAATTCGAAAAGGCCCAATAGTTTCCCTATAAATACACTTGTTAGGGTTTTGCAATCGGTGACGAAAATTAGAGATCCCTAATTCGGTTTTGCAGCCGTCATTATTTGTAAGGGTTTGTTTTCGCCCATTGGTGATAATTTGAAGAAGAAGAAACCCCAACCGCCCCGTGGATGTAGGCATCATTTTGCCGAACCACATTAAATCTGTGTGTCCTTGTGTTGGTTTGTTTTTGTGTTTTCTCGCTGGTTCTCTCTTTGTTTCCGCGTTGGTTTGATTGTTGGTTTGATTTGTATTCCGCACAACAGTAGGTTGAGTAGAGGAAAATGATGAAGTCAAAAGAGAGGGATGGAGATATGTTGTATGAGGAGAAATGCAGTACCTTGGCTACTTTTGCAAAAATGAATTCCCAAAATAGAAGGTCAGGTACATAATTTCATATCAGGTTTCAGTCACTTTTCCTTTGTTTGGTTCAATATGATTAGAGTGACACGCCTATGAATGTTAATTAGGTCAAATACTCTATTTAACAATGTGGGTTTTGGTGTGAGAAGCTATAAGGATGGACCAACTGATTAATCATAGCTTATCATCTCACTAAATACAAAATTGTATGACTGTGTTAACAAGCTTTTGTTTTGAGAATGGCTTCTTATATTTTGATCTACCTAGCCTTAATTATCATAACATGTGATGACTGATGATGCAAGAAATATAGGACATATATACAACACTATGAGAACACAATAACATGACAATTTCGGAAGAAACAAAGGAATCCCGGGACATGAGTTTATTGTCTAATTATTGTTATACTCTTATATAAAGTAAGGGGGTGTATATACAATGACATGACAATATAGTTAGGCAAATTAGACAAACTAAGGGGGGTATGCATTTGGTTATTGAGAAATGCAATTTACGCCAAATGGTTTTGAGTGTCCCACAGTCCCCCAGTGAAAAATTCATCTGCAATATGTGCAAATTCTATATGGATATTTTAAATTGTACTCAATTTGGACATTTATCAGAATGTTTTGTTCTTCCAGTAAAGGATAGATTGTTTTGATTTTGTTATTTTTCTTTATAATGTAACAAGTGTGCTTTTTGAACCATCTCATAACCATAGCACATCTTAAATTTTATAGAAGCACACCTTGTTACATTGGAAAGGAAAAAAATCATCTGCACTACGTATAAATGGAGTTCTCATTCTTAACACCTATTTCATGACTAAATTTTATAGAAGCATCCAATTTAAACTGGAAACTAATATATGATTTGAACCCAAAATGTATATGAAGCAAATGAAACATTAAGAAAAATCTTAATTCTGAATACTCCTACCTTAAATTTAATAGAAGTATGTAATTTGAACAAGGAAACTGTGTTAAGATTTGATAGCATTTCTAACTAAAAGAAAGATTAGTCCAACTGCTCCAGCTAGCGCACAATGGTGTTTCATGAAACGAACCAATGACCACTAGGTTACAAATTACAGTGGATCAGTTTTGCTGCTGACTAAGGCTTGCAGCTTTACTTCTGTATGCATCTTTCACTACAATTTATCAATTAACAAGAGAGAGAACTACCTTCACATCTCTCACGTTGGTGTGTTTCACTATAATTTTGATGGATTCTTTGTCATACAAGAAACGATCGAGGATATTTCTTACCTCTTTGTTCAGTGCATTTTCCCATCACTAGCATCTTAAATATTTGATTGATTAACCGTGTTTCTTTTCATTTTGTGCGGCATAAAGAAATAATGTTAAATTTGAGAGTTGATTGCTGTTTGTTTATCTGATAGAACTTAGGTAAGCTCAACAACTTCTCTGTTCGATTCTTGTCGGTTGTCACTCTTACTGATTATAAGTTGAATCTGATATCACAATGAAACATGCCTCTTAGCAGAGGGCTGTACACATTTATGCCTTCAGTTAAGTGGGATTCGGTTATCAATGGAATTTATTGTTATTGCGTCAAAATGACAATATAATGGTTTTATAATTCTTTCTTTAATTCAGGGCAAAACAGTGGCTAAATGGAGTCATCGTCGATTCTTATTTGTGGAAGAGTTTATTTCTTATACATGTTTCTGAGTCTCTTGCTTCCCGAGGTTATTAGCACACTACAAAAATGCTTGTATATCTGGTATAATCTGCTTACTCATTGTTTCTTTACGGACCCAAGGTTATTAGCACACTATAGAAATGCTTACATATATTATGTGATCTGGCAAATCTGCTTCCATTATTTGTTTCTCAATGTGGTGTATACATATCTGTAGATTCCCATGAGATGATTTAAATCTATTGTGAAATCTCTCTAAGAGCATCCACAGTCGTTTGCTAAATACTCAAAAATTAGAAATCCATTTAGAAAACAGGCGTGCAGTCGTTTGCTAAAAACTCAAAAATTAGAATAGGAATCTACAGTACCTTGCTAAAGTTAGGAAGCTGGATGGAAGATTGCTAAATATAGAAGACGGATTAACATAATCCGTTTGAGTATTGAGACGGAGGAAGATCATCTGTCTCAATTCGATAATTAAAAAAAAATGTTTAAAACGGATGAAGTTGTTCCGTCCATTCCTTAATTTGTTATTTAATATATAAAATTAATTAATTAAATAGATATAGCTAATTAAAAAAAAAAAAATCCCAAAAGTGAGAAACGGATGTTGTTCATCCGTCCTCACTTTTGATAAGGTGCCTTTTACCATTTTGCCCTTGCCAAAAGTGAGAAGTATGCACATATATATAGGAGAAAGTGATAGTGGTTATTTCGTAAATTCACATTATTACTTTATTAAAAAAAAAAAAAAAAAATCAAAAGCAATAGACGGATGACCTTCATCCTTCTTCACACTTTTGCCTGTTTAACTTTTTTTTTTTTAATAAAGTAATCAAAACCTTCATCCTTCTTCAAAAAATCAAAACCATTTTTTTTTAACTTTTTAAACGGAAAGGACGGATGAAGATGCGCCGTCTGCTCCATTTTTTAATAAAAAAAATTAAAAAAATATTAGACGGATGAACAAGATCCGTTTCATACTATGCTTTTTTAAAATTTAGAAATAACGACTGCAGCGACATTCGTTAAAAGCTAAATTTTCATTTCTAAAGTTAGAATAGGTTTAGCAAACGACTGTGGATGCTCTAATTAAGTATTCTTTTCCTCTTTGCAGCGTCAGAATTGAATGTAATTTCCTATATAGCAAATCTGTTATATTGCTCTTTTGAATTTGGAGGAGCTCCTGTTAGTATCACTTCTCCTGTGTTTATTTGACCAGTAATATGTGTAATGTTTTCCTATTATAAACACTCGCTTGTACATATCTCCTATTACAAACACTCAGTTCCTATCTTTTGGTGTTACTAATTTCTGATCAGTGTGTTCCACTAGAGATGTCTGTACCAAATAGTGTTGGATTGCTTCCATATGTGACACGAATCCTACATGCGCAGGGTCTCATTGTTACCCAAGCAAACACTGCAACCCAAGGGGAGAAGACGAATAATGTGGCTTGTGTAAGAGATATCCTGAAATAAGGTGGAAATTATGAGGAGAGCTGAAGCCATTGGCATTACCGGTGAAGAATGAGATGATGCCCCAAAAGTAAAACAACACAAGGAGAGGAGGGTGAACTTGGTAGCTTGCTTTAATCTCAGTTTGAGAAACTCTCTGAAGTTTTTATTTTTACGAAAAGGGAATAGGAGAAATTTTGATTTTTATTACTTTTTTGTGTATAATCTTGTACGTGGATAACTTGTCAAAGGATTGTATGTAATGCACTAATGTGAAATCCAAACCAGCTACATAATGCAAGTCAGCTTTCATTTACAAATATATATTGGTTAGTGTCGCCGTTAATTTTCTCATATACTTATGCAGAATATAGGAGAATTATCACATATGTTGGGTTTATATGTCTTGCATACACATGTTCGATAAGAAGACGATGAAGCGATGATATGGAATGGAAACGAATAATTAAAGAAAGAAAGAAGTAGCAACAGGAGCAACAGAGAAGGGGACGGTTGACTGTCACCCCCTCGGGTCTGGATCTTGGTGATTGTGGCATGCCGCAATCTTGGGCAGTCGATCGTCTTGCGGGGCTGATGCTTTTGAGTCGGGTCTAGGAGATTCGTGAGAAGCCCAACTTAGTCTTCAAGTTAGATCGTACAGCTCTCAACGTATGATTATCTTTTCAGTATACATCGGATGGTTAGTGTATCAAGTGTATCAAACTAGGGTTTCTCTAGATCTCTATAAATCAATGTGTAAATGGCTAAAAGAGAGAGATGATTTTATTGAATGTCGAATAGAAGAAGATAGTACTTCATCAGGGATGTGAGAGATTTTTCCGTTGTAAACAGCAAGTAATTTCAGTTAGGCTTGAAAGGGGGTCATGGTGAGAGTTGTAATATTCTTGTATCTTTACTAGTTGAATAACATCTCGGTTCTCCTCCTTCGGATTAAGGCGAATGTCCAAATCGGAACAATTCTTGTGTGCTTTGTGTGATTGGTGTGATCTAGTATTTACTTAGTGGTTTGTATTGGTTGTATCGAAGACTCAACAAGATCCTCTAATTCCCTGACAAGTTGTATCAAAGCATCAGGTTCGTGAGTTTGTTCGAGTTCCTTGAAAAAAAAGGCAGATCAAAAGACGAAAATCAAACAGTTTGATGATAAGATCAACTTCAATCTATGGAAAGTGAACATGTACGATGTATTGCTTCAGAAGGACTTGCACCCTGCCCTAGAAGAGAAGAAGTCAACCGACATGAAGTAGAAGTGGGATGAGATTTGTTTGAAGGCCTTGAGTTTAATTCGACTGCAATTGGCAGATGAAGTCAAGTGTAATATTATTAAAGAGAAAAGTGTGGCGAGTCTATGGGCGAGATTGAAATCTGACTACTAGACATCGTCGTTGCTGGATTAGATGTACTGGAAGAGGAAGTTGTTTTGTTTCTCAATGAAGGAAGGTGTCCATCTTCAAGATTATATTGTGGAATTCAATAAGGTAATATCTGAACAAAAGTTGATTAACGCTGATGATCTTAGCGAAGAGGATAACGCTTTCAACTTGATATATTCATTGCCGGCCAGTTTTTATGATCACTTGATAACTACCATGCTACATAGAAAATATGTCAAGGAGACACTTATAGTAGTTGGGGTGATTAAGGGTTTGAAAGAAGATGAACTGAGGTTGTTTGGCAGTGGATGGTGATACTTCAATTAAAAGGGATAATGCACACAAGGGTAAGATTCGTTGCCATTATTGTAGGAAAATTGGGCATTACAAGAGAGACTGTTGCAAGTGGTTGAGTCAAAGAGTGCTACTACAGGAAGTGATCAAGTCAACATAGCCAGTGCTACTGATTCAGGTGAATTTGTTAATTTTGATTTATGTCTTCGTGTTTCAAGTTCTTCACATGTGAATTCGAGTTGGTATCTTCATTCGGAGAGTTTTTCTCATATTTTCTCTGAGAGGGAGACATTTTCTACTTACAAATCGTTAACAGACCGTAGTGTGAGAACAAAAACTGTTGAGATTTGTGAAGTGATCGGTGAGGGAACGGTTGATTAGAGACGTCGGATGGTAAAGGGTTCACACTAGAAGAGGTCATGCATATTCCAGTACTAAAGCAAAATATGATGTCTTTGGGGACTCTTGATTCTCGGGGCTGCAGGTACACAGCTCGAGGTAAAGTTTTGATAGTTTGGGAGAGTCATTGTATGGTGATGAAGGGTAAGAGGGGGATTGGGCAAGGTCAGCACAACCTCTACCAACTTTGTAGGAGTAAGAAAACTCGGCCGGGTGTTTGGAAGCTCATTGTTTCTAAAGCATCATCTAGTAAGTCGTCACGAGAATCACCGAAGCTAGACTACAACTTTCGAATATCGTTGGAAGATGGAGAGAGCCTTGGGGTAGGTGGAGTTCGTGTGGAGTGTGTCACCTCCATTATAACATCTCCTGGGGTGTGCCCTTGAAGGGGGAATACAATTTGAGAAAAACAGGTGGAGGTAGATTCAACTAGTAGAAGAAGCCATAAAATCGAGTTATTTACAAAGCGTAGATCAAAGAGTCTAGAAGATTTTAAATCACACATGTGTGGATTCATGAGTATGCAATCCAGGGTGGAGATTTTTTTGCTTATATGTCTTGCATACACATGTTCGATGAGAAGACGATGAAGTGATGAGATAGAATCGAAGTGAATAATTGAAGAAATGAAGAAGCAGTAGAAATAAGAGAATGGGACAGTCGACTATGTAGTCGACTATCATCTCCTCGGGTCTGGATCTTGGTGATTGCAGTCGACTGCAATCTTGGGCAGTCCACCGTCTTGCATGATTGATGTGGTTTTGGGTCGGGTCTTGGGGATTCATGAGAAACCCAACTTTGTCTCAAATTAGATCATACAACTCTCAACATATGATTATCTCTTCAGTATACATCGTATGGTTAGTGTATCAAATGTACCAAACTAGGGTTTCTCTAGATCTGTATAAATCTATGTAAAAAACTAAAAGAGAAATGATTTTATTGAGTTCTGAATAGAAGAAGAGAGTACTTCATCTGAGATGTAAGAGATTTCTTCATTATACACAGCAAGTAGTTCCAGTTAGACTTGAAAGAGAGTCGCGGTGATAATTGTAATATTCTTGTATTTTCTCTAGTTGAATAACATCTTGCTTCTTCCTTCTCGGGATTAAGGCGAAAGCCCCAACCGAGATAATTCTTGTGTACTTTGTGTAATTTGTGTGATCTAGTATTTACTTGGTGGTTTGTATTTTTTTTTTGATAACACGGATAGAGTCCTAAGACTCCAGCCAATTAAATAAATAATAAGCGAAAGTACAACACGGATAAAGTACATGATAAATTTTACACGATGTAAAATTGAAAAAGAGAAAGAACAACACATCTAAACACAGATATACAGGCAATGGAAAGCATTGCCACCACAAGACTCCAAGATCAGCTGGGTAACCGCTGGCAGGAAACAAAGGCAACCTAAATAGTAGCATCACACAGCTGGTGCGATCAAAGAGAGGCACAAGATCGTCCGCAGAAAGCAAAAGAAAACCACAGGTGAACCTCTCAAGTGCAGGCAGCCTCGATCGACTCCCATTAAACAGATCTCCGGCGCACTAATGACGTCGGGTGAACATGCAGAGCCAAAACTGATGGCCTCTATATGAGCTAGCCAAAACAAGGCAAAATGCCGAAGGAAAACCACAGGAACTAGGGACCAACTCGCCGCAGCGCTGCATGCCAAAATTATAAGAGAACAGGAGGCTGATGCCAGCAGGTAGAGAACACCAAACGGTTGCAACATAACGTAGAAGGAGAAAGCACAGAACATGAACATGATATCAAAGCAAAATAACCCATAATCATAAACAGGCCACAACAACGCAGGATAGGATCGACTCGAAATATCGAAGGTCGGCTCCCCAAAATAAACAAGCTCGCCGAGCTAAACATCCCAAAAATGGGAATAGCTCCATTTGTGAGAAGAAAAAGCAGCCAGACGACAACAAACAAATGAGAGAATGCCTGCAAATGACCCATCTCAGGGTGATGCCAAAGCAGTGCTTATGAGCAACAGGAGAAAGCCCAAATTCACCCGGCCAATGTTGGCAACAGAGACCAAGCACCAAAGGGCACAAGCAAACAGCAACAAACCGCACAAACCAAAAATGAACTAATACCAAACTCACGGACAAAGTTACTGCAAGTAAAGAAACCACACTACAAACATTAAAGTTAAGGGAGGCTACCTCCCACTTGAACAAAAGAGCTGATCGCAATCGGTAGGAAAGTAAAACAACAGAAGTAAAGTAGAGATAAAAGAACAAAATAGGATAGAGGACAAATATAACCAGCACAACAGAGGTACATTAGTAGCGGCAGAGCAATCAATCAAGAGAGATAAAGTACCCAAAAATGCCTGTACAGCAGTAAAGAGCCACCAAGGCCAGCCGCACCAAGAAAAGGTCCCGAGGATCAATACTAACCCCCCCCCCCCCCCCCCCCCCAAAAAAAAATGCCCAACAAACAAAATGAACAGAGAAACAAAACATCCGCAATTTCAGCCCTGCAAAGAAATTAAGAAGGTGCAAAGAGATAAGAATAAGTTGAAGCTGATTAAGTATTTGTCACGCCCCGCTTTCCAAAAATACGAAATACGAGCGCGTGACGAAGCCCAGTGAATAATTTTCATCATTCATAAGCTGTAGGATCGACTTAGCATCATAATAAGAAATATAACAAGATATACACAACCACGCATGCATGAATAATTTATTAATCAACAGAAACAATTGAAACAAAATAATAATATTCCAGATAGTTTTTAAATTTGGATCAAAAGATAAAACTCGGGACTATATGCCCGTTACAAGATTCAAGTAGCAAAAAAAATAAATAACTCCAAAAAAAAACAAAATATTTAAAGCAAGTCTTTTTTTCCAAGCGAAACCTAGAACGTCTGCTCACCAATTCCAGCAGACAATTCGTCTCCAAAGTCTGTATATATAAATAAAAAAGGAAAAATAGAGAAAACAAAACAAACGCCCTTAGTGCAAGTTGGGGCCGCAAGTAGTACAAGCAAGGGTATGAAAACAAGTGCAAGAAATATGGAGCAAGATTTGGAATCAAGAATGTATAACATAACATAATAGGAATGCAACAAGTAGTGGGATTCAAGAAAGTAGCTAGCAAGTAAGATAACAAGATTGGGTAATAAGTACTAGTAGTGGAATAAGTAACAAGTGAGCATGTAATTGTATCAAGCATCAAGTAACAAGTATCACGTACAAGTGTTAAGTAACAAGTAACAAGTCTCAAGTAACGAGCATCAAGTAGGGTATCAAGTGTGTACAAGTGACTAGTTAATCTTAAGTCTAATGTTTAATTCTATCTAGGTAGCACTTCTGTAACCCCCATTCCCGACAATAAGTATTTTCCGTGTATTTACTGCAATTTGATTTTTATAAAGTTATTTTGTGCTAAAATTGTTTCGAATATTTGATTAAAGTGTTTTCTAATCAAAAATTTTATTCATTTCAAATAACGGGGTATTTTGATCTTACTTTCTATTTCCTATTGATCGGTGTAACACCTCGAATTTTTAAAATACCGAAAATGTCTGTCTTTATATATTTTGAGTGGTGAAAATTATTTTTGATGAATTTTATTTAAATATTGACACTGGTATGGATATTTGTGGTAGATTGGTATTATTGATATATTGGAGCTACGAGTTGAAATTTTATGTGAAGTGATATTATTTATTTTTATTTTATTTTATAATTGTGGAGGATTATTATGTGATAAATTTAGTGTATTTTTGTATTGTTGGTATTATTAAAGAATAGAGTTGGGGTTATTTGAAATACTTTGGAGGTCTGAGGGCTTATTTGTAATTAACCCTTTATAAATATTTATTTTATAAACTTTTTTTTATATAAAAAACCCCAAAACCCTTTCCCCTCTCCTCCTCCTTTCCCTTTTCCTTCTTTTTCCCGATCGAAGCCTTCGGCCGCAACCCATTGGCCGATAGTTTCCCCCGGCCAATTCCACCTCTTTTCTTCGTCATCTTCAAATTAATTTGGAGGGATAGCTAAGTGGAGGGTGCTCTAGCTCGTGGCGGAGTTCGTTTTTCGAAAGGATTTCGAAAAGGTAAATCCTAGATTTTATTTTTGTATAAAATTTAGTGTGGTAAATTTATTTTGAGTAAGAGGATTATGGTAGGGAGATTAGAAGATGTTAGAGGTAATAGAGGTGAGAAATTAGCATATTATTAGAGAGTTTGCATGTTGTTAATAAATTAGGGTTTTGGGTTTGTAAAAGAGAATTATATAGGTATGAATTATTTCTTGTATAGTAATGGAAAATATAGTTGAGTTATTAAGATATTTTGGGGGGTGAGTCTGGTTATTGTTTAGGGGATTAAAACCCCCGTAGGAATTTGTATATTACGTGCATTGCACGTGTGCATCCCAGGCATTCAATAAAACGCCTGATTGATACTAGGATTAGTGTTATTATTTTCTGTGGTTGATTTGGATGATTTGAGCCTTAATGGTGTTGAAATTTGATAATAGGTAATGTTAGCAATTTCGGATGCGTGGCAGTGTGCTTCGAGTCTTCGCGGGATGCTATGTGAGTATGATCTCTTTTATTTCATGTCCTTGGTTTTATAAAAAATTTGAAACTTACGATTCGTTGTGTGGTGTGTAATGTGTGTGGAGTATAGAAATTCATACGTAAGAGATGGAGTAAAATTTATGGGTGTGAAGATATTAGTATGATTGCATGGAAGTGTGTCGATTCTTGTATGTAAATGTGTATGATATGATATTGTGATGCGATAACACGATGAAGTGAATGGTGTGGTGTATGTGTAATAGGTGTGTGATAAACTGAAAATTTTGTGTGATATGCGGGTGATAAAATAGAAATTTTATGTGATATTCTGATGTGAAATGGATATGATGTGTGTGTGACGTGTGGGTGGGAAATGAAAATTTTATAAGATATCAGTGAGATTAATGGCTTGTGTATGTTTATGAATTTCATGGAGTTTATATGTGACTAAATGTACAATTGCTATTGTAAAGTCTAACCCAAATTAAAGTGATCTAATCAAGATTAAGTAATGGGTTAAAAGCATATAATTTAAAGTGTGATATAACACGTGTAGAGACCGTAAAGTAAATTTCTTATTTTGTGATGGGCAAAATTGGAAATCAATATTTATCAATTAGGGTTATGGTCCCCTATATATACGCATCTTCTTATTCCATCTGTCATCCCATCAACAGAAAAATAGAGAGACAACATCTCATAGAAGTGCGTATTATATAGGAAGATCCAAACCCTCTGCGCAATCTCCATCAATGGCTTCATGTTAGTGCTTCCGCTTTTAATGTTCCTCTTCTTTTAATTTAGCAAA
This sequence comes from Hemerocallis citrina, assembly GCA_017893485.1. NCBI lineage: Eukaryota > Viridiplantae > Streptophyta > Magnoliopsida > Asparagales > Asphodelaceae > Hemerocallis > Hemerocallis citrina. Next base: position 166,997,668 of record CM030367.1, read on the forward strand.
GATCTATAGTTTCATGATTTAGGATTTTATATTAAAGCACTTTTACAACATGATTAAGATCTAGATTCATATAAACATGTTTTAGGTTGTTATTAATATTTTATGCATGTTCTAAGTGTATATAAAAATTCAACATATATGCTTTCTTGTTATGTTATAAAAAGGAGCTACATTGTATATGGAGATATATATATATATATATATATATATATATATATATATATATATATATATATATATATATATATATATATATATATGTCTGGAGAAATGTTATAAAAGGAGATATATTTATTTATTTATGGAGTTATATTATAAAGGAGAGATATATATATGGAGAAATATTATAAAGGAGATATATTATAAATGAATATATGGAGATATTTTATTGTAAAGGAGTTATATTAAAGGAGTTATTATAAAGGAGTCCTATTATAAAGGAGTTATATTAAAGGAGTTATTATATTAAAGGAGTTATTATAAAGGAGTTATATATTGCCCCAAATTATATTTGGGGAACAGGAGTTATATATATTAATATTGCCCCAAATTTTATATTTGGGGAACAGGAGTTATATTGTGAAGGAGTATATAATAAAGGAGATGTGACGTATATAAAGGAGAATTAAATATTGCAGTGCCGCACAATCTCCCGGGGTTTGGGCTAGACCCCACAGGCCCGGGACACACCCGGGAATAGGTGTTATATTTATATTGCCCCAAATTTTATATTTGGGGATCAGGAGTTATATATTGTCCCAAATTATATTTGGGGATCAGGAGTTTCCCTCGCTGGTATAGGGCCAGGAGGAAGACGTAGCCTCGGACGTGTAAGACTCTGTGTGAGCATCGATCCGCATGTTATATTTTACTTTTGACTAGACTTTTGGCTTTAGTCTTGGTTGGACAAGCGCGCAACCGTACTTTCAATCCAGCCCACAAATGGTAGATGCTTAGGACACCTGGATCTGGGTGATGTGGTGGGTTAGCGGGATTGAAATGTACGGGATGGGAGGCACAGAGATTCCTGTGTTGTACGAGGAGGTCAGTTGTGTGGGCACTGAAAAGGAGAAAATATAAAGGTGTATATGTGTATTGAAAGAATGTATGTATATATATAAAGATATATATGATATGATATATTACGGAGACTATTTATATTATGGGAGATGTGAATATACAACGAGAAATATATATGTATATATTGCCATTTGGCTTGAGATGTGATGTGATATTACCTAGACTATGTGTTTGGGGTGCGGTGAGTATTACCCAAGCTATTGGCTTTGGGGGTGTGATATGTGATTGCCCAAATTATGTTGGGATATGGAGTATATTGTGATGATAATGAAAGTGAAGCTAATGGCATTTTGTGTTATAAAAGATATGTTAATGATGTGATGAAATGCAAGTAAATTGCCATGTGTACTGAGATGTTATGTTTGTGTTATACGATATGAGTTAATATGATATTATGAGAGGAGATGCTTATGCTTATGATGTGATACATGATATAATATAAGAAGAAAAATACCTGTATTATGAGTTTGGTTATGGAAATGGTTATTTAAGAAAGTATACTGTGTTATAAGTTGAGTGCCTTGGAATTGTAACTAGGAACTACCCGCATGCTATTTCGGAGGAAATAGTGGGAACTACCTGCCTAGGCACAATTTTTAGGATGAATAGGCGAGTTGTTGATATGATACCGATATTTCAGGTTGGAAATAAAAGAGAAGTAAATTGAAATGTGTGTTGCGAGGGAAAATGAAAGTCAGTATAACCATGATGAATTGATGATGAGTATGATAATGTATGATGAGAGTAAAGGTGTGGTATTGCGAGATGTGATGATAGGTGTTATACGAAATAAATGAATGTGGTGGGATGTAATGTGAAACTGAGTATGAAAGATTACGAGTTATGAGTTCGTAGATGCTAATGTATGGCGAATGAAGGACGTGGCTAAATAGGTATGAAGAAAAGTGGTAGTGACATTATGAGATTAGCTGTGAAAATAAAGAAATGATGAGGTGATGGAATTTGTGAAAAGATAGAGTATTAGCATTGGAGAGTTCAAAATGAAAAGTAATCACTACAAAAGAAACTGGCTTTTCCGGCGCTTTTTGACGTCTTTACCGGCGTTTATTTACACCGGTGAAACTTTCACCGGCGTTTATAATAGCGCCGGTCCAAATGCCGCCGAAGCGGGCGTCGTGGAAACGAAGGGGTCTACACCGGCGGTTTTGATGGACGCCGGTAAATGTAAAAACTACACCGGCGGCCATAAAACGCCGGTGTATGTCGGTCTCTGAGTGCCGTTCTTTTGCACCCTATATATATTCACCGGCGGTCGTAAACCGCCGGTATTTATTCATTCACCGGCGTTTATGAAAATGCCGGTGTAGAACGAAAGTATACCGGCGGTCACGGAGTGCCGGTGTATGTGCGTTTCTGAGTACCTGGTTTTCCCTACTTACAAGCACCGGCGCGACCAAAAAATGCCGGTGTAGTTATATACGTCGGCGTTTATAAAACGCCGGTGTACGTCTGTGCCGTCACAGCTGACAACATTCACCGACGTTCGTGAGAACGCCGGTGTATCACACACTCCAACAATTAGATTAGATAGACCGGTGTTTTTTAAAACGCCGGTCTGGCTATGCCCGTTTATTTTCGATACTCCGCTTTTCCGTTCGATTTCAATTCACAGTTTCATTTATAAAACCTGTAAACTAATTCTCACAACTGATTCAATCAATTTCGTTGCATATTACTGCGCAAATCACAACCAAACACAAGAATAATTAAAGATAATCAAGTTTCACACGTGTCATATTAACGTCCAAATTCATTGATTAATTAACAGTGTCATAATTAACAAATTAATATAGGGACTAACATCCCAAATATCCAAACAAACCAGTCTGACAAATATCCAAAATATCCCAAATTAAAAGTCTGACATAACTCTCATAAAAAAAAACCAGTCTGACATAACAACAGCAAGGAGGAGGACATAAGAACAACAACCATACAGCAAGGTGGACATAAGAACAGCAAGGAGGACCGCAGATTCATACCCCTCGAGTAGCTTCAGCTCTGATCATCAGAATTTCCTTCATCTGGACGACCGCTCTGTGAAAAAAAAAAATAGTTTAATTGAACAGTAGACCACAATACAGAATATACATATTTTTTGAACTTGCAAAAAGAACTACCTGTATCTTAAATTATAAGATCAAAGTGCCAACTGCAAATAGAATTGTTAATGATATATACAGAGGTAAAATAATTACATTGCAATGCTAAAAATCTAGTACTTAATTTTGTTTTTAAATATATCTAAAATAACAAAACAAATGAAAATTCAGTATCTAACTTGAAACCTTTATATTCTCCTCTGATTGGGAATATCCAATATCTAAAACAGTAAAACAAATGAAAATTCAGTATCTAAGCATGTCCTTCATGGATTGTTCAGACAATCCATGAAACTGTCATCGTGGACGGAAACCAAATATAAGAAAAATAAGAAAAATAAGATAGGGCTCATATCAAGTGTATTTTTAGGGAACTGTCATCGTGGAAGGAAACCAAATATAGAAGCCAGAAATGGAAACAGAAAGAAGAAAGGTAGAGACTTTGGATACACCAGGCTAACATAGCGGCATTTTCCTCATCTCTCTCTCATCCCTTGTTTCCCTTCAGCACACGAACACAAAGAGACATCAGCAACAACAACAAGAGCGACAAGAACAACAATAATAATAAATTATTATGAACAAGATGTCTCTATATGGGTTTCCAGATCTCCACTCGAGCCCACTCTTTCTAATCACAGCCCAATTAAGAACATAGACAACATCCACTAAACAATCCAATCATAGCCCAATCAAAATTTACCATCCTGGATCTTAATGAAATAAGCTTCATTAACAGTGAAAGAAAATGAGGATGCTAGCAGCATACTTAGTTTGGAAGTGAACCCATTTTTTGTTAAAAAATCATGCCAAAGATGGCAATCAGCTTCATTAACAGTATCTGAAAATGAAAATTTCCATTATCTGAGCTTATATGTTGCTCTACTAATTCACTGTGCCCAACTAAATCTAAAACCCAATTGTTGTGCGTATCCGGAGGATTTTGGCATACGTACCTATAGCATCCTCAGTTCACAGTGAACCCGTTTTGGTCAAAAAAACATGCCAAGATCACAATCAGATGCATGAAAATAAGCTTCACTAACAACAAAAGAAGAAACTGGGGATGCTAGCAGCATACTTAGTTTGGAAGTGTACCCATTTTTGGGGGAAAAAACATGCCTAAGATGGCAATCAGGTTACTTTAACAGTATCTGAAAATGAAAATTTCCATTATCTGAGCTTATATGTTGCTCTACTACTTCTTTAGCCCAACTAAACCTAAAACCCAATTGTTGTGCATACCCGGAGGATTTTGGCATACGTACCTATACCATCCTCAGTTCACAGTGAACCCATTTTGGTCAAAAAAACAAACATGCCAAGAAGACAATCAGGTGCATGAAATCAGCTTCACTAACAGTGAAAGAAAATGGGACCAAAAAACATGCCAAGAAGACCATCAGGTGCATGAAATCAGCTTCACTAACAGTGAAAGAAAATGGGGATGCTAGCAGCATACTTAGTTTGGAAGTGAACCCATTTTGTGTTAAAAAACCATGCCAAAGATTGCAATCAGGTTACTTTAACAGTATCTGAAAATGAAAAATTTTCCATTATCTGAGCTTATATGTTGCTCTACTACTTCTTTAGCCCAACTATATCTAAAACCCAATTGTTGTGCATATCCGGCCGGAGGATTTTGGCATACGTACCTATACCATCCTCAGTTCATAGTGAACCCATTTTGGGTAAAAAAACAAACATGCCAAGAAGACAATCAGATGCATGAAATCAGCTTCACTAACAGTGAAAGAAAATGGGACAAAAAACATGCCAAGAAGACCATCAGGTGCATGAAATCAGCTTCACTAACAGTGAAAGAAAATGGGGATGCTAGCAGCATACTTAGTTTGGAATTAGTTTGGAAGTGAACCCATTTTGTGTTAAAAAACCATGCCAAAGATTGCAATCAGGTTACTTTAACAGTATCTGAAAATGAAAAATTTTCCATTATCTGAGCTTATATGTTGCTCTACTACTTCTTTAGCCCAACTATATCTAAAACCCAATTGTTGTGCATATCCGGCCGGAGGAGGTTGGCATACGTACCTATACCATCCTCAGTTCACAGTGAACCCATTTTGGGTAATAAAACAAACATGCCAAGAAGACAATCAGGTGCATGAAATCAGCTTCACTAACAGTGAAAGAAAATGGGACCAAAAAACATGCCAAGAAGACCATCAGGTGCATGAAATCAGCTTCACTAACAGTGAAAGAAAATGGGGATGCTAGCAGCATACTTAGTTTGGAATTAGTTTGGAAGTGAACCCATTTTGTGTTAAAAAACCATGCCAAAGATTGCAATCAGGTTACTTTAACAGTATCTGAAAATGAAAAATTTTCCATTATCTGAGCTTATATGTTGCTCTACTACTTCACTGTGCCCAACTAAATCTAAAATCCAACTGTTGTGCATATCCGGCCGGAGGATTTTGGCATACGTACCTATACCATCCTCAGTTCACAGTGAACCCATTTTGGGTAAAAAAACAAACATGCCAAGAAGACAATCAGGTGCATGAAATCAGCTTCACTAATAGTGAAAGAAAATGGGACCAAAAAACATGCCAAGAAGACCATCAGGTGCATGAAATCAGCTTCACTAACAGTGAAAGAAAATGGGGATGCTAGCAGCATACTTAGTTTGGAAGTGAACCCATTTTGTGTTAAAAAACCATGCCAAAGATTGCAATCAGGTTACTTTAACAGTATCTGAAAATGAAAATTTTTTCATTATCTGAGCTTATATGTTGCTCTACTACTTCACTGTGCCCAACTAAATCTAAAATCCAAATGTTGTGCATATCCGGCCGGAGGATTTTGGCATACGTACCTATATACCATCCTCAGTTCACAGTGAACCCATTTTGGTCAAAAAAACATGCCAAGATGACAATCAGATGCATGAAAATAAGCTTCACTAATAATAAAAGAAGATGAGACATCAGCAACAACAGCAACAACAGCAAGAGGGAACCAAATATAGAACAATTGGGTTTTGAATGGAGATTGTAGTCATAGATCAATTCTTCGTTGAAGAAAAATACGAATAGGGCTCATAGCAAGTGTAGTTTTAAGGAATTGTCATCGTGGAAGGAAACCAAATATAGAAGCCAGAAAGAGGAATGGTAGAGAATGAGGATACACCAGGCTAACATAGCGGCATTTTCCTCATCTCTCTCTCATCCCTTCTTTCCCTTCAGCACACGAACACATAGAGACATCAGCAACAACAGCAAGAGCGACAAGAACAACAATAATAATAAATTATTATGAACAAGATGTCTCTATATGGGTTTCCAGATCTCCACTCCAACTCGTCTCTTTCTAATCACAGCCCAATTAAGAACAATTGTTCACAGTCACTGTTAAAGAAACATATATGCTCAGATTATGGAAATTTTCATTTTCAGATACTGTTAAAGAAGCTGATTTCATGCATCTGATTGCTATCTTTGGCATGATTTTTTAGCCAAAATGGGTTCACTTCCAAACTACGTATGCTGCTAGCATACCAAAATTCTCCAAATCAGTACAACAACACGGCTGAACAAACCTTGTTTGCAGGTCATACAATGTCATCTATACCATGTTATGTGCCAAAGTGGGGTTAGTCATACAATGCAAGGCCGACACGTATTAGTTGTTTGTGAGTATGCAATAGGGTGCAGCTATGAACAGGGCTCATATCAAGTGTAGTATTACGGTCTGTCATCGTGGAAGGAAACCAATTTAATATAGAAGCCATATATGGAGCCAGAAAGAGGGATGGTAGAGAATGAGGATACACCAGGCTAACATAGCGGCATTTTCCTCAACTCTCTCTCATCCCTTCATTCTCTTCAACACACGCACACAAAGAGACATCAGCAATAACAGCAAGAGGGGGTTGGTCCAACAATAAGTGTAGATTATAATAAACGAGATGTCTCTATTTGGGTTTCCAGATCTCCACTCCAGCCCTTTCTTTCTAATCACAGCCCACTTAAGAAACATAGACGAAATGCTTATAGACGACAGCCACAATGCAGACTCACAAACACTAGTACGTGTCTTTCATGCATTCAAGACCATAATCTCTTTAAAAATACCAATTTAAAGACTTACCAATGTTTTTTGACAGTGGGCGGCGTGCTACCCTCACTCTCATATGTTGGACTGCCACTATTATTTAGTGGCTGCTCATCCCCATGGCTCTCGTTGCCATCATTTATATTTACCCTCTTTCCACGCCTCGGCATGTTGTACCTGTCAAGGATTCGATAACTTCCTTAGAGATGCAAATTTAATTAATAACATGTTTATAATAACTATCATAAAATTTGTACTTTAGTAGGATTAACAAACCAACATAATTGTAAAAAAATTAAAAAAATGAGATTTGTAACAGATTAAATTACAACGATAGGGTGGTTCAAATGACACTAAGCATAGTTTAATGTAAATAATACCAAGCAGTAGAAAATAGAAAGATAATTAAACCAGTGTATTAAATTCACAATGAACATATTCGAAATTACAGACATAATATTACAACAAGATTTAAGACATAAAATTACAGACTTTCCTTACCACTCGTGAAAAGCATACAGTCATTTGGACATGCTGCTATCTTCTCATATCCTAGATCGAAAGAACTTAGGAATTTTTTGATTTTATAGGCCGAGTTTGGAATACAGATTTCAGGAAATGCTTCATTTAACAATTCAAGTAGCATAGTGAAGGACTTAGCAGACCACCCGTTTAAACATTTAATCTGAAATAGTTTGACAATGAATGAGAACTTAGAAAATTTGGTGCAATCACGGTACAACGGAGTACTAGCATCTTCAAGTAACTTAGCGAAGGATTCTTGCTGCTTATTATTTTCAGGGGTGGGGCCAGACATTTCCTCGTCCACCCCACCACCAATCTGGTTTGTTTCTGTTGACTCATTGTGAACTTCATTTGTTGGGTTATTGGTGTGGAAAGGAACATTATGAATCCCCATGGCATCTTGTAACAAAGCATGCATCTCATCGGAAACGCTTAAGTCTTCGTTCACTAAGGGCTCAGCTTCATTTTCTAATACAACCGGACGAACAGGAGCTGACGTATGATCCTCTCCATGACAAAACCACCTTGTGTACCCTTGAAGAAAACCGTTGACAACCAAGTGTGTATGTACTACGTCACATGTCCTCAGCATACAATTTGTACACCGGAGGCATGGACAAAGGATTAGGTTGGGATCACGGGAATGTCGTTTGGCAAAGATAATAAAATCTTTAATACCATCACGGTACTCCTTGGATAATCGTGGTTTACTAATCCAACTTCTATCCATTATATCAATAGCACACAATCTGAAATTAAAATTTGATATATTAAATAGTAATAACAGTAAAAGGCATTTTGTATATTAAATTTCACCTATTTGAAAACTATCCCTAGCTGCAAATAAATAAACGATATAATCTTTAACTGTAAAATAAAGAAATTGTGATTCCAAAAAATGTACAAAAAAACTACATCTTAACACAATCTACTCTATTCAAATAACCCTAAACTACCTTTTGTGGAAATTATCACAACCACCTTAGTGGTATTTTATGGCACACCCTGTGTTCGAGCATAAAAAAAAATCAATTATAGTCTCCCCTGTTTTGGCTTTCCGTTCAAGGAGATGATGATGGTAAAGGGTATTTTGCTGATGAAGAGGAATCGGCCGAATAATGAGCGCGTCGTGCTGTAACTACGGTAACAAGATGATCTGATGACTCATGAACTATTCTGTTCACATGACTACTAATAATCACTTATCTCATAATAATAATAATAATAATAATAATAATAATAATAATAATAATAATAATAATAATAATAATAATAATAATAATAATAATAATAATAATAATAATAATAATAATAATAATAATAATAATAATAATAATAATAAACAAAAGAAACTAATATGGCTACTAATAAGTTTTTCTAAAATAATTCTTCATCCCAACTAAATCATTGATGCTTGTAGCGCCAAAAGAAACCTGCACGAGGTTTGTTCAGCCCAAATCTTGTACAGATTTGGAGGATTTTGGTAAAAAACATGCCAAGATGCCAATCAGATGCATGAAATCAGCTTCACTAACAGTAAAAGAAAAATGATAATGTCCAGTATGTAAGCATATATTTTTCAGAGTGAACCAATTGTTGTACATATCCGGAGGATTTTGGCATACAGCTATAACATCCTCAGTTCACAGTGAACCCATTTTGGTCAAAAAAACATGCCAAAATGACAATCAGATGCATGGGACAAGCTTCATTAACAGTAAAAGAAAATGAGGATGCTAGCAGCATACTTAGTTTGGAAGTGAACCCATTTAGTTAAAAAATCATGCCTGAGATGGCAATCAGCTTCTCTAACAGTATCTGAAAATGAAAATTTCCATTATCTGAGCATATATGTTGCTCTACTACTTCTTTAGCCCAACTAAATCTAAAACCCAATTGTTGTGCGTATCCGGAGGATTTTGGCATACGTACCTATAGCATCCTCAGTTCACAGTGAACCCGTTTTGGTCAAAAAAACATGCCAAGATCACAATCAGATGCATGAAAATAAGCTTCACTAACAACAAAAGAAGAAACTGGGGATGCTAGCAGCATACTTAGTTTGGAAGTGTACCCATTTTTGGGGGAAAAAACATGCCTAAGATGGCAATCAGATTACTTTAACAGTATCTGAAAATGAAAATTTCCATTATCTGAGCTTATATGTTGCTCTACTACTTCTTTAGCCCAACTAAACCTAAAACCCAATTGTTGTGCATACCTGGAGGATTTTGGCATACGTACCTATAGCATCCTCAGTTCACAGCGAACCCATTTTGGTCAAAAAAATATGCCAAGATGACAATTAGATGCATGAAAATACGCTTCACTAACAGTAAAAGAAACTGGGGATGCTAGCAGCATACTTAGTTTGGAAGTGTACCCATTTTTGGGGGAAAAAACATGCCTAAGATGGCAATCAGGTTACTTTAACAGTATCTGAAAATGAAAATTTCCATTATCTGAGCTTATATGTTGCTCTACTACTTCTTTAGCCCAACTAAATCTAAAATCCAATTGTTGTGCATATCCGGCCGGAGGATTTTGGCATACGTACCTATAGCATACTCAGTTCACAGTGAACCCATTTTGGGTAAAAAAACATGCATGCCAAGAAGACAATCAGATGCATGAAATCAGCTTCATTAACAGTGAAAGAAAATGGACATGCTAGTAGCATACTAAGTTTGGAAGTGAACCCATTTTGTGTTAAAAAACCATGCCAAAGATTGCAATCAGGTTACTTTAACAGTATCTGAAAATGAAAATTTCCATTATCTGAGCTTATATGTTGCTCTACTACTTCTTTCGCCCAACTATATCTAAAACCCAATTGTTGTGCATATCCGGCCGGAGGATTTTGGCATACGTACCTATACCATCCTCAGTTCACAGTGAACCCATTTTGGGTAAAAAAACAAACATGCCAAGAAGACAATCAGATGCATGAAATCAGCTTCATTAACAGTGAAAGAAAATGGGTGAGCTAGCAGCATACTTAGTTTGGAAGTGAACCCATTTTTTGTTAAAAAATCATGCCAACGAGGGCAAACAGGTAACTTTAACAGTATCTGAAAATGAAAATTTCCATTATCTGAGCTTAAATGTTGCTCTACTAATTCACTGTGCCCAACTAAATCTAAAATCCAATTGTTGTGCATATCCGGCCGGAGGTTTTTGGGCATACGTACCTAGAGCATCCTTAGTTCACAGTGAACCCATTTTGGGTAAAAAAATAAACATGCCATGAAGACAATCAGATGCATGAAATCAGCTTCATTAACGGTAAAAGAAGATGAAAATTTCCAGTATCTAAGCATATATTATTCTATTAATTCTTCATCTCAACTAAACCATTCATGTTAAGAAAATCAAGATGAATAATCTGAAAAAAGCTGCTTTTTTTGAAAAATAAGGGAAATCAAGGGATCATACCGAAGAGAGAGAGAGAGAGCGGGGCGACGGGGGCGGGGGCGTAGGAGAGAGAGAGAGCGGGGCGATCGCCGATTCACCTCCAAATAGAGAGAGGGAAGAGGAAAATCGAAAATGACGAAGGGAAGAAGGGACGATTTCGAAAGGTCGAAGGCCGTCGAAGAGGACGAAGCGGCGGAGGCAAACGCGCGGGAAGTAGAGCGAGGAAGGAGGGAAACGAAGCGCCCCTTTCTTTTTTTGGGGGGGGGTTTGGGAAAATGGCGAGCGAAAGATTAGGGTTCGCGGGTTTTATCGCAGTTATTCACTGGCGTTTCAATTAGACACGCCGGTGAATGTGTCCGTATATTCGCCGGCGTTTATAATAAAAACGCCGGTGAATAATACACTTTACTGGCGTTTTTAAGTAAAACGCCGGTGAATACGAACATACACCGGCATTTTAAATCGACCGTCGGTGTATAACCATCCCATCTGGCGCCCAATTTCTATTCACTCCCTACCCCGGCGCTACTAGTAAAACGCCGGGGAACTTTCGCCGGTAAAACCAGTATCTTTTGTAGTGAATGGAGTGTGAATTAATATGTTTCTATGTGATTGAGTGTGTGAATTGAAGGAGTTGCATGTATATATATTTATATATATACACAGTTACATGTTAATATGATGCATACAGTGAAGTTATGGTTTTATACAGATGGATACAGTTTGGCAGAATACTTTGATATAAATTCGTATGTATGGTGTTTTATGTGCGAATTTAAGGTTGAATTTCTTATATTGATCTTCGTAAGTTTAAGTTGTTTTCTTTTTATAATTTAATTGATTTATGAGTTTAGTAAATTATACTCACACCAGAAATGGCTAACCCCTTAGTGTTTCGCGGGGGGGGGGGGGGGGGGGGGGGGGGGGGGTTAGGGAGTCCTTAGACTGCCCTAGATCCCCTACTGTTACAGGTCCTCAGCAGTGCAGAGGTGAGAGATAGATTGGATGGTGCGAAGCTTTTCTTTTTTTTTTAAATTACTGTTTAAGTTAATATGATAAGTGATGAATTTATGATTTTAAATTGTATTATGGATGTATAAGTATGTAAATGATGATGGTGAGTATAGTGTGGAGTAGTATGTGGTGGTTGTGACCCGTACCCATCTTGTTGTGGTGTATCGGGCTCTGTGGTAGATTTTACAAAGATTTTTCTAAAATTTTATCTCGTTTTTCAAAGAAATTTATCATTTTATTTGATATTTGATAATCCGTTATGAGTTTGGCCCCCAGAGCATTATATTATATTGCCTGTGTGTTTCTGCTCATTTTGGCCTGGGGAGCCCGTGAAATTATTGTCTGTATTGTGAGCTACGGAATTTTGAGCAGAATTCCGTAAGCTATTTGTGTTTCGGGGCAAAATTTACAGGGGAAACTCTGCCAAAGTTTTCCTTGAAATGTAACTTTCTTAGTTTATGTTTAAAGTGTTATAGAAATCGAAAGAATTAAGTTTGGAGTCAAAAAAAAAAAAATTTGGGGCGTTACAATCGGCTATTTATTTTGAGCCTAAAACAAATATATTATTATTATTGAATTATTTTAATAATAATTTTAAAACCCGAATACTATTTTATTATATAATTTTATAATTTTTATGATTATGGTTATTAACTGTTATTTCTTGATTATTCAATTAAAATTTATTTATCGAATTATTTTATTTTCGTACTTAATCTAATTTTCTTGGTGAATTCCAATTTATTTTCCAGCCCAATTTATATTTTAATTCATTTGTATTATTTATTTATTTACTTATTTGGATTTAACTTTTCATTCATGAAATCTTCGTTCTTTTTGTCGGGCTATTCTTGTTGATCCCTGTTATCTTTTTTGAATTGTGGGTATTTTTATTTGAACTCTATTGATTTTGATCTATCTCTTATTTGAACCCTAAAACCCAATTTCATTTGTTCTTGACCCCAATCTGCTGTTATTGGACCCTAATTCACCAACTCAGTACCCTAATTGTATCCTATAAATACAATCCTATTGCAAACCCTAATTTTTGTACACAAATCGAAACCTAGCCGCCTACTCTCTCTCCTCCCATCTCTCTCCTCCCGTTCTCTCTCTCCGCTGTGATTTCCTGCCAAAAACCCCCAAGACCCACCTTCTCCGGCGTTCCTCCGCCACCTCCGGCAACTCCCAACCCCGTCGCCGCCCTCCCCTTGTCGGCACCGCCTTCCCTAGCGATGCCAGCACACCTCCCGAAACCCCCTGCACCTCCTCGCCCCCCTCTGTCCTCGACATTAACAGAACACCCCAAACCCCTCTCCGATCATCCTCCGGCAACCCCCGTCGCCATCCCCCCTCCTGCGACGCCAGCTCACCCCCTCCTAGCCTCGTCGACACCCAAATCGAAGCCCCCTATCTTTCCCTTATTTCCGTTGAGCCAGCATCAGCCCAATCCCGATTGCCCAGCACACCACCCCTTGCATCGCCGGTGCCGCCACCCCCTTGGCCAGTCCTCTTGCCATTGCTGACATCGTTGCTGTCTCTTTATGTGCTGCTATTTTGTTGGTTCTCTTTTACACGTGGTTCGTACGTGTTTTATTATGTGTTCGTGGGATTGTATTATTGCGGATTTGTGTTCATTGCTCCGGGATTCTCATCCCATTATTCTTGGTATTCAAACTCACTGTTTATAAGGCAAGTAACTTGTATTAAATTCCTGTGCAAATACAAGTACTAAATACCGCCTATAGTGTAGTTGGGTTCTAGAGACAATTTGTGTGTGAATCCCCATGTTGATATTGTCTCTATAGTGATGATTGACCGTAGTTACCTCACGACATATATGACATGAATTAACCTAGGGTTGACCACTTTTGAAGTATATGATCATGCTACTTGTGATATCTGTGCTTAATGTGTTATGCGTGTTATACTTGTCGAGTACTTGTAAAATATGCTATACCATGTTGCTTAGACATCTAGTACACCATATTCCATGTTATCATCCTATTGTTTTCCTATTGTTATTATCGTTCATCTCATGTCACAAATTGCATATTGTATTGTTGTATTAATAAATAATTAACAAGCCGAGGTTTAAGGGATTGACTTTTAGTAGTGGACAATATAGGGACTGTACTCAGAGGAGGGGCTCGTGTTTTCCTATTTATTGGTCTATTGGTCTATTGGTCTATTGGTCATATCGGTCATCGATTAATTGTAGATTACTGACTACAGTATCTCGATTGATTCGGTCATTGGTCACTATTGAATATTGATTACCGTTGTCGAGTACATGAACTATAGAGCCCACCACTAGGTCTAAAGCGAAACTGCTTGAATGTAGCAACCATGTAGTAAAAAGATGGATGTATGAAGTGCTACCTAGATAGTAATAATACAAGACTTGAACATAATCACTTGACACTGGCTACTTGATACTTGTTATTTGATTCTTGACACTCGTTACTCGTTACTTATTTACATGATACTTGTTCACTCGACACTTATTACATGCTACTTACACTTGTTTATCTTGCCATGCTAGTTATTATATTTTGTTATCATGCCCATTCCATGTTATTAGTTATCCTTTCCCATGTACTTATATCCTGCACTACAAGCGGTCCGTAACTTTCATTGATGGGCATTTTGTTTTCTTTTCCTCTCCCTGCAATTTATTAAATTACAGATTTTGGAGAACAGTTGTCTGTTAGAGTCGGAGAACAAACAGTCTGAAGACTACTGCTTTCTAATTGCTTATTGCTTTAATAAACTTAATGTATTGAGACTTGTTATTATTTTGGATTGGATTATTATTGTTTTGGGCTTATATCCCGAATTTTATTATTGTTTCTAGACGTTGGATTATTATTATTGTATTTGGATATTTTTATTGCTTCTTTCCAAGTATTATTGTTTATGGGATTATTATTATTACCTGCGCAATTGTTGTGTATTGTTTATATTGTTGAGTTAATCGGATAAACAGCTTATGGGTGACATTAGTCATTCGCTGGGCCAATGTTACATGCTCGTATTCCGTGTTTTTGGGAAGCGGGGTGTGACAACTTCATGCATCCATACTTTTACTACATGGTTGCTACATACAATCAGTTACGTTTAGGCCTAGTGGTGGATTTTATAGGATGGTGTACTCAGGCATCAAATATCAAACAAGCATGGTTCATCAATACAAAAATAATGTAACAAGTTCACAAACCAAGTTCGTGAATGCATTAACAAGTTCAAGAACCAACCGTGGGTTCATGAATACACTAAAGATACAACAAGTTCATGAACCAAGTAATAGGTTCATGAATACGCTCAAGATACAACAAGTTCATGAACCAAGTATTGGGAAACACGGGCCCCTTTCCGAGTACACTTACCTATATTATCCACTACTATGGTCTTTCCCTTAAACCCCGGCTTATTATTTATTATTATAATCAAGCAAGCATTAAAGTGTGCGAAACAAGTCAAGTAAACATAATCAATAACATGGAACAAGTTTAAGATAATTAGAAGGTATATTTGAGGGTCAACACAATTTAAAATTATCAAGAACTACGAGAATACCAATTCTGGACAGCATGACGTTGCTGCACCAAAACTGCGATTTCCATTGCTACAAGATAGCAAATATGGATCCGTTAGAAGGCCTAGAAACTAGACTCCTGCCCAATTCCAACGCATATAATTAAGACACATAAAAGTTGTGGCATCGGGTGTCAAAACAACAAACTACACAGGATTTGTCTTCAGCCGGAATTTATAAAACTGAGTTTATACATATGAAATAGGGTTGAAATGTCATTAATTAATTCTAAGAAAATTAGGAATGTTCTCTAGGGTGTCCAGTATCAGCATGCAAAATTTCAAGTCATTTACTTACTGGTAGCATGATTAAAATAATTGTAAACCAAAGTGCTGCAGCAGTTTTTACGAATCTGCGATTACAGACACAGCAACAGTAAATTTGCGATATCTCACAAACCGTAACTCGGAATTCAATTCCGTAAAAAAGGGTAGTAAATTAGACATCTGGGGCTACATTTCATATTTAGGAGTCAAGTCCAGATTCTGATGTTATCGGGGTTGAAACAGCAAGTAAAGACAGGAATAACAGCAAACAAGGATAGTTTTTGCATAAAAAGCCTTATAATTATTATTCATATGGGTCTAAATTAACATGTGATGGAAATCAAAGTGTAATTGGTATCAATAAAATGTTGTGACTCTTAGATCATGTAATTGATAAGGCATAGAATGAGATCATCAAATGATAAGCCAACGGGAGTCACAACTACAACCTACTTGCAGTATTTTCAATTAAACGCTTGTACTAGAACAATAAATTGTACAAGAAGATACTTGTCTTAGGGACGACGATGAATCCAAATACGAACAAATAACAGGATGAGAATCCCGAGAGGCAAGGCACGAGCACAGACACACGCACGTGCGAGACACGTGCAAAACAGCAAACACAGAAATTCGGATCCAACTCCTCACAAAACAGCAAATGCAGATCTCAACCACAAATGTGATCGGACGGCCGAGATCAGATCCGATCAAGATGGAGGGTTGAGATGCGATCTGATGGTGATGATCAGATCTAGTTAATGATGGCCACGATCTTGATGAGATCAGATGGCCCAGATCGAGAGATCAAGATGATGATCAAGATCAGATCATTGGATGGCCTACAATCAATGACGATCAAAACCATGGCTGGCTCTGCTGTTGGGGTTGCGGGGTGGCGCAACGCTGCTGCTGTAGAACCCCGTATTTTCAAATATTATTTTAAAAGATTTGAAAATGAATTTAAATAATTTTTTGGAGATTTAATGAATATTTTCTAAAAGATTTATCTTTTTACACGTGCAGAACACGTGCAAATACATTCTTGAGAAGTTTGAAAGTCAAGTTTTCTTCATGAAAAATCATTATTTAATATTTGGAATTTATTTATTATTTTTTCAGATTTTTCTGAAATTAATTGGACCTATTTGCAATTTTTGAGAAAAGAAGGACCTTTTTGCAAATTTGACATTTTGAGGGTTAAAATGCAAAATATATTTTCTGGACGTTTTGAACAGTACCTGTTGGGATTTAGGATCATATTTTATTTTTAAACCCTAATTTTAATGAATTTTAGATGAATTTTCAAGAATATATATATATATATATATATATATATATATATATATATATATATATATATATATATATATATATTTATTTATATTTTGAAGGGACTGTTTTGAACAGTACCTGTTGGGATTTAGGATCATATTTTATTTTTAAACCCTAATTTTAATGAATTTTAGATGAATTTTCAAGAATATATATATATATATATATATATATATATATATATATATATATATATATATATATATATATATATATATTTATTTATATTTTGAAGGGACTGTTTTGCAAAAGTATTTGGAAACCCTAAAACTTGATTCCCGGCCTATATAAAGAGAGAGTTGCAGCCGTCATTCGCTGCATAACTCAAGTTTCATTATTTTATATTTTTGGTGATTGAAGAGGAAGATTTGGATCTCGCAAAAAGAGAGGCTTTCTCGTTGGATCTTTTCAATTCTAAAGGTGAGTGATATGTTTTGTTTTGTTTTGTTTTGTGATACGAATTTTGTTTTGTTGATTGATTTATGTGAACGATTGTGTGATGTTTTGTTCCGATATTTCCGTATCTTGTATGTGATCGAAACGATAGTTGTTATTTATATTTGTGAAATCCATGAATGTTTAGTAGATCTTGATTGGCAAATTCTTTATTGCTTGAAAACTTGTTAAGATTCGAGTATGGTTTCTATAATAAGAAATTGGATGGTTGAACATCTGGATCTTGTGATTACAAATCAGATTAGTTTCGAGTTGTGGAAGAGATTTAGTATTGAGAAACCATAATGGAAGAATTAAGAATTAGAACATGAGAATTGAGTTTTGAGATATTGAATGATTGAATAATGTCTCCGTAATGAAGAATTATTCGAGATCGTCATTTTACCCGAGTAAGAATTATTTTCGTGAACAATGAACCTTTAGAAAACCTCCAGTATGGATTATTGTAAACAGACCTAATTTATGAAAACTGTAGGCCGACAGTCGACTGGTCTACGATTCAGTCGACTGGTACGACCCTACTACCGTATCCTCAGTTCTTTTGAAAATCTGTTCTGGACAGTCGACTTAGACCCTGTATCAATCGACTGGTTCATTGAGAATTTACTTTGTAAAGTCACTACAGTTCTTTCTGGATAGTCGACCTATGACCCTTTAAGTCGACTGTTAGTACTTACAATGTTTCTCGAGAATTATTGGAAATTGTCTCGAGTAAGTCGACTGATAGCTTGTTGAGTCGACTGATATGACTTACTTTAATTTTGTAAAATCATGGATATTTGTCCTCTGGACAGTCGACTTGTTACTGTATAAGTCGACTGGTGCTGATAAGTTTGATAAACTCGAATGTTCTTTCAAGTCTATGATCGCTGGAGTTGGATATATTCTGCGGTATTGGGAGTCATTGAGCTCTGGGGTTGGGTATACTCTGCGGTGTTGGGAATCACTGTTAGTGGTTGATAACCGGGTATCCAATCTGCAGTGTTGTGAGTGACTGATAACCGGGTATTCGATCTATAGTATTGTTAGTAATCAATAGTTGGATATATTCTGCGGTATTGGGAGTCATTGAGCTCTGGGGTTGGGTATACTCTGCGGTGTTGGGAATCAATGTTAGTGGTTGATAACCGGGTATCCAATCTGCAGTGTTGTAAGTGACTGATAACTGGGTATTCGATCTATAGTATTGTTAGTAATTAATAGTTGGAATATATTCTGCGGTATTGGGAGTCATTGAGCTCTGGGGTTGGGTATACTCTGCGGTGTTGGGATCACTGTTAGTGGTTGATAACCGGGTATCCAATCTGCGGTGTTGTGAGTGACTGATAACCGTGGTATCTGGATCGGTGGTATTGTTTCTCGACTTGGTTTATGCTCATGTTTTTCCAGTTTTTTCTATCCTTGACGCTTAGTCTAAGCTTCACTTGTCGTTTTATTCCATGATATTGGAAATTCTCATATGCGTTCTCTCGTTCAGTACATGTTGTTTAACAAACCATGTTTAATGCTTATTTATGTTGTTTGTTTGTTTATATCACTCACACCATTTATGGCTGACCCCGTTAGTTTTGGGGGTTAGGGATCATCTCTAGCCTCATGTGTTGCAGGTTGCTGCTTAGAGTTTGGGGGTTGTACGCTTGAGTTAGCTTTGGAGAATATAAGTAATGTAATAGAGCCTTGTGTAATTTTTGTAAAGAAAAGTGTTGTAAAAAGAATGTTTTTAATTCAAGGTTTTTGTATTTCCGCTGCATTTGAAAAGATTGTTGTAATAAAAGTTGGAAGAAATGATGGTGTTTTGAGCTATGTGTACAGATTTGGTATCAGAGCATGCTTCAATAGTAATAATAGATATAGTATGAAAACCAACCTAGGTGTGGAACTAGAGAGTGGGTACCTAGGTGTGGACATTAGAGTGTGAGTATCACATAGAGTTAGAAGCTTGATGTTTTGGTTTGGGGTATGGTTATGGTTTTGCCATAGGGTATGGATGTGAATGTGAAATGTGTGTGTGATGCTCTAACCTTACCCTCGTTTTGCAGTATTCAGAATGGTTGCACCCAGGGGCAGGAATGGTGGTAACAATGAGGATGGATCTAGTAGTTCTCGAGGAACGGGAATTGACCTTGAGGCTGAATTCGCCAAGGTGTATCAGACCCTGAATGCGCTGATGGCATTCAACTTGGCGCAACAGCAGGCTCAGCAGCAGAATCCGCCGCCAAATCATGGAGCCGGATAGGGATTGGTTAACGCCGATCCTATCAAGCAAATTGAATCCTTTAAGAGGATGAGGCCGCCAGTTTTTGAGGGGCAATCTGATCCAACCGCAGCTGACGACTGGATCAGGAGGATGGAGACGATCTTCGAGGTATCGGAGACTCTGGCAGCCAGCAAGGTGAAGTTGGCTACGATGCAGCTGGAGAAGGACGCGGGCGTCTGGTGGGAATCGCTGAAAAGGACTTTGGGAGATCAGCCGATGACTTGGAAAACTTTTCTGGAGGAATTCAGGGATCGCTTCTTTCTCCTAGATGTTCAGGAGAAGAAGGCGACCGAGTTCTTAAACCTTCAGCAGGGCAGCATGACCGTGAGGGAGTATGAGACCAAGTTTGCTCAGCTTTCGAGGTATGCACCAGAGTTGGTGCGTAGACGAAGCGAAGAAGGCCAAGAAGTTTGAGAAGGGCTTGAGGCCAAACTTGAGGTCGAGGATGATTCCGTTGGGCATCAGAAGGTTCGACAAGCTGGTCAGGAGAGCAGCTATGACCGAGGAGGACATGGACCAGTCTCAGGAGAAGCAAGAGATCGGGAACAAGAAAAAGAGGTCAGCAGATGATCAGAATTGGAAGGAATTCCCAGTGAAGCAGGGGCAAGTCCAGTGATCTAGTGCAGAAGACACCGGCAACTCAGGAAGTAACTTGTTTTTACTGCAGGAAGGCAGGTCATTACAGGTCAGCGTGTCCGAAGTTGGCAAAGCAGACTTGTTTTCATTGTGGTCAAGAAGGGCACATTCGACCAAACTGTCCGCAGCTGAAGAAAGATGGGGCAGGGAAAGGTAAGGATCTGAAGCAGGGGCGAGTGTTCGCGTTGACTGAAGAGGATGCAAATAACTCAGGAATGTGACTCGTGTGTGGAAGAATTTTGAAATTTATTCATTTTGTATTAAGTAAAACTTTTTATTTGGGGAATAATTGAAGATTGAGTATTTTTCTTCATGTAACAAGATTTATTTGGATTAATGGAATAAAAAACAAAAGTTTTATTTGATACTGTTTTCTTGCATGCAATTGTGTCGCCCATTTATTGATAGTCTTAAGTATGGAGCTTAGGGTGTTTCCAAGCAAGGTCTTGAGGAGACTATCCTTAGTCATGTCCTTTCTAAGGAGGGAGTGGCCACTGATTCTCGGAAGGATGAAGCAGAAGGTCAGATGTGGATGCAGGAGTACAGAGGTTGTTGCAGCGTGGCTTCCGATGGCAAGTTATCAGAGTTGCGCAGCGGAAGTTTGTTTTTCTGAATTCTTTGCATGATTGTGTTTCTTCAGTATGATGTATTTCTTTTGTTGGAATGCATTCTCTGGTGTGACTATATTTACTAAAATTATGTTTCTATCCATGAGTTTTCATTCTTGGTTGGTGTTTGTTTGGACCCCATCAGCAGTAGTTCTGAGGACAGAACTCTTCTAAGGAGGGAGTGATGTAGAACCCCGTATTTTCAAATATTATTTTAAAAGATTTGAAAATGAATTTAAATGATTTTCTGGAGATTTAATGAATATTTTCTAAAAGATATATCTTTTTACACGTGCAGAATACGTGCAAATACATTCTTGAGAAGTTTGAAAGTCAAGTTTTCTTCATGAAAAATCATTATTTAATATTTGTAATTTATTTATTATTTTTCCAGATTTTTCTGAAATTAATTGGACCTATTTGCAATTTTCGAGAAAAGAAGGACCTTTTTGCAAATTTGACATTTTGAGGGTTAAAATGCAAAATATATTTTCTGGACGTTTTGAACAGTACCGGTTGGGATTTAGGATCATATTTTATTTTTAAACCCCAATTTTAATGAATTTTAGATGAATTTTCAAGAATATATATATATATATATATATATATATATATATATATATATATATATATATATATATTTATATTTTGAAGGGACTGTTTTGCAAAAGTATTTGGAAACCCTAAAACTTGATTCCCGGCCTATATAAAGAGAGAGTTGCAGCCGTCATTCGCTGCATAACTCAAGTTTCATTATTTTATATTTTTGGTGATTGAAGAGGAAGTTTTGGATCTCGCAAAAAGAGAGGCTTTCTCGTTGGATCGTTTCAATTCTAAAGGTGAGTGATATTGTTTTGTTTTGTGATACGAATTTTGTTTTGTTGATTGATTTATGTGAACGATTGTGTGATGTTTTGTTCCGATATTTTCGTATCTTGTATGTGATCGAAGCGATAGTTGTTATTTATATTTGTGAAATCCATGAATGTTTAGTAGATCTTGATTGGCAAATTCTTTATTGCTCGAAAACTTGTTAAGATTCGAGTATGGTTTCGATAATAAGAAATTGGATGGTTGAACATCTGGATCTTGTGATTACAAATCAGATTAGTTTTGAGTTGTGGAAGAGATTTAGTATTGAGAAACCATAATGGAAAAATTAAGAATTAGAACATGAGAATTGAGTTTTGAGATATTGAAGGATTGAATAATGTATCCGTAATGAAGAATTATTCGAGATCGTCATTTTACCCGAGTAAGAATTATTTTCGTGAACAATGAACCTTTAGAAAACCTCCAGTATGGATTATTGTATACAGACCTAATTTATGAAAACTGTAGGCCGACAGTCGACTGGTCTACTATTCAGTCGACTGGTACGACCCTACTACTGTATCTTCAGTTCCTTGAAAATCTGTTCTGGACAGTCGACTTAGACCCTGTATCAGTCGACTGGTTCACTGAGAATTTACTTTGTAAAGTCACTACAGTTCTTTCTGGACAGTCGACCTATGACCCTTTAAGTCGACTGTTAGTACTTAGAATGTTTCTTGAGAATTATTGGAAATCATTTCGAGTAATTCGACTGATAGCTTGTTGAGTCGACTGATATGACTTCGTTAAATTTTGTAAAATCATGGATATTTGTCCTCTGGACAGTCGACTTGTTACTGTATAAGTTGACTGGTGCTGATAAGTTTGATAAACTCGATTGTTCTTTCAAGTCTTTGATATCTGGGATTGGATATATTCTGCGGTATTGGGAGTCATTGAGCTCTGGGGTTGGGTATACTCTGCGGTGTTGAGAATCACTGTTAGTGGTTGATAACCGGGTATCCAATCTGCAGTGTTGTGAGTGACTGATAACCGGGTATTCAATCTATAGTATTGAGAGTGATTGATAGATGGATATATTCTGCGGTATTGGGAGTCATTGAGCTCTGGGGTTGGGTATACTCTGCGGTGTTGGGAATCACTGTTAGTGGTTGATAACCGGGTATCCAATCTGCAGTGTTGTGAGTGACTGATAACCGGGTATTCGATCTATAGTATTGAGAGTGATTGATAGATGGGTATATTCTGCGGTATTGGGAGTCATTGAGCTCTGGGGTTGGGTATACTCTGCGGTGTTGGGAATCACTGTTAGTGGTTGATAACCGGGTATCCAATATGCAGTGTTGTGAGTGACTGATAACCGGGTATCCGACCCGTGGTATTGAGGATGACTGATAATTTGGTATTCGGCAGTGAACAGCCGACTGGTCCATTAATCAGTTGACTGTACAGTACAGTTGAGCTGTACTTGTTTGAGAATGATTTTTCTGACACTTGGTTAAGTGTTTCCCTGTCATTTCTTACTTTACAATACATGTTTAGTATGTGTTCTCTCGTTCAGTACATGTTGTTTAAGAAACCATGCTTAATGCTTATTTATGTTGTTTGTTTGTTTATATCACTCACACCATTTATGGCTGACCCCGTTAGTTTTGGGGGTTAGGGATCATCTCTAGCCTCATGTGTTGCAGGTTGCTGCTTAGAGTTTGGGGGTTGTACGCTTGAGTTAGCTTTGGAGAATATAAGTAATGTAATAGAGCCTTGTGTAATTTTTGTAAAGAAAAGTGTTGTAAAAAGAATGTTTTTAATTCAAGGTGTTTGTATTTCCGCAGCATTTGAAAAGATTGTTGTAATAAAAGTTGGAAGAAATTATGGTGTTTTGAGCTATGTGTACTATTACATTGAAGTGGATTCTGGGATTGTGCCACGTATTTTCTAAGTTATTATATTAGAAATTCGGGGTGCTACAGCTGCAGCCGGAGGGGCACAGGGTGCTGCGACTGGTGGCTGGGGTCGCAAGGAGGAAACACCAGCGAAGGTCGCGGCTGGGGCTGAGCAACTGGCTGTGTCACGCCCCGCTTCCCAAAAGAGAATACGGAAAATGGATACGTGACTAAGCCCAGCGAATGATTTTCATCATCCATAAGCTGTTCAAGAATCTTTACAACATTTCACAAGAATAATCAGAGTCGGAAGCAAAAGATACAACCAGACATGCACATATGAACCAAATACCAACAAGAATATTTGAAACTAAATACATTAATCTCAAATGGTCATGATTTGAATAAGTCAAAATTCTGGGTCACAATGCCCAAATACAAGAATAAATCAAAGTATCAAAATACAATATTGTTCAAGCAACTACAAGAATAATAATAATAACAAGATCCAGCACTAATACTTCATGTCACTAATACCGTCTGGAACATATTCTCCAAAATCTGCAATTTATCAATTGCAAGGAAGAGAAAAAAAGAAAACAAGTATCCGTCAATTGCAAGTTACGGGCCACTTGTAATGCAGGATACAAGTACATGGAGAAACTAACTAACAACATGGAATAAGCATGATATCAAAATAAACAACTAGCATGGCAAGGTGATCAAGTACAAATGGTATGAATCAAGTGTCAAGTAAACAAGTATCATGTAAACAAACATCAAGTGTCAAGTATCATGTCTCATGTATCATGTAGTCAAGTGTCAAGCAAACATGTATCATGTTCAAGTATCATGTTCAAGTATCATGTATCAAGTATCATGTTCAATCATGTTCAAGTATCATTTTCAAGTATCATGTATTAAGTCTTGTAGTGATTACTATTTAGGTAGCACTTCATGCATCCCGGTTTTTATTACATGGTTGCTACAATCAAACAAGTTACGTTTAGGCATAGTGGTGGGTTTCTATAGGGCCGTGTACTCAGGTGTCAAGTCAAGTAACAAGTAACAGGTAAACAGGCACGAATCACGTAGTGAAATCGTGGCAACAGAAACAGGCATGAATCATGTAGTCATGAAACATGGCAACAGGTATAACAGGCATGAATCATGTAATCATGAAACATGGCAACAAGTAATAATAACAGGCATGAATCATATAATTGTGAGTTCATGGCATAATATAATAATAACAGACATGAATCATGTAATTGTGAGTTCATGGCAGAATATCATAATAATAGGCATGAATCATGCGAGTATAAAACATGGCAACAAGTAATGGATCACGTGCCCCCTTCTGAGTACACATACCTATATTGTCCACTACTAAGGTCTTTCCCTTAATCCCGGCTTATTACTTTTTATTATTATTATTAAACAGGCATGTACGTGTCACAAAACAGAGCAATAATATCATGTCATGAATAAGTAACAAGTTCAGGTTGCAAGATAAACATGTACGGGTGCAAGATAACCCATAAAAGAATGAAATAACCAAATCTCTAGTTCAGAACAGCAAGACCATATTGCAGTAAAACAGTGATTCCCATGTTACAAACGTGCAAATCTAAATCCGTCGAAAGGTTTAGAAAATAGACTCCCAACCAAATCCAGAGAATATAAATAAGTTATATAGTGTTTCACAAAATCATAACTCAAAACTGATTTAAATCCAGAAAATAGGTTCAGCCAAAAATCAGGAAATCGAATTCACAGTCAGGAAAACAGCATCAAAACATCTTAATTAATTCCAGAAAAAATCTGGGGTATTTCCCTATATGCCTAGTATCAGAATATAAAGTTTCATAATTTTCCAGTAAGTTTAAATCAGTCATCAAAAATCAGAAAATATCAATAAACGATAGTTTGGCAAATCTTGAATTCCCAACATTGCTGTACGAAAACTATAATATCTCGTAACTAGTGAAACGAAATCCAAATCCGCCAAAGTGAGAAGAAAATAGAAAAATTAGGATAACTTTCATATTTCACAAATATTTTTCATACAGTAAAAGGAATCAGGGTGAAAATACGATTCTTTACAGAACAGCGAGAAAAATACAGCAAGTATAATTTTATAAACAAGCATGAAACGATGTATAAAACTCATCAATAAAATCTACCAAAATTCTGGGTAATCCCTAACTAGATAAAGAAATACTGACCAAAGTTTTGGATCAAAATAATATATGTAGCGCAAGTATAAAAATAATTTAGTCATGAAAATTATCGAGAAATGAAATCTGTAAATGATCTACACCTCTGTAGTAAAACAGCTATATCTCACACATACGAAAACGAAATCGAGCAAGGTCAGAGGGGTTGGAAAGAAGACGAATTCCTCTAAAACTCATGTTTTATACCGAAATTAAGATTCTGATCTTAATATGGTTTAAATTACTGATCAAGACAGAATATCGGCAAAACACATAATTTCCTCAAAAACCAAAATCAACATAGATTCAACGAAACTTGATCCAAACATAACCAAACATGAAATAGAGTCTACCAAGTGTCCAAACATCATGAAATAAGGTAATTAACATATCTAAAACAAGTTTATCATATGGTTCTCAACAAATACCCACATTCTCACAAGAAGTCTCACGTACATGATCAAATCAAGAACGGGCAAAACCTAAGTTATTTCATGTCAAATTGGTGTCGTGAGTCAACTATGGTCAAGTAGCACTATAGAGACAAGTAACACACATACGAGTTGTCTCTAGAACCCAACTACGTTACAAGCAGAATTTATGACTTGTATCATACAAAGAAATTTGAGTACAAGTTACTTGCCTTAACCGATGACGAAAACGACTCCAAACAAGAATAACGAGAACTGATTCCCGAGACATGATCTCAACCGAACGAACAAACACAAACCACAACGAGCACACGAACAACTACGAACGAAGAACGGCGAATCCCACGAACCCAATAACGAGCCCGCAAACACACGACAGCAGCACAACCCACGAACGAATGAAGTTCAATGAACACCTGACGAGCACAAGAACTCCAAACGAACACACGAAAAAACTCGCACTAAAACACTCGAGATCCAATACACCCACACCCAACACACCCGCACACAAGAGCGTGTGAGGGAGCATCGGTAAGGAGGTGGTCGACGGACTGAGTGTCGCAGCATCGGAGGGCTGCGGAACCAGGCAATGTCGGGGGACACTACGTGCTGTCGTCGGCCAAGAAGTGGCTGCCGCTGGCTGGTTGCGACAGAGGGGAGACTGTGGGGTTGCTGGGGATTGCAGGGGAGATTGCTGGTAGGGGCTGCAGGGTGCTGGCCTGCAGCGGGGAGGAGGCAGGTCGGGAAATAGGGTCGAGCTGGCTATTGGGCTGCCGAGGAAACACAGCAATAGTTGAGAGGTTTATGGTGTCGGAGGGAGGTACGGGAGTGTGAGGGCGGAGCAAGGGGACTGCCGTGATTAGGGTTTAGGTGTATTGCGGCTGAAGTAAACGGCGGGGGGGGGGGGGGGGGGGGGTAATCGGGTTAGGTATTAGGTAAACGGATCTGGGTATAAGTGTAGTTGGGTTTTAATGGGTTAAATGGGTTATTGGGTTAAGATAGGGTAATGGGTTTATAAATGGGTTTTGGGTAGTATAAGCTAATTAAAAAATATACCATTAGATTTAGAGCAAAAGTAAATAATTTATTCAAAAGGAAATATACAATTAGTAATACCATAGTGCAATAAATCAAATAGTATACACTGAGTTAACACTCAAATACTAGCAAATACAAATGAATTTTTAATACACAATCAAGAAAATAATAATAATAATTCAAATAGTATACACCGAGTTAACACTCAAATACTAACAAATACAAATGAATTTTTAATACACAATCAAGAAAAATAATAGGGTTTGTATTGTAATATAAAAATCGTTTGAAAATAATAATAAATACAATTAATGAAAGGAGATGGTTTTTAACAAGAGATATAAAATAAATTTGAAATATAATGAATTTAAGAAAACCAAAATTTCACCAGGGGGTGAGGTGCTGTAGGGAGGCGCACTGCACAGGGAGAGAGAACGTGAGAGACGGAAGGCGGAGAAGCACCGAAAACAGAGGTCGGGGATCGGGGGAGTTGGCGCTGTGGTGCAGCGTCGCTGCTAGCGTCGGCTACGACGGGAGGTTGCGACAGAGAGGAGGCAGGGCGGCTGGCAGATGGCTGACATTGATGTCGAGGAGGGCGGCTGAGGTGGAGCACTGTTGCTGGCGCGACAGGAGGTGGCAGGGCTGAGCACTTGGGCTGCACTCGGGAGGCGAGGCGCGGCACAGGTGGTAGGAAGGATGGGTAAAGAGAGAGAGCAGGAGGTAGGGGAGAAGGGAGAGGAAACAGCTGCTAGGGTTAAAAAGTATTGGGGTTAGGGTTTAGCTTTGGTTATGTTTAATTACGGTATTTATATAAATAGGGTTATAGGGTATGAGTTTAGATGATATAGCATCCAATAAGAGAATGAGTATTGGGTTGTAAATCAGTTAATAGGTTTAAATCCAATAGGGGAAAATAATAAGCATTATAGAGTTTATAAAACATACATTTACATATACATTAAATCAAATAATGAATACATATAAAATAGAGTATGTTCGGCTTAAAATATAATAATAATAATAATAATATTAACAATAAAAATAATGATACTGCAAATAACAACACTAACAAAATATAGTGATAATAGTAGTAATAATAATATATGTATATCAAAATGCAAATTCGAGTTTAACAGATTTTTTTCAAATAATCAAAACAATATATAATATAAATACGATCAAATAGAAATAGAAATTAAAATTAAAATATACGATTATTCGAAATAAATAAAATTTCCGATTAGAAAATATTTTAATAGAGAGTCCAAAACGAATTTCACACAAAAAAAAGAATTTATAAATCATCAAAGTACAGAGAACATTTAGAAAATATGTATTTACGGAAACAGGGGTTACAGTATTAATAGAGTTAAAAGAACGAAATAAGAGAGCGGCCTCATCAAGTCGGTGAAGGTTCAAAGTCTGAACCTTAGCGAAAGGTAGATAAGTGGGCCAGTGCTTCGTGAAAAAAATAAACTCATCAATGACCGTGTCAATAGGTTTAGAGGAAAGAATAAAAATGCGATTATTTCTTTTCTTCCAAATAACCCAAATAATAGCCATGATAGAAACCAAGACTTGCAAAACTGAATCCTCACAAGCTTAGAGTTTCAGATATCAGAGAAGGATGAGGGAAGTGCGGGGACCCGCCAGGCTAAAAGACAGATCTGCCATAAAGAGCTAGAAAAAACACAGTGTAAGAATAAGTGATCAATGTCTTCGTGACAATGATGACACAACGCACATAACTATCCTATAGCTAGATTCCTCCTATTGAGGACCTCAACAGTAAGGAGTCTGTTGTTAAGAGCAAGCCAAGATAGGATCTTAGCCTTCAATGGAGCGTAAGAACTCCAAATGTGTTTTGCGAATGGAGAGTTGACCCCACCATGATTAATCAAGTTATAGAAGGATTTGACAGAGAAAGAACCAGAATTGTTCCAACGCCAACTGAAATCATCTTTAGGGTGCGTAGCGTAGTTATTAAGGAGCGTGAGAAGGTGCGAGAAGTCCGGCACAAGAAGTGGAGGGAGAGTATCAGAGAAGGGTATATTCCAGACCCTGTTGGTCGACAGATAATCCGACACAGTGGCATTAGGGTTGAGGGCAAGTTGAAAGAGGGCCGAAAAGGCGGATGCCAGCTTCAGGTCGCCTATCCATAGGTCGGACCAGAACTTGGTCTTAGAGCCATCCGTGCAAATATGACGAATGCTACACCGAAAGGGGTCAACCACCCTCCACACTCCTTTCCAGAAGGAGGAGGCTCTAGAAGAAGGAGAGGGGCAAAACTCCCAAGCCCTGTGACGACGAAAGAAGTTATTGGAAATCAGGCAGGCCCAGGGCAATTGGTCCTCCTTCAGCAATTTCCATAACCATTTAGCCAATAAAGCTAAATTTTGGTTTCTGAGAATAAGGACACCCAACCCTCCAGCTTTCTTGGAAGTGCAGACTATATTCCAGTTACACAGGTGGGTACTTGCTATATAATTATTAGAGCACAACCAGAAAAAGTTTCTTCGAATCTGATCAATCCTCTTGATCACCCAAGAGGGAACATAGAAAAAGGACATCATGTATAAAGGAATAGAGGAGAGAACCGCATTAACTAGAATTAGTCTACCACCTCGGGAAAGAGTCTTTTCCACCCACACATTAAGTTTGGATTCCACTTTATCAATCATCGAGAGCCAGTCTGATTTATGTAGTTTGCCCCATCTCAAGGGAATCCCAAGATACTTAACCGGGAAGGAGGCGGCAGTGCAATTGAAGAATTGGGCAATCTCCAATTGACGGTTGTACGAACCTCCAAGCCAAAGGACAAAAGATTTTTGGAAATTAATAGAAAGACCCGACGCACTTTCAAAGATGTAAAGAAAGAGTTTAAGGTTACGCAGGGTGCACCCGTTTGGTTTGGCAAAGATGATGGTATCGTCAGCATATTGAAGGTTAAGAATTCCACGGAAGCTGTGCGAGCTGCCAAGTCCTTCGATGACATTGGCGTCCCAGGCATTCTTAAGAAGTTTGCTGAACACATCCGCAACCAGAGTGAACAAAAGAGAGGAGATGGGGTCCCCTTGTTGGAGACCGCACTTACACTTGAATTTATTGCCTTCCGAACCATTAATAATAATAGATGAAGTGCCAGCAAAGAGACTGGACTTAATCCAAGAAATCCACTTCGGACCGAAACCTCGGTGGAGAAGAATATCAAAAAGACAGTCCCAACTAACTTTATCATAGGCCTTTTCGAACTCTAATTAAAGCATAATACCCTCAGAGTTGGATTTGTGACAATTAGAAATAATTTCTTGAGCCGAAGCCACACTATCAAGGATAAATCGATCTTTGATGAAACCCGTCTGAGCGGTATCGATAAAAGGGGAAATGACTTGACTAAGGCAGTTAGATAACACTTTCATAATGATCTTGAACGTGGAATTGAGGAGGCTAATCAGGCGAAAATTGGCAACCGTATTCGCACCGACTATTTAGGGGATGAGAACAATGTGAGCGTAGTTGATACAATCAAAGGAAAAATAGCTTTAGTGGAGGTCAGCGAACATCTCAAAGATATCATTTTTAAGTAAATCCGAAAATTTTTGAAAGAAGAAAGAAGGAAAGCCATCCGGTCCAGGAGCAGAGTCGCTTTTAATGGAGAAAACATCGATTTTAATATCCTCCTGCGAAAAAGGAGCCTCCAGACTAGACAAATCATGTGATTCCTGCCCGTAACGCTGGGTCCAGTCAAGATGGATGGAACGGGGTTGAGAAGACCCAAACTTGGTGGTTTGTATTGATCGTTTCAAAAATTTAACAAGATTGTCTAGAGGAATAATTCCCCAACAACACATTCATTTTGGTCTTCCCTCTGCTTTATCTATGAAAAGACTTTGCTTGTATGAAATTTTGATATACCTATATCTCATTGAAAAGCATTATATACCTGTATCATAAGCAATTACAACTAATCTCATCATAAAAATTAATCAAAAATTTTCGCATCAAGATGAAAGCATGAAGCACAAGGTTCAACATTAACAAAATTCTAAGGCACAAGTCAATACACTCTTGAGTCTAGACTCTAATATTATCATGCTAAAAGACTAAGCAAACAATTGACTTGAACTGTTGCTCAAATTTAACGGCCACTCAAATATATAATAACCATTGTCATGTATTGATGGAATAAATAGTACTTGAAATAGCAAATTATAGTTAATGAAGAAAATACTTGCATTACATGAGCTGAGAAAAACCTAGTAATTCTAAAATTCACAGATATGAAATATATGAACGGAAGATCCTGTGGTCCCAATTGATTAGTGTATAAGAAACCGATAACTTATTCGTTATAGAGCACAGATGCATTAAAATTTGAAGCACAAATAGAACCCCCAGAGAAAAGCAGAATGCACAATTGTAGATACAGAACTGCAGCCAAATATAATATCCAAATCCATTCAAAGAAGGCAGCAATGTCGAGTTGAATCATATAAGAAATTAAGAAGGTGCAAAGAGATAAGAATAAGATGAAGCTGATTAAGTATTAATAGAGTTAAAAGAACGAAATAAGAGAGCGGCCTCATCTAGTCGGTGAAGGTTCAAAGTCTGAACCTTAGCGAAAGGTAGATAAGTGGGCCAGTGCTCTGTGAAAAAAAATAAACTCATCAATGACCGTGTCAATAGGTTTAGAGGAAAGATTAAAAATGCGATTATTTTTTTCCTTCCAAATAACCCAAATAATAGCCATGATAGAGAGAAACCAAGACTTGCGAAACTGAATCCTCGCAAGCTTAGAGTTCCAGATATCAGAGAAGGATGAGGGAAGAGCGGGGAACCGCCAGGCTAAAAGACACATATGCCATAAAGAGCTAGAAAAAACACAGTGTAAGAATAAGTGATCAATGTCTTCGTGACAATGATGACACAACGCACATAATTGACCTATAGCTAGATTCCTCCTATTGAGGACCTCAACAGTGAGGAGTCTGTTGTTAAGAGCAAGCCAAGACAAGATCTTAGCCTTCAATGGAGCGTAAGAACTCCAAATGTGTTTTGCGAATGGAGAGTTGACCCCACCATGGTTAATGAACTTATAAAAGGATTTGACAGAGAAAGAACCAGAACTGTTCCAACGCCAACTGAAATCATCTTTAGGGTGCGTAGCATAGTTATTAAGGAGCGTGAGAAGGTGCGAGAAGTCCGACACAGAAGTGGAGGGAGAGTATCAGAGAAGGGTATATTCCAGACCCTGTGGTTATTCTTGGTCGACAGATAATCCGACACAGTGGCATTAGGGTTGAGGGGAAGTTGAAAGAGGACCGATAAGGCGGATGCCAGCTTCAGGTCGCCTATCCATAGGTCGGACCAGAACTTGGTCTTAGAGCCATCCGCGCAAATATGATGAATGCTACACCGAAAGGGGTCAACCACCCTCCACACTCCTTTCCAGAAGGAGAGGGGCGAAACTCTCATGCCCTGTGATGACGAAAGTAGTTATTGGAAATTAGGCGGGCCCAGGGCAACTGGTCCTCCTTTAGCAATCTCCATAACCATTTAGCCAATAAAGCTAAATTTTGGTTTCTGAGATTAAGGACACCCAACCCTCCAGCTTTCTTTGAAGTACAGACTATATTCCAGTTACACAGGTGGGTACCTGCTCTATAATTATTAGAGCCCGACCAAAAAAAGTTTCTTCGCATCTGATCAATCCTCTTGATCACCCAAGAGGGAACATAGAAAAAGGACATCATGTATAAAGGAATAGAGGAGAGAACCGCATTAACTAGAATCAGTCTACCACCTTGGGAAAGAGTCTTTCCCGCCCACTTATTAAGTCTGGATTCCACTTTATCAATCATCGGGAGCCAGTTCGATTTATGTAGTTTGCCCCATCTCAAGAGAATCCCAAGATACTTAACCGGGAAGGAAACGGCAGTGCAATTGAAGAATTGGGCAATCTACAATTGACGGTTGTTCGAACCTCCAAGCCAAAGGACGAAAGATTTTTGGAAATTAATAGAAAGACCCGACGCACTTTCAAAGATGTAAAGAAGGAGTTTAAGGTTACGCAGGGTGCACCCGTTTGGTTTGGCGAAGATGATGATATCGTCAGCATATTGAAGGTTAAGAATTCCATGGAAGCTATGCGAGCCGCCAAATCCTTCGATGACATTGGCGTCCCAGGCATTCTTAAGAATTTTGCTGAACACATCCGCAACCAGAGGAAACAAAAGAGAGGAGATGGGGTCCCCTTGTCGGAGATCGCACTTACACTTGAATTTGTTGCCTTTCGAACCATTAATAATAATAGACGAAGTGCCAGCAAAGAGACTGGACTTAATCCAAGCAATCCACTTCGTATCGAAACCTCGGTGGAGAAGAATATCAAAAAGAAAGTCCCAACTAACTTTATCATAGGCCTTTTCGAAATCTAATTTAAGCATAATACCCTCAGAGTTGGATTTGTGACAATTAGAAATAATTTCTTGAGCCGAAGGCACACTATCAAGGATAAATTGATCTTTGATGAAACCCGCCTGAGCGGTATCGATAAGAGGGAAAATGACTTGACTAAGGCGGTTAGATAGCACTTTCATAATGATATTGAACGTAGAATTGAGGAGGCTAATCGGGCGAAAATTGGTAACCGTATTCGCACTGACTATTTTGGGGATGAGAACGATGTGAGCGTAGTTGATACGATCAAAGGAAAAATAGTCTTGGTGGAGGTCCGCGAACATCTCAAAGATATCATCTTTAAGTAAGTCCCAACATTTTTGAAAGAGGAAAGAAGGAAAGCCATCCGGTCCAGGAGCAGAGTCGCTTTTAAGGGAGAAAACAACGATTTTAATCTCCTCCTGCGAAAAAAGAGCCTCCAGACTAGACAAATCATGCGTTTCCTGCCCGTAAAGCTTGGTCCAGTCAAAATGGATGGAATGGGGTTGAGAAGACCCAAACTTGGTGGTTTGTATTGATCACGTCAAAAACTTAACAAGATTCTCTAGAGGAATAATTCCCAAACAACACATTCATTTTGGTTTTCCCTCTGCTTTATCTATGATAAGACTTTGCTTTTACGAAATTTTGTTATACCTATATCTCATTGAAAAGCATTATATACTTGTATCATAAGTAATTACAACTAATCTCATCATCAAAATTAATCAAAAATTTTCGCATCAAGATGAAAGCATGAAGCACAAGGTTCAACATTAACAAAATTCTAAGGCACAAGTCAATACACTCTTGAGTCTAGACTCTAATATTATCATGCTAAAAGACTAAGCAAACAATTGACTTGAACTGTTGCTCAAATTTAACGGCCACTCAAATATATAATAACCATTGTCATGTATTGATGGAATAAATAGTACTTAAAATAGCAAATTATAGTTATTGAAGAAAATACCTGCATTACATGAGCTGAGAAAAACTTAGTAATTCTAAAATTCACAGTTAAGAAATATATGAACGGAAGAGCCTGTGGTCCCAATTGATTAGTGTATAAGAAACCGATAACTTATTCGTTATAGAGCACAGATGCATTAAAATTTGAAGCATAAATAGAACCCCCAGAGAAAAGCAGAAGGCACAATTGTAGATACAGAACTGCAGCCAAATATAATATCCAAATCCATTCAAAGAAGGCAGCAATGTCGAGTTGAATCATATATGAAATTAGTTAGTGATTCCAAAAATCTCCCCTTAAATATCTAAACTCAAACTCTCCAGAAATACAGAACCCAAAACATGTTGATTTTGAAACACAACAAGAAACAACTTGTCAGGAATTGGATTCCTTGACGACTTCGACTTCGCCATTGCTCAAGAGTTCAAGATCTAAGGTTTGGAACGAGAAGATTTGGGGAAGAAATGATCTCAATTTTATAAACTGAATTTCCCTCCTTTTACAAGATATGAAATTTATAGGTGGTTACAACACAAAACGACAAAAGACTGTAAACACGTGTGATGCGCACTAAACCCCTTACACCCGCCTTACAACTAATTCAAACAGAAATGTGCGCAGGGTATGTAAAAAACAAATACTAACTAATACTGTAGTTTATTCTCACAACTAGTTGGGCAAAAGACTTTGTTGTTGTTGTTGTATTCTCACAGCTTCCGATCACTATTCACCACTCCGGCGTCCACCAGCACTTTCCGGCGACCCAGACAACTCTTCCCCTCTTGAGATTGAACTTGTCTCAAGTTCAAACGATGAAAACTTCAAACACAACTCATCAATATCCCCCCAGAGCACACTCCAACCCTGATTTTTTCCACTTAATCAACAGCTGAATTCCAACTGAACACCCTCCTATCCAAATCTTTCTTAGGCTCATTAGGTACAGGTTCATCTACCCACCAGTGGGGCAATTCTGCAGACACATTCGACAAATGATTCCCATGGCACTTTTTGAGCTTCAACACATGAAAAACTAGGTGAATGGTAGCACTGGGTAGCAACTCCAATCGATAAGCAACCGTACCAATCTTCTCTAATAATCGATAAGGCCCAAGAAGTTTTGAAGACAACTTCTGAGGAGTGGAATTCCTCATGGTAACCTGCCTATATGGCTGCATCCTGAGCAACACTAAATTGCTCAGTTCTAACACCCTTTTAGTTCTTTTTTTTTAATCTGCAAACCACTTGATTCGACTATGTGCGGCAACTATATTATCCCTCAACAACTGCACAATAGCATCTCTGGATAACAGTACTTCTTCAACTGCTGGGTTAGAGGCCGTACCAGGAATGTAGTGCATAGGGATGGTAGAGGTCTTCCATACACATCTTCAAATGAAGTTAACCCTATAGATACATGCCAGTTAGTATTATACCAAAATTCTGCCCAACTAAGCCATTTACTCCAATCAGTAGGCTTTTGACCACATAAACACCTCAAATACATCTCCAAGACCTTATTCACCATCTCAGTTTGACCATGACTTTGAGGGTGATATGTTATCGACTGATTCAACCTACACCTTTGCAATTTAAAGAATTCCTTCAAAAAATTGTTGACAAAAATGGGGTCTCGATCACTTACTATACTCGTGGGCATCCCATGCAGCTTGTAGATATTGTCAATGAACACTTGAACAATGGATTGAGTTGTGTAGTGGTGAGCAATACCAATGAAGTGTGTATATTTGGATAATCGGTCTACCACCACCATAATCACACTTTTGCCCAAACTTTTGGGAATACCCTTAATAAAATTTATCGAAATACCCTCCCATAATCTATCAGGAATGGGGAGAGGTTGCAGTAACCTTGCAGGTAGAATAGTCTCATTCTTTCTTCTCTAAAAAACCAAACATTCCCTGATCATTACCTTAACATCCCTACTGATGCCTTCCCAACTAATAACTCTTCTAATTCTTTGTAATGTCTTGTGAAAACCTGAATGACCGCCTGTACTTGATCCATGATGATCTAAAAAAGTCAATTCTCTCACACTTGCAGTAGGACGAATCATTATGCTTCCTTTATAATGCCACACACGTCCCATTTTCCTGTAATTCTCCGAAACTAACAATCCATTACTCAACTTATCCTGCAGATTAGCGAGTATGAGTCATGTTCAACCATGAGTTTCACCTCCTCCAACCACTAGGGCACCACAAATGTGATTTCACGGCATGTCTCTTGTTCTCCTACTCTCCTGGACAACACATCTGCAACATTGTTCTCACTTCCATTTTTTATTCAACTGTGAAGGTGAATCCGAGTAACTTCCAAAGCCACTTTTCCTGCATCTCTATGTTGATTCGCTGCTCTAGTATATACTTAATACTGCATTGATCAGTCATGATTATGAAGGAATTCCCAAGCAAATACTACCTCCATTGCTTCACATCCTGCAAGATTGCCAAAACCTCTTTCTCATAAGTTCAGAGAGATAAAGTTTTACCCTTCAATCACTTGCTCATATAGGTAATTGGATGGAAATCCTGCATAAGGACAGCCCCAATAGATGCATCAGTCTCCCCAATGAAGGGTATAAAAAAATTCGGAGCTTTCAGTTCAGGGGTTGAGACTAAAGCTTTCTTGAGTACAGAAATGCAGAGGCAACAACAGATGACCACTTGAATGCATTCTTCTTCAGCAACTGAGTGAGTGGGGCAGCAATTCCTCCGTAATTCTTAACAAAATTTCTGTAATATTCTGTTAGTCCAAGAAAACCCCTCAATTCCTTCATAGAATTAGGCTCTGGCCAACTCTTTACTGCTCGAATTTTGGTTGAATCAACGGGTATTCCTTCTACATTAATGATATGCCCCAAATACCATACAGATTCCTGCCCAAAACTGCACTTGCTGGCCTTGGCTACTAACTGATTATTGCTCAACACCTCTAAAGTTTGTGACAAGTGCTTGAGGTGACTTTCCCAGGTTGAACTATAAACCTCATTGAAGGAGACTAATACAAATTTCTTGAGATATTCTTTGAAAATCTCAATCATGAGGCATTGAAATGTAGATAGGGCATTAGTGAGTCCAAATGGCATCACCAAAAACTCAAAATGGCCATGGTGTGTTTTAAATGCAGTCTTGGGTATGTCCTGATCTCTCACCTGGATTTGTTGGTATCACGGTCTCAAATCAATGTTTGAAAAATATCTTGCTCCATTTAACTCATCCAGCAATTCATCTATAACAGGAATGAGAAACTTTGCCTTGACTGTTTGGGCATTTAAAGCTGTATTTACACAAAGTCTCCAAGTACCATCAACCTTTTAAACCAGTATAATGTATACTGGTGAAGCATATGGGTTATTACTTGGCCTGATTAACCCCGAAGTTAGAATCTCTTTCACTTGCTTCTCTATCTCATTTTTGTGATAATGTGGGTGTTTATAAGGTTTACTGCATATAGGATTCTGTCCCTCTGAGGAGGCAATTCAATTTGATCAGTAAAGAGCTCTGGATAACTCTGTAGAACTTGCTGGATATCTTTAGAAGTATGGTTGATCATTTCCAAGTTACAAGGCTCCTCAACAGTTTCTACGGCTCCTTATACTTGTATCATATATACCTGACACACACGTCTACTCATTCTGGGCAGTTCATCTGCCTCGATCAACAGCAACTGAGAGTTGATAATACCCTGAATATTTTCCAAACTCCAACAACCTTGAAGTCCATTGTCATGAAGCTAAAGTCCATATAACAGTACCTAGTGACCTCAACCAATGAGATCCCATGACCATCTAGGCAGGCCCTAAAGGAAGAAGCAGCAATTCAGCTTGTAGACTAACACCTTCAACTGAAAAATTAACATTCTCAACTTTGCCTTCACTGTACATGATCTGGCCATTTGCAACTGTAACCCTGTACCTAGGCTCTCTCATTATCTGCAAATTAGCCTTGATTGCTGTTTGTGGATCAAGATAATTTTGGGTAAATACTGTGTCAATCAGAATGTTTACATCTCTTCCATTTATCTTCCCTTTAAATCTCATGGTTTGGGGGTATACTTGAGTACCAATTAAGGCATGGAAAGAAATTTTAGGTTGTAGTGTAGGCTGTATGGTAGGTTCTTTAGTTGTTACTGCTTCAAATTCATCATCCTCTTCCTCTTCATCATCCAACCTTTCCAAGAAAAAAAACCTGAGTTTCGCATCTATGCCCCTGAGTATACTTCTCATCACAATTAAAGCATAATCCTTTAGCTTTTCTTTCTCTCATCTCCTGAATTGCAACTATCTAGGGACAAAGTTGGTGATTGGGTTGGTTTCTTGCACCTTTGCAGCCTGAATAGAATTGGATGTTGATGTTACATATACTTTAGGAACATAGGGTGTTTTAAAACTCTTCTTTAAACATGATAACTTCTCATCATAGCCCCTAGCTAACCCAATTGCGTCATTAACATGTTTTGGCCTTTGAGAATTGACATCTCATCTAATCTCATCCCTTAGCCAACTAATGAATGTACTCAGGAAATGAGACTCATTCCAGTCATCAACGAAGTTAGATAAACTATCAAACTTCTGGACATATAACTTAAGATCCCTCTTTTGTTGTTACTTGGACAAAATTCTACCATAATCTTAGAACTCGGTTGGTCCAAATCTAGTAATTAGTTCTTTTAGGAATTTTGACCATGTAACTTCATGAATTCTTGGCTTAATGTGTCTCCGAAACCACTAAGCTGCCCTACTCCTCAAATTCAAGGAGGCACACTTCAATTTCTGAGAATCCAGAAAATCATAAAATTCAAGAAACTGTTCTACTCCACATATCCACTGCATTGGATGACCCTCTCGAAATAACAAAAGTTCCATCTTAAACGGAGTTCTTGGCATGTTTCCACAGTCCCCTCGCCCTCTAGAATTGAAAGGAGTGAAGTTAGGGTTAGATACCTCTCTTGTCGGAATCTGATGAGGAGTTGATTGAGGCATTGGTTGGGGAATTGGCTAAGGATTTGATGACTCAAGCCCTGCTATATTGGTTGCCATCACCTCCAGTTTCCCTACTATGCACCCATGCTGAGCTTGCAGTCGTCATTTGGCTTTTCAGCTCCATTACCTCAATTTCTACCGTCGTCGTGCTCCCCTCATCATTGCCGTCGCCGTCACCGATAACCGGCTCTGATACCCCGTGTCAAGAATTGGATTCCTTAACGACTTTGACTTTGCCTTTGCTCAAGAGTTCAAGATTTAGAGTTTGGAATGAGAGGATTTGGGGAAGAAATGATCTCAATTTTATTAACTGAATTTCCCTCCTTTTACAAGATCTGAATTTGTAGGCATTTACAACACAAAATGAAAAAAAGACTATAAACACGTGTGATGAGCACTAAACCCCTTACACTCACCTTACAACTAATTCAAACAGAAATGTGCACAGTGCACATAAAGAACAGGTACTAACAGGTACTAACAGATAAATCAGATACAAACAGATATTAACTAATACATAGTTTATTCTTAGAGCCTCTCCGGCGACCCTAACACAACTACACTCCAATTCTTCAGGATGCAGCAGCGGTTATGACTCCCATTCCTCCCCTGCATACAGAAAAGACACTTATTTGTTAGGATTCCAATTAGTCCCACACAATTAAATGGCGAGCCAGTGCTGGGTAGTTATAAACTTGGGTTTCCTCCCTCTAACAGCTAGCATTTAGGGGTGAGTTCTCATAAGTTTGTAACAATTGGTATCAGAGCTAACCCCATATTTCCTAATTCACTCGGAAAGGGCTACCTAGAGGTTGGATTAAAATTACTGGTAGATCCGGGCTGGGCCAGTGTAACGCCCCGAATTTCATACACTGAAAATTTTGTGACACCCAGAATCTTTTACTTCAATTGAGTACATAAATATAATATAATATAAAAAAATGTAGAAATTTTACTACACGTCCAAAACACTTGGATTGATAAGATGGCGGGCTCAGGATGTCACACGTTTATGATAACATCTCAGGCACCCTTACATGAAAAACCACAATCTGTGGGATCGTCAGCTTGTAAGGCCGATAGTAAAAATCCCAACAACTAAAACTAACTCCTAAAATACAGTATAATAGAAGAAAACTAGAATCAATGTATATGTTAAATGTAATTGAAAAATAGTCAATTATATAATGTCATATGAGTGAGTGTGGAACTAATTTACTAGTGTCAAACATATACTTACTATGCTAACATGCACCATTCAAAAATGCTCTTGATGCACGCTTTATTGGAACGATATGTCGCCCATACAACATAGTTTCCGAATGCAAGCTACTAACATTTCTCCTCCCTCACTATGTAATCCTATCATTGTGACGAAATATTCAAGACATGGATATCATGTGAGGTTTAAATCTCGTCCCAGAATACTGGAGATCTATCTCACTCTGCAGATCATTCTGGAGCTTATTTCAGCTCTCGTCCTGGAATACTGGAGTTTCTTTTCACTGCGCGAATCATTCTGGAGTTCTCATCACACAGATATCATGTGAGTTTCAGCTCTCATCCCGAAATACTGGAGACCTTATCTCACTTTGTAGATCATTATGGAGCCTATTTCAGCTCCGTCCCGGAATATCGGAGACCTATTTCACTCCACAGATCATTCTGGAACTCTCAACTCATGTTTACTCTTGTTTCGTCATGCCTCTTTTCTAGTGCATGTCCTTACAACGTCAACATACAACCTAGAGCTAGCGTCCCTCTACCGGACTTATGCCAACAACACTAGCGGTTGCCGGTAACTAAGCCTTATTCAAACTCTAAAACTCACACTTTAATTTATGGAACTTAACCACGAACTAAGTTTCCCAACAACAATTTAATCATTTTCTAATGAGGGTAATGGGATTAATAGTACTAATCACCCAAGAATGTCTAGATCAAGTTATATACTAGACTACACTGATTCTCATAATATCCATTCTATATACATTTATGCATTTATGCATCCCGCAAAATCTTACACAACTCGTAGTCTCATAACCTATTGATATCACACTAATATTTGATTTTAATCTATTGCACTAATTCAACTTATACAAAAGTTGACTAGTACTCCAACGTGTAATCACGTGTAAGTCGCACCCTCAGGATATTGGACCTTACTGGCCTACCCCTAGCCCACACATCATGGATTTACTAGACATATCCTTAGTCACAAACCCCAGCAAACAGATCTCCGATAACTACAGAATTTACAGGCCTACCCCTTGCTCACACACGTGGATTTACCGGGCATATCCTCGCTCCCGAATATTCCTAGGAACCTCAGCTCTTTATCGGCCATGTTCGTCATTATTTCAGTCATATATTCTTCTAATGCATGTTGTTCACTAAGTGATGCAAAATATAATCTAGACTTAACGATCCACATTCCGTACATATATCTCACACAAACTGGAATCTTGATCACACCGACCCTATTCCACTCCTCCCTCAGAGTTCTCTAACTCTACCGGTCTCGGGTATCGCCTAAGTCACAGTCATTCCCTTATATTTGACCAAGTCATTCTCTCGGATTCATGGACTTTACCGGCCTATCCTTAGCCCACACATGTGGATTTAATGGGCGCATCGTCAGTCTCATATATTGAATCCACCGTTTAAATATTCAACTCTGTATTTGGATAGCAACATAGTAGTCTTGTAAAAACCATATAAATTCCAATACTTATCAGAAAATGGATTTCTTAGATTCATATGAAACCTTAATGAGTCTACTACAACATTTTAGTCAAGAACATCTAAATTTAACTACAATCATTTTGTCTAAATCCATGTACAAAACAGTAGGTTCAGATTCCATAAAACTGCAGCTCTTGCTACTTATACAAATCACTGAAAATCCCACACTTAATGAAAATTTGGTTTAAAGAATCTACTTAAAATTATTAGTTTTTTAGTTTCCTCAAAATACAGCATATAAGAGGTTTAAATGGTCCGAAACCAGAAGGTGTACAAA
Source organism: Hemerocallis citrina (assembly GCA_017893485.1). Taxonomy (NCBI): domain Eukaryota; kingdom Viridiplantae; phylum Streptophyta; class Magnoliopsida; order Asparagales; family Asphodelaceae; genus Hemerocallis; species Hemerocallis citrina. Next base: position 167,040,900 of record CM030367.1, read on the forward strand.
TTTTCAGAACCAAGGCAAAACTGTCAGCCAGTCCTAAGATCATATTTGTTTAAAACACTAAACGATATCCAAACCTCATGAAATTTTGTGAACCTATTAAGAACATATACAAGATTCACATATAAAAAATCTAGCTTCAAATTCCATATATTTGGAGAGAAATAATTTTTGAAAGTAAGCATGATATTCATGAAAAAATTATAGAATATGTCATGTTTCAGTTCTTAACCAGGAATGAGTTCAGATTTATTTAAAATACCAAATTACATAAAAAAATCATGAATTTTTGAGGAGACGTTATAGATATATATGAGAAACACATAAAAATTTCAACTTTTGATTCTATCTCGTTAAAGAAAAATGATTTTCGGAAATAAGTCCAAAATGTTTCCAAGTTAACCTTACTATAATTTCACACAATTAATTAACAACAATTCACACATGATTCAATCAATCTAAGCATAAATACTCATCCAATACAACATATATAGTTTTTCTAACATGCATACACCTTATAATATAATTAAAATTATAGTAGTAAAGTTGTTACCCACCTATAGTTTCTGAATTTGATTGCTTCTAAGCTTCACAAAGCGTTCCAACAACAAACTCGATAAACTTAACCTTATGAAAACGTAAACTCCAAAGATCTCCAGTTTGTTGGAAGAGAAAAGATGAATGGTGGATAATGAGGGGAGGCATTCTTGGCTTTTATATACAACCACTCATAAGCTCTTTTCTATCATTCTTCATTTAATCACATCTTCCTATATCATTTAACTACCTCTTCCTACATCATTTAGTCACCTCCTCTAAACCTCCTCTATGTCATGATAAAAAAATGGATAATTTTATTAAGGCCCTTTTCCATGATACCCATTTCATAGAAGTTTCTAGTCATCAACTCCATTGCTCTTAAATCCTTACGTTCACAAAATAGAATATTAAATATGCATATGGCTCATTCCTAAATATTTTGATTTCACAAACTAACATCTAAAAATATTCAGGGTACTGCAAAAGACATTATACGTAATTGTACAAAATATGCGTGCATGGACAAAATTGTCATAACTCAATTTTATGGGATGTTACAGCCAATGTTACTAGAGTGAAAGCCACCGATGACGTCGGAAAGGGCTACCTAGAGGCTGAATTAAAATTACTGGTTGACCCGGGCCGAGTCAGTGTCGCTAGAGTGAAAGCCACCGAAGACGCCGGGTTACGGAAGCATACAAATGTTAGGATTTCATTTAGTCCCACATCAGCTAAATGGGGAGCTGATGATGGGTAGTTATAAACTTGAGTTCCCTGATCCCAAGTCAGAGAACATGTCGTTCGAATGTCACTTGTGACAGTCGACTGTCATGTGCTCCCAGCACATGATAGCTGCTGTCGTTGTTGTTCTTCTTCTCCATCGATGCATCGACTAGGTCTTTCGCTTCACCGAATTTATATCGAATTAGTATGCAAAACATTAAACCGAATAGAACCTAGTATGTAAGACATAAACCCAACAAATATCTCCCGCATTAATTCCAAGGGTTTGACACTAGGCCATCTCTTAACAAGCTTGTTGGTGCTGAAAACATGTTGCAAGTTTCTTTAGCTACAATATTAGCATGGGACGGGACAAGTGAAATTTGTAGTTTTAGCATGTAATTATGTTTTTCGATGTTCCTTTTTTTAGGAATATCTTTGATGTAATTCGTTTCATTATCTCTAATATTATAATGGGAAAAGGTTTTAGTGTCATTTGTCAATCTATCAACGCGTGCAACGCACGTGCATAACTATTATAAAGGAGCTCTTAGGTTCAAATCCAGACTATTTCTGAATTTTTACTTTAAAAAACTATATTTATTAAGACGTGCATCACACGTGTAAATCTCTAATATTATAACTAGAGAAGGCCTTAGTGTCATCTGTAAATTTATCAACGCGTGCAACGCATGCGCATAACTATTATAAATGAGGTCTTAGGTCAAACCCAGATTACCTGATTTTTTACTTTAAAAAACTATATTTATTAAGACGTGCATGTAATTTACTAGGATATAATAATGGAATGTGGGGGATAATTTCCACCTTCTTACTCCAAAAAATAAAAAAACCCAAAAGCCTTCTGACATTTATCCGAATCAAAAGACATGAAATTTAATTAAAAATCAGCACATATCAAACTTTGATATACTTTTGATTAGCATAAAAAGCTATAGAAGACTGATTCACTCCATAGTTTCAACTTGTACTTGAAGTGGCTACAAGAATAATGTACTAATGGATACTGTAACACCCCAAATTTTATTTACATGTAATTCGTAGTACAACATGATCTTTTACTTCGTTTCGTACAATTTTATAAGGAAATAAAAAACTTTTTATTACACAATAATGTTTATTACAGAGATATACAGCGGAAGTTAAAAAAATACAACATGAAATACAACTCTAATATCAACAACTTAAATCATGAATATAATCTTTATCATCAAACGTCTTTAAGTCCTTGCTAATCTAATCAAGCCCTGCACTGAAAATCTGTAGGCACGTCAGTTGCTTACAACCGACGCAATATTATAAATAGCGATCCTCTCTATACTGTATTATAACGAAATCTCTTACTTTAACAATCACAAACTTGAATGCATATAAAAGTGTAAAGAGTGACTATCCTAAACATGTCAGTATATAATATGACTTAATGCCTAATACAAATATTATACTACAATGACACTAATGCATGCTTGTTCGGATTCTATGCACCACATCCTACATAGGTCCGAGGGTAAGCTCTTATTGTACTCCTCAGTGTAGGGTTTAATCCCTCGCTATGAATTACTATTACGGTGACTAATATATGTTTTAAATATTTTGTGAGTATCTAGTACCACCCCAATAATTCTTGAGTATCGCACTCCATCTTCAAGTGATTTTGGACACACTGCCTCACGCCTAGTAATTCTGTAGGCGAATACCCACACCGCGAGCTATGACGTCGGTAATTCTTGAGAGCCGTTCTCCCATCGCGAGTGATTATCGGCCATCACGCCTAACACCCCGATGATTCTGGAGATGAAACCCACACCGCGCTGTCATCGATACCTCATCACACGAACAACCCACGAGCGTCGCCTTGATCCCAGTAATTCTAGAATAATATCCCCCACCGCGAGCCTCAACCCCGGTAATTCTGGGGATACCTCCCACAGCGGTATCTAGGCCATCATACTCATGTTTGCCCATACTTCATTACATCTCCGCTTAGTGCTTGTCCTTAAGTTTTAGTTTTAAGTCAACACAACCTAGAGCTAGCTTACCCTACCGGACTTAAATCAACACAAGAGAAAGTCAGTCCAAACTGGATACTTCTCAAGAGATACTTAACCCATACTAGTTAGTTTCTCAAATTTCCATTATTCACAATGCCGGTTACTAGGGTCTCTCTCTTAGCCTCTAGATTAACATCTTTCATGTTCAACAATTGGGGTACGCATACCCTTATAGCTTATAATCTCAATTTCATGTATTCATATTTTATTCAAATCCTTCCATTCATTTTTATTTATTCATCAATAAGAACAATCTCAAACTATTCATTTTCATAATACACTTTTCATATTCATCAAAATCTCCTCAATACAAGTTAATAAAGATTAAAACATAATCTCTTAAAAATTCATCATTGAAAATTCATCTTATCATTTTTCTTTAATTTATTTTGAATCATTCTTAACATCTTTAATCATATATACATTTCTTTTGAGTTCGCATCTCATTTAAGCATGAATAAGATCTTTATTTCCCAAAATACAACTTAAAATAGTGAAAAATATTCTCAATCACTTCATCTGAGTATCATTTGCAAAAACAGTAATTTCAAAGTCAGAAAACTGCATTTCATGTTATTTGTAAAAATCATAGAAAATCATATACTTCACGAAACTTTGCGTTCTTTATATCAAAATAAAGGTATACAGGTCTACTACAATTTCTTAGTTATAAGTTTCCTCAAAATACTGTATCTATAACCCTGAATTCTTCAAAATATACAGTAGGGTCGAAATACTGAAATACTGTCAATTGTACAGTCTTGAAAAATTCATTATAAATTCAATTCTTTGTAAAAATTTGATTTCTTGAACTTTTCAGAAAGGTTAACAAGTCTACTACAATTTCTTATTTCTAACTTTTTTCAAATTATTTCGTTTACAATGCTGAATTGATCAAAAACAGAATTGTGTACAGATTTCCAGCAACCAGTCAACTACTAACCAGTTCTGAGTTTAGATTTTATTAAAATAGTAAACGACCTCCAAATTTTATGAAATTTTAAAGGGATGTTCCTGACACATACAGGATGCTCCCAAAAAAGTTTTAGTTCTAGATTGCAACTATTTTATTAAATACGATTTTCTTATGTGCAAACAAAATTCAAAACAGTAACTTTTCTTTGCATGAATTAGCAACTTCGTGTACAAATTTATATCCAATTATTTCAATATAATCATAATATATTACCATGAATCAAAACAACATCATTCCAACTTATCTACAAGATAATATCTCAATTAGCATGCATTTTCATTCTAAATATCATCATCACAAATTAACCACTACTAATATGTATAATATATATAAATTTTCCTACACATGCATGATACTAAATTTTAGAAAGTTCAAGAAGTCACCCACCTTATTTGAAGAAAGAAAAGTGGAAGAAAACTCATTGGATGATGCTCCTAGCTCCAACAAGATGCTAGCCTTCTCCTCCTAGCAAAGCAAAGCTCTCATTTCTCCAAGCAAGAACTCAAGCCTCTCTTTCTTTTCTTTTCTTTCTTTCTTTCTTTTCTTTTCTTTTGATTTCTGGTGCAAGATTTCATGAAGAAAGGGGGTGATATTTATAGGGTTAAATGGGTGAATGAAGCGACACCCATTACCCAAAATTAAATACCCATTAACAAAATTAATCACCTACTCACCATTACTACCACAAACTCCCACCTCTTCCCCTTCATATGCATGGCTAAAACCCTTTCAAATTTTCACATTTGCACACTACTCATTCATTTGTTTAATTATTTGTTTATAGCCTAAATATATATACTTGTTACATGACAAGTGTAGGAAAAAATGTTTATTTAAAGTAGAATAAATTAATGGACTTCTTTTTTTTTTAATGAATTTATAGTGAGCTTGAAAAGAGAATTTTGGGCCCATGGGTTTTTAATAAAAAAATAAATAATACATTTGTGACAATTAAAATGAGAAGAAAAATGTGCATGACATCTTAAAAAAATTTAGAAATAAAATGCACATAAAAATTTACGTGCAATGCATGTGCCAAATATAAAAAATTGATTTAAGAGAACAAAAAGCAGTCAAAATACAAAACATATATATTTAATAATGTTACGGATATTTAATGTAACGAAAAAATATACGTAATCGACACTTGTATTGAAAGCACGTGCAATGTACGTAAAATACAAAGATTAAAATAAATATTTGAGTTGGCTAAAAATAAGATTGAAATGAGTTTTGAGAAAATGGAAAACATATAAATAATCAGAATATAAGATACATATGACATTTATATAAAAATATGTTACGAATATTATTCGTAACGGTACAAAATACACGTGCGTAACACACAAAGACAAAATTGTCATTACTCAATTTTACGGGGTGTTACCGATACCTATTCCAAGTTTCACTTCATGCAAATTCCACCGACATAAATCTGTCTCAAATTCAGTTCTTCAACGTGAAATTGTTGTTGCTCTAGAAAATTCTGTAAAATATCCAGGCCCAACATCAAGTAATTCATAAATAATATTTTGGGTTTCCATAAGTATTGGATTTTTTAGAACATGCTAGCAGTTCTAGATTCATCATCAAGTTCACAAACTTAGATCAATGTAGAAGGTTCATGAATGAACATTAATGAATGTATCTAGAGGTTTCATCATTGGCCTATATAAGGAGAGGTCATTTTCTCATTCCAACACAACAATGTGAGAGAATTATCTTCATCCAAGTAGAGAGAAAAAAGTGTCCACTCCAAGTTGAGAGTGATGAGTGTTATAATAGCAAAATAATTGTGAGAGAGAGTGTTTCCTTCAAGTGGTGTTCTTGAAGTTGGATCTCTTTGTACCCGTTACTTTCATAATGGAGGTTCTTGTTGTCCTGTGGACGTAGGAACCTTGTCGAACCACGTTATATTTGATTTTCTCTATCCCTTGCTCTTTTATTTCCTTGCATATTTCAATTTATAGTTTGAGTTGGTATTTTCATTCTACTATTATTGATCCTATTTTTTTCTCAATAGTGGTATCAGAGCCAGGTTTTTGGTGCTAGCGTTAGAATGGAAGGCTTAAGGAGCACTATGGTTCGCCTCAACCACTATAATTGGATCACATGGAAGCCAAGAATGGAGGACATTCTTTATTGCAAGTATTTGCATGAACCTATTGAAGGGGTCAAGGCAAGCCGGAGAATACTACCGATGCCGAATGGAAGAAGTTGAACTGCAAGGCGATTGGTCATATTCGTGAATGGGTGCATGATAGCGTGCTCTACCATGTATCCAACGAAACTGATGCACATGCCCTTTGGTTGAAATTGGAGTCGTTGTTCGAACAAAAGACCGCCTCCAAGAAAGCATTCCTCATCAAAGAGTTGGTCAGCATGAAGTATAGGGAAGACATAAAGGTGACCGAGCATCTAAATAACTTCCAGAGCATCATAAATCATTGCCCGACAACTAGATAATCGAGGACGAGTTACAAGCATTGTTGCTTCTTGGATTGTTGCTTGACAACTGGGAGACCTTTGTCATCACCGTAAGTAGCTCTGTTCCTAATGGTGTGTTATCTATGGATAATGCTAAAGATAACATGATGAATGAAGAGACCAGGAGAAAGTCTACAAGTTCCGATCGTAGCCAAGTGTTTGTGACAGAGAATTGAGGAATGAGCAAGAGTAAAGGTCTTAGTCGAGATCGTGGAAGAAGTGCAAGCTGTTCAAGGACACATGTCAATGGGGAGTGTCATTATTATGGTATCTATGGTCACATGATAAAGAATTGCAACATATTGAAGAATAAAAAAAAAGATGGAAAAGATGGCTCAATCTACCAAAAGAAGGAGGACACAAGCAGTATCGTTGCTACCGTGTCTGTGCAACTATATGAGTCGTTGGCTCTTAAAGGTGAATACCTCCATGTCGATGAAGATGAAGATGATTCATGGGTAGCTGATTCTGGAGCATTTTTCCATGCCACGAAGCACTCGAAATTCTTTATCACATACAAAGCCGGAGATTTTGGCATAGTGAAGATGGGCAATGATAGCTATTCCAAAATTGCAGGAATCGGTGATGTTTGGTTTGAGACCATTTTGAGCTCACTACAAAGGAAAAGGTCATCCAGGCGCTTTTTTTGGGCTTCTCCGGCGTTTATAAACGCCGAGGAATAACCTACCGGCGTTTGGAAAAGTGCCACAGCAAGTACCAGTGTAGTGCAGGCCGGGGATTGTTTGGCAGCCTACACCGGTGCTTTTGAAAACGCCGGTGTTGGTGTAATATACCACGACATTTGAAAAATGTCGGTATATACTTTTTTTATTTTTTTTATTTTTATTTTTTTTGGGAAAAAAATCTACCCCGACGTTTTGAAAAACGCCGGGGTAGGTAAACATTTAAAAAAATATTAATTTTTTTTTATAAAAAAATAATTTTGTAAAAAAAAATAATTTTTTTTTAAAAAAATAATATTTTTTAAAAAAAAATATTAATTTTTTTAAAAAAAGTATTAATTTTTTAAAAAAAAATATTAATTTTTTTAAAAAAAAATATTATTTTTTTAGAAAAAAATATTATTTTTTTAAAATTTTTTTTTGTAATGAATGAATATATAAAAAATTCATTTTCACATACATTATTTTTGCTAGTTCAGGATTACATTGCTAATCATAAAAAACATAGTCTATTACACTGCTAATCATAAAATGCATTGTCTAAGCACCTAATTCACCCTATTACAAGCTAGCTTGAGCATACTAATTAGCACTCTTATCTTCATTCTCCAGTTGAAGTGTATTTCGTCGTCTCAGTTGAACCCTGCATGGTGCAAATAGAGCAACATGAATAGACTCAAGTATCGAAGAATCGAACTCAATTAGCGATGCTAAACAAAACTAAGACTAATATACCTAAAAAAATTAAGATTAGGATATGAATGATGGAAGGTGACATATGAGATCTCTTAAGATACTCCAAATAAAAAACTTTCAGAATATTTTTTAGCAATCCACCATGACATCTGTTCCTGACAGATTATTTTTTTATTACTTTAGAACAATTGTTAAATCTCCCGAAAGTAAAACTAAAATACAAGAAAATATTGGGGTTTTAGTTCAATCACCAATACACTTGTGCTTGCAAAATGACTAGAAACACTTATTCTAGTTATAGTCATATATAAAGAAGAAACGGAAAGTAGGCTTCACACAAATCAACAATTAAGCATTCAAAAGATGGAAAAGAACGATTGACAAAGAAATTCTTTAAACTAAGCAGTAAAGGAAAACACTTACCCTAAATCATTCAGCGCTAATGCTACTGCACAAAGTTGGGAATTCCACTTTCAGATCATGCATCACAAATTGAGACATTTCCTCGAAGTTGTAGCTTTCCATAACTTAATCTGTAAAAATTCATACAACTTGTGCAACAAGGCTTTAACAATATACACTACACGATAACGTCACATTTGCCCATAAAGAAATTGTAGTGATAGAAGATAGGAACTACAAATGTTGTTAATGATGGACAATTTCGAGTAAATTTGTACAAATGCTATTTTATAGTAAATATAATCATAAGGAAATTTTATTCTAGAAAACGTATCTCTATAATTTGCACTGAATGTGTCGTAAACTAGTAAAGTAAATTTTAGGTATCTATATAATGCGCACCAACAGAAACCAGTCCTCCTAAGTCCATATCAACAATCTGAAACATGTTCCGATTTTCAGTGAGATGGCATGTCCACATCTATGACATGGGCCCATATATAAATAATTTTTAATCTAACTGAATGAGTATACTACTAGACAGTTAAGACTACAGCACAGCTACAAATAGACAAAATCAAGATTTGGAACTTACAGAGGGTTGGTTTTCCCCATTATCAGGTGTCTTATAGTAACTCTGATCATCCCACTCCCCATATCAACCAGTATACCCTGCAGATCCATAAACATAATTAGATTAGATAAAAACCAATACCCTCGTTAAAACCCACTACATAAACAAGCTTAATCAAACAATCAAATACTAAAATTGCAACGAACCTGAGTAACAGTACCCATAATAATGCATCCCCTGATCACCCATGAAACCCTCTTGATCAACCTCACTGCTAGTTACGTCACTGGTCTGTCTAACTTTCGATGGAGCATCAATTTTCAAATTTTTCTTTGAATTCTCTATCGCTGAATTAGACAAAATGATAATAGTTAGCTACTTAGCTGCCATCCATCAGTAAAATGTATAATAGAATGTGTGTGTGTGGCAGTGTGCAAACCAAACAAGAATTAAAAGTTAGAATTAAAGGATATAAATAAATTAGCGAACAAGAAGCAACGCACTCAATGAAGAAACTCAAAATGATAAAGTTAGCGATACTGGTAATCATAAAGGCTATTAAACTAAACATACTCAATGAAGAAACTCAACGGATAAAATTAGTGAAACTGGTAATCAATAAGAGTTTCAAAATAAAAAAATGACTAAAAATTTAAATGCATAAGTAAATGTATATGATAATATAAATAAATCAGTCCACGTACATCGGAAGCAGTTGGTTCCAGCATCTGTGATACGAGCTCCAGGTGAGTTAATCCGGTGAGAGCTGAAATATAGAATAAACCAAAATTGCCAGTTTTCATAATTCATGTATAATAAATGCAAACATTCTCGGATTGTTAGTTTTTTATTTTTCATTAGTTGCTTATGAACTCATCCTTTCCATTTTCTGTATTTGTTATACATAAATCATCTCAGCACTATTTTCGAAAGTGATCAGTGATTTTCTGAGTAATTCAAAAGGACCATTAGCTAGGTATTACATAAGACTTTCACTGACCACCACAAACATCAAGTTCAATTTTCCAGAAGAAGCGAAGATATTCTTAGCCACTTAGACAATCAGGGAATACAACAACAAAAAAATAAAAAGGAAATCTCAAAATTTCTCTCTCACAATCGATGTCTTCATGCATTAATTGATGTGGAGTGGAAGTATGTATGATTGTGGCATCCCTTTATCAAATTCATGATTCTCAAACAGGAAACCAAAACATTGTGGGGGCTAATTAAGACTCGATCCATTTATCAAATTCAAGATTTAGCTTAATAATCAAACTCGACATCTCTAATTCAACTAACAAATCAATAATCAAACTCGACATCTCTAATAATCAAACTAACAAACCCCAAAACAAAATTAACCCTAAAACAACCCTAAAACCCCTAAAGTTAACTTTAAATTAATTTTTACCTGAAGAATCGAATGTCGTTGACGGTGGGAGACGGAGGGGGGGTGTCGGGGGACGGCGGCAGGGGAGGGAGATGATGGAGGACGGCGGGGAAGGGAAACAACAAGGGCGATGGAGGTGGCCGGGGTTCGGGATTGAGAGGAAGAGAGATTAAGCAGTGTCGGATGAGGAAGACAGTGGGGGACGGTGGGGGGCAGCGGAGGAGGCTAGGGTTTCGGATTTGAGTGGTAGAGCAAATTTTTTGTGTGGGGAAAATGATTTTTTTGGGCTGGGGTTTGTTTTTTGGTTGGGGGTGATCATTATGCTAATTATGACGGTATACAACAATTCCACCCCTCCGGCATTTGTTTAAAATGCCAGCGTAGGGGTGGGGGTTTATTTATTATTTTTGGGGGCTAGGGTCTACCCTGGTATTTACACCCAAACGCTGGGGTATAGACATCGGGATAGTGCATTTATGTTGTAGTGGCTATAAGTTATTGTTAAAAAATGTGAGTTTATTGTCAGCCGGTGTGATTGATCAACAAGGATTTCATCATCATGGAGGTGACGCGAAGTGGAGGCTTACCAAGGGATCACTAGTGGTGGCTAGAGGATAGTTATGTTGCACCATCTACAAGACATATGACAAAATTTGCAAAGGGGGGTTGAATGCCGTGGATGATTCTTCTCCAAGCCTATGACACAAGAGGTTTGGCCACATGAGTGAGAAGGGATTGCAAGTTCTGGCAAAGAAGTCTCTCATTCACTTTGCAAATGTACCTCACTAGATTCTTGTGATTATTGTTTATTTGGTAAGCATCACAAAGCTAGTTTTTGTGGCACATTCACAAGAAAACAAAATATATTAGACCTAGTACACTCTGATGTTTGTGGCCCTATGGAAGTTGAATCACTAGGTGGTAATAGATATTTTGTTACTTATATTGATGATGCTTCACAAAAGATTTAGGTGTATTTGTTGAAATCAAAAGGCCATGTGTTCCAAATCTTCAAGTAGTTTCATGTCATGGTGGATAGGGACACAGGGAGAGCCCTCAAAGGTATTTGTAGTGACAATGGCAGAGAGTACACTTCGAACGAGTTCAGATATTATTGTTCGAGGCATGACATTAGGCATGAGAAATTAATTCCTGACACCCCACAACATAATGGTGTAGCTGAAAGGATGAACTGCACTATTCTAGAGAAGGCCAGGTGAATGCTAAAGACGGCCAATCTATCAAAATATTTTTGGGCCGAAGTTGTGTCAGCCGCTTGTTACCTCATCAACCGATCACCAAGTGTACCATTAGGTTTTGAGATTCCTGAAGGTGTATGGACCGGTAGAAACACTTCATATTCCCACTTGAAATTGTTTGGGTGAAAAGCATTTGCACGTGTATTCGAAGTGAATATGATTGAAGATCGATGACAGAGGCTCACCATGCATCTTCCTCAGGTACGATAATGAAGAGATGGGCTACCGGATGTGGGATCCAAAGACCAACAAGTTATTCCGAAGCAGAAATATGGACTTCTTTGAGGATCAGACTGTAGCAGACATTAGTAAGCAGACAGTCGAGAATACAGATCAGTTCACCTATGAATCACCATTACAACAAGAACCAAATGACAAATCTCAAGAAGCTGTACATGAAGATGTTCCTGAGATGGCTGAAGCAAGAGGCACTGAGATAGTGTCTGAACCCGAAGACGATGATCAGGTAGATCATGATCAAAGGGAGCCGAGTCAGGGGGGAGCATCCAAAGATTGCCCAAATACCAGTTTGAAAACTAGAGTGGCAAAGCCAAGTATCAAGTATCCTTGTTTACAGTATATCCTTGTGACCAATGATGGGGATGACCCGTATTTCAGATATATTTTGTTGACTGATAATGGAGAACCTGAAAGCTTTGAAAAGGAAAAGACTCATGTAGACAATGAAAAGTGGATGCTGGCGATGAAGACTGAGATGGAGTCTTTATTAAAGAATGACACCTATGAGTTGGTGGAACTTCCTAAGGGCAGAAAAGCACTCAAGAATAAGTGGGTGTTCAAGTTGAAGAGGGATGAGAATGAGCAGTTGACGAAATTCAAGGCTCGCTTGGTTGTCAAAAGGTTTTGGGCAGAAGGAAGGAGTAGATTTTGATGAAATCTTCTTACCAGTGGTCAAGATGACTTCTATCTGACTTATTTTGGGCATGGCAGCTAGCATGGATCTTGAGGCGGAGCAGTTGGATGTGAAGACGACATTTCTGCAGGGTGATTTGGAAGAGGAAATTTACATGGAGCAACCAGAAAGTTTTGAAGTCGAGGGAAAAGAACACATGGTTGGTAAGCTGACGAAAAGCTTGTACAGGCTAAAGCAAGCATCAAGGCAGTGATATAAGAAGTTTGACTCGTTCATGGTGGGTCATGGGTATAAAAGGACAGATGCAGATCCATGTGTATACATCTAGCAGTTCACTGGAGGTAACTTCATCATTTTATTGCTCTATGATGATGATATGTTGATTGTAGGCCAAGATGTTACAATGATTCGCAAGTTGAAATTAGATTTGTTAAAATCCTTTGATATGAAAGCCTTAAAGTCAGCTAAGCCGATTTTGGGCATGGAAATTACTCGTGATAGGAAAGCCAAGAAGTTGTGGCTGTCAAAGGAGAGGTGCATTGAACGGGTACTTGAAAGGTGTAATACCCCAGAATAAGATGCAATATTTTTATTATATATAAATTATTTATTTTAAACTAAAATTATACTTGATTTAATTTTTGTGCATGACTATTAAATCAAATAACCATGCATATTTGTGCACAAAGGTTAGGGTTAGGGTGATTTCTCTTGACCTAGGGTCAGGTGACCAGGGCTAGAGCTAACTCTCATCATGATTAAAAACCTTGGATCAAATTTTGATGTGATCCAAAGGTTGATTTTGAGCCATGAGGACTTCTTCATGAACTTCCAAGATAAATCAAGAAGGTTCTAGCATGGGTTGTGTTGGCACTCATTTCACCCATGCACCTCCACTCACTCAAGAACTACCCTATCCTAGCCCTTCATCCATTTCCGGCCTAATCTCTAAACCCTAGCACCTCCATTTTCCTCTAAATGCCCATCTCCTTTCACCTTCTTATCTTTTCTTATCTTGTTCTTTGTTAAAAAAAAAGAGAAAAGAGAAGAAAAAGGTGGAGTTTTTAAGAAGAAAAAAAAGAGATAAAAAGAGAAATTTTTAGTAGTAGTAGAGTAGAAAGAGTAGAAGAGAAGAGAAAGGGTGCAAACTTGAAGAGGAGGGAGCAAGCAAGCTTACAAGGAGTCATCTTGCAACACAAAAGTGGGTGATTCGCTAAAAACTCAAAACTTAGTTTTTGTGTGTATGTGATTTTAGTATGTGGTAGTAGTTAAGAGAAGTGTGGTTGCCATGTATGAATATTGATATGCTAAGAAAAAAAAATTAGTTTGTATGGTAGAACAACTCTTTTCATAATTCTTTTGTTGAAGAAACATGCATGTGATGTATACCTTAGGAATTTCTAGCTAACAAAAAACTTGGAATTTTGGACTAAAATTTTTAGGACTTGTTATTCTATGAATCTAGAGCACCGATGAATTCTTTTCATAATATTTGGAGGCCATTTAGTAGCCCAAACACAAATCCCATTTTCGGACAGAAACAAATGAAAAAGCTGCTGTTTTGTGAAAATTTGTTATGCCTTTCAAAAATCATAACTCATTATTGGTAAAGTAGCTGAATTTTTTTTTGGATGCTCTTGTATTTGTCTAAAACCATAATCCCAAATTTCACACTTTTCTGAGATTGTTTGATGCCTCAAAAAATTTCTAAGTTACAACTAGTCTGGACGTTAGAGCTGAATCTGTCTATCCTTGAGACCGAAGTTCATCTAGTCATAACTACTTGTGTGTGAATTATATTGTAATGAAAAGTTTTCAGTAGCTTTTAGTATGATTATACATCTTGATTCTAAAATTTTAGATTTTTTTGATGACATTTGATGAAGTTTCAAAAATGAATTGTAAGTAGAAGTAAAGACCCTATCTGAAAAGTAGTCAAATTTTTGTGCTATACTTGAAGGGTCATAATTCTCTGTGTAGGATGAATCTAGATGCAATTTTTAGACACAATGGAATGGTATATGTCTAGTTGCAGAATCTCAAATTTCATGAGCTTTGGATATAGGGTTGATTTTATATTGAATTTAGACCAGACTATGCCGAGTACCTAGTTCAGATTGCATGGTCTGTATATTTGTATTTTTCTGGAGTAATGTGTGTAGAATTTGCAAAAGTGACTAACTAGAGACTTGGAGTAGAGACTGTTAGCTTTCCAAAAGCCTAGAATCATGATATTCCAAGTTGTGTAGTAATTGTTATGATTTTCGGAAGTACCGGACAGATCTAGTATCCTTAAAAGATGTCACTTTTTGTGTGTATGTGACTTTTCCTCAACTCCTAGTTTTGGATTGAGAGTTAGGGGTATTTTCTATACCCCAAATGTTTGTTGTTTTTGTGTCTTATGCTGATTGAGACATGAGTAGAGACTTGAACGTCATTTGAGTCGTCGATCTTGTCTAGTTAGTTGCCTATACCTATCAACTGTTAGGCTAACATTGAAACATCCAACTTAATGATTAAAGCGGCTAACTCGGGCGCCGACGGAATCATAGAGGATGATCACGGGCCGAGATTGAGAACGAGACTCAATTAGGGGAAGGGGCGAGCAAGTTGATCGCGTTGCCGGAGCCGCAGGTTGGTAGACGGAAACTAGGTCTTCGTTAGGTGGACCACATGAGACTAGGTATAACCTAGACTATGGATCAAGTTTGCAACCATACCCGTATATCAGGTTCAGGTAGACTTAGTGTTAGTTAGGATTGTCGTCACCTATAAACTGCATTAGTTCTCTAGCGATCTAATAGTTTGGTGTTGTACTCTCCTGTCATTAGGGACACATACTGCGGTGCGTATCTCGCACTGTTGATTCCTGAAGTACCATGGTAAGAATGGGAGGGGATTCCTAGCGGATAAGGGTTTAGACCTTTGAGGCTATCATGTTCTTATGTTAAGTGGACACGAATGGACCATGGGGCTGCTGTCCCATGGATCTTCGGTGCCATAGATACGCGGTTGTGTATTTGTAAGATCTTCATGACATTTTGGTGAGATCCAGACCGGATTGGGGCACTAGTGGCAAACGGAGACACCACTTTGTTTGGCAGTGGTAACTGCAGGATTCACCAGCCACGATTGTATCTATTAGGAACAGATTGAGTACAAGAGTAGGATGCGTGGCAGGGGTTCAAATCCTAAACTTGGAGACAACGACTTGATTTGGAACGTATGTAATATGGGATGCATACATTTCCAAAGTCTTGCTTGTAATAGATTAAGTATATCTTGACCTGTGCATTAGATTACTAGGGCATGTCATACACTGACACCTTTAACCCAATTCCAGTTTCCTATCTTTTGTCACTTTTCTATTGCATCAACTCTTGACTTGTCTAGTTTGGAGATCGATGCTTTTATCAGCCTTGTGTTAGTAGAATTATTGACGTGCCCACTCTTTTAGGTGCTAGATTGCCGACTGTGGAGCCCAGGAAAGCCCAAGCCAGATGGTGCATTCGAGTGATAGTACCATGTGTTCATTATTTACATCTTTGTTGTTTTTTTTGTAAACTCTGATTGTAATTTTTGAAATAGTGTGGATTTGTAACACTTGAACTTTTACATCATGGAATAAAATTTATTTAAATTTTTCCTGTATTTTTCCGTATTGTGACTGTTTGAAGGAAAGATTCTGGTTTTTGTCACGAATCGCCAGTATAGGGATTCGAGGTGCTACAGAGTTGGTATCAGAGAAACCTTCAGACTATAGTCCAATATAATAGGAAAATAGACTTAGGTGCCACTAGGAGGTCGGGTTTAGCCAGTAGGAGATTGTTATAAATCATATTGTTGCACTTTTCAACTTATATTTTATAATTTTCTATAACTGGACTAATTCCCATATTTTTTCTCCTAACAGATGGCGGACGCACAAAATGGATGGGCGAACAGGAACCAGGAACCACCACCAGGAGCACCGGGAGTCGCTCAAGGACACACCGCTGTAGATCCAGTCAGGATGGTTGAATATTTCAAGAGAATAAAGCTGCCTGTCTTCGAGGGACAGGCCGACGTGACTGTAGCAGAAGACTGAATATGCCAAGTAGAAACGGTGTTTGAATTCTTGATGACACCAAAAGATAACAAAGTTTCGCTGGCCATAATCTTACTGGAGAAAGACGCCGGGGTATGGTGGCAATCGGTAAAGCACAGCTGTAGAGAAGGTCCAATAACATGGGAGGAATTCTTGGAGGAATTCAGGCAGCACTACTTTCCTTTAGGCGTGCAGGAAGAAAAGGCGATGAAGTTCCACAGTTTGAAGCAAGGGAACATGTCAGTCAGATAATATAAAACCAAGTCACACAGCTATCACAATTTACACCCGAAATGGTTCAAGAGGAGACGACAAAAGCCAAAAGGTTTGAACAAGGACTTAGGTCGAGGTTGAGGTATAGAATGGTACCTCTGGGCATCCACAGGTTTGACAAACTTGTGAGGCGAGCTACTGCAACAGAAATGGATATGAACCAAGGTCAAACACCACAGGAGAAAACTGAGACTTGGAACTGGGGAAAGAGGGCTACCCCAGCATCGAGGTTTAAGAAACACGGCAAGAATCAAAAATTTCAGAGGACAAGTGATAAGATGGAAGGATTCAGGCCAAGAAGCTATTTTCTCTGTGGGGAACAGGGGCATTTCAAAGATCAGTGCCCAGGAATGAAAGGAGAACCGTTCAGAAATGCTATCATTGTGGGAAGGAAGGACACATCAGACCGAATTGCCCCCAATATCTGAAAAGTAGCGGTAAGGCAGTATCGGGAACCACTAGCAAGGGAAAGCAACTAGTTTGCCAAGGTAGAGTATTTGCCTTGACTGAGGAAGATGCAGAAAACAATGAGGGCGTAATCACCAGAAGTATATATATAAATGGAATTTTCGCTACTGTTTTGTTCGATAGTGGCTCAACTCATTATTTTGTGTCCAAATCATTCTTAAGAAAGTTAAAGTGCATGTAAGAAGCAACTCCAGAGTTTGCCTTAATGGTAGCTACACCATCATGAGCAACTCTCACTACAGATCGTTGCTATAAGGACTATAAACTTCAAATTAACAAAGAACCTCTAAATATCAATTTGTTAAAGTTGGGTTTTGCCGGAGCAGATGTAATTATTGGTATGGATTGGATGTTGAAGCACGAAGCAAATATCGATTGCAAGGAGAAGAAAGTAGCCATTACAGCCGAGGGAACGGAGCTCGTGTTTCACGGAAGGATGAGGCTAAGGGAAGTGACTATTATAGCCACCACGAAAATGAAGATACCTTAAGAAGTAAAGAAAATACCAGTGGTGAGGGATTTTCCACTCGTATTCCTAGAAGAATTACCTGGACTACCCCCACACAAAGATGTAGAATTTAGCATTTCAATCCAACCAGGCAGTGCTCCAGTATCAAAGACACCTTACAGGATTGCACCAGTGGAGCAGAATGAAGTCAAAAAATAAGTTGAAGAGCTATTGCAAAAGGGACTTATCAGACCAAGTGCATCACCCTGGGGAGCACTGGTTTTGTTGGTTAAGAAGAAGGATGGGACTGCAAGAATGTGTATCGACTATCTGGAATTGAATAAGTTCACTGTTCGAAACAAGTATCTGATTCCTAGGATCGATAATCTGTTTGATCAGCTTCAAGGGGCAGCTGTATTTTCTAAGATCGACCTACGGTCGGGTTATCATCAAGTTCGAGTCAAGAAGAAGATGTACCAAAGACAGCTTTTCGGACTAGGTATAGGCACTACGAGTTTTTAGTAATGCCGTTCGGAGTAACCAACGCTCCAGCAATACATGATGAACCGAATCTTATGGCTGTTTATTGACTCATTTTTTGTGGTCTTCATCGACGATATTTTGGTGTACTCAAGGATAGAAGAAGAACATACCAGACACTTGACCACAGTATTAAGCAAGCTGCAGGAGCATCAATTGTACGCCAAATTGTCCAAGTGTGAGTTCTAGAAGCCGGAAGTTGCATTTCTTGGCCATATCATTTCTAAGGAGAGAGTGGCTACAGACCCGCAGTAGATAAAACAGTCAAGGAGTGGCCATAGCCAAGGACAGTAAAGGAAGTAAGAAATTTTCGGGGTATGACTGGGTACTAACGGAAGATTATTCAAAATTATCCCAGAGTAGCAGTGCCACTCATAACATTAACCAGGAAGAACCAGAGCTTCGACTAAACATTGAAATGTGAAAAAAGTTTCCAAGAGTTAAAGAACAGATTGATCTCTGCACCCATCTTGGTCTTGCCTCAAGCTGACAAGGGATATGTCATCTATAGCGATGCATCATACTTGGGGTTCGGATGTGTATTGATGCAGGATGGGAAGGTCATAGCCTATGGATCGAGACAACTCCGACCCCATGAAAAGAACTGTAACACCCCGTGTTAAAAAAAAATATTAATATATAAAATATATAAAGGAATGGGCTGTTGCCCTAGGATTTCCTTTGGGGGTTGTATATGGAAATTAATTTGAATGGGGAGGGGGCACCCGCGAATTGAGCAGCATGGGCTTCTGCTGCTTTGCTTTCTCTGATGTCACATAGGTGACATGGCATGGGGGCCCGCCACCTTGGTTGTTGGCTTCATTTCGGAATGCAAGACAAAGAACGGGAGATATTGAAAAATATAATCCCATATCGGGAATTAAAATTGAAATAATTAACAATAAATAATGTAGCCTATGATCAAGAGTCACAAATCCGGTTAACTACCTTTTGAGAGACAGCCTGTGGTGGGCAGTTGTACTAAACTATAAATAATTTGTCTGATAAATTGTATAAATTGTCCGAGCATGGGGGCGTGGCGTTACAAATAGCATAAAATCTGACTTTCGACACCTATGGGGCATGTTTGTATAGTCGGGCGGTGGATTTTGGGACTGTGGTGAGTAGACGCCTCAATTAAATTCGGGACTATGATTGATCGGGCGGTGGATTCTGAGATCATAATTAGTCGGGCGGTTAGGAGAGCTGCTCATTAAATTCGGGATTATGATTGATCGGGAAGGATCATGATTAATCGGACGGATAGGAGAGCAGATGCTCCACATCGGCTAGAAAGTAGATCTTGCACTAGATTGTGCATGCCCTGTGCTCAGCGAGGATGCTGATTTTTGAAGGGTGGTGTCTGTAACACTCTGTGTTTAAAAAATAAATAAATTAATATTTAAAATATATAAAGCAATGGGCTGTTTCCCTGGGGGTTGTATATGGAAATTAATTTGAATGGGGGGGGGACACCCGTGAATTGAGCAACATGAGTTTCTGCTGCTTTGCTTTCGCTGACGTCACATAGGTGGCATGGCATGGGGGCTCGCCACCTTGGTTGTTGGCTTCATTTCGGAATGAAAGACAAAGAACGGGAGATATTGAAAAATATAATCCCATATCGGGAATTGAAATAGAAATAATTAACAATAAATAATGTAGACTATGATCAAGAGTCACCAATCTGGTTAACTACCTTTTGAGATGCAGCCTATGGTGGACAGTTGTACTATACTATAAATAATTTGTCTGATAAATTGTATAAATTGTCCAAGCATGGGGGCGGGGCGTTACAAGAACTACCCTACTCATGACTTGGAACTAGCTGCCATAATCTTTGCTTTGAAATTGTGGCGACATTACATCTACAGAGCAAGGGTAGAGATGTATACCAACCACAAGAGTTTGAAGTATATATACCAGCAGAAGGATCTGAATCTAAGGCAGAGGCAATGGCTGGAAGTCTTGGAAGATATCAGACCAGAAATCTTGTATCATTCAGGGAAGGCCAATGTGGTAGTTGATGCACTTAGCCGTAAGATGAGTATTGCCACACTTTCTGTAACAAAAAAAGAGATATAAGATGAGATCAGACAAGCAGGCATCGAGGTAATTACTCAGGACTTGAATGCAGTTTTGGCACAATTAGTTTTACAGCCAAGTTTGAATGACCGAGTGAAGAAAGCTTAGACAGGAGACACAGAGATTGAAGCGCTGAAGAAGCAGGTGAATGAGGGAAAGCTTCCAGTATTCAGCATAAGATAAGGATCACTCTGGTATAGAAATAGGCTGTGTGTACCGAAGGATAAAGAATTGAGAGAAGATATCATGAAGGAGGCTCACTCCACATTACTTGCAGTGCACCTTAGAAGCACCAAGATGTATCAGGACGTGAACCAGTACTATTGGTGGTCTGGGATGAAGCAGGACATAGTAGAATTTATGGTCAGATGCTTGACATGGCAGCAAATCAAAACCGAAAACCAGAAGCCAGGTGGATTATTGCAACCCCTGCCCATTCCGGAGTGGAAATGGGAGAACGTTAGTATGGACTTCATCACCGGGTTGCCCAGAAGCTCTAAAGGGAACGACTCAGTTTGGGTCATTATAGATCGACTAACAAAGTCCGCACATTTCCTGCCAGTAAAGAAGACCAGGTCACTTGAGAAATTAGCAGAGGTTTACATTGAGAATATAGTAATGCTACTTGGAGTACCGGTGTCAATAGTTCCTGACAGGGATGCCAGGTTTACATCTCGTTTCCGGTAGATTCTACAATCAGCATTGGGGACCAGGACAGATTTTAGCACGGCTTCACTCATAGAGTGATGGACAGAACAAGAGAGTCAACCAGATTCTCGAAGATATGCTGAGAGCATGAATTATGGATTTTAGAGGAAACTGGGAGAAATATCTGGCTTTAGTAGAATTTGCTTATAATAAAAGCTATTAGGAAAGCATTAGCATGGCTTCATATGAAGCTTTATATGGAAGAAGGTGTAGGACACCCGTGTGCTGGTACGAAGTAGGAGAATGACAGATATTTGGACCAGAGTACAGCAAACCACTGAGAAGATCAAGCTTATTCAGAGCAGGATACAAGCAGCACAGAGCAGGCAGAAAAGCTACGCTGACAGTCGCTGAAGAGAATTAGAATTCGAAGTAGGTGATTTTGTGTTTCTCAAAATCTCACCAACAAAGGGTGTGCTCAGATTCGGGAAAAGTGGAAAATTGGCATCAAGATACATTGGGCCATATAAGATTCTAAAGAAAATCAGGAAAATGACCTACAAATTGGAGCTACCGACAGAGTTGTCCCGAGTACATGACGTATTCCATGTCTCAATGTTGAGGAAGTGCATACCAGATCCGAGCCATCAACTATCAGAGATTCCTGAAGACTTGCAAGTGAATCTCTCATACAAAGAACAACCAGTCAGAATTAATGATCGCCAGGAAAAGATATTAAGGAACAATACCATTTCGATGGTGAAGGTTCTCTGGAGGAATCAGTTCATAGAGGAAGCCACTTGGGAACCAGAGAGCCGCATGGGAGCTTCTTTTCCTGAATTATTTGAAGTGTAATGTTCTCTTTCTCCCAACTAAGTATAGTTCTGAGGACATAACTACTTTAAAGAGAGAGTAATGTAATACCCCATAATAAGATGCAATATTTTTATTATATATAAATATTTATTTTCAACTAAATTTATACTTGATTTAATTTGGTGCATGATTATTAAATCAAATAACCATGCATATTTGTGCACAAGGGTTAGGGTTAGGGTTAGGGTTATTTCTCTTGACCTAGGGTATGGTGACCTAGGGCTAGAGCTAACCCTCATCATGATTAAAAACCTTGGATCAAATCTTGATGAGATCCAAAGGTTGATTTTGAGCCACGAGGACTTCTTCATGAACTTCCAAGAGACATCAAGAAGGTTCTATCATGTGTCGTGTTGGCACTCATCTCACACATCCACCTCCACTCACTCAAGCACTACCCCATCCTAGCCCTTTATCCATTTCTGGCCCAATCTCCAAACCCTAGCACCTCCATTTTCCTATAAATGCCCATCTCCTTTCACCTTCTCATCTTTTCTTATCTTGTTCTTTGTTCAAAAAAAAAGAGAAAAGAGAAGAAAAAGGTGGAGTTTTTAAGAAGAAAAAAACAGAGACCAAAGAGATATTTTTAGTATTAGTAGAGTAGAAAGATTAGAAGAGAAGAGCAATGGTGCAAACTTGAAAAGGAGGGAGCAAGCAAGCTTACAAGGAGTCATCTTGCAACACAAAAGTGGGTGATTCTCTAAAAACTCAAAACTTAATTTTTGTGTGTATGCGATTTTAGTATGTGGTAGTAGTTAAGGGAAGTGTGGTTTCCATATATGAATATGACATGCTAAGAAAAAAAAAGTTTGTATGGTAGAACAACTCTTTTCATAATTCTTTTGTTGAAGAAACATGTATGTGATGTGTAGCTTAGGAATTTCTAGCTAATAAACGGCTAGGAATTTTGGACTAAAATTTTTAATACTTGTTATTCTATGAATCTAGAGCACCCATGAATTTTTTCCATAATATTTGGAGGCCATTTAGTAGCACAAACACAATTCCCATTTTCAGACAGAAACATCCTGAAAAGGCTGCTGTTTTGTGAGAATTTGTTATGCCTCTCAAAAATCATAACTCATTATTGGTAAGGTTTTTTCAACTGAACATTTTTTTGGATGCTCTTGAATGTTTCTACAACCATAATATCAAATTTCAAATTTTTCTGAGCTCGTTTGATACCTCAAAAAAATTCTAAGTTACAACTGGTCTGGACGTTAGAGCTGAATCTGTTTGTCTTTGAGACTGAAGTTCATCTAGTCATAACTACTTGTGTGTGTATGATATTGTAATGAAAAATTTTCAGTAGCTTTTAGTATGAGTCTAAATCCTGATTCTAAAATTTTAGATTTTTTTGATGATATATGATGAAGTTTCAAAAATGAATCGTATGTAGAAGTAAAGACCCTGTCTGTAAAGCAGTAAAATTTTTGTGTTATGTTTGAATGGTCATAACTCTTTATTTAAGATGAATCTAGATGCACTGTTTGGACACAATGTAATTGTATATTTCTAGTTGCAGAATCTCAAATTTCATAAGCTTTGGACATAGGGTTGATTTTATATTGAATTTAGACTAGACTATGCCCAGTACCTAGTTCAGATTGCATGGTCTGTACATTTATATTTTTCTGGAGTAATGTGTGTGGAATTTGCGAAAGTGACTAACTAGAGACTTGGAGTAGAGACTCTTAGCTTTCCAAAAAGCCTAGAATCATGAAATTCCAAGTTGTGTAGTAATTGTTATGATTTTCGAAAGTACTGGACAGATCCAATCTCCTTAAAAGATGTCACTTTTTGTGTGTATGTGACTTTTCCTAACCTCCTAGATTTGGATTGAGAGTTAAGGGTATTTTCTATACCCCAAATGTTTGTTTTTTTTGTGTATTATGCTGATTAAGACATGAGTAGAGACTTGAACGTCATTTGAGTCGTGGATCTTGTCCAGTTAGTTGCCTATACCTATCAATCGTTAGGCTAACATTGGAACTTCCAACTTAATGATTAAAGCGGCTAACTTGGGCGCCGACGGAATCATAGAGGATGATCGCAGGCCTAGATTGAGGACAAGACTCAATTACGGGAAGGGGCGAGCATGATGATCACGTTGCCAGAGCCGCAGGTTGGTAGACGGGAACTAGGTCTTTGTTAGGGGGACCACATGAGACTAGGTATAACCTAGACTATGGATCAAGTTTGTAACAATACCCGTATATCTGGTCCCGGTAGACTTAGTGTTAGTTAGGATTGCCGTCACCTATAAACTGCATTAGTTCTCTAGAAATCTAATAGTCGGGTGTTGTACTCTCTTGTCATTAGGGATACATGCTGCGGTGTGTATCTCATATTGTTGATTCCTGAAGTACCATGGTAAGAATGGGAGGGGATTCCTGGTAGATAGGGGGCTTACACCTTCGAGGCCGTTATGTTCTTATGTTAAGTGGACACAAACGGACCATGGGGCTGCTGTCCCATGGATCTTCGGCACCATAGATATGCGGTTGTGTATCTGTAAGATCGTCACGACATTTTGGTGAGATCTAGACCGTATTGGGGAACTAGTGGAAAATGGATACACCACTGTGTTTGGCAGTGGTAACTGCAGGATTCACCAGCCACGATTGCATCTATTAGAAACAGATTGAGTACAAGAGTAGGATGTTTAGCGGGGGTTCAAAAACCTGAACTTGGAGAGAATGGCCTGATTTGGAACGTATGTATTATGAGATGTATACATTTCTAAAGTCTCACTTGCATTAGATTAAGTACATCTCGACCTGTGCATTAGATTATTAGGGCATGTCATACACAGACACCTTGATTTGTCTAGTTTGGAGATCGCTGCTTTTATCAGCCTTGCTTAAGTAGAATTACTGACATACCCACTCTTTTAGGTGCAAGATTTCCTACCGTGGAGCCCAGGAAAGCCCAAGCCAGATGGTGCGTCCGGGTGATTGAACCAAGTGTTCATTATTTACATCTTTGTTGTTTTTTTTTTGTAAACTCTGATTGTAATTTTTGAAACAGTGTGGATTTGTAACACTTGAACTTGTACATTATGGAATAAAATTTGTTTAAATTTTTCCTGTATTTTTTTGTATTGTGACTGTTTGAAGGAAAGATTTTGGTTTGTGTCACGAATCGCCAGTATAGAAATTCGGGGCGCTACAAAAGGCTCAACATGCAAGGAGCTAAGCCAGTAAGCTCACCTCTGGGTAATTAATTCAAGTTAAGCAGAAGGTTATGCTCAGATACTCAAAAAGAGAAGGACAAGATGGCAAGTATTCCCCACTCATTAGTTGTCGGTAGTCTTATGTATGCTATGGTATTTACTCGCCCAGACATAGAACATGCAGTTGGTGTTGTTAGTAGAAATCTATCTAACCCTGGCAAAGAAAATTGGGAAGTAGTCAAATGGATACTCAGATATTTGAGAGGCACTTCAAAGTTGTGCTTATGTTTTGGTGGAGCAAAACCAATTCTAGAATGTTTCACAGATGCAGACTTGGCAGGGGATCTTGATGCTAGAAAGTCCACTTTTGTTTACTTATTCACATTTTCGGGAGGAGTTGTTTCATGGTAGTCCAAGTTACAGAAGTGTGTTGCCTTATTCACCACAGAAGCTGAGTATATTGTTTCAAATGAAGCGGGCATAAATGGTATGGCTGCAGAGGTTTATTTAGGAGTTGGGTATGAGACAAGACAGTTATGTGGTGCATTGTGATAGTCAGAATAAAATAAAGCGGGCAAAGAAATGGTATGGCTGCAGAGGTTTGTTCAGGAGTTGGGTATGAGACAAGACAGTTATGTGGTGCATTGTGATAGTCAGAGTGTCATTCATTTGAGTAAGAATTCAGTATATCACCATCGCACTAAGCACATTGATCTCCGTTGTCATTGGATCCGAGATGTAGTGTCATAGAAGTTTTTTCAGTTGAAAAATATCCATACCAACAAGAACACTTCTGATATGTTGACTGAAGTCGTTCCGCCGTAGAAGCTAAAGTATTGCAGCAAGTCCGCTGGGATGAACTTCAAGTATAATTCGCTCATAGTATTTACGCGACTGGCCTGGACAGGTAGATTGTAAAATATCCAGATCCAACATCAAGTAATCCATAAATAATATTTTGGGCTTCCATAAATAATGAGCTTTTCTAAAACATGCTAGTGGTTCTAGATTCATTTTCAAGTGAATAAACTTAGATCAATGTAGAAGGTTAATGAAGGAAGTAGGAAGATTCATAACTTACAGTTTATAAATCGGAATTTAAATCCATAAAGAGTTCTAAAAAATAGATTCAAAAAGCTACAAATTCTATTTACAAAGTTCTATTAAATTATGACAGAAATTAAAGTCAAAAACTCAAATCAACATAGAATAGACAAAAGGCCAACAGCTAAATTATTATTATTTGACAACCAAACAAATAAACAAGCATATAATTTCATGGCAAATAAATCAACAAGAAAATTTCACTATTGGTGAGACAAATTATTATCAACATAGCATGATCATCACATTCAAATGGGAAGCATTCAATCATCATTGTGCATATACATGTTTCTAATTTAAGTATTCGTGTCGTGTATGCATGTGACTATGTATAACAGGCTTGGGTTCGAATCAAGGGAATGGCATGAAAAGAGGACTACTACTTGGTATCGCTGATAAATCTGATAAACAAAAGAGGAACTACTTGCGGGGATCAAAGAAAATTCTTGAACAAGAAAAAAATAAAACTAGTTCAAGAGGAATTTCCCTTTAGACGACGACTCTGAACACAAAAGAGTAATGGGACGAGAATCCCGACAGAAACAATACACGTGCAAAGAATGGAATAGCGGCAACACGTGCAAAACATATACGGGAAACACACGTGCAAGAGACAGCAACAACAACAAGGACAGCAAGCAGCAACAGCATGGCGGCGATTGCAGGTGACGGCAACGGAGTCGCTGACTTGGGTCTGCGGGTGGCGGCGAGGGGCGGTGCCAGGTGATGGTGGTAGCTTTGTAGTGCTGGCGAAAGCAGGGGATGGCGGTCGAAGAGGATGGTTGTGTGGTAGGCGGTGAGGTGGCTGCTCGAGTGGAGGATGATGGGTGCAGCGATGAGTGCTGGTGCGATGGGTACGGAACAGCGGCACAGCTTTATGATGATCGAGGACTGGATTGCGGTGGACTGCGGTGGGTGGCAGGGTTGGCAGCGGCGGTCAACGAGTGGGATGGTGGTCGCTGTGTGCAGGAAACCGGGTGTAGAGGCATTGATGAGGTGGAGACGAGGGCGACGAGCGGGAGTGCTAGCGACGGAGATGGCAGTGAGGGTAGTTGGGTGGTAGGAAGTGAGGGCAGCAGGCGGGTTGGGTTAGCTTACGTGGGTTGGGTTGTGATGCAGAACAGAGGAAGAAGAAAGGGGCTTAGCGTCGGGGAGAATATGAGATTAGGCTAAGAAGATAATTGATATATAGGGTATTAAGATGTTGGGTTAATGGGTTAGCGGGGTAGGATCCAATAAGAATGGCTATTGGGTTTAAAAATAAATAAATAAAATTGAGTTTTGGATTAATGGGTTTGGGTTTATATATATTAAATCAAATAATAAAATACATATAGAATGGAGTATGTTTGGGCTTCACTCAATAATAAAATAATCTCGTAAGACCACAAATAAAATCATAGAATTGAATAGGATTTTTATGCACTAAATTAAAATACTAATTAGTAATTAGATAAAAATGAAGTATAATTTGGGTTTGCGTTTTAAAAATAATAAATCCAAAATCATATGTAAAGTGGTTTAAAAATTGAACTTTGTGTTAACTTAATGAGCTTCATATAAATAAATAAAAGATGGATTAAAAAAATATACGGGCTCTCACAAATTAATGAACATTTAAATAAATAAATAAATAAATAATAATAATAATAATAATAATAATAATAATAATAATAATAATAATAATAATAATAATAATGATGATGATGATGATAATAATAAGATCATATAACAAAATAGGATTTGTATTACAATATAAAAATCATTTGAAAATAACTATAAATACAATTAATGAATAGAAATGGATTTTAATAGGAGATCCAAAATAAATTTAAGACAAAATGAATTCAAGATTACGAAACTTTTTTTATAAAGAATCCAAACACAGAAAATACACACAAAAATATGTATAGGTGAAAACGGAGGTTACAAGGGGACTCGAGCTGCAGAAAGCATCCAAGTGGAGGATATAGTTCATTGTACAATGTAATTTATTGTGTAATGCATGATGTAAATTATATGTAAGACTACATTGCACATTATGATAATGTAATAAAAGTTTTTAAATTCCTGTGGTTTCCTATGTTGTGTACTCATTGAAGTAAAGATTCTGGGTAAGTGTCACGAGTTCTGGTATATGAAAAACGGGCCCCATTCTTTAATGGTTCGAAAGTGGAGAACATACTTTTGTTGGAGCACACGTGTCGAGTAGCTCCAGTGTTAATCCACCATTCCTTGGGGTTTGAACTCATTCTGTTCACCTGCGAGACCACAACTGAGAGGTTGATATCAGAAACGTCTTGAGCAATGCCTTTAACAATATTTGTTTCTATGTTCATGTTCTTCTTGGGTAGTCTGCAATCAGTAGACTCACTTTCCCTGAAACTTCGACTTCTTAGAGATTCCTCCCTTAGGCCCCAACTTGGACCTTTTATTGTTGTGCCTTTTGGAACGTTGACTATGTTCCACCACGTTAGCCTTGGCCGCATGACTGATGGCTCAAACCTTTTCAAAACCTCTATTTTCTTCTTCAATACGAAATCTGACAATGAGATCCTCAATGCTCATTTCCTTTCGCTTATGCTTCAAGTAATTTTTGAAGTTTTTCCAACCTGCTGAAAATTTTTCAATAATACAAGTAACTTGAAAGCTTTCACTTAGGTTCATACCTTCAGCATGTATCTCATTCAAGATCACTTGAATTTCTTGAATATTACTGATTACCATTTTGGAACGTACCATTTTATAGTATAGGAAGCGACCTACAATGAATTTCTTGGTGCTGGCATCCTCAGTTTTATATTTATGATCTACAGATTCTCAAGGTTCTTTAGCTGTTCTTTTATCAATATAAACATTGTACAAAGAATCGGCTAATCCGTTCATTGTGTAGTTCCTACATAAGTAATCAGTATTTTTCCAAGCATCCACATTGGCGATGACTTGGTTATCTTACTCATCTTTTCTAAGATTTGGTGCTTCTTCGTTCAGGAATCTTGTGAGATTCAAGGTGGTCAAGTAGAACATCATTTTCTTTTGCCACCTCTTGAAATTCTGCCCATTGAACTTCTCAGATTTCTCCCCATGGAAGACCGAGACAGGTACAACGGCTGGCATTAGCACTCGTGTCACAGCAACAGTTGGCATATGTGTCGCATCAGCAACCGGTATTTGGACTGTTTCAGCCACAACAACATTCTCCGATCCATTTGTCATTTTTAATCTGAAATGTAAATTTTCAGAACGAAAAAAATAAATAAAAATAGTCCCTAAAAATCAGAAAGGAAGAAAATCAAAATCTGTTTTAAGTTTGTTACAATATTTGTTTAAAATAAAACTAACTTAGAGAAATTTATTCTCTTTGTTACAACTTTGGTTACAAAATGTTTACAATAAATCCAAATATGATTGAGAGACGCAAAATCGGAGAAAAAGAAGAGGGAGAAAAAACCAACAAATAAAAAGAAAAGAAAAAGGAAATGACCAAAATACAAACTAAACAATTTGCGTCGTCTTGTGTACCACACAATCTCCTTAAAACAAATTTCACCTCTTCCGGGTGCCAGAATTTGAGTAGGCACGTCTGTCTTACAGGATGCAACAACAGAAGAGTTGGGGTAAGCACCGCGTCACATTCTCGAACTGGATAGCGTCTGAAATGTATCACCATACGACCGAAGAATGGAACTCAATTTTAAGCACAAAACAGAGGGTTTAGGGAAGAGAAGAGTTTATGGTGTGTTGATTCAGGGGAGTGGGGTATCTATACCGCCAAGGGTAAAAATCGTAATGGCAGATAACTCATTGACTGATTCAACTGTAATAGCAGACATGAGCTTAAATGCACCATTGTAACGATGGATAAAACAGTTTCTGCAGTTTAAAGCATGAATAAATGGCAGACAAAACTGTTTCTGCATTTATTTTGGCCGTTACAGATCGAGAAAAAAAACTGTAGCAAAAAATGGCTCTGCACGGGGTGGGTTCACGTCGGTCCGACATTTGTATCCGCAGGACGTGCGGGCGCACACAAGTCGCATGTAATCCGGTCAGTTGCTATAATTTTAAAAGGATTTGACATTGCAAAGGAGATTGTCGAAATTTGCTGAATTACGAGAGTGCCATCATTGCTAATGTTGCTAGTACCACGCTGCTAAATCAGATTATACTTTAAATTGTATTTTTGTTTTAAATTCTATAGATGTGTATCCAGGTGCAATCTATCAGAGATGTTGCTAGTGTAATCACAGAGTACAAGTGTGGAAAGATGGTGCAATCTATGACTACTTCCCTTCTCACAAGTTCTAAACAAATCTCTAATCTCTAATATTATAATGGGAGAGTTGGACTTGTTATTTGTCAACATACAAATCCGTGCATTGCATGTGTAATTCCAACTTTCCCATTAATTACAACAAAAACAAACAAATAAAAAAATTCCACCTATTTAAAACATGCAACGCACGTGCAAAACAATTTTATAATATTTTTTAACACGAAATATACACATATGTTGCAAGTACAACTCAAAATCTACTTATAAACACGTGCATTGCAGGTACAAATTGTAGCTTTTTTTTTAAAATATTTTTTTCAATTCCGTGCAACGCACGTTCAAATCGAAAACTATTTCTTAAAACGTATATCGCATATAAAATCCTCAAACTCTTATCAAAACGTGTATCGCACGTGAAAAATACTAGTATTATAAGTGTAAACGAACATACCTAACCAAGAAGATTAGATTTAATAATTTTCTCCTATTGCAAGCGATAACAAATTTCCACTGTGAGTTGAGAAGGAAAAAATGAAGTAGAATGCATGGGCTATAATGTAACGTTCACATTGTTTATTCCTATCACAAAATACGGACTTCGTTGACTTCACAAACTTCTTACAAAATAGTAAAGACGAATAAAACCTGTTAGTGGCATAGTATCTGATAAACATAGTATCTGATAATTCTATCAAAATTCAAGTTATCAGTAAAATACCATGAAACTACATCACTGATAAACCAGATGTCTTCTGTTTCTTTTCTTTCCTTTTGTCTCCACTCATAAACTAATTACATCGCGACCACAAAATACCAAACTGTAGTTCAAAGTACACTGGATTTCAATAAGTAAGGAACCTCGAACAGCAGATGATTTAAAATTTGTAATTACAGGCCTATAGTAAACAGTATTAGTGGAATAGAAAATAGTCGAGCAAAACCAGCAGGCTAGACTAAAGCTCTAAATCCTAAGCAATTTGATTTTTTCAACCAACAGTAAGCAGATTTGACATGAGAAAATGATCTAAATTAATCTTTAGCAGTTTGAACTGATAATAATTAAATAACCTGAGAAAGTGCTCTAGCTTGTACATACCTGAACTTGCACATTTGATCACGAAACCGGACGGCTATTTTACTGAAAAAATACCATAAAATCCACCAAGTTAGTACTAAATATGTTGATGCCTACTTTTTCTAGCTAGTAACAAATACCTTAAAGTTTCTACTCTAAGAAGTTGATAACACTGCATATTCACATATAGGCTGCCCCTCAAGGTGATTTATGAAGGGATTTTAATCCTCAGCCAATCATCTCTTTCTTCCTTTGCCATTTCGACCTCCTACACTTCCATTATGATCGCCATCATACATAAACTTCACCTAATTGAGACTGAAACCATCACCCTCACGGCCTCCTTTCCAACATGACCACCATCATCCAAATCACCTATTCGATCACACCATCATCCCCAAAATGCCTCCCTCATCATATCCATCCCTAATAAAACATGTCCGGCCCCCTTGTCGTAACGTGACGAAGGGAGCTCGCTGTTATCTCGTCGATAATGCAGCGAATATCTTGACTGATCAAATCACTCACAGAAGTGAGAGACGGTAGTCTCAACTACGAAGAGTATCTTGACTGATCAAATCACTCACAGAAGTGAGAGACGGTAGTATCAACTACGAAGAGTCTAAGGTAGGTGTTTGATATCTTTTTGCTGGGGTGCTATATATATATATATATATATATACACACACACACACACATACACACACACGGTGTTAGGGTTTTGGCCTCAAATACACATAGGCATTGAGTACTTGAAGTTGGAGAAGAAGAGGAGACAAAGAAGCAAGAGAAGACAAACAGCAAGTAGAAGAATGCAGTCTGGAGAGTTGCGGTCGACCGCGTGGTCGACCGACCGGGGGTGCGGTCGACCGACCCAATCTGCTGAGAGTTCTTCGAGTGTACATGTCCAACAGAGAGGGTGACGGTCGACCGTGTAGTCGACTGGTCGTGTCTCGGGTTTGGCTCTACACGTTGCGGTCGACTGACTTTGGGGGTGCAGTCGATCGACTTCGGCGCTGATTGTTTTTTGGGCTTACGAGTTTAAGGCCCAATTTCTAGATTTGTGTTTATCTTTTAGGGTTTACTTGGGGCTATATATATGGCCATAGACTCTAGGATTAGAATCAATTTGTGTAATCAAAAGGTGAGCCGTTATCTTTGTTCAACTTCAAGAAGAGATTGTGTCGAGTGTTTCAAAGATGAGAGAGAGAGAAATTGAGAGTTCTAATCTCTTTTGTAATCTTTGTATTTCTTAGGGAATAAGAAGTATTGGTTATCTCTGCATATTGATTGTGTTCTTGTGAGATCTTGCATATATTGTGGTGACTTGTTCTTGGTTCATCTAAGTCTTGCGAGTTTCTATTTGTTGCGGTATGTTTCCACTTTTAGCACTACAATTTGTGGGGTAGATTCTTCAACAAGTGGTATCAGAGCTAGTTGGTTCGAGACGGCCAATAACAAGATGAAGATTGAGAAATTTGATGGGAATGACTTCGCGATGTGGAAGATTCAGATGATAGCGTATCTTCGTCAGAGAGATCTTGATGGTCCGTTGTTTGATGAGAAACCGGTAGGTACAGACAAGGATGCAAAGATCTTGGTGGATTGAAATCGTTTGGATCAGAAAGCGCTTGGACAGATTCAGTTGGGGTTGAGTAGGAAGGCGTTATTTCATATCTCGAAGGCAAAGACCACAAAGGAGACTCTGGAGATTCTCATGGATATGTATGAGAAACCGTCGGCATCTAATCAAATTCTTCATATGAAGAAATTGGTTAATATGAAGTTGAGGGAAGGGGGTTCAGTAGCAGAGCATGTGAACAATTACTGTATGGTTTACAACCAGATGGAAGCTTCAGGTTTGAAGGTTTCAGAGAGGGGGTAGTCATTTTTACTTCTATCTACTTTACCTGATAATTATAGTACGGTGGAACAAGACTATTACAGGCATTATGACAGATTTGATGACTCTACAAGATGTGGTGATTAGCACTCTGAACGAAGAGGTAAGAAGGGTGAGAAACGAGGGATATCCATCATTATCTTCTAGAGATTCTACAATATACGTTGAGAAGAGACGTGGAAGATCTAAGAGCAGTCGAAGAAGAAAAGATCAGAGTAGTTCATCTGAGAGTGGGTTTGATGACAGCAATGGGGGACATGGGCCTGAGTGTTGGTATTATCATAAGAAGGGTCACATGATACACAGTTGCAAAGCTTATATGAAGAAGACGCAGGAGAAACCGAAGAGAGATAATCCAAAGGAAGCTCAAGTGGGGCTTGTTGAGGATTTATGCTTATCAGCTCGGGAGGAGTTGGGCACACAAGATTGGTGTATTGATTCGGGAGCTTCTTTTCATTGCACTCCGAGGAGAGAGATATTTGATGATTACAATGAGGGTTCTTTTGGAGATGTGATTGTGGGGAACGGTCACCGGTGTCCTGTACGTGCGGTTGATACTGTTTGCGTGAAAGCCAATGATGATCAAAGTGTTGTTGTAACACCCCAATTTTTTTTCTTTCTCCAAACCTCCAAATTCAATTCTATCAATTTCTATATCATTTTGATCATAAACTAAGAAAGTTATATTTCAGGGAAAATTTTGACAGAGTCTCCCCTGTAAATTTTGCCCCGAAACACAAAAAGCTTACGGAATTCTGCTCAAAATTCTGTAGCTCACAATCCACATAATATTTTCATGGGCTCCCCAGGCTAAAATGAGCAGATACACACAGGCAATATAATATAATGCTCTGGGGGCCAAACTCATAACGGATGATCAAATATCAATTAAAAACTATAAATTTCTTTGAAAAACAAGGTAAAATTTTAGAAAAATCCTTGTAAAACCTACCACAGAGCCCGGTACTCCACAACGAGATGGGTACGGGTCACAAACATACCACACCACCTCACACTATACTCATCATCGTCATATACATGCTTATACACCCATAATACAATTTAGATCATAAATTTTACTATTCCTATAACTAAATAGTACAAATTTTTAAAATAGAAATTTATCCTACCAATCCACGCCTCACCTTTGCACTGATGAGAACCTGCAACAGTGGGGGATCTAGGGTAGTCCTCAGACTCCCCTAACCCCCCAAACACTAAGGGGTTAGCCATTTCTGGTGTGAGTATAAATTTAAAAATCTAACAAATAAATGAAATTGTATAACGAAAATAATTCAAACTTACAAACATCAAGAAAGAAGATACATCCGGAACCTCTGAACTTAAAATATCATCAATACGGCTTTATAATCAAATACTCTTCAAATCTGTGTCAAATTATAAAATTACCCACACTCACACATTCCACTATATATTTCACATCAACCTCATATCTATCCTTACTTTATATTCGCACAATACGAATTTCTATTCAATCCATTACTTTTCCATTGGAATCCCCTAACCCGAATATTCGTTTCTTCACAATTATCATCATATTAGCATTTCGCTACTTATATAAACATCACTAACAAGATGCTATTATATCTTTCTTTAATAACCATTTATATGGATACAAACTCCTATCACCACATACTTTCTGCATTAATCATTTTCATAACCACTTTCATAGCACAAGTAAGTATTTTATTGAAATATAACAAGTATCAGTTCTTACATATAAGCTACTATCCTCATAATGCCACATTTATTCATGTCTTGGGATACAAATATAAAATCTCATTACACATCGCAATTAACCCACATTTCATCATATCATTATCATATCACCTTACAGAATACTCATTCTCATCGTATCAAAAGCATGTTTTATAATTCATTCTTATCCCGTTATATCACTTTAGTAATTACTTTTTCTTATAACAATAAATCTTATTATCATTTTCACTTAATCCCCAAACACAATCTGGGGCCACAACATATCACATCCCATAGCCGATAGCTTGGGTAATAATCATTGTACCTCAAACACACAGTTTGGGTAATATCACATCACATCTCAAGCCGATAGCTTGATTATTAATTCACTTCAATCACTTATCATCTTCACTTCACTTTATTTCTCATTTCTATCAATCATTACCACTATTATATCCACTCACCCTGCGAATTATGCCAAGGCAGGTAGTTCCCACAATTTTCACAGAAATTGCGGGCAGGTAGTTCCTTGACACAATTCCAAGGTACAACTCATATCAATCTGTGTTTACTTTAATGATCCCATACGTAATACAATTACTTCGTACCATTCATATTAACACATGTCTCTTTTATTATTATCATTTTAAATTAAATACGTACTGCATTTATTACTTCTTTTCCCATACACAATTCACAATTCACTTTCTGTACTTTCACATTTTATTTACACTTAATTATTTTATTAGTTTGTCGACCAGTGAGCCACAGTATCCCAACATACTGAAAGCCGACAGCCCAGTAAACACGTGGCCCGATGCTCACACAGAGTCTTACTCATCCGAGGCTACGTCTTCCTCCTAGCCAAACTAGCGAGGGAACCACTAACCCCAAGTAGAACTTGGGTACTTCCTCCCGGCCGAAGCCAAGAGGGAAAAAGCCACTGATCCCAGGTAACCTGGGTACTTTCTCGCGACGGCTGTCATCGAGGGAAAAACCACTTACCCCAGATAAACTGGGTACTTCCTCCCAGCCGAAGCCAGGAGGGAAAAACCACTTACCCCAGATAAACTGGGTACTTCCTCGCGACAGCTGTCATCGAGGGAAAACCAGGCCTCAAGCCGATAGCTTGGGCGATAAAATCCACTTACCCCAAACATAGTTTGGGTCCACTTACCCCAAGCCGGTCCTTGGGTATTAGGAGGTCTAGCCCAAACCCCCCAGGATTGCTGTAGGTACTGGTCAACAAAACCATCTGTTATTAGCATTAATCATTTCATCTCTCCATTTTACTAATTCAACATAAAGCATCACAGCTTTTAATTAAACAATAGCCACATCCTTGACTTTAATCACAAGAATTAATACCATATTTTATTAACACGTAACAGCTGAACTTTTATCTTCATATCAATATACCAGGTTATGCACACTCACCCTGTTATTCCACACATAACTCATCATATCATTTTCTTGCATAATATTAATGCGCCAAGATATTTATTTTGCCATAACAATTCACATTAAGGGTAACATGATATTTACTACTTCATTAAATAACATATAGACATATGCCAAGTTATATCCTTAATAAAAGAATTTTTAGGTGTTATTCCGTATCATAAGCATATCAAAATATACTTCACCACATAATAACATCATATGATTACCCACTACTTGTCTTCGAACATGATTAGAATGTAATCATGCACCCACTTATTTAATTTCATCAATTATTGCATCACACATCATAATCATATATATATATATTACAAATAAACACCACACATGCGGGTTTCCCATCATAAGGGGCCAAAACCACTTATTTCCTCTAATTAAATCTTATAATATCTAATTATAGCATACTAGCTCATACATCATGTTTCATATAAGTAAAATCACCTATAAGGACTTATATGCCCCAAAACATGCACAAAGCGGGCACTATAATTACACGGATTTTCAAAACATGATCACAATCACTCATTTCTTCTAATTACATCTTATAACATCCATCCATAACATGCTAGCCCATACACCAGGCTCCGCATATACCCAATTGCCTATATCGGCCTATATACCCCAAAAACATGCACAAAATATGCACGGGGTAAAAATATGCATAAACGATTTAATATATTTAATCTTTATATTTTAACACGTCACATTAACCCATAATATAGGTTTTGTATACTTAAAATAGTTAATTTCCTCAAATATCCCAAAAACTCAGTTTCGGACCCTTAAAAATCTGTATTTTTATTCAAAATCAGTTTTTAATATAAATTCTACGAAATACATCACAAAGCCACGAAATTCGGCCACAATATAAAATATTTATAAATACAACATACTCACCTGACGGATCGAGCAAGCGATGTCCCACGTCCGTCCTGTAGCAAGTCGAAGTTCAACTTTTTCCTCCTAATTGAAAAATTATAGAACCGATTAGTTTAAAGCTCAAAACTCAACCTACGGACCTCCAAATTTCAATCCGTCTTCACCCACGCGTCACAAATGACATATGTAGGTGAGCTACATCGATAGATTTCGAATTCGGGTTCTAATACAAACACTTTCTTATTGATCGGAGGCTTTCTAATAAGAAAAATTCATATTTTCTAAATTCCTTAATCTCCTTTGTCCTAATCTCACATATTAGGGTTAATAACAATAATAAGACTCAACTACACCTCCGAACTCATCAAATTCTCACCTCTATACCGCGCGGGCATTTCACCGAACACCCGGCGTGCACTTTTCGCCTATAATTTATTTCACTCAATTTAATTGAGCTGGAAGCCTATAAAAATCATCCTAAATTTATATTAATACTTTCATGATACTCTACACCCTCACATGCATTTTCTACAATTATTTGGATCGAGTTTTCTACCCGATTTCATAAACTCTATAATTCGAGTTTATACCAAAATCACTACTCCCCATTTTATTCTAATGGCTCACTAAAATTTTTACCACCCTACAGAGATAATTCTTATATATGTATATCTATGTTTTACAAACCCAACACCCTAATTTACTAACAACTTGTAATTTCTCTAACAACCCACTAATTCCTCAAATATTCTACTTCCAACACCTCTAAATCTCTCTACCATAATAATCCTACTCGATAAAACTAACCACCCTTAATTTTATACGAATAAATAAAATAGGGTATACCTTTTCGGAATCATTTCGAAAATCCGATGCTACCACGTTGTAGAGAACCCTTCAATTAGTTTATTTCCCAATTTAATTGAAAAATCATGGAGTATATCAGTGGATTTGAGCGTGAGAAGGTCGGGCCGAATGGGTTCGGAGGTTTCATTCTGGTTGCGATCGGGATTAGAAAAGAAAGAAAGAAAGAAGGAAGAAGGAGAGAAGGGGAAGGGGTTTTTTATAAAATATAATGATAATAATAAGGGTAATGCTACACCTACAACCTTTACAACCTAACAACCTTAGGTGGCACAATCTCATTGGAGATATGTACAACCCACTACAACCTACTCTACAATACATTACAATGAGATTGTGGCACCTAAGGTTGTAAAAGAAAAGGTTGTAAGAGAAGGTTGTAGGTGTAGCATTACCCTAATAATAATAATAATTATTATTATTATAAGGCACATTTTCACTTAAGCCCTCCAATTTCAAAATATTACACTAAACTCCAACCCTCTACTTTAATAATACCAATAATACAAAGATACATTAAAATCACCTCATAATAATCCTTCAAAATTATAAAATAAGGTAAACAATATTTATTCACATAAAATCTCAACTCGTAGCTCCCAATATATCAATAACACCAATCAACCACAAATATCCATACCAATATCAATATAAAAATAATAATAAAATATAGCTTTAAAATAATTCTCACCCCTACAAAATATAAAAACGAATATTTGCGGTATTTTAAAATCCGAAGTGTTACAGTTGTCTTGCAGGAGACAAGACATGTTCCAAACTTGAAGAAAAATCTTATTTCGATTGGAAGGCTAAACAAAGAGGGGTTGTCTACTACAGTTAGTAGTGGAGAGTGATGTATAGCTGCAGGTTCAAGGGTGATTGCAAAATGAAAGCGTGAGGAAAAGCTGTATTTGCTTAGAGACGTGAGGGACGTTTCTCCTGTAGTTGACTCTTAGCCGGAATCGAGTAGTAGGTTGTGTGGGGTGCAACCGGGTTCTTTTAGTTGTGGGAGGGAGGTTACTAATTTAGTAGGGCTGCTGGCCATGGAAGTGATCATAGAGGGCAAGACGTTGCTGCGGTGAGGATACTTTGCGAATTGGTAGTTGAAGCTTCAAGTTGCTCGTGTGTGATAGAGAGCACTGGTATCGATATGCGGGGTGATGTCGATGAGGGTAACCGAATTGGGACTGTATGGGTTGAACAGTCTGCGGATATTGTGGAGGTGTCGTCCACGAAGACTTCTAATGTAGATGGGGCATGGAGAGGTTTTGAACCATGTCCAGTGTTGATGGAGATTCTGCGAGTTGGGGAGTCTTGTTATACGGAATTCGACACAGGAGGTTGTTTCTCAGGTATTAGTTGGTGCACTCTACGTGGTGGAGTGGCGGAGGTTCTCTTCATGAAAGTGGAGAGTATTTGGGTCTTTCATGAAAGTAGGAGATTGGCAGAGACTGCAATAACTTTTAAGCGTTGTGTATTTGGTCCAAGTTGGAGATTGTTAAGGTTTTGGCCTCAAATACACATAGGCACTGAGTACTTGAAGTTAGAGAACAAGAGGAAGAGACAAAGAAGCAAGAGAAGACAAACAATAAGATAATAATGTAGTCTGGAGAGTTGCGGTCGACCGTGCAGTCGATCGACCAGGGATGTGGTCGACCGACCGGGGGTGCGGTCGACCGACCCAATTTGTTGAGAGTTCTTCGAGTGTACAGGTCCAACAGAGGGGGTGACGATCGACCGTGCAGTTGATCGGTCGTGTCTCGGGTTTGGCTCTACACATTGCGGTCGATCGACCTTGGGAGTGCGGTCGACCGACTTCGGCGTTGATTATTTTTTGGGCTTACGAGTTTAAAGCCCAATTGCTAAATTTGTGTTTAACTTTTTAGGGTTTACTTGGGGGCTATATATATGGCCGTAGACTCTAAGGTTAGAATCAATTTGTGTAATCAAGAGGTGAGCTGTTATCATTGTTCAGCTTCAAGAGAGGATTGTGCTGAGTGTTTCAAAGGTGAGAGAGAGAGATTGAGAGTTGTAATCTCTTTAGTAATATTTGTATTTATTGGGGAATAAGAAGTATTGGTTATCTCTGCATATTGATTGTGTTCTTGTGAGATCTTGCATATATTGTGGTGGCTTATTCTTGGTTCATCTAAGTCTTGAAAGTTTCTATTGCTTGTGGTGTGTTTCCACTATTAGCACTCCAAGTTGTGGGGTAGATTCTTCAACACACGGCCCCTTCCATTGCAAACGAGTCTGTTTCAATACCCTTTTCAAACTAAGTTGCTAGCCGTTCAAGCCTCATCTTGATCCAACATCCAAGATCAATCCCACCTATCACTCTCCTCAAAATATCCCTTCATTCTCTCACTCTCACTCACTCTCCGATGCCTCTCTATCTCTTCCAAAACCACCCAAACCCAAAAACCCAAACCCCGCTTGCTGCCTCTCTCTATCTTCCTCCTCCTCCTGAAACCCAAACGCCGCCCGTGCCTTTTCATCCTCCCGACCACCCAATGACACCCCCAACATTTGATCGAAAGCGCACTCCTCTTCCTCCTACACTCCTTCTCTTCAAATCCCAAACTCAACTCAAGATCTTCCTCCTCCTCCCGAAATCCAAATGAATGTTGCACCTCTCTCTCTCTCTCTCTCTCTCTCTGGTGTTTGATGTATGATGTTTGATCTTCTCTTCAGACATGCCAGTCAGAGGGATTTACCGTCGAAAACTTCTCTAAAAAAATTTCATCTTCTTCAGCTTGAGCTACAGCTACAGCTTTTTAGGATTATGGCCTCAAATATACATAGGCACGAAGTAATTGAAGTTGGAGAAGAAGAAGAGGAGACGAAGACAGCAAGAGAAGACAACAGCAAGTAGAAGATGTGCAGTCTGGAGAGTTGTGGTTGACTGTCCTGTGGTGCGGTCGACCAACCATCCGACTTCAACTAGGCTGCTAGGTATCTTCGAGTGTACAAGGTTCAACAGAGAAGGGGACGGTCGACCGTGCAGTCGAACGGTCACGTTTCGAGTGTGGGCTTTACACGTTGCGACCGACCGACTTGGGGGTGTGGTCGACCGACAGCGGCACTGTGTGTTTTGGGCTGAAGAGTTTAAGGCACAATAAGCTGGATTTGTGTTTATCTTTTAGGGTTTACTTGGGGGCTATATATATGGCGGTAGAATATAGGGTTTGTATAATTGAAAAGATAGATTTTTGTGAGCCATTGTCATTTTTCAACTTCAAGAGGGGATTGTGCTGAGTGTTTCAAATATGAGGGAGAGAGACTGAGAGTTGTAATCTCTTTTGTAATAATTGTATCTTGGGGAATAAGAAGTAATGGTTATCTCTGCATATTGATTGTGTTCTTGTGAGATCTTTTATATATCGTGGTGGCTTGTTCTTGGTTCATTTAAGTCTTGCAACTATAAGTTGTGGTAGATTCTTCAACATAACTTGTGCTACGACTTCATCTTCATATACTTCAGCTGCAACTTCAGCTTTCTCTGTAGCTCATTCAACTTGTACATCAACACCGAGGTAATCACGTACAACTTCTACTTGGTCAAAGTTCATATTTTCCGTCATGGACACCCCATCTATAGGAAGCCCAAAAATCATCACTACATCTTGAAGAGTGACCGCCATATCTTCTACCGGTAGATGGAATGTGTCTCCGGCCTTCATCGCTCGACAGGAACTGTAAGTAAGTGCCGATGAAGCTTTACCCCCCCCCCACCCAATCAATTCGACTCCGTAGAAATCGGCTTGGACCAAGTATGCATGGGTATGGGGGTTTATGGGAAGAGTCGTGTGCATTAGGAAGTTACTTTTTTTTTGCAGATCCATCCCACACGACTTGAGATATATGTATGTGTTGCAACGCGTGTACGCTTTTCTGGTCCTGAGGGTGTATGTGCAACTGAAGATGATGCACTGGCCTTGACGGAAGAAGGATGGTGGCCACCAACCTACACGAACGTATACAAAATACCGCACATTACTTAAGTTGATGGGGAGGGGGGATCTTGGCCGTTGGATAATGATCAACTTGATCCAACAGCGGGGGCTACCATTTGCAATAGGTATGTGCAAACAGACCGGTTTGCAATGAAAGCCCCATTTATATATATAGAAAAATGAGCCTCATATAGAGTATGAGAAATTTTTTCTCATACAAAGTGATTATACTTACTTGGTGGGGCCCTTATGGAAGAACCACTCTATCCATTATGTTTATCATGCTAATGGATGTATGTGTAGAAAAAATTAAGTGGTTTAGAGGTAATTCACTCATGCATCATGTGGTTAAAAAATGAACGATTTCAACAGTAATACAAATTGAGCCACAAATTGGACCCACATGATGCATGGGTGAATGACCTCCAAACAACTTGATTTTTTCTACACATACATTCATTGACATAATAAACATGATGGATGGAGTGGATCATCAAATACCTACCCTAGGCTTCTTCTCAAAGACTGCGAGACCGGTAATATTCAATTTGGGCTTTAGATTTTATAGTAGGGTAAATTTTAATAAACTATACTCATGTTTCACCAATTTGTTTCCCCAATTTGCAGATATATATATATATATATATATATATATATATATATATATATATATATATATATATATATATATATATATATATATGCAAATTGGTGTACGCATTGCAGAAGATTTTACATATTAGGGGTAAGAATATATTTTAAAAATTGATTTTTAAAAATGAAAAGATCATCTGTCTTGTGATTTGTAAAAATGAAAAGATATTGAAAAAATTGATTTTATGCATTCTGGTATTTTTTTTAAACATTTGACCTTCATGATTTTATATTAGTTAGTTAGGTGGATAAAAATGGAAATTAATAAAATATATAAACTATATACAAGCATAGATCATCTGTCTTTGGTATAGAGTTCCACAAACACTGTTCGTAAAGAGTGACGAGAAAGTTGTAAAATGCATAAAAATCGTTCATATAACTTAGGCCGCTGTTGGAGACAACGGCCTACCCTTAAAAAAAATAGGGTTTGTCTCTGATTTGTTGCTCCTTTTAGCTTCGGCAAGTCAGAGAGGAATGCAAAAACTTCAAATGTTTAGCTATAACCTAGGCCGTTGTCTCCAACAACGACCTAAGCTATAAATAAAAGGGGTGTTGCTCTCTGAATTTTTGCTTTTTTAAACTTGGTCAAGTCAGAGAGCAACGAAAAAACATCAAATTTTTAGGCCGTTGTTGGAGACAACAGCCTAAGCTATAAATAAAAGGAGTGTTGCTCTCTGACTTGTTGCTCTTTTTAACTTGGTCAAGTCAAAGAGCACCCCAAAAACTTTAAATTTTTGGCTATAACCTAGGTCGTTGTTGGAGGCAATGGCCTAAGGTATAAAAAAAAGGGTGTTGCTTTCTGACTTGTTGCTCTTTTTAACTTGGCCAAGTCAGAGAGTACCCAAAAAACATCAACTTTTTGGCTATAACCTAGGTCGTGATCTAAGCTAAAAAAAAATGGGTTGTTGCTTTCTAACTTGTTGCTCTTTTCAACTTGGCCAAGTCAGAGAGCACTCCAAAAACTTTAAATTTTTGGCGATAACCTAGGCCGTTGTTAGAGACAACGACCTAAGCTATAAAAAAAAGGGTTGTTGGTCTCTGACTTGTTGCTCTTTTTAACTTGGCCAAGTCAGAGAGCACCACTAAAAATTCAAATTTTCATCTATAACCTAGGCCATTGTTGGAAACAACGGCCTAAGTTAAGAAAAAATTTACTCCTTTCGAATAGGCCAATACAGAGTGCTGTTGATCCAAAGAACCTAGAACATCCTAAGTAAAAGAAAAAAAATAACAACTCTTTCACACAGCAGCTAAAGCTGCTACACTAAATTCTCCCCCAAATACTATATACAATCCCATCAGCTACAATCTCCCAACAACGACAACAACAAAATTAACAATTGACACAAACTAACAACACTTGAGTCTCAACAACATTTAAAGTTAACAAAAAAAACCAATTAACA
The DNA here is from genome assembly GCA_017893485.1 of Hemerocallis citrina. NCBI lineage: Eukaryota > Viridiplantae > Streptophyta > Magnoliopsida > Asparagales > Asphodelaceae > Hemerocallis > Hemerocallis citrina. Next base: position 167,085,476 of record CM030367.1, read on the forward strand.
ACACTTGCATCAATATCTATAATATACTGAAACTTTACATCAAAAAATTCCAATTCACAATGGATCATCATATCTCTCGTTAGAACTCTCTTCATTGGATGGAATCACTTCTTGCAGATTGATTGACCTTCATTCAAAGATAAGTTTTAGTTAGTGAGAAACTCATTTACCACAAATGAAGTATAATAAATTTAAAAGAGAGAGAAACAAAGAAAGTACGAGTCTTACGCCTCAAATAATGTTGGACAATTTCTTGAATCATGATTCATTTGTACAATGCCGCATCTTCGGCACCGTCTCGGATTTTTTATGGAGAGTTGCTCTCTTATCGGCCTCAATATTTTAGCGCGAGGCCTTCCCTTTGTCGTGCATTGTTGTGAGTCACTTACGCGTGTAGGTATGTGTCCACTGCCTTCATCATGAGGTTGTGCACTACCATGCGGTTGTGAACTACCTCCCGGTTCTGCACTGTGATGTGGTTGTGAGGCCTGTTCGGGTAATGAGGCCAGTTCTGCACTGTCATGTGGTTGTGAGGCCTGTTCACCCAATCCGGCTTGTAGCCGAGAGATGCCGTCAATGATCTTTTACAAATTCTCCAACGTGTATTTGTAACTTTCATTAGAGGAACAACCGAGATCGACAATCTGTTTTGCATGGTAGCTCAACTCACAATATCGAGAAACAAAATTCTCGATATTGGGTTCAGTTTGAATAGATGTATAACTTCTTCTCATCACATCCCGGGTCCATCTTCTTTTAATGTATACATCCAGAAGGAAAGTGTGATGGCTGAACCGAAGAACGGCAAAATTATGCCTGCAAGGAATACCAACGAATTCGAAGAAGTGACATGCACATGTAATAATTCTGTTGATTTTGCATAACTGAAGAAGGCGAGCCGGTTCTGATTCTCCACAGAGTATCACATGGAAGGTTGAACTATCCGTTGTCTCAAAATCGCCAACGAAGCTTCAACTTCGTTCTCTTCTCACGGTTACGATGATTTCCTTTCAGTTCATCATGTCTTTGCCTTCCCAAAAAACGGTCGAAGATGACGGCAAATTCATGCAAGGTATATTTCTTTTCTGTATGATGCTTCAAGGCAGAATGCGATAACTCAACATGTTGGCTACTCAACATGCCTGCCCAAAAAGAATCTTTAGCGTAGACGGGTGCCCAATTTTCACGGATATCAAATACATCGTTCAACCATTTGTTATTCTCTAATCCGTATTGCGAAATCAATAAATTCCATTTTTGTACAAAGTCATGTACATATTCGGAATTGTAGATGACATTCTTTAAAGATTCCCTGAACTTGTCGATATCGTTCGACATACGCACCTCCTGTGGTAACTTATCCAATATGTGCCAAATACAAAAACGATGCCGAGTCTGGGGGGGAAAACTTTCTTAACTACGGCGGCGATCCCACGGTATTGATCGGTGACGATACCGGATGGAGCACGATTCATAACCCCTAACCACTTTTCAAAGAACCATTCAAACGAAGAGGCCGTCTCATTTGGAATGAACCCACCTCCTAAGAAAGTCGATTACCAATGTTGATTCACTCCAACAAAGGGAATAAATAACATTCCATACCAGTTCGTATTGTACGTGACATCAAAGCAAAGTACATCGCCAAATTCTTGATAATTCATCCTAGAATTACCATCAATCTACATACAATGTGACAACCGTCCTTCGGGATCTACTTGAATGTCATAAAAAAATGAAGGATCCGTCTGTTTCTTAGATTCAAAAACATCAATTAGTATTGTAGAATCATGTCCCTTCAATACTTCTTGAGAATCTCTAAGTAAATTTCTGACATCTTTTTCGGCAAATCCTACTTGATCGTGACCACCACTAGCACTTTTGAAGAAGAGCATTTGTCGACATGTCTGGATATTAGTTTGGTTGAATTGATCTATTATCCTTTTATCCGTATTTGACACGGAACGGTTTCGGGGCAAAAGATGTCTTCTACCGGGTGAGGTGAATTCATGATTGTGTGCTTCATGAAATGATTACAATACTCACGTATTACTTGCTTCGTTCAATTTTACATGAACGCAAGCCTTGCAACCTGTTCTACAGGTTGTTCTCCGTCTACCATCACTATGTTGACTCGGCGACAACCCAGATTTATTACAAAGATATGACTTATCTACTTCCACTCATCCCTTTAATTTATTCCCACCCTTACGCATTGCAAAACCCCCACAATGAGCATATGAAGAATAAAAATTTTCGGCCCCAACTAAAGTTGAAAACATCATGCCTAACTTTGGTTTTACATGTTCTTCGACTAACGGTATGGAATCAATGATTGGTTCTACCCACACAAAATTATTTCTGGCAGCAGAACTCTCCATATCGTTGTTCATCTGGGGAAAAAATATTTTATTGGTAAATTAATACACACATCATATATAAAACAGCTTGTTAACAAACGATTGTGATATATATACATATGAAATAAAATAAGTGACAGAACGTCAAAAACGACGTCAAAAAAATATGAAACTCTGCGATTGGGTTCGGCTTGCCGCACATAAGGTAACGGAACTTGTAGAAGCAGGTTTCGATACACGGTTTGCAAGATGCGGCTGTGTCTCGCTCGCTTTCACTCTTCGAAAGGAGGGAAATGCGATACACGGACGCATATAGCAAGCCGTGGGTGACAACTTGCAACTACAAGTTGCTATGACTTGTGAGTGGCGAGACTGACCTACTTGCAAAATTACGGATTTTTCAAGTGGGTTCTCTATTGAAAACTCGCTCAAAACATAACAAAATTCATGAGAAAACCGCACAATCGATGGTAAAAAAAAAACTAAACTTTGTGATTGGGTCGGGCTCCCTGCACACAAGGTAACGCAACTTGTACAAGCGAGTTCCGACCAACGGTTTGCAAGATATGGCCATGTATCGCATTCATTCATGAAAAATACCAACAATGCTATACATTGACGTAGGACCCAAACCGTGGATCCGAACTCGCAACTACAAGTACCATTTGGTAGCGAGCGGTAAGCCTAATATGCTCGCAAAATTTCTTATTTTTTGGATGTCGTTTCCTACTGAAAAGTACCCTCGATAAAAATCAAACATTAATTGAGGTTGTTGTTTGATATACAATAGAAATTTGCACAAACGAGATCAAAAAATTCCGAAACTTTGGGAGTAGGACGGACGCAAAACACATGAGCCAACAAAATTTGTAGATGTGAGTTTCGATTCACGGTTTGCTTATACGCCGATGTATCGATTTCACTCACGAAAAATACTCGAAAGCGATACACGGCCATACACTTCAAACCGTGAAACCAAACACACTTCTACAAGTTGCGTTGGCTTGTGCGTGGCGAGCCCGACGTACTCGCAAAATTGCATAATTTTTGGAATCTCTTTGTGCCCTATTACTAACAACGAATAACGACCAACAACAACTAATACTACATCTACATTGATAATAAAACTATAATTACCTAATCTATAAATACCTACGCATAATATACAAATTGTACACTCAAACTTTGAATTTTTTTTCCAATCAATTAACCTAGTTAGATCTACTAAAATAGGAAAAAATTAATACCTTTCACAATGAGGATGTTCGGAAAGGAGATAGAGAAGGCCCTTACGCGCTGCTGTAGAGAAAGGAAGGAGAGTAGGGTTTGGTTATTTTTTTTAGGATTAGGGTTTTAGGGTTCGGGAGATTTTGTATGGGTTAGGTTTTTTTTTGTAATCGGGATCTTCAAAGGAAGATGGCAAGAGTGTGAAAAGATGGAGAGATTTAGTGAGAAGCAACGACCAAGAGAGAGCGAGAGTTTTCAAATCGAGAGAGAGAGAGCTAGGGTTTGGGGAAATGGGTTTCTCGAGCTTCAGTAGCGAGAAAGAGAGTTGTGAGGGAGATGGTGATCTGAGTATGTACAAGTGTTTGGGAAAACACTTGTACATACTTAGGCCGTTGTTGGAAACAACTGGCCTAGGTTGAAATTTTTGTTAAAAAAACAACTTAGGCCATTGTTCCCAACAACGGCCTAAGTACAATTTTCTTCAAAAAAAAAACTTTAAACAACCTAGGCCGTTGTTGGGAACAACGACCTAAGTATAAATTTTTCCAAAAAAAATTTTATGCCAAAAAAATGCTAAGTCTGAAACGTTTTTTGGCATGAAGTTACAAAATTATCCCTCCGCTTTTGAAACCGTTAGTGGGAGCGCCTATTGGGTTTCGATCTGAGCCGTTGATCAAGATCTTGCAAGATCTGAGCGATCCAACGGCTCACGGGTGCGTTTTCCAACCAGTTGAAAACGCACCCGTTTTCAATGGAGCATTTGCTTATATATATATATATATATATATACACACTTTGGTATACTATACATATAAACTTGTTGCGTTTCTCTGAGCTAACAACGTTAAACTTTGAAGAATTTGACTATTATACCCCACGCTTTGACTGATCAATGCATTCTCTCTTTCTCCTTACCACTTAACTTTTTTCTATTTTTTTAAAATAAATAAAATATACTTACTCAAAATAACTCTCCAAATTCTCTTTATTTTATTTTCAGCTTTTTAAATAGAGGAATAGGGTAATAAACACATTTAATTATGAAAAAAAACCTAATTTAACAGTATTAGCAGCCATGGCTATATTAGAAAAGTACACCCCCAAAAAAGGTAAAAATCGTCACGTGATACTTAAAATTGAAGGAGTATACCGTTCTGTACAAAAAATAAGGACAAAACACACTTATTCACAAAAAAATAAAATAAAAATAGTTATCTACAACTCTGTGAAACATGGATATAGTTTAGTGAAATTTATGGGCCACAAAAGCCCAATGCTTCAAAGTCTCCCCTACGAAAAAGGCGTGCATCCTAAATAATTAGTAATAACGGGTTGGATTTCCTTAGTATACCCGGTCCAACTAGGTACATAAATCCCCAAAAAGAAAAAAAAAAAAAAAAAAAAAATTAAATTAAGACAGTAATATTCCCATTCCCCTATTAATTTATTTAATTATTTACTTGTACGTCACCACTGTTACATTGAAGGGGATTGAAGCCAAGAACCCTAATTGCAACTATGAAGAAGTTTGAATGGATCAAGGCCGTGATCATCTTCAAACCCTCCGGGTCCGAGGTAACTAACTACTACGTAGCAAACTATGTGATCTTCAAATCTTACTAATTTTTTGATAACTTGGTTTTCCTTTCTATGTTTTTTTTTTTTGATTATACTGGATATCCATCCCCCTCTGGGGGTCCGACTAATCCCAGTCCCGTGAGCTAGGTTTTGAGCAGGCCGTTCAACAGTCCTATTGTCACTGGCCATCACATAATGTTTACCATGGGGATTGAACCCGTGACCTCTGGGAGGAGCATACTCCAGGTCACATCATTCTCACCACTAGGCCATCTGTGATGGTTGGTTTTCCTTTCTTTCTAGAAAGGAAAGGTTTTCCTTTCTATGTTGTGGGCTCGATTGGCGCAATTTCAGTAATTGTTTCTAATTTCCATTAATTTAGATGTTCGAAAAAGAAATACAGACAACGAAGTTTGAGTTCGATCCAGCTGAGAAAGCAGTAGATTCATTTACGGGCAGGGAGTTGGATTACTCACGTGGAGTCTTTGATGGCAATATTCCTGTAATGGTGGATTCTACATTTACAGATACTGCCCTAATAAAGAAATTGATGATACTGAGAGATGACAATGAAAAAGTAAAAATTCGTTTAAAAGAAAGGAAGCAGTTTGTTCTTCATATCCATTACGTCGTCAAGGATAAGGAGTCCGGTGCATCCCATTTGGTTTTGGGTTTGCCGTATGGAACTTTAGAGGGATATGTGGAGACTAAGAGAGACGAGCTTTTTATTCAGAGAAGGGACGGGAGCTACAATGTGACTTCAAAGTTGAGGAACATGATTATGTAAGTAATTAATAATTAATACTACTGAGTATATATATATGATCGATCAACTTACTGCTGCCTGACCAAGCTGATGATTCCGTAATTCTTTATAGGCATATTGCTTATGTGATGCGTTGTCTAGAGAACCGACAATTTCACGTTGAGGAACTGAATTTGAGACAGATTTATCTTGGTGAGTCCGGGGAACCTTCCTCCATGGCACTCTTGCATGGCGTGAAACTTGGAAAAGGTATTATTTAATTGGTACATTTATTTTAGTTGTTGTATTCATTTACAAGTTCAAATTATAGAGTGAATCAATATTGTTTTCTATAGCTCTTTATGGTAGTCCAAAGTATATATATATCATTAATTGTTTTGTGAATGTTGATTTTTAATTAAAGTTTGTTGCTTTGATCCTTAGATCGGGTTGAATGTCGGAAGGCTTTTGCCAAAATCATTGAAGATATCTTCGTGGTCGCTGGAAAAACTCCGTCTCCGGATATCAAGAATTTGATTGAAAGGGTTAGAGGATTAGAAGATATGTAAGTTAATTTGGTGATCATCTTTTATATAGTCTTGATACATATGAAGTACTATACTCTATTAATTTCATTAAGTAATATAATATGTCGTTTTTTTAATAGGACTTGGGGGGCAGTCGGGAGACACCCAGCTATGTTAACTCCTTCTGAGAAAGTTTGGTTGCTCACAAAAGTACATCACCATCCACATATAAGTGATTTGGATCATAAGATGAATGGATGGCCAGCTGAACCATCTCTCCATAATTTAGCAATACATCTCGGCAATTCTCAATATACGGTCACATATTATCCGGAAAAGTTTTCATCTTTCGTGACCCTTCTTTGTAAGACTGTTGCCAATTATCATGAGAATGATATAATTACAGATGAAATTAAGGTACGTACTTGTAACCACCCTTTGAGTTTTGATATTTCATTATGACAAAGTTTAATTACCGACCATTTATATATTTTTCAAACTTTATTATTGCTCAATTCACTTTGTAGGTAACCAAAGGTTGTAAGAACGAGTTTCAGTTTGTGCTTTTTATAGAGGAGATCTGTCCAAATTTGTGGATTTGGCTATCCGAACTCTTGGTATGAATTCTTTATATAGCATAAATATGTAGTACCTTATTTGGTATTGACTAATTAACTGATTGCATTTTCTTAGATAATTGGATTATTTGAATAGATAAATTAAATTGGCAAGACTAATTTGACTATATATATATGTAGAAGTATAAGAGAAATAAGAACTGCTTTTTTTTATTTTCCTCAAGGCAGAATTACGTAAAGTTAGAATAACATATACAAATCCAGTCATCACAGATAATGTGAGTGCCGATACTTTTCTTAGGCGTATGAAATGGTTTTTTAAGGGAGTAGGAGAGGTGATCAAAGATAAGAGGGAAGTCAAGAGAAGGGATGCTGATGTTGCTAATCCATGTTAAAGACTAGGTCTCATATGAGAAGATTTGTCCCTTTAGCCAGGACATTCGAGACCAAAGCATTCTCCATACTTGTAAGGCTTTGGCTGGAATAGGACAATGAAAGGTGGGAGTGTATTTATGGTCGATAACAGGATTTTTTTCCCAAAACGACCTACTTTTTGAAAGTTTTTCCCAAACCGACCTACTTTTATTTTTAATTCCCAAAACGACACACTCGGTCTTTCAAAGACCGAGTGTGTTATTTTGGTAAATATTTTCAAAAGTGGGTCAGTTTGGTAAATACTTTCAAAAAGTGGATCATTTTGGTAATAAGTTCGCCAAATTTGGCAATTCTAATGAAAGTTCTGTAAAGTGCTAGTTTAACTGATATTTAAAACTTTTCCGTTATTTTTGTAATAATAAATTATTTAAAATTAATCAATCACATATAATTTACGGAATTTCTTTTGTAATTTGTTTTATTATCTAGATACAATGAAACAACTAATTAAGTGTTATAAATAAATTAAGTGTGAATTGTCTATTGAACTCCCCCCCTCCCCACTCTTTCCACATTGTGTATCAGAAATGTTATATTTTGATATCGTCTTTTTATTTCTAATTATGCATATAATTTTATTATGTTCTTATTTTTCAAAGCTCTTGATAATAACCGACAAGAATTACTTGTCATGAGTTTTGGATATTGAAATTCATTTGAATACCGAAAGTCTCAAAGAGACAATTGATGGATTCAAAGAATCATCTAAATGAGATCATACGAAAGATATAACGAAAGCTATAATTTTCTTTTGTCACAATCTCCCTGAAGGAGTGAAAGATGATTGTATCAAAATTAATGATCCTGAAGATCTCTTGAAATTTAAATAAAATATTATTCATCTAGCAAAAGGAATTATGTGAGAATTTGACATATCAAAGTTAAAGATCCCGAAGATCTCTCGAAATGAAGAAAATATTGTTTGTATAATAACAATACAATGAGTATGAATTGATGACGACCCTGTAGATCTAAATATGTATAACTGTGGCTAACTATAAATATATGGAAAAATGACGATTTCGTCTTATATTTTGGACATGCTACATTCCCCGAAGTGAATGTGATGCTATATAGATTTGGTACTTGGTACGATTAAAGCAGGGTCTTATGCCATGCTGAACTAAGAAGCTAAAAGTTTCTATTTATCATCTAATCCAAGGTTATTTCTTTTTAAAATTTTGTTTCAAGATTTGTTCAGATTACTGCTTACCCTGTTTAGATATGTTTGTCCATTCACTTCACTTAAAACTGCTTTTTTTTATATAGAATTCGTATCAAACCACACACACACTCTATAACTGCCTTTTTACTTTCACTTAACTAGGACATGAGTAGTTTGATGAAATTCTTATGAGAACTTCATATATTATTCAACCTTATGAAGTACGTAGAAGAAAATTGATGACTCGTGTAGACCATGCACAGTACCATTTAACTCTTGTGTAGATAAATAATAATTTGACAAGCAAAGGAGATTTCCACTGTTAATTTACTGCAATCTTGTAGAACCTACATGAATTTACCTTGCCACTGTAATATCCATTTGTGAAATATTTGTCTTTTGAGCTGTAATAGATTTAGTATTGACATGAACTAGATTATAAATTCTGGTTGCTTTTCTTATTCATCATATTTGGCTGCAATTTAATGCTTTTATGGTTGCAATTTTCTTATTCATTTTATTTGGTTGCAATATTTTATATGGTTGTCTTGCTGCTTTTGAATCAATGGGTAAGATAACCACTGGCTGACTAATGCTAATCTTAGTTATTTTTCTTTTCACTTTAAACAATTATTGTACGAATGAACAATTAGAGGAACTTCATATGATTGAACAATACTGCATAATGTCTTTTGAATTTCTTCTGTAATAATATATGTGGTAAAAGTATATTACCTAGCATTTTGTGTAAGTACTAATCACTCACAGAAGTTTATTTGCTATATATATGTCTCATGCAAAGCTTTAAGGACTCCAAGCATATTCTTTTACAGAAGCAATGATTAGCTAATTCAATTCTAGGTCTTCGGTGAAGTGCAAGAGTAAAAAGATCACTGAACTGATAACTATCCAGGTCGAAATGTGTGGATTTATCTGTTCGATCTGTAAAGAATGACTATGATTGAAAACTGATCCTAATGTATTAGGATTGCTTGGAAAATATGAATACTTTATGTTTTGAAAGGTTCTTGTGGGTGTGGTTTTGATGTTCTTGTGGGTTACATCAAGTTGGGACAAATGTCTTGAAGACATTATTACCACACACGCTCTATAATACATAAGATTATTCAATTACCATACACTAATATTCATACTAATTTTTGTCCAAAACTAAGGAAAGAAAATAATTCGAATATGATATAACTCTATATGAATGTCATCTTTCAACTATATTTATCTTCTCAATATAAAATTTAATTAGTTGTTTCATTGTATCTAGATAATAAAACAAATTACAAAAGAAATTCCGTAAATTATATGTGATTGATTAATTTTAAATAATTTATTATCACAAAAATAACGGAAAAGTCTTAAATATCAGTTAAACTAACATTTTACAGTACTTTCATTAGAATTGCCAAATTTGGCGAACTTATTACCAAAATGACCCACTTTTTGAAAGTATTTACCAAACTGACCCACTTTTAAAAGTATTTACCAAAATAACACACTCGGTCTTTGAAAGACCGAGTTTAGCACAAAATAACTCGGTTTTTCAAAGACCGAGGGTTAGAATTCGATTTTTCGAATTCCAACACTCGGTCTTTGAAAAACCGAGTTATTTTGTGCTAAACTCGGTCTTTCAAAGACCGAGTGTGTCGTTTTGGGAATTAAAAATAAAAGTAGGTTGGTTTGGGAAAAACTTTCAAAAAGTAGGTCGTTTTGGGAAAAAAATCCGATAACAGCGGCCTATTATGAATTGGAGTAAAAATGAAAAGGAAAGTTGTTTAGAGGGAAGTGTGTGATAAAAAAAGTTCAATATCAGAGAATTGAAGACCGCCGTGTGCACAAGATTAATTGAAAAGGACACCAACTAAGCCAATGAATTTTGACTTTGCCCCAAATTATGTTATGGATTAAAAGTTGTATTTCTAATGGAATACCATCTAGAATATAGCAGGAACACATACAAATGAGACCTAGTATAATTGTTGGAAACTTAATTGCTCTTATAGTATTGTACTTTTTAATTTAAGCAAATGTTGATCGATGACTATACGGTCCTAATTTCGTATGGTAAATCTTTTAAAATTTTGGTAATTCTTAATTTTATTCATGGATTATTGCAGTTAATTTTCTTTTTTAAATGTTTTAGATACTTAGATAAGTAGTATAATAACATGTAGATCCCATGCATGTCATGAAATCTGTTGGCATCTGCGCAAACATTACAAATCTTATTAGTTATGTATCATTTTACAACCGATTTTAAATTATCAAGCAATTAGGTATTGTTCGAACCCTAACTGATGAGGACATCAGTCCTGTTTAGTTTAGTATTTTATTTCAGTACCATATTTGTTTTTGGCAATTATAGCCATATGTAATCTTTCTTTTATGCATTAGAATATTTATGAGATTTTAGAATATTTTGAGATTTGTATCAAGATTTGTTTTGAGCTCATATATAGGCCTTAAGATTAATGAGAAGTTATCCTATTCTTGATATAAAAAGAAATTATTGTGTTGAGTTTTACTCTTCATCTTTCTTTTTGTGTGATACAATTGAGATCTAATTATTAGGGTTTGTGATAAATCCTAATAAACTTTTAGGGTTTGTGATAAACTCTAAATTTACCCCCCCAAATCCAAACCAAATCCCCAAATAAAACCCTAACCCCTCTTCATCTTCTTCCTCTTTCCCCGATTGAGTCCCGAAACCCCCGACCCCTCCCGAACTCCTCCTCGCCGCCCTCGTCGCCTGCAACCTGCACCACCACCATCACCCCTCTATCCTCTCTCATCGATCTCTCTTCCCCCTCGCCTCCTCTTCCCGTCGTCAACCTTCATCGTCATCATCGACGTCGATTCCGTCGACTGCTCCATCCCGCATCCCCGTCGATCTCCTCCCCTCACCCCGCCGTCAACCTCCTCCCCTCACCCTGATCCGCCGCCCTAACTCCTCCCTCATTCAGTCGAAGCCACTCCGAGGCTTCCTCCCTTGTCGTCGGCTCTACCACGAGCCCCGGTGCCCCCCCTCCCCCCCCCATCGCAGCCGCCGTCTTCCCCTTTGTGGTCTCGCCGTTGTTGCCACCCGGACAGAGATTACAGCTTTCTTCAAACCTCGGTATACTCTTTTCACTTTTCAAATATTTGTGTTATACTGCTTTGTCATCTCTATTATATTATCTAATTTATCTGTCGTCCACAAATATTGAGATTGGATATTCTACTTGCCTAATTAGAGTACAAATCAATATTGCATCTTTTACTTGCTAAGACTGCTTAGAGATATAATTATTAATTGTTAGAAGTGAATTATTAATTGGGCTTGTTAAACATAAGTCAATTCTTGAAAATCCATCAAACTGATTAACTGTTTAAAATTCTAACTTTGATTCGCACTACGTATTGATAAAATTCAGGGCCGGCCCAACACTTATTGAGGCCTAAAGCGAACTCCGAAATGAGGCCTTTTAAAAGTTTATAATAATATTTTGTTAAAATTAATATATTTTTATTTAAATGTTATCTTTCGGACTTTTTGAGATGCAAAATCATTTATTATATTATTGTAATCAATTTCGGGCTTTTTGGTATGTGAGGAGGCCTATTTCGAACTTTTTGATATGTGAGGAGGCCTTTATTATTATATTATTATAATCAATTTCGGGCTTTTTACGGTATGTCTATTTCGAGTTATTTCGAGTTTTTTGTATGTGAGGAGGCCTTTATTGTTTAGATAAATATTTTTGTTTTGGAGGCATAAAGCTTTACCCTTGGACCGGCCCTGGTAAAATTAATCCTTTAAGATTCTTGGAAATTCTTTATTTAGGATTACGTTTTACATCATTTTGGTATCAGAGCGAAGGTTCTTAAAACCCTCGTTCTTGCATCATTTAGTCTTAAATTTTTGCATTCATTTAGAATTGTTTGGTCTTTTAATTTCGTTCTTTTCAATCACTTCAGATTAAAACAAAAAAAAAACCTTAATTGCATTTAGGACACGTTTTTTTCTTCTTTTCTTCCAAATTTCACCATACACACGACCCCTAATTTCCACCGTTGGTGAATGCGTCTTCGCAGCACCATCACAGATCCTAAAAAGCCTTTTTTATCCCTTCCTAACCACCCAATTAGGAACCCTAGACCTCTCCGAACTGAGATGGACAACTCTGATATTTCCGCTACCCTAGCTGCCATTCAAGTAACTCTTGCCAATATCAATCAGAGGCTTGAGAAAGTGGAACTAAATCAAATTGTTGCCCCTGAGATTCATGCTAATCGTCAGATCCCTCAAGAAAATGTTCGTGATGATCGAAGTCAAGAACGTGACCCTGACGAACAATATAAGAAGAACGTTAAGACTGACGTTTCCCATTTTGAAGGCCACATGAAACCCCAAGCCTATCTCAATTGGATCCGTGCCATGGACTACTAGTTTGTGTGGTTTGACATGAGCGAAGCCCTGAAGGTTATTTGCCACAATGAAATTGACAGGTAAAACTCAACAACACTGGACCAATATTGAACATGTCTGCAGAGGCCAAGGCCTGGCACCCATAGCCACTTGGGAAGCCATGAAAGAAAAGTTCACTGAGAGATATGTACCGTTATTGTTCCACACCCGATTGCTAGATTCGTGGAACCAACTTTATCAAGGAAGTAAATCCATACGAGAATATATTGATAAGTTAGATGACTTCCTTATTTGGTGCAATGCCTTAGGTAAAGAGAGCGAAGAACAAACTCTCTCTAGGTTCAGGACTGGATTACGAGTCGGTTTTATGAACGAGCTAATTCATAGAAATGTGGACTCATTAGCGGCAGCTTATGCTCTTGTTCTCGATATGGATTCCCTTAAAGTAAGTTCCCATTACAAGTCCGGCGATTCGATGGATCATTCCCCTAGAATGACCCTTCCTGATCCTTCTAGACCTAAGCACTCTTCTCCTCAGTATCCTAACAGGTCTTACCGAAGCAAGCCTACATCAAATTCATATCCACTTAGAAATGACAACACGGATAAGAATACTGAAAGAGACTATTTTAAGATTGATTCTCTTACTAAGTGCTATAAATGCAAGTGATACGGCCATGTTGCTGGCAACTGTCCCAGCCCCAGTAGGATCAATATAGTGGAGGGTACCGCTGTCATTGCTGATGAGCTCGACAATGAGTTTACCTATGAACCTAATGTAAGTGATGACTTTAATGAAAAGGGAATGACCAGTCTCTCAATTATATTCAGTTTGTCCAGTCACCTCCATTAAGTGTACCTGAGTCACCCATCATTTTCCAAGTCACTTGGCAGCCCATAGATTTTACCCCTGTATTAGAACATCACAGAGTCACAGAGTCTGCATCCACATTTGCTATCTACATTCATGATTTGCATAGAGAAATTTTCAAGAAAATTAATGAGAATAATTTTAACTACACGTTAATAACAGGTACAAGAATGAAATTTAAAACTCTTAATGTTGATGACGAAGAGATGGTTCGGATTCATCCGGAACAGTTTTCAGCTGGATCTGTTAAAAACTTGAACATACGTGTTGCAGGCCCATTTAAAATTCTACATACAATCAATGATAATACCTATGTCGTTGACCTTCCTGAAGGCTTTGGCATAAGTAAGACTTTCAATATTGAGGATCTAGTACTCTATGAAGGCTCAAAATTCATCCCTAGAAATTTTCTTTTAGATAAGCCTACCCTGCAGCATAATGGTGAGATTCCCACATTTACTTCTCTACCTGATACTATTTAGCTACTGACAAAAGAATTGAATAATATTCTAGATGATCAGATAATATCTATAAGAGATGGTGGTATGCACAAGTATTTGGTGAGGTGGAAGAACAAGCCAAAGTCAGATGACACTTGCATTGATCGTGAGGAGCTCCCGCAACTGGATCCAAATCTTTTGGAGCACCATGACAGGATCACTAGTTTTGACTTGAATGGGTCGAGCTTTCTCCCACCCGGAGAGAATGATGAGGACATCAATCATGTTTAGTTTAGTATTTTATTTCAGTACCATATTTGTTTTTGGCAATTATAGCCATATGTAATCTTTCTTTTATGCATTAGAATATTTCTGAGATTTTAGAATATTTTGATATTTGTATCAAGATTTGTTTTGAGCCTATATATAGGCCTTGAGATTAATGAGAAGTTATGCTATTCTTTATATAAAAAATTTATTGTGTTGAATTTTGCCCTTATATCTTTTATTTTCTGTGATACAATTAAAATCTAATTATTAAGATTTGTGATAAATCCTAATAAACTTTTAAGGTTTGTGATAAACTCCAAATTCACCCCCCCCAAATCAAAAATAAAACCCTAACCCCTCTTCATCCTCTTCCTCTTTCCCCGATTGAGTCCCGAACCCCCGACCCCTCCCGAACTCCTCGTCGCCGCCCTCGTCGCCTGCAACCCACACCACCACCATCACCCCTCTATCCTCTCTCATTGATCTCCCTTCCCCCTTGCCTCCTCTTCCCGTCGTCAACCTTCATCGACTTCCTCCATCATCGTCATCATCGACGTCGATTCCGTCGACTGCTCCATCCCGCATCCCTGTAGATCTCCTCCCCTCCTCCTGTCATTGACCTCCTCCCCTCACCCAGATTTGCCGCCCTAACCCCTCCTTCATTCAGTCGAAGCCACTCCGAGGCTTCCTCCCTTGTCGCCGGCTATACCACGAGCCCCAGCGGCCCCCCATCGTAGCCGCCGTCTTCCTCTTTGTGGTCTTGCCGCTGTTGCCACACAGGCAGCAATTTCAACTTTCTTTGAATCCCGGTATACTTTTTTCACTTTTTAAATATTTGTGTTATACTGCTTTGTCATCTCTATTATATTATCTGATTTATCTATCGTCCACAAATATTGAGATTGAGTGTTCTACTTGCCTAATTAGAGTACAAATCAATATTGCATCTTTTACTTGCTAAGACTGCTTAGGGATATAATTATTGATTGTTAGAACTGAATTATTAATTGAGCTTGTTAAACTTAAGTCAATTCTTGAATATCCATCAAACCGATTAACTGTTTAAAATTCTAACTTTGATCCGCACTACGTGCTGGTAAAATTAATCCTTTAAGATTCTTGGAAATTCTCTATTTAGAATTACGTTTTACATCACTAACTTATACAGAAGGACTAATTGTTGTAAAGTATTAGTTAACGATAACATGGGCTCTTCCATAATATCAATTTGCCTCAATATACTTTCAAGCTGTGAGACACCGAGAAGGTCTGTTCATATCGTATTCTACCTTTGCTATTTTGCTTAATTTCACTTGGGTTAGGAAAATCATATATGCCTTTTATTTGTCTATATTTGAAGTCCATTCCTGACCTGAACATAGGAAATGAAAGAAAAAATAAAAAGACACAGAAAAAAAGGAAATAGTGTAATAAGTACCAGTCTTGTAAACTTGATTTGTGTCTCTGACAAAATCTCAAAGGGAGTTGGCAATTGTGTGTTTTCTATAAGACAACCGACATATGCAACGTCTTAAATGTAGGGAGAGACATGTCCGAAATATCAAATGTAGGCAGACATGTCCGAAATATCAGCCAAAATTTAGGTTGTTTGGACTGGGCTTCACGATATAATTAAATATATGAAGGTTTTTTTCTGGTAATATTAACATATGCAGTTGATGTAGTTTTTAGAAAGCGTGCAGGCAATATATCAAGTGTTGGGGATACTTCGGCCGAAATATTCCTATAACATGTCACTCGTTTTAGTTTTTATAATAGGTATGGTTTTCTGGTGTATCAAATCAAACCCGAAAACCATTTATCCATCCAAAATATGCATAATGCGAGTTGCATTAACTAATTCACTTAGTTTTGTGCATGCTATATGTGATACTGTAATGTATGTAGTTCATATTTAGGATATCCTTTTTCTATCCTCACATACCAAACTAGCATATATTATATATCCCGATATATCATCCTATATATCCTAAATGACAAGAAAATTGGGTGGCCGACATGACACGAACATCCAAAATGTAAAACCATGAACATATGTAGCTTAATTTTTGCATTTCTAAGTGGGAGTTATATTAACCATTAACTTAAGATCAATCACCTTGCTAATAGTTAAATCTCAGCCACACTTAGCCTCTCATATGTATTGCACGTGCTAGTTATTATTAAATGAAACTTGTAGATAAATATTCAACAAATATTACCAAAAGAATAAATACAAAGTTCAAATTTTTTATAAAAGTGACATAGAATTGCTTAAGATAACTTATTTAGCTTATATTTTAGATAAAGTCTTTTGTTCCTAATGAAAGAAAATTTGCATCATTTCATTTAAAGAATTTATGTAGCCAGGGGACTTCATTAGGCTTATGTTTGACTAACCTTATGTATGTGAATGCGCTAACAAATAGCTACCAAGGGGAAAAGAGAAACTAGTTATAGCTATATTCATCTTAATTTAATGTCGCAGAAAACCACAAAATTCATAATTAGTATTTTGTTCATGGTGGAATTAATTTGTTAAGACCAAATATGTCACAGAGTAATCAATTATTTTGATCTTCTTTCTTCGAGTTTGCCTTGAGTTTAGGAACTATTTAATTGTTTAATGTTTAAGTTCAAAAATTAGTTAATTGTTTAATTTTAATCATCGATACTGTTTACCATAGAACTGATATATAGAGGTGGCCTTTCTGCAAAATTCTGAAGGTTTTTTTTTTTAATTTTATTTAATTTTATTTTTTTTAATTTTTTTTTGTTTTTGTTTTTGTATACAGCAGAAAAAACACTAACCTTGTGACGAACCTTATGATGCGTTGGGGAGTTGAGTAACTAAACTTGCTGGCTACTCTTCAAGACCTTATGCACGCATCTGGGTGTGCCTTCTGCTGTGCTCTGGGTTTTATGTCTCAAATCTGAAGACAAGTCTACATCTTGCCAAATGCTAAATTTTACTCTGATGAACTCATAGATGTGGATATTCCTCATTTGATAGCTCGAGTAATCTTGCAAGACCTTTTTAATTTACATAAATTTAGATGTTATAATCGGACAACTTGTTGGATGTGCATTTTCATTTGCCCTGGAACTTATTTGTGCTTCAGAATTCAGACGTAATTTGCTCTATACTTTCTGCATGCTGTAGTTGAGACTTATTTGGTGTTAGTAGTTTTGAAGACTAATTCTCTAGTTTTGATGTTGATGACTTCACTGTTCTGTTGTGTTTATGTGTCAACTGGAACTATGCATGTTTGATTCAGGTTCAGGTTTTGTGATTTTTGCTGCTTCCTTTGTAAAACCAGATGATGCTAGCTTGTATTCTGTGACCTGACTTTGGTTGTGTTTGTACTCCGTTTATATTTAAATATGTTTTCTGTATTTTGGCTGGAGTTCTTTCGAACTCCATCCCAATTCTCAAAAACAAAACAAAAAAATTGCTCTATACTAGAATGATTCTTTATCCTATATAATAACAGATCGTTTGTGATAGTGTAGTCGCCCTGTCTATTGTTTTCATGATATATAGTAACCTCTCAGAATTGAACTTTTTGTGTTAACTTCCCCGTAATCTTGTGATTTGTAGCAAGCCATTCATTTTGATAAGAAAAGTCTAATTAGATGATGATGAAGATTGTATACATCGAGATTTGCTTGAAATTTTGTTTTTTATTGAAAGCACCAAATGAAATTCTGAGTTGATTTACTAGGGCAGGTGTTCTTTTGATCATGTGATTGGATGGTGGCGGTACTAATTCCTCCCCCCTTACCTTGGAAATTGTCAAGAATTTATTTCTTCTCATGCTTGCTCCAACCTGAATGGATTCCTAACAGAATAAGTTCTGACCCACCGTAATATGCAGCATAGCTTATGAGATTAATAGAACACCATGGCCCAACCGCATCGGATGGACCGGTCCTTCAGGGACACATTAATTCTTAAGTTGTAGACCCTAAGCAATTGCTGCAGAACACTCCCTGAGGAACAAGCATATAACATTTCTTTTTTTTTTTGCCTTTATGGCTGACTAACATAGCTAAGGCATATGACAAATCGAGCGGCCTCATGTTATTGTTAAAGTAAGAGAGGATGGTTTCGATCTTCCTTTCTCATATAATCTTATACGATTTTGTATTGTGGCTGCAGCTTCTATCCTTGCCTCTGTTCCTAATTCATGCAATGCAGTAACTGCGAACCTGTTGTGAAGTGTGGCTCAATTCTATCCCCTGTCACCTCTATCGCCTGCTTCATATATCTCCTCGATACCCTGTTTGTTGCCTGCTGCATCCTAACATGTCAACAAGTTACGCTCTAGCAAAGAAAACTAGATGTTAATACCACAAATAGTTCAAGGGCGCAGATATAAATACCAGTGAGAGGCTGGTTATTTTCAATGTGGGCTCTAGCGTGTGAAGTACAAGAAGGCCTACTACATGCCCAAAGAGGTTGTAACGGGTCGGATTCCACATTGTACTCCTAGTGTACCCGACCCTAGTATATAAAAACCCAAAATCCAATGCTTCACTTAACCCACTACGTACACTGAAGCGAAAAACCCTCATACTATCCTACTCTCTATCTCTCTCTCTCTCCAATCCTTCCGACTATATGAAGAAGTTTGAAGTGACCAGGACCATCCCCTATTTCAAACCATCTCAGTACGGCGTAACTACAAAACTCTCTGATCTTCAAATTCTTACTACTCTTTGATAGATTGATTTCTTTCTTTGCCGTTGGCTCGATTGTAAATTTTTCAGCAATTCTGTCTAATTTCTTAATTTAGCTGGTCGAAGAAATAACAAAAGACACAAATTTGAGTTCAATCCAGCTGAAAAAAATAGTAGATACATTTTCGGGTCGAGAGATGGATTACCCATGGGGAGTCTATTAAGGCATTCCTGTAATGGTGGTATTAGGGAAAGATTTGATAGGTCATAGGGAGGTTAATATTGTTTCGTGATTTATAGGATTTGGATCTGATAGGATTTGATTGAGTCCTGATTTATAGGATCTGGAATCTGATAGGATTTGATTGAGTCTGTATAAGTAGGCTTATGAATGAATCAATAAAGAATGAATTTTTAACCCAAATTTTGGCTTTGTATCAGAGCCAGTCGTCTAAGCAAACCCTACCATCAAAACCTATTTTTTCTTTCAATCAGACAATCATCCACATCCGGCCACTCACCCACGGCCTGAAGCTGTGTTCGTTGATCAATGGCGGACGGCGAAGGCAAAATCGATCCCTCATCTCCTTATTACCTTGGCTCTGGAGATCAACCAGGGAATTTAATCTCTCATGTCTTATTAAAATCAGAAAACTATATTGCGTGGTCTAGGGCAATGACGCTCTCTTTAAAGGCCCGCCGAAAGTTCGTGTTTGTGGACGGAACGATCTCCAAACCGACTGAAAAGAAGAAGGTGCTTGACTGGGAAACCGTTAACTCCATGTTGGAGTCGTGGATTTTACGTAGTATGGAACCAAAGGTAGTGGCATCGATCCCATTTCAC
Organism: Hemerocallis citrina; assembly: GCA_017893485.1. NCBI lineage: Eukaryota > Viridiplantae > Streptophyta > Magnoliopsida > Asparagales > Asphodelaceae > Hemerocallis > Hemerocallis citrina. Next base: position 167,105,619 of record CM030367.1, read on the forward strand.
GACGAGGCTAAGCGTCTTTGGGATTATCTTGAGAAGCGATTTTGTGTTGCTGATGGTCCGCGTCTACAGCAGTTGAGGGCGGTAATAACGGATTGTAAAAAGGCGAAATCCATGGGTATTGAAGAATATTTTAACAAATTGATGGGGTTGTATGATGATCTGAATCGTCTCAAACCACTACATGCTTGTGAGTGTGGAAGGTGCACTTGCAATGTTTCTGGTAAATTCGCGGATGATCGCGAAGAAGAAAAACTCCATCAGTTCTTGATTGGACTTGATAATGATCTACATGCTACGGTGAGAACTAATCTTCTGTCTCAAAATCCACCACCGTCCTTGGATAGTGCGTATTAGGTATTCATTCAAGAGGAGCGTTCTCGTGATATTGCTCGACATAAGGCTTTCACAGAGGAGATACATGCCTTCACTTTGCAATCGACTCGCCCCAAAGGTAGATATGATAAGTCAGACCGCAACAACAAGTGTCACTTATTTTGCACCCACTGTAACCGGACCGGTCATGATGCGAGCATGTGTTTCAAGATTCACGGCTACCTAGAATGGTGGGAAGCACGCTCAAAGAGCGGCAAAGGGATGGCCAGCAACCGAGGATCCACATTGACAGCCGCGACCTCTGCAGTGTCTGCCGTAGTGAAGGGTAGAGGTGCTGGTGCGCGGGCCAATGCCATCGCTGGCGGTATTCGTGCTTCCATCCTCGAAGGTGACAGCGCAAGTGCAAGCACAGGGGCCGGTGGTTCAACATTGGCAGATTTCAAACCTGAACAGGTCCAAATTTTGTTGAGTATGATTAGTAATCATCAGCAAGATCAAATGATGGGTGAGTTCCATTCTCCTTCCTCTTGGATACTTGACACAGGGGCATCTCGTCATGTGACCGGCAACTCACAATTTTTGACTCAAGCACAGGACATTCTTCCATGTCCCGTTGGTTTACCTGATGGACAGCAGGAATACGCCACAATGGAGGGGCGTGTAATTCTTACTGATGGTTTAGTGCTTGAGCGTGTCTTATTTATAACAACATTACAATGCAATTTAATATCGGTGTCGTAATTAATTGATGATGCAAACTGTTTTGTTCGATTCACTAATTCTTTGTGTGCTATCCAGGACCAACGTTCGGGGAGCCTAATTGGAGCCGGTGAACGGAAGGATGGACTCTATTTTTTTCGAAGGATTCCTACAGTGCACGTGGTAACAGTTCCTGAATTATCTGAATTTGAGTTATGGCATAGAAGAATGGGTCATCCGTAGGATAGAGTCGTCAAGTTAGTACCTGCAATAAGTTCTAGTACTAATACTACTGGGAAGAAATTGAATAAAACTTGTGTTATTTGTCCTCAGGCAAAACAAACTCGTGATAGTTTTCCTGTTAGTAATAGCAAAGCCAGTCGTATTCTTGAACTCATCCATTGTGATTTGTGGGGGCCAAATAATCAATCACCCTCTTCGTGTGGTGCATATTATTTTTTGATATTGGTTGATGATTTCTCTAGAGCAGTCTGGGTATATTTGTTGCATAATAAAACTGAGGTTTATCAAGCTTTCTCCTCTTTTTTCGCCACTGTGAAACGTCAATTTGAGCAAACTATTAAGATTGTGCGAAGTGATAATGACACGGAATTTAAGTGCATGCTTGATTATTTTGATACGAACGATATTTTGTTTCAAACCTCCTGTGTTGGAACTCCTCAACAAAATGGAAGAGTGGAGCAGAAACATCAGCATATACTTAATGTGGCTCGTGCTTTAATGTTCCAGGGCAATCTTCCTATTACTTTTTGGGGGGAATGTGTACTTAGTGCGGTGTATTTAATAAATCGCACTTTATTAGGTTTGTTACACAATAAAACACCTTTTGAGATCTTATGTGGAACAACTCCTAATTTTGATGTGCTACGGGTGTTTGGGTGTCTCTGTTTCGCTCACAATCAAAAAGCAAAGGGAAATAAATTTGCACCAAGGAGTAGGAAGTGTGTATTTATTGGCTATCCTCATGGCAAGAAAGGTTGGAAATTATATGATCTCGACACAGGTGAAATTTTTGTGTCTCGCGATATCAAGTTTCATGAAAATGAGTATCCCTATTTGAGTGAGAATGCATCTACTATGGTTGACACTCCTATTTCCTCTTCTAGTGACATGGTGGGAGTTGATAACATTGTACTGGATGATTTGGAGGATGCTCAGACTATAGGTCATTTTGTTGTTGGAACAGTGGAGGATACAACGAATAATGATGGGCCAGAGGGCAACACGGAGTTGTCGCGATGCAATCAACCAATTCCTATGCTGCTGCCAATCCCACTGATGCTGCCAGTCCCACCGTGGAAGGTGCTCCGCCGACTGCTGATACTACCAATCCCGCCGTGGATGGTGTTCCGCCGACTACTAGTGCACCTAAGGCTAATTTGGGCTGTGGACTGCGGGACAAATGTCCTTCAGTTTTGTTACGAGACTTTGTTGTTGAACTAGTTCGGAAAAAGAGTCCTTCCTCAAGTTCACCGCCCTCTACCAGCTCCTCCGGTACCCCCTATCCTATAACACACTATGTGAATTGTAATAAACTTTCTATGCGACATCGTATATTTCTTGCAGCTGTAATTGCAGGAATTGAACCTAGAACCTTTCATGAGGCCATAAAACATGTTGGATGGCGTGAGGCAATGCAAAAGGGGATCGGTGCCTTGGAGGCCAATGAGACTTGGGTTATGGAAGAACTACCTCCCGGGAAGAAGGCTCTTGGTTGCAAGTGGGTATATAAGATCAAATATCATGTAGATGGTATGATTGAACGACTAAAAGCTCGCCTTGTTATTTTTGGGAATCACCAGGTTGAGGGAATTGATTACAATGAGACATTCGATCCAGTTGCTAAAATGGTGACGGTTCGTGCCTTTCTAGCTGTTGCAGCAGCTAAAAACTAGGAGTTACATCAGATGGATGCTCACAATGCCTTTCTACATGGCGATCTTGATGAGGAGGTATACATGAAATTACCACCAGGTTTTACTATTCATCAACCTAGCATGATCTGTCGTCTAAAGAAATTTTTGTACGGCTTACGACAAGCCCCAAGGTGTTGGTTTGCTAAATTGACGGCTTCATTGAAAAACTATGGCTTTACTCAGTCCTATTCAGATTACTCGCTCTTCACGTTACATCAGGGACCTGTCCAGATCAATGTTCTTGTTTATGTGGATGACTTGATCATTTCTGGTAATAAATTTTCCGCTCTTGCTTCATTCAAGAAATATTTGGGTGAATGTATTCATATGAAGGATTTGGGGACCTTGAAATATTTTCTCGGCATTGAAGTTGCTCGTAGTCCAGAGGGTACCTTTCTATGTCAACGGAAGGATACTCTTGATATCATCGCCGAGACGGGGTTTTTGGGAGCCAAGCCCGCCGGATTTCCGATGGAGCAAAACCATCAACTAGCTCGCGCTAATGGTGAGTTGTTAAAGGACCCCGAAAGCTATCGATGTCTTGTTGGGCATCTCATTTATCTCTCCTTCACACGTCCTGACTTGGCATATATAGTACATATTTTGGCACAGTTTATGCAGGCACCAAAACAAGAACATTGGGATGCGGCGACTCGCACTGTAAGTTATCTTAAAGGCTGTCCGGGGCAAGGTATTCTTCTTCATTCTGATAGTGATCTATCCTTATCAGGTTGGTGTGATTCTGATTGGGCGAGTTGTCCTTTGACTCGTTGTTCTCTTACTGGTTGGATAGTTTTTCTTGGTTGTTCCCCCATTTTCAGGAAAACCACGAAACAACATACAGTCTCCCGCTCGTCTGCAGAAGCTGAGTATCATTCTATGGCTTCGGTTACATCTGAACTCAAGTGGCTAAAAGCGCTTCTTGGTAGTCTTGCGGTGGATCATTCCTGTGCTATGAATTTATTTTGTGATAGCAAATCGGCTCTACACATTGCTCAAAATCCTATCTTCCATAAGCGTACGAATCATATAGAGGTGGATTGTCATTATGTACGAGATGCAATTCAAGAAGGAATTATCTCTACGAGTCATGTGTGCACAAATGAGCAGCTGGCCGATATCTTTACAAAGGCATTAGGCAAGCGTCAATTTTTATACTTACTTCGCAAGCTGGGCATTTGTGATTTGCATGCTCCAACTTGAAGGGGGGTGTTACGGAAAGATTTGATAGGCCATAGGGAGGTTAATGTTGTTTCCTGATTTATAGGATCTGGATTTGATAGGATTTGATTGAGTCTGTATAAGTAGGCTTATGAATGAATCAATAAAGAATGAACTTTTAACCCAAATTTTGGCAAGTGGATTCCACGTTTACAGATATACACTACCTTAATAGATGCATTGTCAAGGTTGACTATGAAGCACCTTCTACATGTTCATGGAGTTGTCGAAGATGAGGAGTCTGGTGCATTTCATTTGGCTCTGGAAATGCCGTCTGGAATCTTTAGAGGGATTTGTGGAGGCTAAGGGAAATGAGCTTTTTACTCAGAGAAGGGACGGGAACTATGATGTGTCTTTAGATTTGAAGGATAAGATTTTGTAAGTAATAACTAATAAGGGGGTTAATTATACTTACTGAGTAGAATCACTTACAGATGCGCTAATTGAGTGGTCTTGTCTTCTTTGCTGTCATCTTTATAACCAAATCGCTAGGATAATGAATTTGTTGGAAAAAAATAGGATCGATAATAGTATAATAAAAATACCAACTCAAACCACAAATTGAAATATACAAGAAAATAAAAGAGCAATGGATAGAGAACACCAAATATAACGTGGTTCGACAAGGTACCTACGTCCACGGGACAACAGGAACATCCACTATGAAAGTAATGGGTACAAAGAGATCTAACTTCAAGAACACCACTTGAAGGAAATACTCACTCTCAGAATTGTTTGCTATTATAACAGCCAACACTCTCAACTTGGAGTGGACACTCTTTTCTTTCTACTTGGATGAAGATGATTCTCTCACAATGTGTTGTTGGAATGAGCAAATGATCTCTCCTTATATAGGCCAAGGAAGAAACCTCTAGATATATTCATTAATGCTCATTCATATATTTTTAGTACTGTTATATTTTCAATTTTCAGATTTCTGTCTAGAGTTACACCGACAAGATTTTCTTTTAAAATAAATTGTTAACAGTAAAATTTGAAATTGAAATTTAATATTTTGTTATTAGACAGGACTGGGAGTCACATTATTATTTTTATAAGATTATTTGATATTTTTCGGAGCTTTTATAAATATAAAAACTTGACCTCAAGTTGCCGTTAGAACACTAGTTCAGTAAAGAACCTGATTTTTGACCTAGTTGTGAATAATATCATGTAAAACTCAGTATCAAATAATAATTATGTCCCTGTGTGTCTGGAATCTAGATCATTTGATGATTTTGCAATCCTACCTACAGATTGCAAGATATCCATATTTCTGTACACTGATGTCTGAACTCCAAAATGCAGTTTGAAAATACATCACCCTGCTTAATTAATTAAAACAGTAGATTAATTTTAAGAAATAAAATATGGGATTAATTGTGTTGTTACTTAACATTGTCAAGAATTGAAATATGATTTTACGAGATTTTCAAATGATTTTGCAGTCTATTTTTATATACAAGAATTTCGACGCTTACATGATGTCTGTACATGTAATCAGTAAAATTTGAGATTATTCACCTAGTTTCTGTAGTGATTATGTGTCGTGTAAATATACATTGGAACCGACAAAGAGTCTACCTACCAGAATCTCTGACGGAATCTGCTTTTCTTTCCTGTAGCAACGAGAAAGTTGGTTCTTGTACAGCAACGTCTTGCTGTCCAGAATATGTGTAATGATGTTTTAAGTATATTCATGTTTAATTTTGTATCAAGGGAATAGAATTAGTTATACCATGAATTGCATAGCCTTAACATATCTTTGACATCGTTTCGAAACTTCCTTACCCATTGTATGTTCACATTTTTGTGTAATAAAATATTAACAAGTCGGGGTAATAAAGTGAAAGACCTAGTAGTAGACAATATAGAAGAGTGTACTCAGAAAGGGGCTCGTGTTTCCCGTATTAGTCGTTATTATTAGACATGTTATTATTTATTGGTCATCGATTGATTGTGGATTACTAACTACAATAACCTGATTGTATCGTGTATTGGTCATCGGTCATCGGTCATCGGTCATTGGTCATTGGTCATTGTTATGCAAGATCCGAGTACATGAACCTGTAGAATCCACCACTAGAGTCTAAACGTTACTTGATTGTATGCACCCGAACCTGTAATATGGAACGCAGGATTGCGTGCAGTAGATAGGACTGATAAAATATTGATAGACTTAAGGTTAACACTAAGCACATGCATGGTTCCTGTTCATAGGTTACATGATTACCGTTTACAAGTTACATGATCCCTGTTACATGTTACATGCTTTCCCATTACTCGTTCACATATTGCACTTGTTACTTGTCCCATACTTGATTATATGATTTCTTGTTCTTGTTGCTTGTTCCTCGTTACGTCATGTTTAGTTATTCACTGCATATTACTCCTTGCTGTCCATAACTTTCTCTAACGAACATATTTTTTCCTACCTCTAGTTGATGAGTTTGCAGGTATCAAAGATGAGTTAACGGAAGGACTTAGTGAACAAGCTTTCTAGAAGAATCATGACTTAGTTCCCGCTTCATTGCTATACCCTTGTTTATTTTCTAATTGACATTTTATCTCAGTAGGCTGGTGATTGTTTTACATTTGTTTCAGCCCATTGTATTTCTCGGCGTCGACCCGAAGTTTACTTTTCCCAAATGTTGGATATTATTTTGGTGAATTTATTTCATGGATATTTTAGAGTTTATTCCTTGTTTATATGGTTATTTATTTCTTGCTTGGTTGTGTTCTTTGGCATATTGTTGAGTTAATCTGTTACAGCTATGGATGATGTTCTTATCATTTGCTGGACCTTAGTTACGTGCCCGTATTTTCAGTTTCTTTGGGAAGCAGGGCGTGACACCTCTGCTCCACGATCAGTAATCCTGCAACTAACAAACTGTGGGTATGTCAGTTGAATACAACTAACGCAATGCGGATGAAACCCGCGATCTCCAAAAACCTCAACAACCAAATTTGATCCAAATGGAAAATGTGAAGTCAAATCACAAATGTTGGTGTATGCCATGATCTAGATTCTAATGCGAAAACTCAAAATGCACATGATGCTCCTACTCTAATGCAAACTTGATTTGGAAACGTATGCATCCCATACTTCATACTTCCCAAATTGAGTCAGTGTTCTCCAGATGATAGGGTCCAATCCCTCGCCATACATCATACTCTTGTACTCTTTCCTGTTTTCGACATTCATCTAGTGACTGCTAGAGTTGCAGTTTATGCGGTCCACCCCGCGATTGCAGTCAGATCATGGTCATTTCCACTCCGAACGGCAGTGATCACTCTTTTTCACTCCCCCAGGATCAGTGGTTCCTTTTCACTCCCAGTCAGACTAGTGATCATGCAGCTCTGCCGGAATCAGTGGTTTCTTTCCACTCCTGCCCCTACCAAAATTACCATGAACATAAGGTGAATCAGTAGGGCCACCCTTACTCTGCTAATAGATTTAGAGTTACACTATTGCTCCTTGTTCGTATGGATAAATCAGAACATAGACGGAATCTTAAGGGTCTATCCCCTAAGTTCCAACAGGACTTGTGACTTACATCTGCATCCCGCTAACATAAGAACAAAGATGGAATCTTAAGGGTCTATCCCCTAACTCAGAACATAGACAGAATCTTAAGGGTCTATCCCCTAACTCAGAACATAGACGAAATCTTAAGGGTCTAGGCCAACTCTTCACTACTTCAATTTTTCTGAGGATCAGTGACCACTCCCTCCTTAGAAATGATATGACCAAGGAATGCTACCTCTGACTTCCAAAATTCACACTTCGACGGCTTGGCAAACAAATCATGCTCCTGCAACTTCTTCAACACCTCTTCTAAGTGCTCAGCATGCTCTTCCTTCGATTGCGAATAAACTAGTATATCATCAATGAACACCACCACAAAAGAATCAATGAACAGCCACAAAATCCAATTCATCATATCCATAAACACTGCCGGCGCATTCGTCACCCTGAATGGCATCAGCAAAAACTCATAAAGTCCATGCCGAGTTCTGAAAACTATCTTGCTCACGTCCTCCTCCTTCACTCGGACCTGATGATATCCTAACCGCAGATCAATCTTTAAAAATAATGCCGTCCCCTGAAGCCTATCAAACAGATCCTCAATCTGCGAAAGTGGATACTTGTTCTGAATGGTCACCTTATTCAATCCTCGGTAGTCAATGCACATTCTCATTGACACGTCCTTCTTCTTTACTAGTAACTCTGGTGCACCCCATGGCGAAGTACTCGGCCTGATGAACCCCTTGCTCAGCAATTCCTCATTCTGCTTCTTTACCTCATCTTGATCTACGGGTGCCATCCTGTACGGAACCTTAGATATTGGAGCACTTCATGACTGAACATTGATGCAGAACTTAACATCTTGTTGTGGCAGTAACCCCGGTAGATCTTCCTAGAACACAGTAGGAAAATCTCTGACAACTGGAATCTCCTTGCCTCCTTTGGAATCATCAACATTGATATAGCTATAATCACCTTCAAGTTTCCCTACTTCCCTTGAAAGGTTACTGCGGGTCCTCCCGGTGCCTTCACTATAACTTCTTTATCCTTGCATTCAATTGTAGCATCATAAATTGTCATCTACTCAATGCCCACAATCACATCTACACCTAAGACTTGCAGTTCGATGAGAACAATTCCGAAAAGCCTCCCACCGATCTCGATATCACAAACCTCGTAATACTGATCAGTAATCAACTCCTCTCCTGATGGTATTGCCACTGACAAGACCCTGCATGGAAAAATATTAGGTTCCATACCTAACACTTTAGCAAAATTGGGCGACACAAATGTATGCAAAGAACCAGTATCAAATAAAACATTTTCTTTTATTCCATTAATCAAAACATATCCTATTACATGAAGAATGATACTTAAACCTTCACTTTATTCTTAAACAAAGTCTTATTTAATACATCCAATAAATAAATTAAAATTCTTGCATACCTTGAATCACATCTTCTGAGTTACCCGCGTCCTCCTCAGTCAATGCAAACACTCGTTCTTGCCTTGGGAATTTGCTCCCATTTGCACAATCCCTCTTAAGCTGCGAGCAATACGTCTTGGTATGACCCTCTCGCCCACATTGATAACAAGTCTGACCCTTTGCTGGCTTGGAGCATGCTGACCTGTAGTGACTCGCTTCTCCACAATTTTAGCAAGTCACACCTTGAATTGCTGTTACTTTCTGGTTTGGCCTACTGAATCTGTCATTCTTCATCGGGAACTTCTTCCCACTTTGATTTGTTGCTGCTGGACTCTTATTTCTGTTCCAGATTTTCTGCTTCTTCTGGAACTGATCCATGTCCTCCTCGGTCATGGCTGCTCCCTTAACAAGTTTATCAAACCTCCTGATCCCTAACGGTATCATTCAGGACCTCAAATTTAGCCTCAAGCTTTGCTCGAATTTTCTCGCCTTCTTTGCTTCTTCAACTACAAGCTCCGGTGCATAACTCGACAACTCGTGAACTTAGTCTCATACTCACGCACTGACATATTGCCCTGCTGCAAGTTCAGAAATTCCATCGCCTTCTTCTCCTGAATGTCCAAGGGGAAATAGTGATCCGTGAACTCACCAAGGAAAGCTTCCCAAGTCACCTGCTCTTCATCAAAGGTCCTCTTCACTGACTACCACCCGATGCTAGCATCTTTTTTCAATTGCATCGTAGCCAATTTCACCTTGTTGGCCGCGGGGGTTTCCAGAACCTCAAAGACGTTCTCCATTTATCTTATCCATTCATCGGCCTCATTGGGATCAGCTTTTCCTTCGAAAACTGGTGGCTTCATCTGCTTGAAAGATTCCTCTTGCTTGATAGGGTCTGCATTAATAGGTACAGGCCTTGCTCCCTGATTCCGAGTCGCACTAGCTGCCATGAATACATTCAAAGTCTGATAGACTTTGGCAATCTCCATCTCCAAATCAAGTTTGTCCCCACTGGAACCTTCAGCCCCATCATCATTTCCACCATTTCTAGTCCTCGATCCTTCTATTTCACTGAATACTGCAAAACACATGAATCTGTTAGAGCACCACAACATAAGTTGGGTTCATACAAACAGCCAACAAACCACTTCATTTAGTTTAGTTCATACTCACAATCTAATGTCCACCTAGGTACCCACGCTCTAGTGTCCACCTAGGTTAATTCCCTATACCATGTTTAACATTACTAATTGAAGCAGGTTCTGAAACCAACTCTGTAGCGCTCCGAATTTTCAATAAATACAAATAAGAAATAAGTGGCATAATTTTCAGAATCAACTTCAATTGCAATCATAAACACAGTATCAAATACAGGAAAAATTAAAACTTTTTATTAAATCTCTTCTTTTTACAGAACACAGCGGAATTAAATACATTAATTACAAATTTTTACAACACATAGCATCTTCAATTTGCATTTATACACCAAGCTTTATTTACATCGATGTTATCCATAACTGAAAACCTGCAAGAGTCTATAAAAAGTGGGCACGTTAGTTAAATACAACTGACGTCAACTATAGTAATAGTAATACTTCTAAATCTCACAATTACAAACTTGATGCACATTAATAAAACAATTATATGATACATAAACAATAATAAATGGAACACAAAACAACAAGTGAACCTAAGTTAAGTGTCTAGTGTATGAGATAAAAATAGAAAGCAAGCATGCATAAAATAAGTCAAGAAACACAAATGCATATGATGATTTCTAATGCATACTTGTCGGTATCTATGCATTCCATACTACATAGGTCCGGGGCAAGCCCTTATCGTTCTCCACTTATAGGTTTCAATCTCTCTTTATGCAACTAACCTACTACGGTGATTACTTTAAGTTCTATATATACTGCGCATACCTAGCCCATGCACCGATAATTCCAAAGGTCAATCTCTATTCGCAGATAATTCCGAAGACTATTTGGCTCACACCTGAGAATCTTCGAGAATACCCCACACCGCAAGCAATGACGCCTCACCACACGCAGACATCCCATGAGTGTCGCCTCGATCCCAATAATTTCGGAGATCAGTCCTACACAGCAAGTAATTCCGGAGACTATTTCCCTCACACCTTGATAATTCCAGGGATTATCTCACACCGTAGATCATATAAGACCCCCTACCCATGTTTTCTCTTATTTCATCACAACTCAAACTAGTGCATGTCCTTATTTTTATTATTATTAATTAAGTCACAGACTCTCTCTAGAGTTGAAGCACCCAACAGAACTTAACTCTACAAAACCATGAACGAAGGCCCCCCTGACCCACTTCCTCAAAATGTAACACCCTAGATTTTTAAATAATGTTTTTGAGATTAATAAATGAATTAAAATTATTTTTCGTGATTTAATAAATGTTTTTTAAAATTTATCTTTTTACACGTGCAAAACATGTGCAAATATTTTCTTGGAAAGTTCAAAGTCAGAAATTATTTTGTGGAAATCTATTATTTATTAGTATATATTATTTGTGATTTTTTTGGATTTTTAAATATTTATTTAGCATATTTGTAAATATTACAAAAAGATGGGCTTTTGTTAAAAATTACCACATGGAGTGAAAACTCCAGAGTTTCAGATTTTTAGGCTGATCATGATGGCTAGCCAACTCAGAGGTAAAGATTTTAATTTTATTCTAATAGATTTGGTTTATTTCACAAATTTCTTAAAGAATGGGTCTTTTTGCAAAATTGCCACTTAAAGGCAAAAAATTACGAATTTGTTTTTCTGTATTTAAACATAGTGCCAGTCAGATCTGGTTTTTTTTTTTGAAATCTTTATCTAATTGGTTAATCTAATTTCCAAGTATAAGGATTTATATATGTGAAGATTCAAAAGGGATATTTTGCAAAATCTATTCAAAACCCTAGAAACCCTAATTTTCGGCCTATTAATAAGAGAGTGCAGTCGTCTCTTTGCTAACTACACAAAGGGTTTTCTTTATTATTATTCTCTTGGAGTTTCGAAGCGAGGATCTTGGTTTTCTTGCGAAAGAAATGATTTTTCTTATTCTCTTTATTATTTCGGTTGATTCTTCAATAAGATGAGTGACATATGTTTATTTTCTTATTATTCTATGCATGCTGTATGTGATGATTTATCTATTAGAAAGTATGTTAGGGATTGTATGTTGACATAATGAACTATGGATGGATGGATGAGTTAAAAATTGAATCTTTCATGAAAACTATACTATAAATGATTAAAATTATATATAGATGATTTGAGATTGTTAAAGAACCTAATAAAAATCTTGAGTAGGTTGTTTTCCTTCATATACTTACTGATTTGATTGAGTATAATGAGTGTGTATGTTGTATGATGAACAAATTGATTTAGAAAAATGGGTTCTTACGTTGAACATATATGTACACACTGTTTGGGGATTTTGATGACTAAAACTTGATTAATGCATGTTGTGATTGCATATATTTCATGGGCAACTGATGTGAGGAGTTGCATATGTGTTAATGAGTTATAAGAGGGGTTTTAGAACAACAGAGATCAAGTTTTGAATGATGTAAAGTGGGGTATGTTTCGGGTCTGTTTTGCACGCAGCAGAAATTGAAGTTTTTGTGATTTTGTGATGTTTTCAATTAGTTCTTGAGTTGTTTTGATACTGATATTAAATTAAATCCTACACCACTCCTATACACTGATTCTTAATGCTTAAACATATATATACATCAACATATACACATATATACACATAGACTGTGTCTTTGTTTTTGAAGGATTTCCAAAATTGATTGTTATGTTCTTTATGAAGTTTTCGATTGGATTTGATTTACTTTGACACTGAGATTGAATCTAAAAATTATACTACTCCTATGTGATGTACTTTGATGCTTAACTGATGCTTGAACACTATATGAACATATATATACATATATAGTCTACTGTTATAAAGAAATTGTCAAAATTTACTCTTTTATGATCTTGATGTGATTTCGATTTGTTTTATAAACTCCTATATGTTATACAAGTTGTATTTGATCATCTCAGAAATTTTATTGGACAAATTTTTTATTTTACAAAGATTAAAACATGTATCAGCAAAAATGTGCACAAAATTCAAAGCTGCATTTTTCTTGACATGTCAGTCGACCGGTCTTATTTTGAACTAAAAGTGTAGTCGACCATCATTTGAAAACTTGATTTTCTAGGCTTGTGCAGTCGACCATCGTTCTTTTGAACTATTTTCGACAGTCGACTGTCACCTGCTGTTTTGATGATTTGTTGAGTTTTCTTGCTGAATTGTCACGCCCCGCTTCCCAAAATACGGGAACACAGGCACGTAACTGAGGCCCAACGAATGATATAAGTATGCCAACTCATATCATCTACAAGCTGTACCAGTCTTAACTCTACAACATGACAAGGGAATAATCACAACCACGCATAAATACATAATCACATAAACAAATACTTAGACTAAACATGCAATAGTCCAATTTAATAACCAACAACTGGAAATAAACAACAAATACCTTCTGGCAAACTCCTGCTCCAATCGTAGAAGAACTGCTCACCAATGCCTTCTGGTAATTCTCCTTGTACACCTGTACTTGTTCATCTAAAAAGAAAGAATAATTTGTCCTTAGAGCAAGTACGGAAAACAAGTAGTGAAAAGCAGAGAGTAAGGGAACAAGGTTCATCAAGGAATATGAATCCAGATCAAATTACAAAAGCAATAACGGTATCAATAAACAATGGTCACGATCAAGTATATACGTGTCAACTTAGGTTTATTAGCATGTTGTTTTCCTATCTAGTGCACGTACTACTGCGTCCCATACCACAGATTCGGTGCACGCAAAACAATGTACGTTTTAGACATAGTGGTGGGATCTACAGAGTGTGTACTCGGTGTTAATAAAAATCATTTACAATTAACAATCAATCATTCACAATCAATACTCCTCCTTTCATGACAATACGATATAACGATAAGGCCTTACCGAGTACATTTTCTGAGACTATCCACTACTAAGTCAACCCTTATTAACTCCGGCTTGTTTAGTATTTTATTTTTAAGTCATTCATGTCCATGCAAGTTTGTATAAGAATTTCAAGGGGGATGATAAGAATGCAGCAACATGATACATTGCACAATAACATACATGAAGTAGTGAATCTGAAAACAGCCGACACAGTGACACTAAAACAGCGATAACTCATAGACTACAGTTTGAAATTCGAAGTTCCAGGATGTTATCAGCAACTAGAAACTTAGGGCTATAATTTATATTCAGTAAGGTTTGGTTAATTCTTATGGTAACAGGGTCGAAACCTCTGTGCAAAACAGTACAGGCAGCAAGAATTCATAAAATGCCATCACATATATGTTCATCAAAGTCGATAATTAACATACTATTATATCATGAAATGTATAACACTAATGTACAACAATTAGAATGGATTTTCACAGTGTACAAGTCAATTTATCATGTCATTGTTCAAGTCACAAGATCTCACTCAATCAATGTATTCGATCACAATATATTTTCCTCATATGCAATTTCTAGTCATTTTATTCATGTCATGTGTGTATATAGGCTTGGGTTTGAGTCAATAGATAATAATACGATGTCAAGAGTATGTCGGGTTAGCTCTTGTAAACCCTCGATACTCCCAACAGATAGTACACAAGACAAATTTAAGATAATTGAAGGGAACTACTTGCGGGAGGTCAATAAGCTTGAACTAGAAAAATTAAATGAGTTATGGACGATTAGATTAGAATAACCAGAATAACGGGGATCAGAATCCCGGGGAGGCACGTGCGCTCTACGTACAAGATAGCAACAACAACAGTGAAGCCCAAAATAGTAACTCACGACCTCTACCCCACAACACAGCACACACAGAACACCCAATGCCATAACTTCCAATCACCTTCTCACAAACACCAAACACCATATCCCTGGATCCCCTACTCCAACAAAGCAAACACCAAATTACACACGACCTCTTCTCCAATCAACTGAGAGAGAGAGTGATAGAGCGCAGAAGAGAACATCGACCGGGCGCAGGCTGCTGGAGGTGGACTCGCGGGTGGTTGAGCGGCGACTGATGGAAGAGGAGGGGTCGGTGGTTGCTTGGGGAGAGGAAGAGCAGGGCGACGATGGCTGGGGCGGCGTTGGTGGCTTCGGGCGGGGAGCAAGAGAGGACAGGGACGATAAGGGCGGTGCGAGTGTCGGGGTGGTGCACATGCACAGGCAACGGAGAGGACAACAGTGGGGGTTGCGATTTCGGGGCATTCAGTGGCAATAACGAGCGGGGCTTGGTGGTGGAGGCGAGGGTTGCTCGACTGTGGCGTAAGGGCAATGGCGGCGGGAGCGCTCGAGGACTGTGGTTCGGCGGTGGACGAAAGAGACGAGTGGCAATGGCAGTCGAAGCTTGAACGGGAGGCGAGATGATGGAGATGGAGACGGGGGTCGACTGGTGGCGACGAAGGGTCGCGCGAAGTGTGGGAGAAGAATAGGGCAGAATAGAGAGTCTGGAGGTAGGGGACGGGTTCAACAGTAGTGGAGTTTGGGAGTTGTGGAGAAGATGAAGAGTTGTGTTTGTTAGGATTTCAATAACTGCTTAAGGAAGAGAGAGGGAGAGTGGGGGAACATGGGGATTTGGGGAATCGTGCGGTCAAAACAGATTAAGAGATAGTTGGGTTATGGGTATTGGGTACTGGGTTCAGGGTAAGCTAGGATCCAATAAGAGATGGATATGGGTTTGGGTTAGAATCCAATAGCAGATGGGCTAAATTTTTGGGTTTCAAACCAAATAATTAAATAATATAACATATATAAAAAAACAATGGGTTTTAACCAAAAATAATAATAATAAGACTAATAATAACACATCTCAATAATAAAAATAATAATAACAATAACAATAAAATAATAGTAAAAAAAATAATATTAAATGTAATAATAATAATAACAACAATAAAATAATAACAATACGGAAAATAATAATTAATATATGACGAAATACAATTTGGATTCAATACCTTCATGAAAATAATTCGATAATAATAATAACAATAAAAATAATAATAATACTAATAGAAGAAACAATAATAATGATAATAAAGTGTATAAAAGTAGAATTTGAGATTAATAAATTTATTAGAACCCAAACAGTAATAATATAATATATAAATAGTTTATCAATTATAAATAGAAAAATACATTATTGCTCAAGGTAAATATAATTGTCTATTAGAAAAATACTTAGTAGAAGACCCGAAATCAGTTTAGCACAAAACAAGTTTATAAATAATCAAAATACGGAAAAATATTCAGAAATACGTATTTACGGGAACATGGGTTACATGAATTCTTGAACGATTATTTCTCTGAACTTATGGATTATTGATCTACTGTTTTAGATGATGTTTTTACTACAGAATACTGTATTTTACATAGAGTTATATTTTAATTATAATAGAATTTAAATTACATTTCTATGACTTTATAAAGAGAAATATATATGGTTTTCGAAGGAATTGATAATATGTGACTTTCTACGACCTTAAAATATGATTCTCAGTTATTTAATGGATTTAATATTTTATTTCAGTTCTGGAAATTTTGAGTTTATTAAATGAAATTGGATTTTGTTGATCAAAGAGGTTTTCATCGATATAAATATTTTGATGACGAAATTAAGAGTTTTATTGAAAGAATTGGTGTTGATATTTATTTTGTGAGTCTCTAGGAGTTGAGTGTGATTCCTGTGAACCGTCAGATGAGATTTTGTGGATTTATGACCAGTTGGGTCTTGGGGTTGTTGTTGTGGAATTAAGTCCGACATGATATACTAACTCTATAGAGGGGGAATTTTTGTATTTTAATAATAACCAACTTAAGGACAGGCACTAATGGATACGTGATAGAACTTGGGAAACGTGAGAATATGCTCTAGGGGTCCAGTCCAACGGATTGCGTTCCAGGACTTTTGTGTTATTCTGTCTCGAAAGGATATTTGTATGTTCGCATGTCGAGGGTCAGCAGGTCTATTCACAGAGCATGCATGGTGCATTCACATGTCGAGGGTCAGCGGGCCTATTCACGGGATGTACCTAGTGTACCTGCATGTTGAGGGTCCCACAAACATATTCATGGGGTACACGGCAGGGAAGTGATTCTCCAGTTTTTGTGCTATTCTTGCATGATGCTGACGCATCAAGGGTTGTGATGCCTATTCGTGAAGTATTCTGGATCTTATTTCTATCACCGTAGTAGGATTAGTTGCATAACGAGGGATCTAACCCTATAAAGTGGAGAACGATAAGGGATTGCACCGGACCTATGTAGTATGGAATGCATAGAATCCGATAAGTATGTATTAGAGGGTCATCATACTGTATTTGTGTTTTCTTGACTTGATTGTATGCATGTTTATTTTCTATTTTCCTACACTTGACACTTAGTCTAGTTTCACTTGATGTTTTCTTGCTTTATTTATTGTTATTTCATATTCTTTTCATTAGCATTGTTGCTATAAGTTGATTATGACTTAATCTCTTTATGTATTATTCATGTTGTATTTCTTTTGATGTCACTCATACCGTTATGGCTGACCCCTGTAGTTTTGGAGGTTAGGGTTATCTCTAGCCTCATGTTTTACATGTAGGTACCTGTAGCATTGAGATTTGGATGCATGTGATATATATGATATTGTGGCTTATGTAAATTGTAAAAGAAAGTGTTGTAAAAGAAAGATTTGTAATTCAAGGTATTTAATTTTCTGTTGTGATTTGTAAAGAATTGTTGTAATAAAAGTTGAAAAATTTATCTGTGTTTTGGCTATGTTTACTATTACATTGAGGTAGATGCTGGAAATTGTGCCACATATTTATGAGATATTATATTGAAAATTTGGGGCGCTACACAAAATCTCAATTTTTGCCAGTCCACTAGGGTTCCCACTCAACCTCTAGTGTCTCACAACTCAAGAAACCATCTCAATCATTTCCTTTAATCACATAAATTCAAAATCAACTAACTCACAATGAGGATTTCCCTCAAACTAATAATCAACCAAAATACCCCCATATACATACCATATCCACATAATTAGTTAAGAAACTGAAACTAAACATCAATTAAACTGGGATTTTGCATCTTCGAAACAGTAGAAAAATCTAAAATGTGACACTCTTGGAATTCTAGAATATTTACTTTCTGAAACCACGAAAATCTGAGTTAAATTCTATTAAAAATAGAAACTACACACTCTCTGAAAGTAGTAAAGTCTGAAACTAACTACTTTGGAATATTGAAAATCATCTTCCGCGAACTCGAAGTAACATTCGTTCCCAAAAAAGAAAAATGCAGTAAAACAAATGGTGAACAACATAGCCATGAAAGTCGACCGATTGCAGCAGTGCAAAAGACTGCGGTCGACCGACTGCAGTCGAATGGCACACAACCAGTTGTTGCAGTCGATTGCAGACCAGTAGTGTAACGCTGTAGTCGATTGTGGGGTCGACTGACATGCAGTCGACTGTGGGGTCGACTGACATGCAGTCTGCAGCAACCAGTCAACTAGTGCACGATTGTAAGTGATGATACAACTCCAAGCAAATACATATATGTGTGTGCCATGTATTACTTTGACAAAACACTGAGAAATCCATGCATATACATATAGATTGAAACCCAAAATCATAATAGTGAATGGCAACATTATAAAGAAAACTCATCGTATGAACACTGTGAATATTAACAATGCAGTTATGATTATTTCACATACAGAGAATTGGATATATATATGTCAATACTGAAATCTATCATACAATGGGCATACAATAGTCGATATATATTCCCATTCAAAACTTAACTAACTCAAAATCTTCCATTACTTATTTAATCCAACCCCAAGTCGATGATCAATTCTCTCATTCAAAACCAAACAGTGTGCAATATTAGGAAAATAGTAACCGCTAATTCTTTACCCATTCTTGTGCATATGTGAACCCATTACTTAATCACATCCTAGTTCACGCATGATATAATTGCAATAAAACAAGCAACTTTCATAAAAACAAGGTTTAGATCTTTTCCAATTTAGACAATGACACATACGAGTCTCATACAAATTAGGGGAAATATTCATGCAAAATGTAGTAAAACAGATGGTGGAAAACTTAGTCGTGACAGTTGATCGCTGCAGCAAGTACGAAAAGCTGCGGTTGACTGACTGCAGTCAAATGGCAACAGCCAGTCACTACAGTCGATCGACCTGATAACTGTATAAACACTGCGGTCGACCAACTGCAGTCGACCCTGCAGTCAACTGACATAAAATTGGGGAAATACCCAATCTTGTGCTTATGTGATTACTCAAGCATAATATAGAATGTAACCCCTGTTTCCCCAAACCCGTATTTTATGTGTATTTTTCTATATTTAAAATTTTTGTACATTAATTATTCTGCTTTCAAATTATTTGTTAAAATGTGTTGTTAGATCTTCTGTTAAAATCTATTTTTAATCAATAGTTTATTTATAACTAGTTCCCAGTGATATTTTTTTATAATACAAATATTTTTATTATGCTTTGGATTATTATGTTTATGTTTATGATTTTTTTATGATTATTGTTATTTTTGTTATTTGTGTTACTTTATCTTTTACTCTTGATTGTTGATTTAAAAATCTATTCCTATTATTATTTGTATTTGTAGTATTTCAAATAATTTATATCTTGTAGATCAATATATATTTTGATATATAATCCTACTTTTATTTATTACTTTATCTATTCGATTTGATCTTTTATTTAAATCTTATTTTAAAACCCAAATCCTATTCTCAATTCTATTGTTGATCCCTAATAGATTTACCAAAGCTAAATTAAATCCAATCCTATTTTAAATCCTATGCCATTAATCCATATTAATACCCATTAAACAAATCCTACTACTACTCCTAATTACCCACAACCCAATCACCCTAATCCCCTTTTATATATATCTCTCATCCATCCGACCTCCTACACCACCATATACCACTCTAGTCTCTCTCCCTTGGTGTTCTCTTGTGGCCGCAAGCCACTATTGTCATCATCCTTCTTGGATCATCTCTCTTTTGGTGGAGTTTGTTCGTGTGGAGATTTTCGCTCAAGTTTGCTTGGATTCATTAGTTCGTAGATTTTCGTTCGTGGGTTTTGCTTATTGTCAGGAATCCATTCCCGTTACTCTTGATTTTCGTCGTTCTTCATCTTCGATTAAGGCAAGTAACTTGTACTCCAATTCTTTTGTTTGATACAAGTCAAAAATACCACCTATAGTGTAGTTGGGTCTAGAGGCGACTCTTGTGTGTTATCCTTGATGAGTTTTGTCTCTATTGTGAAAACTTGACCATAGTTGCCTCATGACACAAATCTTAACATGAATTAACTTAGGTTTTGCCCGTTTTTGATTTGATCATGTATGTGGTTGTGAGAATTCGTGATTTTATTGACACCCATGTGACATATTTGGTGTGGACATGCTAGATACCCTAATTCATGATATTTGGACACTTGGTAGACTCGATTTCATGTTTGGTTGTGTTTTGAACAAGTTTTGTATGATATATGTTGAGTTGTTGTAAAAGGGAAAAATCTGTATTTTGTCGCTGATCTGTTTTGGTTGCTGTTTTGGACTGTCTTGAAGTCAGTATCTTAGTTCCAGTATTAAACATGAGTTTTAGAGAATTTCATCTATTTTCAAACCCCTCTGACCTTGCTAGATTTCGTTTTCGTATGTGTGAGTTATGACTATTTTACTACAGAGGTGTCGATCTTTTCCAGATTTCGTTCCTTGATGTTCTTGATGACTAAATTATTTTAATAACTATGCTACATATATTATTTTGATCCAAAACTTTGGTCAGTATTTCTTTATCTACATAGGGATTACCCAGAATTTTTGGTGGATTTTATTGATAAATTTTATACACCGTTTATGCTCGTTAATGAAAACTGTACTTACTGTATTTTACTCGCTGTTCTGTAAAGAAACGTATTTTCACCCTGATTATTTTTACTATATGAAAAATATTTGTGAAATATTAAAGTTAGATTATTTTATCTATTTTCACCTCCCTTTGGCGGATTTGGATTTCGTTTCACGACTTGCGAGATATTTCAGTTTTCGTACAGCAGTGTTGGGAATTCCAGATTTTTCAGAGTATCGTTTCTTGAAGTTTTCTTATTTTTTATGACTAAAATAATTTTACTGGAATATTATGAAACTTTATATTCTGGTTCTAGACATTTAGGGGAATACAATTCCAGATTTTTCAGAGTATCGTTTCTTGAAGTTTTCTTATTTTTTATGACTAAAATAATTTTACTGGAATATTATGAAACTTTATATTCTGGTTCTAGACATTTAGGGGAATACCCCAAATTTTTCCTAAATTTATTTGAGAGGTTTTGATGCGGTTTTCCTGACTGAGAATTCGTTTTACTGATTTCTGTCTGAACATGTTTTTCTGGATTCAAACTTGTTTTGAGTTAAGATGTTGTGAATTACTATATGACTTATTTATACTCGCTGAATTTGTGTGGAAGTCTATTTTCCATATCCTTTGACGGATCTAGATTTGGATGTTTGTAGTAGCGGGAATCACTATTTTAGTACAGCACTGTCTTGTTTTCCTGAATTAGAAAACTAGTTGTTTTATCCTGTTATGTGTTATCTTGTACCTGTACTTGTTTATCTTGCACCCTGAACCTGATACATGTTTATACCCTATTATTCTTGCTTTGTTTTGCGACACATACATGCATGTTTTATTATAATAATAAATAATCAAGTCGGGATTAATGGAAAAGATCTAGTAGTGGATAATTCAGAAACGTGTACTCGGAAGGGGGTCTGTGTTTTCCATATTTGGAATTTGGTATATGATTTGGATTATTTGGAATTTGGTATATGATTTGGATTATTTGGAATTTGGTATATGATTTGGTTAATTTGGAATTTGGTATATGATTTGGATTACTTGTCCCTGAGTACACTACCCTCTATGGTCCACTATGAAATCTAAAATAAAATTACGTTGACTGTAGCAACCATATAGTAAAAGGATGGATGCATGAAATGCTACCTAGTTAGTAACTATTACAAGACTTATAAGAACATGACATCTATATCTGTATCTGAAATCTGAATCTGAATCTGTTATTTATATCTGGCTATCTATTATCTGATCATCTGATTACTTGTTATCTGTCTGATATTATCACTTGACACTATTATTTGACACTATCTGTATATCTGTCTGCATGCTATTTGATTTTTGATACTTGACACATGTTAGTATACCATGCTAGTTGATTCTGCAATACCATGCTAGGTCTGTTTCTGCTATTATTTAGATTTGTTTAGTTTTCCCATGTACTTGTATCCTACATTATAAGTGGCCCGTAACTTGCAATTGATGGGTACTTATTTTCTTTTTCCTTCTCCTGCAATTGTTAATTGCAGATTTTGGTGATCAGCTGTCCGATGGAGTTTGTGATCTAAAGTTCTAGTTGGCTGGAGCTTTTTCTATCTTCATTTATTTCCTGTTGCTCATTTTGAACATTGTATCTGTTACTTGTACTCTTTGTGTTTGGGCAGTATGACCCAGGATTTTGACTTATTCAGATCATGACTATTTAAGATATATATATACGGTTTCAAGTATTATTGTTGATCATTGGTTCATATGTGCATGTGGTTGTTTCTTTGCTTCCGACTCTGATTATTTTGTGAGATATTGTAAAGATTCCTGAACAGCTTATGGATGATGAAAATCATTCGCTGGGCCAATGTTACGTGCTCGTACTCTGTATTTTTGGGAAGCGGGGCGTGACATAGAAAAGTAAGAATCTTTGTGCATTACTAATCTCTAACATTCTTAAATCATCTATGCATGAAAGGTTACTCATCAATCTGTGTTCTTATTCATGAAAGATGTTAATTTGACTACTCATTCATTGAGATCAATTCTCTAATAGATCTACATCAAGTTTTATAATCATACAAAATCCTAACATATATCTTACTTGATCAATCATCCTATTCTACAAGTATATAACAAATCAAAAGATGAGAAGTACCACCCACGTCAAAGAAGACCAATTGAAGGATAATAATAATAAGAAATAAAACTCATCCTCCTTGCAAAAATCCAAAGATCCAAGCCTCTAAACTCCAAGAAATAATAAATGAGATAATATTGGTTGTGAACAGAGGAAAAGAAACGACTGCTGCTGTTCTATTATAGGTCAGGATTTGTTTTTAGGGTTTCTACGAAGATTTACAAAAAAATTTCTTAAGAAAAATAAATCTTTACATATATAGATCTTTCCAAATCAATTAGTTAAATCAAATCAAATCAATTAGAGTAAAAATCTAATCCCCTAACTCCCTTGATCTGGTTGGACTTCAAGTGCAGCCCAGAAAATAAACTTTCAAAATTTGCCTCCAAGTGGCAATTTTACACAAAAGTCATTCACTTTGAAATATTTGCAAACATGCCATCAATTATTCATAAAAATCTAGAAAGTTTAAAATTATTATCTACTAATAAAGATTATATTTTTTAAATGAATTTTCTGACTTTTTATTTCCCAAGAAGAATATTTGCACGTGTTTTGCATGTGCAAAAATGATAAATTTCAAAAATGCTTAATAAATCACAAAAAATTCTCCTAAATCATTTATTAATTCCAAAAACATATTTAAAATTTCTAAGATGTTACAAGTCAAGTGGATACTGAGATATTTGAGAGGCACTTCAAAGTTGTGCTTATGTTTTGGTGGAGCAAGACAAATTCTAGAAGGTTTCACAGATGCAGACTTAGCAGGGGATCTTGATGCTAGAAAGTCCACTTCTGGTTACTTATTCACATTTTTGGGGGGAGCTGTTTTATGGTAGTCCAAGTTACAGAAGTGTATTGCCTTATCCACCATAGAAGCTGAGTATATTATTGCAAATGAAGCAGACAAATAAATGGTATGTCTACAGAGGTTTATTCAGGGGTTGGGTATGAGACAAGACAGTTATGTGGTGCATTGTGATAGTCAGAGTGTCATTCATCTGAGTAAGAATTCAGTATATCACCCTCGCACTAAGCACATTGATCTTCGTTATCATTAGATCCGAGATGTTGTGTCAAAGAAGTTTCTTCAGTTGAGAAAGATCCACACAAAAAAGAACACTTATGATATGTTGACTAAAGTCGTTCCGCCGCAGAAGCTGGAGTACTGCAGCAAGTCCGCCAGGATGGAATTCAAGTAGAAATCACTCATCGTATTGACCCGTTTGGCATGGATAGCGAGATTGTAAAATATTCAGGTCCAACATCAAGTAATCCATAAATAATATTTTGGGCTTTCATAAGTATTGGGTTTTTCTAGAATATGCTAGTGGTTCTAGATTCATCATCAAGTGCATAAACTTAGATCAATATGGAAGGTTCATGAAGGAAGTAGGAAAATTCGTGAATGAGCATTAATGAATGAATCTAGAGGTTTTCTCTTTGGCCTATATAAGGAGATGTCATTTGCTCATTCCAACAACACATTGTGAGAGAATAATCTTCATCCATGTAGAGAGAAAAGAGTATCTACTCCAAGTTGAGAGTGTGGAGTATTATTGTAGCAAAACAATTATGAGAGAGAGTGTTTCTTTCAAGTGGTGTTCTTGAAGTTGGATCTCTTTGTAAACATTACATTTATAGTCGATGTTCCTATTGCCTCGTGGACGTAGGCACCTTGATGAACCACTTTATATTTGGTATTCTCTATTCCTTGTTCTTTTATTTCCCTGTATATTTTAATTTGTTGTTTGAGTGGGTATTTTTATTGTACTATTGTCGATGATATTTTTTTTCCAACAAATTCATTGTCCTAGCGATTTGGTTATAAAGATGACAGCAAACAAGACAAGACCACTCAATTAGCGCAATAGTAAGTGATTCTACTCGGTAAGTATAATTAACCCCCTTATTAGTTACTTACAAAATCTTATCCTTCAAATCTAAATACACATCATAGCTCCCGTCCCTTCTCTGAGTAAAAAGCTCATTTCTCTTAGCCTCCACAAATCCTTCTAACGATTCCAGCCGGCATTTCCAGAGCCAAATTAATGAAATGCACCAGATTCCTCATCTTCGACAACTCTACGAACATATAGAAGGTGCTTCACAGTCAACCTCGACAGTGCATCTATTATGGCAGTATATATCTGTTAAATGTGGAATCCATCATTACAGTGCCTTAATAGACTCCCTGTGGGTAATCCATCTCTCGACCCGAAAATCTATCTACTGTTTTTTTCAGCTGGATTGAACTCAAACTTGTGTCTTTGTTATTTCTTCTACCAGCTAAATTAATGAAATTAGACAGAATTACTGAAACATTTACAATTGAGCCCACGGTAAAGAAAGAAATCAATCTATCAAAGAGTAGTAAGAATTTGAAGATCAGAGAGTTTGGTAGTTACCCCGTACTGAAATGGTTTGAAATAGGTGATGGTGCTGATCACTTCAAACTTCTTCATAGTCGGAAGGATTGGACAGGGAGAGAGAGTAGTATTAGGGTTTTTCGCTTCAGTGTACGTAGTGGTTAAGTGAAGCATGGGATTTTGGGTTTTTATATACTAGGGTCAGGTATTTTGGGTTTTTATATACTAGGGTCAGGTACACTAGGAGTACAATGTGGAATCCGACCCGTTACAACCTCTTTGGGCATGTAGTAGGCCTTCTTGTACTTCACAGGCTAGAGCCCACATTGAAATTAACCAGCCTCTCACTGGTATTTAAATCGGCGCCCTTCAACTCTTTGTGGTATTAACGTCTAGTTTCTTTTGCTAGAGCGTAATTTGTTGACATGTTAGGATGCAGCAGGCAACAAACAGGGTATCGAGGAGATATGAAGCAGGTGATAGAGGTGACAGGGGATAGAATTGAGCCACACTTCACAACAGCTTCGCAGTTACTGCATTGCATGAATTAGGAACAGGCAAGGATAGAAGCTGCAGCCACAATACAAAATCGTAAAAGATTATATGAGAAAGGAAGATCGAAACCATCCTCTCTAACATCAACAATATAACATGAGGCCGCTCGATTTGTGATATGCCTTGGCTATGTTAGTCAGCCATAAAGGCAATAAAAGAAATTGATAAGGATAAAAATCGTAGCAGATCAAAGCCGTACAATTCCTACATAGATCTCAAAGTATCTACAGGCAGATTAGCCATGACAGGCCTCTTTTACAGGCCTGGGCCCACTCCAAGACATGGGCTTCTTCCAAGCCCATAAAAAATGACAGACTAGGCCCACTAGGAGAGACACCCAGCTCATGCAGGCTAAAAGTCAAATCTCTTATCCCCTAACAAGGATATCTTATCTCTTGAGGGGAAGAGACATGAAAGGGATAAGGTAGTTAAATCGATCAAACCGACACAAATTAATCTCTTGAAATGTCTCTCAGGCCTATAAATACCCCTCCCCCTCTACAGTTAGAAGGTAATGAACAATTTGTCAGTTTTCACACTCTTACTCTCTCTTTCTGGTTCTGACTTGAGTGTCGGAGGGTCTGTTGCCGGGGCCACCCCCAGGTATTTCAGCCTTTTTGCAGGTTCATTGGCCGCATCACCAACCGTTGAATATAGATCACGGTGGTCAATCAATGATCCAAATTCAATCTCAGGAGCTCTAACCGTGATTAACGGCCACGGTCACAGGTCAGACTTTTAGTAGTTTCCTTCAATTATTAACTCACTATCTATTTACTTCCACACCGAAATAAGCAGCAACAGATTAGCACCGTCTATGGAAAAACTACACAAGTAAGACTTATCGCCATGCCTTAAAGACTAAGAGGTAAAGGGGTGCCCTCAAGCTGTCGCACCAACTCTCTTCATCAACCAGCTCCTCGTATGGAAGATCAGATTCTTCCTTAACAGTCACCCTGGCAGCCTAATCACGCTCCTTCCAACAGAGAGGCACCAGGGGTCTCCCAACATGAACAACATCCTCAGTACGACCGCGTCTCAGTCCATAATGCTTCAACTGATTCACTGGCCTCACGAGGCGGCCCTCGGGGGTCTAGAGATCTCCTCCAGATCATAAGTAACAGGCAACAAGAAACTGATCTGCATCAGGTTGGACAAAAGATGCGCCCGGATTGAGGCCTCCCGCTCGGGACATCAAGCAAACCAGAGAACCCATTTTTCTAGACAGCGATCAAGACAATCCTCCTCTCGTAGGGAGCGCCCAATAATGAGGAGCCCAACGCATGAGAGCTGAAGGCTTCCTGTGCAGAAATGAGGGCAAAATGCCCCAGTCACTAGGGCCGAATTGAATAAGTTCAAGCTTGACATCCTCCATGCTGTCCAAGGGAGTCAAGACCTGGGGCGCCCCCTAACAAAGGATCCGCCGAATCAACTGGATCCCAAAAGAAGGACAACCAAGTCCTTCGCCATATCCAAGAAGTTGAGAATCGTCTAGAACAGATGAAGAATGAGAGAAACCACTCCAATAGGGCCTACCACCCTAGTCGACCTCCTGTCAGCAGAGCCATCCTCGATGCACCCATCCCAAGGGGCTTCAAAGCTCCTCAATTCAAATCCTACAACGGGAAATCAGACCCGACAGACCATGTCGAAAGCTTTAAATACTCATGATGATCTATAACACCACCGACGCACTCATATGTCAGACATTTCCCGCAACACTGAAAGGATCATCAAGGGAATGGTATTCACGTATGACCTCGGAATCCATATTCTCCTTCGACCAGCTCAAAGAACTCTTCATTGCACACTTCGGTACTAGCCAGAGAGCTGAAAAGACCAGTGTCTCCCTGCTAGAACTGAAGCAAAGAGATGGAGAACTGCTAAAGGACTTCATCAAACGTTTTAAAACTGAAGCAAGATCAATTTCCACCTTGAACACTTTAGTGGAAGCTGCAGCTTTCCGTCACAACATCACTAACAAAGATGTGAAAGTCTCTCTTGCAAAAAAAACCCAAAAGTTTCACTGAGCTCCTTGAAAGGAGTGACAAATATAACAGGATAGAGGAAGCTCTCTATCCTAAAGGCAAGAATAATTCATCTTCCTGGAACAAACAAAAGAATACAAGTGAGGAAGAACCCAGGAAGTTTCAAAAAAACAGTGCAAGTCAATGCCGCCCAACTCTAGTACCACGATTCGACAAGTTCACTCCTCTCAATGCAAGCATATCAGCCATCCTCATGGAAGTTGAGAAAGACGGAATAATCTGTCCTCCCCCTAAGATATCAACGCCTAGCAGGAGAAGAGACAAAAATAAGTGGTGCACATTTTACAGAGATTATGGACACACTAATGACAATTGTCGAGCCCTTAAAGAAGAACTGGAAGCCCTGATCCCAGGGGCTATCTCTCCAACTTCGTTCAGAAAGACAACAACGCCGAAAACGCTCCGCCCCGGGGGGGCTAATAAGCGTCAAGAGAGGCCATACGAATCGCAAGACTCTGAACACATGGCCGTCCTCTACAGACCCTATGGGGGGAGATTCCAACTACTCTTGCAAAGCTTTCGTCAGGAAAGTCAACTCCATAGATAACATTCTGCCTGCCAAACGCATCGGGATCCCGATATCTTTCTCCGCCAAGGACTTAGAAGGTGTCCGAACACCTCATTGCGATGCATTGGTCATAAATATTTGTATGCTAAATCATGAGGTACGCCGCATCCTGGTAGACAATGGCAGCTCAGTAAACATCCTCTTCATGGCCACATTCGAGGCTCTCAAGCTCTCTCGAGACCGACTTAAGCCAGCCGGTTACACACTCCATGGATTCTCCGGTGTCCCCGTTCAAGTAGAAGGAGTCATCACACTGGATGTGACAGCAGGGAAAGCCCCCGCTATTCGAACGGAAATACTAGACTTAATGGTAGTCGATGTTAAAGCCGCATTCAACGCTATATTCAGCCGTCCTGGCCTAGTAGCTTCCATACAGTTGCCTCCGCATTTCACATGGAAATG